>CM070780.1:105962568-106562568 GCA_036346955.1 Dipus sagitta | reverse complement strand
GCTTAGCAGTTAAGGCATTTGCTTACAAGGCCTCAGGATGCAGTTTCGATTCCCCAAAACCCATGTAAGGCAGATGCACAAGGTGGGTCACATATCTGGAGTTCATTTGCATTGGCTAGAGGCCCTGGCATGCCCATTCTTTCTTCATCTCTCTCTCTCTCTCTCTCTCTCTCTCTTAAATAAATAAACTAAATAAAAATAAAATAATTCATTTCAGCTTGATTGAAAAATTACAGCAATTCAACACTCCTTCACATTCTATTTCTAATTCTCTTAATATTCCCACCACATCTGCCCTTACTTCTTCCACTGATATCTTGAACAGCCTCAAAGTCACAGTGAGGACAGAAATCAACTTCTTGCCAACGATGTATGCTGATACTTCAACCTTATCCCATGAATCATAAATGTTATTAATGGCATCTGGAATATTGACTCCTTTACAGAAGGTTTTCAATTAACTTTGCACAGGACCCCTACGAGGAATCACAATCGATGGCCCTTTAAAAATTTATTTCTTAAAATATAAATCTTACTCTCTGTGCTTTCTGGCTCTGACTGCAGCTGCTCTCCTGTACCGGTCCTGCTGCGTGGTGTCCAGCCTCACTCAGACCCACGGGGACTGAACCAGTGGGTCTTGGACTAAAAATGCTGAAACCAAGTGGAAAGGATCTCTGGTGAGAAATTCCCAGAAGACTAAGTGTCTTCTGCTTGAGAAAGACTGCATCTCCCTTATAGTTCTCTCAGCTTTCAGGGAGGAAACCCCCATAGCCTCAGCACGAGGAGACCATAGGCAGCATGGAGAACTCAGACATGGGGACAGACTAGGGGTGACTCACCCGGAACTCAGCATTAGCAGTTTTCACAAACCACCTGGGTGAAAAATAGCAGGGGCTTAACTGAAGCATGAAGAGCATATTGGGACAATATTAGCATTAACTAGTGCGTAAGTGTGCCCGCGCAAGACACCAAAGAAAGTGAGATTTGGGCCCAAGTCAGGCTCCACTTGCTCTTCAAGCCTGCTGACCAGAGTTTGGACCCCAAGCACTTTTGTAACGCCAGACACAAAGTGCTACATATGCCTTTAATCCCAGCACACCTAGACTAATGAGAGGTAGAGTCAGAAGGATTCCCAAAGCAGCTTGGTCAGTTAGCCTGGCCTGCTCAGAGGCAAAAGCAAGGGAAACCTTGTCTCAAAACATGGTGCAAGGAAAATTCCCACATCCAGAGTTGTCCTTTGACCTCCACACATGTATAGTGTGACATGACAGTGACACCCTTACACACACACACACACACACACACACACACACACACACACACGCATGGAGAGAGAGAGAGTGGCAGGATTTTAAAAAGTAAGAAACCTGCTTTTTCTCTCAGTGTAGCCTACATCAGTGACCATGTCCACACCTGCATAACCCACCCCAGGCCCTACCTCAGCCCTTCCTGCCTTGCCTTCACCTCTGTGTAGTAGAGCTTCTTTCCTCATGTCTCATGGATGACCTTCTGCTAGGTTCAGACTTTCTTTGTGCAGTTCCCTCAGCTCTCTCAGCCTTCCTACAACGGAGGAGAGAGAGCACCTTCTTCTGCATTAGACTAGCTAAGGCAGACACTGCGGCTGGGAATCCTCTGTCCAGACCATTAAAAAATTCACACATCAGCAGTCAGTTTAGGTTTGCTATCATTAATGTGTCACCGATTGCTCATTACTGGCTGTTGTCGTTTCCTTCATATTACTGGAACAAAACTCCTGACCACAAGCAGCTTACAGGAGTAAGAGTTTATTTCAGTTTACAGTTTTGAGGGGAAGCTTCATGAAGGCAGGGAATACAAGGCAGATAGAACAAAGGCTGAGCACCACTTCCTTTCCAACAGCAGATAGAACAGCAGAAGGAGAATGAGTCAAATAATGCAAGGGGGAGCTGTCTATAGCACCCCAAAACACACCCGCCAGCAAGTATCCACATTCCAATCTGACATCAACTGGGAACCAAGCATTCAGAACACAGGAGTTTATGGTGTACATGTGAATCAAACTGCCACACTGCACACTGACATACAATTTTTACTTCCTACAAGTCCCAGAAGAGCATTTTTTTTGTTTTTTTGGTCTGTTGGTATTTCGTTGCAAGAGATGCCAATGCCAAAATGGCTGTTTGGTGGAAGACAAAGCCTCAGCCTGTCATGGTTTATACATAAACTTTCCCTTGAAGTTCCACATTTCCAGATTCTGATGCCAAACCAGATACTTGTGACTCTGTCACTTAGAGTTGAGTGACCAAATTTCAATACTGTGTATATCAAAAGAGGATCTCTGAGGAGAGGGTTAGATATGATCGTACCATTTAATAGAGCACTCCAACTACACACGTTTCTAAGCTATATTTGCATTCTCATAAGTCATATGTGCACAGACGGTGACACATCCAAACGATTACCATAATCGATATAATAAAGGTAACGGTTTGAAATATTCTGAGAATGTCAATAGTGACATGGAGATTTAAATTAATGATGCTGTTGAAACAATGGCTTGATAGACTGTTTGAAATAAAGTAGTCACACACTCAAATAATTACCACAACAGATATAATAAAAGTAATTATATATATATATAATAGATAATAAAAGTAATAGGGGGATTCGAGAGATGGTGTAGCAGATTCTTGCCTGCAAAGACAAAGGACCTGGGTTCAATTCCTCAGTATCCACATAAAACCTGACGCACAAGGTGGAACATGCATCTGGAGTTTGATTGAAGTGGCTGGAGGCCCTGGCATGTCCATTCTCATTGCCTCATTCTAAATATATATATATATATCAATGTAATGGTTTGAAATATTCTGAGAATGTCAATAGTGACATGGAAATTTGAAATGAATGATGCTGATGAACAAAAGGAATTGACAAAGTTGGTTGAAACAAAGTAGTCACAAACCTTTAAGTGTTAAAAAAAATGTAGTATCTTGGAAATATCATAAATGAGGTATGCTTGAAATTTGAAAAGACCACCCAGTACCCCCACCCTGAAAAGAATAACTCTTCCATCTGTGTCTTATAATCTCCCCCATCCTTGTGTCCTATGTCTTCTTGTACTTTGCATTGTTAGTGCTCATATTAGTCATTTAAAAGAGATACAAATGAATAAAAATATTTTTATAGTTCAATGATTACAGAACTTTTTAGGTAAATATTCAACTATAGTTACAAAACTCCTGCTAGCATGTAAGCTTTAAAAAAATAATTATACTTTAAAGAACATTTAAATAATCTTCATATATAATTCATGAATGTGGAAACGCTTTGGGTATTATGACCAAATAATTTGATATGTAAAACAGCTTAGTGTTTTCTCCTATGACTCAATGGGACTTTTTGTTTCTAATAAAAATAAGCACTCCTATTTTCTAAATATTTGAAAATCTTTGTGACCTGCACTGCTGTAAGCATTTTTTAGTGTGTAAACCCATCACGTGATCAACATGCAAGATTAGTGTTATTTGTTTCATTTTACTGAGGGTGTCAAAAGTGGAAAAGTAAAAAGAAAAAGACAAAAAGTATAATTTAAAAAAGTATAATTAAAACCTGACTCCATCATTATATATATATATATAATGCCGTTTGAGGGATTTTGCTAACTGTGCACTTCCATAGGTTCACTCTGAGGGACAAAGAGCAGTTCCATTCTGTTAAACGGTTTTACATGCCTCGTCTCTGATTATTTCTTCTCTACATTTCCAGCTTCACTAAAACACAGATCAATTTTTCCCCAACTAAGTTTTCCAGAAGTTTATGTAAGTGAATCATACAGATTGTAATCCTTTGCACAACTGATTTACGTATAGTATTTTGATTTCAAGCCATATTCTATGAATGTTAATATTCTCCCCTGAAATGATGAGTGATTTTCCATAGTAGCAACTTATCACGGGTTGTTTAGCCACTTACTAGCTAATGGGCATTTGAATTATTTCTTTTTGGAGCAATCAGAACTAACATTGCTGTGAATATTTATACCAAAATCTATGTGGATACAAATATTTTCTTTTATTCTTGTCAAAAATACACAGCAATATGATTGTTTATTGCTGAAAATATGCGTTTTACTTTATGAAGCCTTGCCACTCTCTATGTCATGGTTTTTTGACCTATTTACACTAATTTTTTTCTATTTATGTATTTATTTATTTATGTATTTTATTAACAACTTCCAGGATTATAAACAATATCCCATGTTAATGCCCTCCCTCCCCCCATTTTCCCCTTTGAAACTCTATTATCCATCATACCCCCTCCTCCTCTCAACCAGTCTCTCTTTTATTTTGATATCATGATCTTTTACCTCCTATTATGATGGTCTTGTGTATGTAGTGTCAGGCACTGTGAGGTCATAGATATCCAGGCAATTTTGTGTCTGGAGAAGCACCTTGTAAGGAGTCCTACCCTTCCTTTGGCTCTTACATTCTTTCTGCCACCTCTTCCACAATGGACCCTGAGCCTTGGAAGGTGTGATAGAGATATTGCAATGCTGAGCACTCCTGTCACTTCATCCCAGCACCATGATGCCTTCTGAGTCATCCCAAGGTCACTGCCATCTGAAAAGAGAAGGTTCTCTACCAAAAGTGACAGTAGCATTAATATATAGGTATGAATATTAAGAGAAGTGCTTATGGGGCAGTTTGATGAGCATAGTATATACATTTAGCCAGACAGCAGCAGATGTTACACCCCTAGGGCTCATGACTACCCCTGTTGTAGGTTTTCAGTATCAGGGATGTATTCCCTCCCATGGAGCAGGCCTCCAGTCCAATTAGACGGCAGTTGGTTTCCACCACGACAGATGTGCCACTATTGGCCCCGTTGGCTCATTTGGCCTGGCTGGCAAAATATAAGGCTTGCAGTGTCCACTGTTGAGTATCTTCACTGGTGATTTTGCTCTCTCCCATTGAACTGCATGTAGAATGGCTTCTTCCAGCTTTCTGTCAGTTGGTCTACATGGAGGAGGTTTTCAGCTCAGTTGCAGCAGGATTTCTCAGTGGCCTTGCAGCCCAAGTATGTGGAGTCTTTAGCAATAGGGTCTTACCATCTATTCCTGGTGGGAAACCAAGGGCCTTGACAATGGCCTATAATGTTTTGGGGCCATCAGGGACCCCCCTGCCTGGCCAAGAACTCACTGGAAAGTATCCCATCCCTGGCACTGAAACTTTTCTAGTAACAATCTGCGGCTTCTGAGTGTTACACTAATATTTTATGAGAGTCAGTTACTTCACATCTTGGCCAAAATGTGACAGTGCCCATTATTTCTATTTTCGCTGCTCTAGTTAGTATGTGGTGGTTCTTCATTGTGTGCTTTGTTTCTATTGTTTGAAATCTTTTCCTAGCTTTCTTCTTACCTTCTGCACAGAGATTATAAAGTTCCTTTTCTACTGAATACATGTATGGCATTATCTTCCATACCTCATCACTTCCTGACTACACATTTCAACTCAATTGATGCCTTGAGTCACATCTATAAGTACACATTTGGCAGTTCCCTACAGAACTATAATCTCCTGCCTGCATGGATTGTGTCTGACACATAGTTAACTCCATCGTCTATCTCTAGGGTTCTATTTATCTAGAATCCCAAGTTCAAATATCAAACTCTTCTCTCTTCTAACTTTCCTACAATATCAAAATCCAACCCCTTTTATTCTCCAGGGACTAATCTAATGCTAAAAATATAAATAGTAACTCAAATATGACCTCTAAACCTGTCTCAGGAAAAGTTACACCAAAGTGCAAATATGTATTATTTTACAGATTACAAAGGACAGCCACACATCTGATGTAAAGGGCACATGAAAGCATTACTCCATTTTAAATATGGAGGATCAAGTTCAGATATACCAAGATATTGATCAAAAATGATAAGAAGGCAGGTAACATGTAAAACAACCAAGGCAAAAACGCCTGATTTCTCCCCGTTTTATAACCCAAGGAGTCTTTCTATCATCTTAAACAGTTTTACAATTTTACCCTTTTTCTCTTGGTATGATCTTTATTACTTTAGCACCATGATTTAATTTAAAATCTTCAAGTCTACTTAAATGTTGTGAGTCATACTGTTTTTGCATGCAATTTAAACACTAATTGTGAATTAGTTTAAGATCTGCAGAAGCCAAACTTAAACATTAACTATAAAATGTAAATAAACAACTAGTTTTGCAATATAAACATATATATAAATAAATAAATTCTACAGTTGAAACCTCTTAAAATAAACAAATTATTTCTGAAAAAAATTAAATATCAAAATAAATATATGAAAGTTTTATAAGGAAGTTAAATTTTTCCCATGAAATTTAGTATTATTACATCTACTTACAGGAAACAGTTTCATGTTTAAGGGATTGCTGTTAATATAAGTATTTTCCTTGAGCTTACTTTGCTAATCACAATGACAGACTTTTTTAAAATTTATTCACAAAATTTAATCCCTGGCTCTTAGATGCTCATAAATATTGGGATCTATTTTACTTGTTTATATATTCTTCCATTATGCTATATATGATATATATAAGCTTTTCTGTGTAATCTCACACTGTTAGTCTGTTCTTTGCTTGCTTCTAACAATTCTGGCTCAGGTTCTTTCTTATTTTTTTTTAGGTTTCTACTGACTGCTGATTGGGATTGTATCAGTCTGTACAGACTGTTATACACATGCTACAGTCTCCTATTTCTCCAGCTGTGGTGGCGAAGGGAGCCCAAAGACCAATCACTGGCCTACAGGTTTTCAGGTAAAATCCTTTTTCCTGGTTTCAGGCTTCTGAGGTCACTGCTAAGGTGTTTCCACGTTCTTGTGTCCCTGGAAAAAGATTGAGCAGAGCTGCAGGAGTAGAGGCGTTTTATTTATTTGGAAAAGAAAAAAAAAAAAAAAAACTTCCAAGGACAGCAGTGGGCCTGAGCATAAATGTGAACAGCTCAGCATTCTAGTACACAGAATTGGGGCTTTGATTTTAGTTGGAATGTAGAGTTAGGTACCAGTGATTCTGGCATTTTTAAATACAACTTGTTTTAGTTTATTATTCTATTCTCCCCATCTGTACTGTAACACTCTCTCTCCTCATTGCCCTCTCCTTCCTAGCACCTGTTCTTCCCTTTCTGCACATGTCACGTGTGTCTTTCCATCTTCTCCCACCCCTCTTCCAGGTCATGTCTTTGTATTTGCTTTAGGTTATCTTCCTACATCTATAGGTTTTACCCATATATTGCCCACTACATTATAAATATAAATATAAATATAAATATAAATATAAATATAAATATAAATATATCTATATATATATATCTATATATATATATATATATATATACCTCTGAGCTTGAGTCACTTGACTTAATGTAATTCTTTCCAGTTTTATCCATTTTGCTTAACCATTCATAATTTCATTTATCTATGCTACTAAAAAGAATGACATTGTATACACATATTACATTTTATTATTCATTCATCTGTCAATGGGCATCTAGGCTGATTCCAATTCAGAATTTGAACTTTTGTAATCCTTGACTGGGGGGTTTTCAACTTTGTTTGCATATCATTTCCTATGTTCTATCTGTTACATTTAACTCTACATACAGCTCTTTTCCTTGCATGTTTCAATACCACCCAGGAGTGTGTATTTTAGTGATACTGAGTTGCAGGACACACACACACACACACACACACACACACACACACACACTGGAGTATGAACACCTGCTGCACAAGCTGGCTTTGGTCAGCATGAAGGGGCATCGGGTGGAGGGGCAGCGTCATCTAAGTTTGTCACTCATCCCACTCTCTGATGAGTTCTCCTTCCTTGGGGCTGACACAAACGTCCCATCCACAGCACTCAACCCATTATTCTGCACATTCTCTCTACACTGTGTTCTCTTTTCTCTCAGGGGTCTGCTGGGGTTGCTACATCACTTCCACAGCTACACATAAGACCATCATCTCTGCAGCTGTATTCCATTTACCAGATTCATTATATATCTGTTTTTTTAAGAGTCCATGTGATTATTTAATAACTTTATTCAACGTGGAAAAACTTCATCATATCCATTTTCAAATGAGGTATAAGGTTTCAAATTCTTTTTTTTTAATCATTTTTGTTATTATGAATATACTTTGTATAGACACATCATGTGTTGGCACCATCATTTCCCTCCTCCCTTCCCCATTCCACTGAGGGCCCTTCTCAGTGGGGTGGCTGGTAGTCCCAATGGGGCTTATGGGTTGTGAAAGCAGCAGTCAGTCACTGGGGAGGGGGCCAATGACTCTGGGTATGCTGTCCCAACCTGCATCTCTTACAACCTTCCAACTCCCTCTCCTGAAAAATTCCCTAAGCAGTGGATGGTGGTTGTTTTATGTCTACTTCAGTAGAAAGCTCTCTGGAGCTTCTGGATTTCTGCTTTGGTAAGTGTTGAGTATCTTCTGCATCTGTCTTCTTCACCCTGGCACTGTTTATCAGGCTTGCCATGGAAGCAGCATTTTTGCTCATCAAACAATTCCTCTGTGGTTTCACATGGGCCGTGGCTGAAGTATGAGGATTGGCTAATTTCCTTGGGTCACACTGTCTTCTGAAGAAGAGAAAGCAGGTTCTCTGATGGAGAATGAAGCCACAATAGGTTAAGTGGGATACACATTGTTAATTTAAGGAGAAGCCCCTCTTTTGGCCAAAGGCTAGTGGGAGTTTGTCACCAGAGGATTCTGACTTAGATTTCAGTTAAAGGTATGGGTTCCTTTCCACTGAATGGATCTCTTATCCAGTCAGAAAAGAATTTGACCTAAACAACTGAAACAGGGTTTAAATTTTTATTTCACATATTTTGGTTTCTTTCTAAGATGTAATTAAACACAGGAATTTTCTTAGCTTTGTACTGATGAACACATATGTACCTTTCTCATCGTCAAATTTGCTAGTTTTTGTTCAAATCACAAGTGCATTTTGAAACAATATTCTTCCACATGGTGGTCACAGAAACCCTCCTCTTGGAGAAAGGCAGCATTAGCTTCTTCATTGAGCCAGATCAAATAAAGGCATAATTATTAACAAACACTTCAAACATAAAGTTGACATCAAGTTACTCCAATGCCTGTCCATTTCTGATCGACTTAGCTTCTCCTGATATGCGCTGATCACCAGTGTACAGGATTATGGTCCTTTCTGAGCCCAGAAAACCAATAGAAAAATCGTCAAATGTTCTCTCTCTTGCTAAATTTGGAATTGGTAGGAATTATCATTAATCTTATGTTTCAATCAGTATGAATATTACCTGCTTTTTTTTAAAAAAAAAAACATGTTAAATGTATACAAGAATAAGTGAAAAACATAAAATCAACCCCGAATATTTAGTTTGCATTACTAAGAGCTTCCCTGACCTGAGCTCCTGGCTGTCCTTGTGCATTAAATACTGGGTGCTCATAATGGTGCATGACATTTCCATTTCAAAGCTGCCCTCTTTGAGCAGGATGAAGAATGACTGCGCTCATGGATAAACTGCTTGGTGACTCAATATTTATCTAACATAATCAATAATACCCAAATTCAAAAAAAAAATGAAAGGGAATGAAACCTGAAACAATTTTATTTCATAGGCTAATCAAATTATTTGTTCTTTTCTGATGCAGAAAAGAGTATTAAAACAGTAAGTGCCAAAAGATAATTTTCATCCTACAAAAGCTATGATGTAAATGAAGCATTAACACATTCATGGAACCGACTGAGTTTCTAGAGATGACTGTGTTCATGCACTTACTGATTTCATCAGGAGTAAAATCTACTCTGCCCCCTGTGTTCATCAGCCCTATGTCCTCTCTAAATCTGCAGATGGTGTGATCAACATTGTCTGGGAAAATATGTTAAAATACAAAGCAGTTTTTTTTTTTTCTGTATAAAGAAACATCTAAGGGCTGGGAAGATATCCCAGTGGTTAAAGCTGCTTCCTCTACAAGCATGCTAGATGTACAAGGTGGTGCACGTGTCTGGAACTTGTTTACAATGGCTTAAAGGCCCTGGTGCACCTATTCTTTCTCTCTCTCGCTCTCTGATAAATAAATAATTAAAATTAATAAAATAAAATCAATAATTTTTAAAAGGAGGCAAATCAAGGCATAAAGGAAAGAAAAGGGGTTCCTTTCTGTTTGTGAGTGTCAGAATGGCCGAAGGCTTTTAATCCAAGTCTTGGTTCTTCCCATCTGTGTGCTCTCGGCATCCCTCACCTAAGTCTCTTTCTGCAGATTCTTCTCTCTTGATCCTAGAATATGTCTTCTTTCTTTATGTATATTATTTCATAACAAATGGTAGATAAGAGCTCCACTACTGAGCTGTAGTTCTTTTTTTGTTTTGTTTTGTTTGGTTTTTCGAGGTAGGGTCTTACTCTAGCCCAGGCTGGCCTGAGATTCACTACATATTCTTAGGGTGGCCTCGAACTCATAGTGATCCTTTTACCTCTGCCTCCCAAGTGCTGGGATTAAAGTCAGGCATGCACCACCTCACACCTGGCACTTTTTTTTTTCTTTTAGAATAGTCTAATTGTGCCTCTCTCTGCAGTCCAAATAGGCCTTGAAATTGCAGTCCTCCTGTCTTAACTCCCAAGTAGCTGGGACTGTACACCTGCACCATCAGATCAGCTCCTTTTCCTCTTGAATTAATTTTCTCTTGTTAATGTTTGTCTACTTTCTTGTAGCATCATTATGTATTTTTCTTCCATTTGAACAGCTTTCCATATATCATAACTTCTTAGATTCCTTATTTATTGTTATTTCAATTCTTATTGGTTAAAAGTCACCTAGGCTGTCATATGTCATAAGAAATTATTTAGGATAGTTTTTAATTATTTTATTTAAATATTTTTAATTAAAAATTAAACTTTTTAATAGAGTTTGAAATAAGATAATAAGAAATACAGTCCAGTTTCCTTCTATTTTTTTAAATAAAGTTTAAAGCATGTCTGAACTGAATGGTAAGGAGCATGCAGTGGACAGGTAATCACCTGTAAACTCATACAACTGGTCAATGAATGGATCTGGAATGGGATATTGAATTTCTGACCATAATTTTATTGTTCCAGCATATGCACTTCTTTAGTGACACCCATAATACAGGGATGATAATGTCAAAAATGAAATAAAACCATCTATAAAAAAACTATTTACAACATGTAAAGCATCAATGAAGCACAGCTTTTATTACAACTGTCCAACAAAACTCAGCTGAGATGTCAGGATCTGAATTTATACAAATACAAATGCAAAGAGAAGTGCTTTTCCTGATTTTGCTCTGTACTTACTAAGGACCACAGGGTATAAGAACACTCAATTTCTATATTTGGCTGGAACCAAAGGAATATTACATTGTAGTTGGAGCTATTTTGATTTGTTAGTTATATAGAACTTCACTTAGTTATTTGTTGGTCTCACCGATATTTACCAAGTGCCTGCTATGTGTCTTGTTCAGGATCTATCTGCATTCCAAGGCTACACTGGCATGCTGATAAAGCAAAGCAACCTTCCTTCTTTGGAAGAACATATATTCTAGGGAATGTGACAGAAAATGAAACACTTTATGACAGCTAAATTATATATAGAAGGAACAATATCAAATAATAAATATAAATAGATGACTTTCAATATAACACTAATGAAAATAAAAATCTCCAACGTGACAACATTTAATGAAAGATGAATGTCTGAGGTAATGCAATACAAGTCATGATCATTCCAGACACATGAAATATGTAAAGGGCAGAGGCTATGGAGTAAGGGCCACCTTTGAGAGTTTGGGGGTAAGAAAAAGAAGAAAAGCTTGAGAATCAGGGGCAAATTGTACCATTGGAAACCAGGATGACATAAATTCTGATGACTTCACACTGCTCCACAAGTAAAATCATGTGATGTGTGATTTGGATAGCATAGCATGCTGGCTGTGCTACTATGTAGGATGGAAAACACTGGAGATTTTGAAGACAAAATGATCTGAGTATATTTTGCCAAAAGTGGCTCAAGGTACACATTAGTAGACTGTAGAAGCTGAATGTTTGAATTCAACTCTCAAATTCTTATTTCTGAAATGGGCAAAACAGAGCATGCTGGCCTAGTAATGTTTCATGGACATCAAATGATCTAGGCTGGAAAGTGCCTAACACAGTAAGATCTCAATAATAAGTACTTATTTTTTTATTTCACTATTTTTAAGTTTATTAATAATATTTTATTTATTTATTTATTTGAGAGAGAGAGACAGAGAGAGAGAGAGAGAGAGAGAGAGAGAGAGAGAGAGAGAATGGGCATGCCAGGGCCTTCAGCGGCTACAAACAAACTCCAGACATATATGCTACCTTATGCATCTAGTTTACATAGGTTCTGGGGAATTGAAACTGGGGCTTTTGACTTAACCACTAAGTCATCTCTCCAGCCCAACTCTTGTTTAACTGACTTTCCCTTGACGGTGCTATTCCGTGATAGCACAACTGTCATTTGTTTGGCTGGTGGGTGGGGAAATCATATTTAGATCTTCCCACATGCTCAGTAACTGCTCTATGTCTGAGTCACATGACTCTTTCAATTTCATCTTTCTTTTCACTGCTACATTTATTTTTCTGTAGCAAACATCTTTTCTCAACCTCTGCTAGGGATAAACTAAGCAAAATTGGAATCTCAAAATAAATAGGAGGGAGAAAGTAAACCTTTGAAGGCTGGACTATTCCAGTACTATAATTGTATAGTTTGAGCGAATGGAATGTAGTCTGTGCAAGCTAACTCAACATTCCCCAGACCGGGTGCATTACAAACAACAGACAGCTATCACTCAGTCTTGGCATCTGGAATCTAGGCAAACGAGTATTTGCTGTCTGCTGAGGACTCTGATTCATTTCTGGAAACTTGCAGACATGTGATGAATGCTGAAAGGTGTCAGCTTGTCTCTTGGGCCTCTTTTTGATGGCCCAGCCTCATTCTTGAGTACTCACTTCACCGAGCTTGTCAGCTCCCACAGACAGTCTTGAAATAGCACCTCCTGGATGATGCTCTCAGCACATGAGTTTAGGGAGGGCTCTACACCTTTGAATGAAGAGTATAAGAAAGATGTTCCAGGGACAGACGCGCTGGGAGCACCATTATAATCACACTTGGTTATCCAAATATTTAAACAAAAGACACCAAAAAATGAGTAACTCATTGGAGAAAGGGGAGGATGAGAAGGGAAAACCCAGTATAATCGTCAGAAACAAAAAGTCTAGAAAACAAAAGAAGAGTACTTTTATAATATTGAAAGAAGAAAATAAATTTGTTAGAATTCTATATTTAGGGAAGAATCCCTTTCACTTTAACTGCATAGTATTTTTTCAGAGAAATAAATTAAATAAATTTATTAATAGTTCATAAAAATATGTCAGAAAAATTTGTATATACATAAATAAATGAAGAATACCAAACACTGCAAATATATATATATATATATATAACACTTCCCCAATTTAAACATTTTCTTCATGCTTTGAATGAATTAAAAGAAAGAAGTTTCAAGTTTTGCAACCCAAAAAGTGATGAAGAGAGGGAAAGACTTCTGTGATTCAAGCTTAATGCCTTGAATGTGTTATGGAGTTATCATCCTGTGCCTCACAAATACATACACTTTCACACATTAACAAAAGTAATAAAAAATTAACCTTAATAAATATTCAAAGTAATGTTCAGTGTGGAATAATATTAATAAAACTATTTTGCACACTTTCAATATATGAATTTTTACATAATCCCACCACGGAAATCTGGGAAACAGAAGACTATGAGACAGGTTGTGTAACAATGACACCTTTAATTTGGTGTGTGTTTATGACATAAGCATGCACATTCATGTGTGTGTACAAGTGTGCTACTGCGTGTCTGTGGAGGTCAAGGGTCAAATTTCAGGTATCAGTCCTTATCTTCTTTCCCATTTTAGGAAAAGGTTTCTCATTTAGTTCTTCAGTGCTGCAGTCCCCAGGCTAGCTAGTCCCTATGATTCTGGGAAATTTACTTGTCTGCATCTCCCATCTTGCCTTATGCATGCTGGCATGGGAACCTATCATGGATTCCGGAATTTTTAAATATTTCATTCTTTTCATTTGCTTTAGAAAGAGAGAAAGAGGCCTAGAGATTAAAGAGAGAGTAGGTGCACCAGGGCCTCTAGCCACTGCAACCAAACTCGAGATGGATGCACCACCTTGTGCATCTGGGTTATGTGGGTCCTGGAGAATTGAACCTGGGTCCTTTTGCTTTGCAGGCAAGTGCCTTAACCAGTAGGCAATCTCTTCCACCGTAGCTTCCAGTTTTTAAGGTGTATTCTGAGTATGCAAAGTCAGGAACAAAGGCTTGTACAGCAAGCACTTTATTCACTAAGCCATCCCCCTGAATAGCAGTAACAACACTTATACATGGTTGGGAAAGTTTAGGAATCAACAGAATTTTGAACTCTGATATCCATGGATATTTCTTCTCTCTCTTTCTCTCTCTTACTCTCTCTCTCTTTCTTTCTATCTCTCCCTGTCTCCCTCTAGCCAGATGATGTTCTTTGCTTCAAAGGGCTCATGTGCTTAGGCTGTGGACACCCAGATAATCCAGAATGAGCTCCAGTTTAAAGGTTATAACCTTGTTTATATAACATCTTAAAGGATCCAAACATCAATGCAGGGGTGGCTTTGAAAGAGGTAATTACTTGGTTATCAACAATTTAATAATGAAGTAAAATACTGATGCTATTCTATACTTTATCTCCATCCCCAAAACAATGGTTATAATTATATCAAAATTATCACTTAAATATTTGCTCTTACAGAATTTATCATCAGTGCATTTCCATATGCAATATAAAGAAAAACAGGCATATTTTATCAAAACTTATAAATGTTAAATAAGAAGGCAGTCCTTTGAAAATTGCAAACTTGTAATGAGAATAGAAAAGGCAAATTTGTTCTCTAATATTTGTTCTTGTTTTATATTCCAGGATCTAGAATATACTTTAAAAAGCTGCCCTATTTGTCAATCTGTCATGAAATATATTTCATCTTCAAGCTTCATGCTCCTGGGGAAATCACAAAACATCTCATTCAGCTGAAGAGGCTGAAATTCTAAGCAGGGCAATTAATATCTTCCATTTTTGCCATCGGCAGGGAAAGCAGTTTCTTGGAATCTGAATCACTAATTGTCTCTAATAGCTTACATCTGGCTTGTACCAAGTTCAGCACATTGGGACATGTTTACGTGTTCCGATTGCTGGGCACTGGTGGACCCACTCTGACCTGAGCTTCAGAGTAGCTGCTCCATTCTAACCTTCCCAAGTAATAGAATATTCATGAATGAATGAGATCTGCCTTCAGTATATCATCTGCAGACATTCTTCCTTATGATAAGATGATAGAAATGCCATAAAAGCAAAAAAAAAAAAAAAAAAAAAAAACTTCCTCTTGAATCAGTCAAATGAAGTTTTGTTTAAATCTGTGAGATAGAGTTCTTATTCTAATGCACTCAGTTTTGTGTTCATGCTACGAAAACTCAACCACCTGCATGTATTATTATTATTAATTATTATTATTATTTTATTTTTTTCCTGGTAGAGTCTCACTCTAGCCTAGGGTGACCTGAAATTAATTCATTATGTTGTCTCAGGGTGGCCTTGAGCTCATGGTGATACACCTACCTCTACCTCCCAAGTGCTGGGATTAAAGGTGTGTGCCACCATGCCTGGCTATTGTATTAATTATAATAGAGGATACAAAAGTCCATACATCCAAGAGTTCAGTCCAGAATAGATGAAAGTATACAGTGACATGTGCCTCAGTGTCCACTAACTTCCTCTTCCCAACTCAATTTGTTTTACACACACACACACACACACACACACACACACTAGCATTTCTTTTAATGAGGGTCCCAGCTCAGTCTGTCATGGATCAGGTCCTGGTTGACAGCCTCACCCTGACTAGCAGGGAAAGGACTAAGGCTAGAGAGTCACAAGAAACAGCCAGATGCCAGGCCATGCTGTGCAGACACAGACCTCCATAACTTGGATCCCAGCTGTCAATCCAGCATCCCACACCTTCCCTGGTGGTAAGGAAAGACCCAGTCAGGTGCTCACCTGGTGAGATCGCTGTTGTCTTCTTCAGGGAAAGTCTCCTTTTGGCACCTGTCCGCGGAGCTCCCCGCTTTCCCTTAGCACTTTTGTTCTTGGGATAAAGAGAAGCGGAGCTTTCTCAACTGGAGTCTTGCATGCAATGTGTGCCTTCTGCTCATTCAAAGAACTCCACTGTGGAGAACTCTGGGCACTTTTATTTCTTAAAGAAAGTACAAGGGGAAGATGTGAAAAGTACTATTAATGAATTCCTTACTACTCTTAGGGAGGTATGCAAGAATTTGAAACACTAAATGGTAAATGGAAACAGCACTCGGGCATCGAAATATTAAAATAAAAATATATAACCTAATACATACCATTTAATATTGTATACTTCAGAAATACACTTGCATTACTTTTCTAGCCACTGTAATGGAAGGAAACACACACACACAAACACACATGTACACACACACACACACACACACACACACACACCCCTGACCAAACTTAGCTGAAAGGTGGAAATATTTATTTTTAGCTCATAGCTTCAGAAACTTTAGCCCAGTCCCTCTGCGCCCTTGAGCCTGGGTCATTGATGTAAGACAGAACACCGCAGTGGAAAAGGTTGTTCACTTCACGGCAGGAAGGAAGCAGAGAAAGGCAATACAGAACCAGGTCAGAGAGAAGGAGGAGAAGGAGAGAGAGAGAGTGAGAGAGACAGCCTCTGAGAACACTTAGACCAAAGACCTACTTCGTCCTCATCAGACCTACTTCATAAAGTTCCCAGCATCTTCAAAAATAGAACGCCCCGCCAGGCATGTAGGTGCCAACCCATGCACACCTGGAGACATTATGTATTCAAACAACACATGATCTGTTCTACTTTATTGAGATTTTAGTACATGAATAGATTGGAATTTGATCATAATCCTCTACCATTACTCTCTTTTGTCCCTTCTTTCTCATCCCCATTCTACTGAACCCACTCTTTTTGCAAACAGTCCCTCTTCTACTTTGTTTGTTTGTTTATTTATTTATTTATTTATTTATTTATTATTTTGACCTACTT
Organism: Dipus sagitta; assembly: GCA_036346955.1. NCBI lineage: Eukaryota > Metazoa > Chordata > Mammalia > Rodentia > Dipodidae > Dipus > Dipus sagitta. The sequence continues at coordinate 106,545,375 of CM070780.1, read as the reverse complement.
ATTTATTCATGGCAACATATTAATGGGCTCTTATTATTCAGGTCTTATGCCTGCAGAAATATCTACTATCGTTCTGTGAATACACCAGTCACTGCATGTCCAGGGGACAGGGACCCCAAACACTCTTTCCCACCCTTGTGGCTCTTACATTCTTTCCACCCCACCTCTCAGTCTTCCTTGAGCTTTGGATATGTCTCATGCAGTACTGAGCACCCAAGAACGTCTTGTTTTCAGCGATTTGATGACTTTCGAGTCTCCCCAGTATCTACAACCATCTCCAGAGGAAGCATCACTATCAGCAGTGATGCTTCCTGAGTCCCAGCAGGTGGGGAATAGAGATGTCTCATCCAGTACCCAGAGCACTTGGCTGACATTTCTCATCACCTTGATGAGACTTGAGTCTCCCCCGTTGTTACCACCACCCCCTCTTTCCTAGTCTACGGACCTGAAGAGACACATGGGCAAACTCAGTATATATTTCTTAGTCATTGAAGTGAACTTTTTAATATCTGTACTTTTATCTTGAGATGTGTGTTTATATACTAATAAAGAAATTCCTCAGCTTCATGTAATAGGGGGAAGCCCAACCTTCCATTGTGTAGGTCTACTAAATAGAGAGAGAGAGAGAGAGAGAGAGAGAGAGAGAGAGAGAGAGAATGTGTGTATTAATGTGTTCTCTTAAAATGAAGTTTTCCTGGAAGGTATAATAAAAATACCAATTACATTAATTAAAACAAAATTTAACATTTGTTTAACACGAGGTAACTGTATCATGACTTTTCCTTTAACATAATTCAGTAAGATGGATATTTTTTTGGATAATTTTGCCTGTGGAAACAAACTGAAATGCAGAGTTTATGCCACTGATTACAATAATCTTCTGGGGCGGCATTGGCTCAAGCTACACAACTGTCAAGACAGAGAGGGAGAGAGAAAGAGAGAGAGAGAGAGAGACCAATATTGCTTATATAATTCGCATTCAGAAAGAGCACTGCCTGCCCTCAGAAATGAACAGATCCTGGAAACACATACATGGCCCTTGGCAGAGAGGACTGAAATAAAGTGTCAGCTAGCTGAGGGCCAACGGGGCAGGACTGAAATACTGCAGGAGACAGGCGGTTTCCTTCGCTAGGCAGACACATAAGAATGAAGAGCCTTTGGCAGGTGACTATTTTCTAAGCCAGAATGCAGAATGGCAGGGCAGCGACCCCACTCCAGCCTTCTTTTTCCTGGCTCCCGAACCTGCACAGTACTGGATGTATTTATGCACCAATCAGCACCTTCATCTTCATTTAAATTGACCAATCGTGGGTTCTGCTTTGGCAGGCTTCCTCTGTCCAACAAGAATCCAGTTCCCACCGAGGCTGCAGATTTTCCAGCTCTGGAATCCACTCCTCTGGAAGGAGTCTGTTCTATGTGCCTTCTCTCTCTCCTCTCTCTCTCTCTCTTTTTGTTATGAATTTTATTCTCTTGGACACTTTCTTACCTTTTAATTCTTTAATTGGCAGAGAAAACGAACCCTATACCCCTAGACGGTATGAGCATTAGCACAAGGAGACTGCCAGGGGAGTCGGAAGCACCGTGGGGCTGTGGGCCGGAAGCACAGGGAGTTGGGTCCCAGCAGAGGAGATCTTTGCAGGAGGAAGGGGAAAGGCCAGAAGCCCCAGAGGAGGAGGAAGGTGGCTGCTTCTCTATGCAAGGTGCACACTGAAAAGTAAAGTGTCTTTTAAAAGCTGTTATTCTCATTGTTCTTACCCTCTCTTCCTGTTCTTCCACAGTATTTAGAATTAAAAAAAAATCCATTTCCAAGTTCCAATTGTCCCAACCAAACTGAAGAGATGCATGTCCAGCTGAAATGAGACGTTTGGAGAAGAAACAGGTTCCTGGCAGTCAAGTGACTGAAGAAACGTGAAGCAGAAAATGTCCCAGGAGGAAAAGAAGACCAAATAGAACTCCCTCTGGGGTGATTTTTTTGTTTTGTTTTGTTTTGTTTTGTTTTTCTTGAGTGGTCAGGAATTGATCATGTAAGCAAGATGAACTGTCCTAAGAGAGACTAAAATTAGTTTCTGTGTTTTATGCTGTATTTACTGTTTTCAAGAAAATTTATATGATTACCCCAAGTTTTGAATTTTAAAATGCTTGCTCATTTGAAAACCCAAGAAATGATACGTTCATGCTGAATGACAAATTGCACTTCGCAAACATCTGTTAAAAGTAAATTCTTACTTAATGTATTTCAACAACAGAAAATATATGCAGAATGGCACTCAATAAAAAATGATATATTTTGATGGTAATATGGTAAATCTTGACATTGATCATCACGAAGTGTAAGAATACAAGTTACATAAAATATTGATATTTAAGATATGTATGTATTATATATGGCAGAATTGGCTATAAGTAATATTTCTTAAAATTTATACTTTGCATGTTTTTGTTGAGAAGACACTTGTTTACTGGCATTTATATAGTACTTATTGCTACCCAAGATACACTTTAATATCTACATGTCAGTCTACTCCTGAGAAGAATAAAAACTCCTTAAAGAAGACAAGTTTTATTATTTTTGTAGCATAACTATTATGTGAGAAGTTATCTAATTAACATTTTATTAATTTGTGACTCATCCTAAACTTAATGGTATAATTAAAAACATTAACATTACATAATAGAAACTAATCACACAAAATGTAAGCATATCTATATATTGGATTTTTTTTTTATTTTATCTGTTTTTTTCCAAGTATATATGCATGTGGTAAGTATGCTTGTATGTACACATGTTCATATGCATGTGAGTGCACATGAGTGTGCAAATGCATGTGTGTGTACATGCATGCAGAAGTAAGAAGACAAACTCAAATGTCATCTGAAAGTATGCAGTCTGCCCTTTTCTGAGTAAGGATCTCTCTTTGGCCTGGAACTCACCGGTTAAGGTGACTTGGCTAGCCAGATAGCCCCAGAGACACCCATCTCTCCCACCCAATGCTGGAGTTATGGCACATGCTACTGCACCTGGCATTCCTGAGGATTTCTGGGAATTCAGTCCAGGTCCTCATTCTTAGATAGAAAGCATTTTATAACTGAACTATCTCGATAGCTCCCATTTTTAAAATCATACTAAGAGAACAATATTTTCAGATAATTCAGAAATGTATTTAGATTATTCAAATGAAAATAGTTAGAGGGTAAACATTATTAAATTAGAACTCTAATAACTCTATCATTATCAATAAATTAAGGTCAATTTAAGCCACTGTCATATGCATTGCTGACATGAGTTTAAGTAGCCTGAATATTTTGTATCTTTCAAAACCATTTAAAACCTAAAAACTATGTCCTATGTGTCTTTGCTGAATTCAATTATATATCTTTCTAATGGAAGGAAAAATACATAATTTAGTTCATAGTGCCCTTGGGTGGAGAGAAGTAAGATCTACTTTTCTCATGCAAGATTTTCTGGATTCCTGCCTGCTTTTATTTTTTATTTATTTATTTATTTATTTATTTATTTATTTATTTATTTATTTATTTATTTTGGTTTTTAATGTAGGGTCTCACTCTAGTCCAGGCTGACATGGAACTCACTGAATAGTCTTAGGGCAGCCTCGAACTCACAGCAATCCTCCTACTCTGCCTCCCAAGTAGTGGGATTACAGGTGTGTGCCATCACGCCCAGCTTTCCTGCCTACATTTATGAATTGAATTTCTTAATGAGATCCAATGATAATCAACTGCTTGCTAGCCCAAGCTATTCCTACCATATCGGGGGAGGGGTCTGAGGAAGTATTATGTGGTAGCTGGTAGGTTTCTTCTTTAGTGATTATAATATATATAAATTAGAACATACATTATCCTTTCAAACTCTGAGGCTATACCATGTAACCAACATTTTTAACATTTCTGTAGCAAAATATTTGAATATTCACTGAGGCCAAGTATATGAAATAAAGTCTCATAATTTCTTCATGTTGGATTTGCTTCTAAATAAGTTTATGCAGAACATATGGCTTGTATAAATTTGGGGATACTTTTGGGAGGATTTGATTGTGAATATTTTCAATCCAGGTTTAAGAGAAAATAGATTACTTAATAGAAAATTGTTTTCTTATAGAATTTTAAAATTTCAATGGATTATATAATGTACATGCCATACTGATATTATAAAGACATATGACTCCTAGTTAGTTCAGTATTTGTTAAACAAGTTTTGGGGAAGGGTTTGAGAAGCAAGAGCCATAACATTCCTGGCAGATGTTTAGGGAAATGGTAATTGTTACTAAAATTAGATTTCCATAGAGAAGAATGTAATTTCCATATAATCAAGAGAAGAATTTATTCTGCTTTATGAACAAAATTGAGCAACTCCTTAGATTAAAAATAAAATCAATGACACAGGGCAAACTCATTCACTATATCACAAAGAGGAAAACAAATGAAATGATGCAAGGGCCTTCCATGATTCATCAGAATGTAAGCACAGAATCCAGGTTTCACTTTTATCTTCTCTGAAAGTCAACTATTGTCAGTGAAACGGTGACATTTCCCTCAGAATCCAATTTCTGTAGCATTGCTAATCCTTTATAATGTATGCATCCTTAAGGAGAAACAAAAAGCCAATATCGTGGTTTTCTGACAGTCCAGATTATTCTTGTCCTGTGTTCCTTGCATGTATCTGATTGTGTTTCTAAACTCTCATTTATCTTGTCCTACTTTTTCCTCCTATCACCACTGGCTATCTAAAAGTTCCTTTTAATAATCTGTAGAACTTAACGTTCCACAAGTGAAACAAAGAGAGCTAAAATTTCTCATAAGAATACCGAAGCCATAAGGGTTTTAGATGACAAGATAAAATAGTTTAATAAAAGTATGTGAAAATGCAAATTCTCTTCTGGGTAATTTAAGGTGTTCAGTATTGAACCCAATGCCACTGTTTTCATTCTTTTTTAAATTTTATTTTATTTATTTATTTGAGAGAGAGAGAACAGCAGAGAAGGAGAGAGACAGTGAATGGGCACACAGAGGGCATCCAGCCACTGTAAACAAACTCCACACACATATGCCACTTTGTGCATCTGGCTTACATGGTCCTAGAGAATCAAACCTGGGTCCTTTGGCTTTGTAGGCAAGCACCTTAACTGCTAAGCCATCTCTCAAGCCCTGTTTTCATTCTTATAGTCATGAATATACCCATCTCTCTTCAGGCTTCATGAATACCACTCCTGTATCATTGCTGTAAGTTCAGCCATAATATTATACTTCCACTTCATTAAGACAAAAAGCAGTTTACACAACTTTTATAGGGGAAAATGGTTACCAGTCAGTCTCTGTGGCCACAGACTCTCTAGACCTCAAGGTCCTCTTTACATTTTTGTATGTATTAACTATCTTTGTAATAACAAAGTACCACAGACTAAGTGACTTGAACATGAGAAATTATTTTTATAACTCTTCTGAAGGCCAGCAGTAAAGAGCAGCAGTGTTGGACTGTTTTCTCCTGAGACTTCTCTCCTGGGCTTGCTAATGGCTGTTTTCTTCCTCTATGATTGTTTTAATTTATCTCATAACATATTACATTGGGTCCTTACTTCAGAACCCCTTGATAATTTAGTTATTTCTGTAAAGTCCTCAAATTCTAATATGAGAATTTAAATATTAGGATCTTAGAGATACCATCTAGCACATAGAATAACTATTGGAAGTCTTTATGCTTTATTTTCTCTACCCTTAGTAGGGAACTGTGGTTCCTAACTCCTGATTGTGCTTTTACTGATAAATAAAGTGGTAGCAGATTTGTCCCAGGAGGTATATCCAGAATTTGGAAAAAAAAATAGTATGATTTGCTGATGCTCTTGAACTTAATCACAAGAATTCCTTCACTGGCAATGAGAGAAAGGAAAGTTCTAATTCATGGCATGCAGAGGCATTATGGTCATCACCAAGGAAAGTTTTTGATGGTATCTGTATTGAGAGCAGTCGGAATGTCCAGTGGTTCCTTTTGATTGACTGCTGTGACATTAATGATAACTATACTGTGGAATATATTCGCTTCAGTGTGCTCAAATAGTATAGAAAGCTCATGAACTGAAACTCACTGCTAAAGTCATGACATGAGAATCAAGAATTCCCCACGGTATCTAAAAATCCGCTTTGCAGTACACACATGGCCGCAAAGGGTAAAAACAGACAAGCCAAAAGTGTAGTGGTGAAGATGGTAGGTGTACATTTTAGTTGACAGCTCTACTAACTAACTTTTAGTTGAAAGTCCACAGCTTTTTAGAGTAACTCACAGGTAACACAGACATCTGATCATGAAAAAATAAGGTACTTAAAAGTAGCTGAACACAAGCACACACACACAAAAAAAAGCTGAGAATCTGAAACACTTGAGAACCTTTAAGCCTCACCTACCAGGAGAGGCCACTGGCTTGCTTGTGTCTGAGGAGACTAAGCTTCTGCTTGTAAGTCGTGTGGAAAACTCATCTGGGGAGATGCATTGCAACTAAGTACTTGGTCTCTCCAAACCCAAAATAATAAGAAATTATTACATCATACCCAGAGCTAGGACTAAACGTTACCACGCTCCAATGGGCCAAATGTGTCCTGGACAACAATCATGTAAAACCTACAAGAAAGTGTCTTATAACTCAAAAATATTGAAAGATGTATAAAAGCATGTAGTAGCAAAAAATATTTACAGTCCACACAATGCTACATTAGTCTTCTACATTAACAATAACTTGATGATTAAATTTGTTGAGGGAAAATAATAATAGGGTTTAAATACCTTCAGAAGTGCGATGTAAGCAAAAGTGTGAAAGAGGCTTGAGAAATGGCTCAGTGGTTAAGGCACTGCTTGCAAAGTCTAATAACCTGAGTCTAATTGCCTAGTACCCACATGAACCAGATGCATCAGGCGTTTGCTTGAAGTGGCTGGAGGCCCTGGTGTACCCATTCTCTCTATCTGTCTCTCTATCTCTCTCTGCTTATAAATAAAGTGTGGGCGATAAGTGTGTGTGTGGGGGGGGGTGTATCTAGTATTTCCTATAACACCAAAATATTTCAGGCAACACCAGTGAAACTGTGGAAACTTACAATGTAATAAAAGAGGATATAAAAGCAGTCAATATGTCATTGAAGTCTGGAGGGATTGCTTAGTGGTTAAGGCATTTGCTTGCAAAGCCAAAGGACTCAGGTTTGATTCCCCAGGTCCCATGTTAGCCAGCTGCACAAAGGGGTTCATGTGTCTGGAGTTCGTTTGCAGTGTCTGGAGGCTCTGGAGTGCCCATTCTCTCTCTCTCTCTCTTTCTCTTTCTCTCTCTCTCTCTATCTGTATTTCTCTCTGTCAAATAAATAAATATTTTTAATAAACCTTTAAAAATATGTCATTGAGGTTTACTGTTTCTATCCATATTCTGAATTGTTTTGGGTTGGGCATCGTTGAGCATTGATGGGAGTAAGACAAGGCTCTTCAACAACTTCAGTGCAAACTTCTCTTCCTCCACAGTCCTATGACCCATATAATATTTTAAATGTCCATGGAAAATACAAGAGATAAAGGAAATAGGGGTGGGATTGGTGACAAAATAATGTAATAGGACAGGAATATGACCAAACTATAGGATGCTCATGTATTAATCTGCTCAGTTAATGTACTTTTAAAATGTGTTGTTTAAAGAGAACAGAGATTCTGCATGTAGCTTCAAAGAACACCAGAAGAGCACTTTAGAATAGCAACCCAGGGTTTAGAAGAAAAGCCACACAATGTTCTTGAGATAACGACACCCCTTTTGGCTCAGTTTGTAACTTCCTAATGGAACTTTGTATATAGTAAGTAGGTAGACACAGGGTTTCACTTCAGGTAACAGTGGGCCCCAAACTTCTATTGCTACTGAAAAGTTACATAATTCGTGCACCTATAAGATTAAGCAAGTGCACCATGATTAATCAAGGTGGATTGAGTCAAGTCTTGGGCAAGTCTGGAAGAAACAAACAATTTACCTAGGTAGGTAAGTCAGGGTTCTCTGATGTTCAGCATGTCCCCATGTTTGTTATAACAGTGAATATCCTGTTCTCAAACTGGGCTGAAGTGATTGTCTTGCAATTGCCTCCCAAGTGCTTGGGTGTACAGGTGTGCACCACTACATCAGGCTAAAAATTCTCCTAACATGCTATTTCCTATCTAATATATAGCGTAAGGATGTTAGCTAATAATATCAAGTGAGACACTGGAGATCTGCTCTGAGATTTTGCATCATTCATGACGTGGAATGGGGAGGCCAATCCTATATAAAGATGGATATGAGCTTTGCAAGACTGTAACAGTCATATCACTGTGTACGAGTATGTGAAATGCCATATTCTACATCTTAAATCTATCACACAAATAATCAGTTCTCCATTTTATTGCTTTATATTTGGCTTAGATATTTCTTCTTCCCTGAAATCTTACAGCACTCAGAAACTAAGAACGTCTAGACTCAGTGCTGCTTCTTTTTCATAGTTCCTCTGCAAACTTATTATTCAGTGCTTGTACTGTGTGTCCCTGTGTTAATCTAAACATCTGCACACATTTGTCTCTGCTTTGTTTTAGTTATAATACAATGCCTGGCATAGAAAAATTATATGAGGGTATGGATTCAAGTGAAGATTATTTTGGAGAACCTAAAACTTACAAATACATCTGGAGCTGAAAAAATTAAAACTTCTACATAAAAAAGAAGCCATAGGAAAAAAATATCTTAAAAGTAAATTAACTATATGTCAATTACATTTATTACATTCTTTATTCTTTAAATGCATGTATGTGTATATGTGTGTTTGTGTGTATGCAGATACATGTGTATGTCTGTGCATGTGGATGTGAGAGGGTGTAGTAGCCATTGATCCCAGGAATACCACTGACGTCCTTTGAAACAGGGTATCATTCACCTGGAGCTCACCAGTTAGGTTCACTGTCCAGTGAGCTCCAGGGATTCTCTGGTCTCCATATACCCAGTACCACGATGACTGACAGTTGCACCACCTCTGACATTTTCGCATGCCTTCTGCCGATGGCACTCTTGTTTTCATGAGACATCTTGTTTCATGAGGCCATCACTGTTTTATTGACTGTAATATCTTCCCAGTCCCTTTATTATGATAGTCTTTAAAATAAAAAAGGTAGAAAACTACATTTACTAAAACTTTGCTATTTGTCACAATAAAGGGAAGTAAAAAGGCTCATTGATTAAAGAAATGCATTTATTTATGGCACCCCGTGTGCTAGATATTACAGTAGACATTATTAAATCAAAGATGGGAAGCTCACATATCAAGGTTGGAGGTTTATATTCTAGTAAGGAAACAAAAATATACACTCATATATACATAAAATTAAGATGATGTAATTATATTCTGATCATTGAAGGGAAGAAAGACTGGATGTTTGGTATCTTTCTTGCATCAGATAAATTAATCTGGAAACAATCCTACATTCTGAATTATTACTGGGTGAATTAAAATTTCATATTCAATATCACAACTTTCAGGTGATTTATTTATTTACTTATAATAGAAGAAAGAAAGAGAGAGAGGAGAGAGAATGAGAGAGAGGCAATAGGCATGCCAGGGCCTCTTTCCATTACAAAGGAACTCCAGAAGCTTATGCCACTTTCTGCGCACCTGGCTTTATGCAGGCACTGGGGAATTAGATCTAATTTCATTTTCACCTACATAAAATACATTTGAGAGTTGACAACGAGTTTGGTCAAAACCTGCATCTCCTTCATCTAGCCAATTCCTCTTCAACTTCCATTAAAGAGGGCATGCGTCTCTGCTTCCTCAGGATACTCACCTGGTGCTGAAGTGGACCCTTCCCTGCCTTAACTGCATCATGCTAAGCTTGGAACATCATTCCTCACAATATGTCTTATGGCAACTAGCAGAGACCCAAATTAAAAGCATGATATTAGGCAGGAGAAATTTCTCAGTGGTTAAAGGCACTTGCTGGCAAAGCCTGACAGCCCAGGTTTGATTTCTCTAGTACCCACATAAAGCTAAATGCACAAAATGGCACTTATATCATGAGTTTGTTCTGACAGGCCAAACTCAATCTCTTTCTCTCTCTGTCTTTCATTACAAATAATTAAATAAATATTTTGAAAAGGAAATTAGACTTGTCTCTTCTACTTATCCAGTGGGGTAAGCAAATTCTTACACCCCATGATCTCTCCTTCCAGATATCAATCTTAAGCTTATATTATGCTCATAGCAAAAGTTGTTTTGTAAATGTAATTAAAATGAGTAACCGTTTTTTTGTTGTTTTGTTTAAATGAAGATTGACAAGCGGATCCAATAGAGTCATTTGAGTCATATAAAGCCCCAATTTCCAAAGGCAGAGAGGTTTGACTGAAGATATAGAGGTCCACAGGGCAAGGATGGAAAAGAGACGCTTTTTGGCAGCAACCCATAAAGTTGTAATACAAGGGCTTAAATCTAACCATAGCCTTGACCATGTAAATTGTTGCAAAACGACACCCTTTAGTGACACTGGCCCAGACTTCTGACTTATGTACATTGTGAGAGATAAATTAAGTTAATATACTGTAAAACCATGATTTTTATGAGTTATTGTATCAAAACCAGAAATATCTATGGTTATAATTTATATTACTTCTTTAACTTTGACATTTTAGACTCTGTTTCCTCTTAATAAGTCCTTTGTTCCAGCAATTTGGTTAAGGCCAAGATGCTGCCTACAATTTTTTTGTATTTCCAATTGCCTGTATTTTGTCTTCATTGTGCAGGACAGTCTTATTGGGTTAAACTTTCCTGTATGTTTAAAGGTGATTCACTTCCCTTTGCCTTCATGGTTCCTGACGAGAAACTCTGACCCTTGGCCTCTGGATGAGGAAAGACTTGTGAGCTCTTCTTAGAGTTTCTGTATTGCTGTTTGCTGGCATCTGATTAGACTTCACATGTACATGAGTTTCCTTGGATTATGTTCACTTTGATAAACTTTCTTTTATCTCTGAGCTTATGTCTTTCTCAAGACTGAGAGGTTTTACCTCATCAATCTCTCAAAACATGTTTTATGTATCCTTTCCCCAAATTATATACTGAATTTTAGTGATTTATTTCAACTGCTGGTCCTTGAGATGCTGTTAATTTTATATATATATATATATTTTTTTTTCTTTTCCTTTTTGTTTCTCAGAGAGAATGAGTTCTACTGATAAATGGTCAAGCAGGTTACAGTTTCTCATTCCTCCATCATCTCCATTTTGATAATGAACTAAAAATGTGATGACATTTTTTTTTCATATCTTCAGTTTTGTTTTCCATTTCCTTATTTTATCTAAGTCTGTGCTAACGCTTTCAAATGAACTCTGTTTGTACTTCCCCCAGCATTTTTTCTAAGTGTTGTTTTAAAGTATGTTAAATAATTCTTAAATCAATTTCCTCTCACTATCGGATCTACTGACTGATTAGGTATGAAGAGGAGGGGCAAGACACAACCTTTCCTGGTTTTGAACATGAAGATTAACGTTAGATTGCACCTTTTATATTTTAATATTAAGTTTTACTATCATGATTTTTTTTTCAAAGAAGATTATTATTTTGGATAGAGTTTGGCCACTAATTGCAACCAGCCATTTTTAATTTGTGGATTTTTGGCTTCTGCAATGCTGGATGGATGCATTCTCCAACTACCTTATCCCACTGGTAGCTTAGGACAGGGAAAATTATCATTGCCCTAACTGAATTCTCAGAGATTACTCAGGCTGTTTGAGATCACCTTTAGAACATCCAGGGGATGATCCAAACAATGCATGGAATTCTGATGAGGTGGCTTTCCTGGACTGGAGACCCTCTGTGAGAAAAGCAGGGATCCATGCTCAGCCCTGTTACAGCTTCTTGAATTGAACTGAGGACTGAAATGTGAATTCCATTGTAGTGGCATAGGAGAACAGGTGGCTTCCAGTCGCATTAGGAAGGAAGCTTTTTGGATCATAATTTTGAACTTAAAAATGTTTATTTATGGCTCTCCACAATTTCATACAAAATATATATATTTAATAAGAGCACTGTCTCTGTGATTTATTGCACTGTCTTACAACAGAAAGAGTCATCAAGAACTGACTGGTAGAATTCAGCTCACGGTAAATGTACCATGAGGGATGACAGATAGTCTGATACTGGGTGAGACTGAATAAAAAGAAACACATTTTGGGGGGAAGGAAAAGTGATGATTATTCAAAATATTGCAACAATCTGTTGAACACCAATAGTTTTGCAATAATGAATGTATAATCCCAAATAAAAATTTAGTAAGCCTAGAAATATTCAAAAGGGAATCATAGTTACAAACAAAAATGGGGGGCTTCAAATGGATATAAAACACTAGGAGATATTATTACATTTCTTGAGAGTGTTTGTACTAGCTATGCTTCAAATTTTAGCATTGCATTTCCTCATCCAGCATAGGAGTGTGTCTTTCCATGTTCAACAGACAAAGTTACATATAGTCATATTCCAAATATAGTATACTCAGGGTTAACTCACTAACAGTGAATGTACAGGAATTTATGTGAAAACTCTGTCCTGTATCCACAATCACGACCACATAGCTCTTGATCTTTACATAGTTTAGTCCTACATTTTACTTCCTCATATCTCCTTTATGTTTTGATAAGTACCCCGTCGTATTACTTTCTCTGTTTAATTTGTGGAACACTGTTAGTTGTCTCAGACCTAACCTTGATATATTCCCATTTGCTTTCAAAGAGCCTTGAATGTACTTTCATTGATTTCCTGAAGGTGTTAAACTACTTTCTCTGTGAAAATTTCAACATCTAACATTCTTAACATACAATATGGAGGGAACTAGCTTCCAATGATATTCCAATGATATTCTTGATAAGTGTATATTCTCCATCATAACCTAAACATCTTATTTGTATTCTTTCCATGTTCTAATTATGCAAAAAATATGACCTTATTACCCCTGTCTTTCATAATTCTGCTACATACTTCTGTGGCTTCTACCATACTGCATACATTTATCTACAGTGTGGAATGGCCTAGCATGTGTGGGGAAATATGTCATAATACCATGAAATTAGAGTTCACATTCATTTACTTCAATTATCTTCAAGTCTCAAAAGGTTTATGAAAAACATTTTCATTTGTTTGCTTATTTATTTGTGAATAAGCAATATAGATAACTTCTTCTTTGCTAGTTTAAGGAATATGTTACAAAAGGGAGAGAGTTTGGACAGAAATACTGTGTGGGGGCAGATAATGCTCCACCCAAAGTCATGGGTTGTTACAGAAAACTTTCATTGACAGGGGTGGATACCTTTAATGGGATTGTTGTTCAAAGAGATCCCTGAGTCCCTCCAAGCCACACAGGTTATTGCTAAGGCTGAACTAGATGGTAAGACCCTCGTGTTGAAAATATACATGTTTTAGTTGCAAGACACTGAGAAATCAATCTGGACCTGAGCTGGAGGCCTCCTCTTTGCTCACTGTCATAACACTAGACAGTTCTTTGCAACCTGCTGCATAAGAAAAGTCATCAACAGTATTGCCCACCAGAAGACCCCAGAAGACCTTGCAAACTATACAACTGGACAATAGACAAGACGTGGCCATGTGTGCAGTCTGTTTTTTGTTCGTTTGTTTGTTTTGTTTTGTTTTGATTTTGGCGGGGGCTGGGAGATTAATCATCTGCTGGATGATTGAATTTGAGGCTGGCTCCATGGGAGAAAATTTGTGTTTGTTTCCAAAAGCCTAGTGAAAAGCCTGTGGCTGGGAAGGTCATAAACCCTAGGGGAGAAGCTACTACGGTTGCCTGGCTACATGGATATATTATGCACACAAAATTGTCATCCTCTATATACTTATACTTATGCCTAGCTATTAGTGCTCCCTTTAGGTGGGAGAAATTTCTCTTTTCAGATGGCAGTAAAAGTTGGGGAGAATCAGAACTAGTCAAAGAGAAGTGACGGTGGAATGTTCAGCACTTAATGAAACATCTCTGTCACCCCCCTAGCCTAGGGACTATGGTAAAAGAGGCAGTAGAAAGAATGTAAGAGCCAAAAAAAAAAAAAAAAAAAAACCCTGGGGAGAATTGCTTTGGAAGGCTGCCTTCCACACACAAATGGTTGTTGTATTCATACAGTGGCTACCATTGCCTGCCTAACATATGAATAATATTGAATCCATTAGCAGGTTGTCTTGGATGATGGAGGAAGGCAAAACATACAATAAAATAGAGTTGAAAAGAGTAAGAAAGAAGAGGGACTTTAGTGGAGGAGAATGGAGGAGGAAGAAAGGGAAGTGGGAGGTGATAATAAAAAAATTTGAATAATTTTATTTTAATTAAAAGGAAATTTTGTTTTGATGTAAGTACTGTAAAAATGGTTTTAGAAGACAGTTTTAATTGGAAAGATTATCATCTAACTTCCAGTATAACAGAATTGCCTACCTCAAAAAGCCCTCCCCCCCAAAAAAATACCAAAAACAACAACAAAAAAATTTGCCTCTTAGATACCTTGACTTCTGTGATCAGGAGCAAAAAAGATGCCATGTTCACTCATTTCTAGTTTCTGCAGTTACGGACACTGCTGTCCTCACACAAAAGAATTTTATCCTTCAGATGAATCCTCAGAGGACTCAAAAAGAAATGCTATGCTTGATAGCTGTAGGGTAACATATTTAAAAGCATGGATTTTATGGCATAACCACATGTTTTCTCCATCCCTCCTATACTCAGCTAAATCTCCTGCAAGACATACAGAGGATTGGAAAGATAAAAAAAGGTTGGTGAAGGACTTTGGCAGCTGATGCCCCTCATGCTGACAAGTTTGTTGGGTTTTCCTTTTGGCTTACATATGCCAGACTGTGTGCTAGAGGAGGCAAGCGTACAAAACTCCAATGGAGCAATTAAAAATAAGGCAAAAGAAAATATATAATTATATATACTATTTCTAGTGAAAGGACAAGGAGCAGTATGGTGTCATTAGATGAACATGATAAGCAAATAGAACTCCCTCTCCCAGCAAAAAGCCATGGACATAGCAGCAGCCTCATCAACTCTGCACAAATGCCCACCAGAAAATTTCGCTTGGTACACAGTCAGAAGATGTCTTCCAAAGCACAACATTTAATTAAAATTAAAGTGGTAGTATAATAACCAACCTTCCCAGGATATAATTTTTTAAATCATTAATTATACTAATAACTAGAAATATTTCAGTTCAATAAAAGCCAACTACTAGATGCCTGAAGCTCAATGATAGAGAAGTAGAAGTTAATAACACTGTGCAGTAAGAGCTTTGGTTTGTAATTGGTATTGCTTGTACTTTTTATCGTATTGGTACTTTTTTCTTGTATTTACTAGAATCCTCATTGTAATATTATATAAATTCAGTGATAGTGGATATTGCTCTTTTAAAAAATATTTTACTGATTTATTTCAGAGAGAAAGAGCACAAGAGAAAGAGGCAGATGGACAGTGAAAGCGAGAAATTGAGAGAGAGAGAAATAGAGGTTGAGAATGGGCATGCCAAGGCCTCTACCCACTGCAAGCAAACTCCAGATGCATGTGGGACATTGTGCATCTGGATTTACGTGGGTATGGTGGAATCAAACCCAGGTCCTTAGTCTTACTAGGCAAGTGCCTTAACCTCTAAGCCATCTCTCCAGATTTCTTATTCATCAAATCCTTCTGTCTCAGCTCCCACAGGCCTGGATTGACAGGTGCAAGCCATTACATCTAACATGGTTAGGTTTATTTATCAGTAATTTGTATACATATAAAGAATGTATTTTAAAATTAATTAATTTATTTTTTAAATATTCATTATTTATTTATTTATTTGAGAGCAACAGAGAGAGAGAGAGAGAGAGAGAGAGAGAGAGAGGCAGAGGGAGAGATTGAGAATTACTTACCAAGGCCTGTGGGTCATACCAGTAGCTATACTGCTTCAGAAAATGTCTCCCACTAGTCCAGCCACTATTAACTGCCAATCATTCCTCATGGAGGGATGGGGTCTTCACAGTATAAATATTTTGATATTGTTGATTTCATGTAGAGCTTGATCATTTTAACCTGAGCATTTATTATGCAGTACTTTTCATGTTGGTTTATTTGCTTTTGGAAAAGTTTTGGTCAGATGAGTTTGCTAAATTTTATTTAAATGTTTTTTTTTTCTGACTCCATTATTCATAGGTATTTTTAAATTTTGATATATTTCCTTTTATATATGTGGATATTAGATTTTCTCATGGCCAAACAGATTTTTCGTGTTTGATCTATTTTATAATTTGATATATTTTATTTGCTAATACTTTTGAATAGAATTTTTCATCTATATTTATGAATGTCAGCTGATTCTATTTTATCATAGTATTTTTGTACTGGTGGCTAGGTAGCATTAGCCTTATAAAAATGTGTTAGAAAGTGCATGTGAAGGACTATATTACTTCAATTGCTATGTTGTGGGCTTAACCCCTACCTAGATACAAAATGGGCTGGCTCACACTGTACTTACAGCAGCTACCCATGGAAAAATGATCTCTTCTATGAAAAGAAAATGAAAATGTAAACAAATTCTTAAAGATTTAGCCCTCTGTTCAAGGCAGAGGAAGGTATTTTGCCTCCTTTCTTTTCTTCAAGCATTTATTTCAGTAGTTCTCTTCCTGTGAGCTCTTTCTCCGTCTCTTTGAAGTAAATGTAAACCTTTTTAAATGCTGAATAAGCTTCCTTTTATAGCCTAGGAAAGATTTTTCTGGTGGACTAATAGCCATTACTTGCTAATGCACTCACCAAACAAGGTCCTGACCCTGTTGCCCTTCCGGCTTCTGCAGCAGAAAAGAAGTTGACAGCCCAAGAACATGGGTAGAAGCCTGGCAGAGGAGCCTCATGAATGAAGACTTTGTTCAAGTTGCAAAATTGTTTTGTCACAAGAATATGAAGTGTGTGTGTGTGTGTGTGTGTGTGTGTGTGTGTGTACTGCAGAAAAGGTTAAGCAACTAATGCAGATAAACACCCAATTGAGTTTAGAATAAATTCTGTGGGACATGTGGTGTTACCCAGGCCTCTCATTGAGGACCATATTTACTTATATGAAGAATACATATATGCTTTATTGTATCTACTGGGTTATATAAAAGATGTCTGTCTGTCTTTGAAGTCTCCTAGTGGAAGATCTGTGATGTGTATCACATTCTCGTTTAATGCTGTTCTGATAAGAAAATTGTTTCTGTTCTGTGTGGGTAAGTACTCCTGGGTTCAATGGAAATTTTATTTTAAATGTTACTTCTATGACATCCTGTAGAGAAACTATATTTTATAAGTTTTGAATATGGGTAGTGTCAGCACATAAAATTATAGCACATAGTCCATGATAGTGGCAGAGATAGAAGATGGGTGATGATGAGGTTGGGGGCCATAGGCACCAATAAAGAGCATCTAACTTGCCTGAAATGTGCAAGGGATCTTCATAACAGAGATTCAAATCAAACAGTAGTGAAAAGTACAAAGGGCCTACATTAATGTAGATCCAAGTCCAACAGTAGTGAAAAGTGCAAAGTGCCTACATTAAACTAGATTCAAGTCCAGCAGTAGTGAACTGCCATTTACTGAGTGCAAAAATTCAAACACCTTAATACTTAAGGAAAAAATCAATTAAGATGGATATATAAAACAATGCAAATAAAAATGTGTTCCATGGGCTGGAGAGATGGCTTAGCGGTTAAGGTATTCACCTGCAAAGCCCAAGGATCCCAGTTCGATTCTCCAGGATCCATGTAAGCCAGATGCACAAGGGGGCACATGGGTCTGGAATTGGTTTGCAGTGGCTAGAGGCCCTGGCATGTCATTCTCTCTCTCTCTCTCTCTCTCTCTCTCTCAAATAAATAAAATGTATTTTGAAAAATGTGTTCCATTGTGTAATATGCTCATTTTAAAGCTATTATTTATTACACAAAATATGCAATTGTAGTCATTTTATTTAAAAACATTGTAGGGCTGGAAAGATGGCTTAAGTGCTTGCCTGCAAAGTCTAAGGACCCCAGTTCGAGGCTTGATTCCCTAGGACCCATGTAAGCCAGATGCACAAGGTGCCGCATGCATTTGGAGTTTGTTTGCAGTGGCTAGAGGCCCTGGCGCACCCATTCTCTATCTGCCTCATTCTCTCTCTGTCTGTCGCTCTCAAATAAATAAATAAATAAAAATGAACATTTTGTAAAATAAAAACATGTCTATATAGATTGATCTCTAAATTTCCTTTTTTGGACATCTTAACCAGTATTCTTTTAGTGACTGTAATAGCTCTTCCTGTTACAGGAATCCAATCACTTAGCTCTGTGTCTTGCAAACATTCATTTGTTCCTCCTTCCCTTTCTTCGCCCTAGATTGACAATCCTACAGAATGTTTGATTTTAGCTGAATTGGACATCTTTTATATGTAGAGATAGAACATTGTGGATCAAGAGCTAAAATTATCTTAGGCTACCTTCAGTGCCTTTAGTAGTGTCTTAGTACCAACCTCTGTACCTAACCACACATCTTTATGAGTGCTATATAAAGAGTTGGGAGTTTATAGCTAAGCTTAGAAAGCCTTTAACCTCCATCATCCACAAAGCTAAACAGGCCATATGATGACATCTGAATCCTACAGAGAGACTTCCCTAACTTGGTATAGGCTAGCTCCCTGATTCTTACACCTATATAACTGGAAAATGTATCAAGGTATGACTGTCTTTTGTTCAATGACTATAAAAGCTGAAAAAATACACACACAAAAGGGCAGCTGGAGCCATAAAGTGCCCTTCTTGTGCAGGCATGAGGGTGTGCGGCAGGCTAAGACCACTTGAATTCAAATTTTCATAGCTCATGTAAACAATTCATTGTGGCCACCCACTTCTATAACCCCAGACTTGGGGGGAACAGAGAATGGAGAACCATCAGGATGATGAACACCAAGCTGGAATTACTGAGAGCCTCTGTCACAAGGAAAAATGGGTGAGGCACACCTATCGTTTTCCTGTGGTCATGACAAGCGAGCCCCCTGGGTGTCTCAAGCGAGTACATGGGGCAGTACATCAGCCCATACATATGTATACAGCGTGCATGCGAGCGCGCGCGTGCGCACACACACACACACACACACACACACACACACACAATGATGTTGTCTCTTACATGAGGGAACACATCATTTACATAATTTACATCTGTGGTCCCACACTGTTGAATTCAGGCTGTGCCATGCTGCAGGCTACTCCACACTACATAAAGTGGTGGGCTTTCATGCTGTGTCATGCACTGAAAGACTCAAGTTTACAAGCAGCAAGTCACAGGCAGGATGACTATGTACCTTACTGCACACAATCACTACGTGTCCAGCACCACCCATAATAGGCACAGGCTGATCAACAGCTTCAAGAAACAAAATGGCACCACCACGAAAACGTACACCAACGTGAAGTCATGTGAGAACAGCATTTTAAACCCTTATCAGAAAAACCAGATTCAAGACATCATCTCACACACCAGACAAAGGAATAGTGTTACATCCTGGCATGGACCATGAAGAAGATACCTCACACTGCAATGACGATGCCATGAACCAGGGTGTTAGGGGTTCAGGAAAGCACTTGAACCACAATCCCTGGTTTCCACCTTTCTGCTAAATCTTGGTCTCTCCTGGTTCTCCTCTGTGGCCAGCAAAAACTTATACATCTTCACTTTCAGAACTAAGGGCAGGAAAATGAATAACTACATGTGCCCTGAGAGCCCATGTGGTGGACCTGGAAAAACTACGGAGAGGACAAACAAGAAAGTTCAAAGAACTCCTTCCATGTGGAGAGCAGGGTAGGGGTTAAAGACCCCATGTGGAGAGTAACAGCTAGGGGGTGGACCCTAACCTCAGCCCAGGTGGGCCAAGCAGAGGAGAAACTCACCAGAAGCTGGAGGTTCACAAGTGGCCAGGCCACCCAGAGAGAGAGAGATTACCCTCTCCCCACGGAGGTATTTATAATTATATGGTGATAGATTTCACCTTTGGGCTCCAATGAGCCAAATAGAGACAGCTGATTGGTCTGGGCTAGAGGCTGGCTCAGGAAGAGGCCAGCCCTGACGAAGAGTTCTGGGGTCTAAGTTGGACTGACCACAATGTCAGGATTCTAGAAAAAGACTTCCCTCCCAGAGTGGGGTTCAGGTGTAGAAAAACAGGTCTAGGGGACAAGACAATTATAAGAAGTCAGATCATTCTTTGATCTCTAGCAAGCACAGACCTTCTTGCCTTTTTATTTCAGGGGCCCAGTCACCCTAACTGCCTAACAAGGCTACCTGACTCCTTCTCACCTGTACCAGCCTAAATTCAGACTACCCATGCATCTGTCAAAGGACTGGCAGGCAGAGCACTCCTGACTGACTGCCCCAGGGGTTTCAGCTGCTCTGTTCCCATGGCTGACATGACCTATGCGAATCCTCATCTATCCATCTTCCCATCTGCCATCCAGTCCTCAACCTTGCCTCTGCAGCTCAACTCGGCCCTGAATTTTGAATTGGTCTTTGGAGATAATTCCTCCAATAACACTGGATTCAATATATTATCTAAACACAACAGTAACTGTATTTTTACATCTGTCTCAGCTTCTGTTTCTAGTTAGGCCTCTTTGATCTCCATAAACTCTACTGTGGTCATTTTAACACTTTTGGAGTATATATACACACACACACACATGCAGTAATAATTACTGTGTGATGTGCAACGTGTGATCTGAGAGTCAATATTAAAAGTTAAGATAAGACTAATAGAATTTATGTTTGTAAACGGAAGGCTATCAAAGAACTACTTGGAAATTTCAGGTCACTAATCAAAGGTAGCTTGTGAGTTTATTGTTACTCAATAAATCATGACATTGTGGAAAGACACAAATGCATCCATCTATGTTTCTGGGTTAAGATATAACATGGAAACTCATATTTGGATTGGAATAAACTAGTTTTTAACTTCCTTAGGGAAGAGTAGTTCTTCTGCAATGACATTATCCATAAATCCAGTAAACAAATGACTGGATCATTAGTTTTCAATAAACATTTTTCGTTGTATTTTTTCCAAGCTGGTAATTTTTTATGTGAGTATATGGGTATGTTTCTTTCTTTTTTTTTCTTTTTCTTTTTTTTTTTTTTTACTTTGTCCTCTCTGAAGATTTTATTTCAATTCTTTTCTCTGATCCTGCAAAATTCTTTAAGCTGAAAATCTGTTAAGCATCTATGCCTGACATTTTCTCTCACAAGTAAATTAGGAGTAATCAATCATTATAGCCTGAAGGGGTTCCTACTAAAAACAGTCATTTGAATATCTGACTTCTAGGCTTCATCATTTCCTGAGAATACATATCTTTCTTTTTTTTTAATAAAATGAGTATGAGAAAACAAAAGCATCATCAGTATTAACTATTTTTAAAAGTGCTTTGCTGCATTTTGACTTCACATCTAGGAAAACTTTAAGCAAGATATATATTAACTACTTTCTAGAACTTAATCTTCTTTTACCTGTGATAATTCCATGTATTTAATTTATATTAGTGCCATTATAAGGCCAAACAAGTAAGAAAGTCACTGACTTTCATATAAACCAGTGTACTAATATATTTTATCTGAAAAACAATCAGAACAGCACATCAAGTATCTTTCATACTAAAATGCATTTCCTCAGCAGAAAACAGATCTCCCAGTAGCATAGTGGCCATAGTGTTCTACTACTTTCTTTTTTCTTTCTTTTTTTTTTTTTATTCTTTTTTGGTTTTCAAGGTAAGGTCTCCCTGTAACCCAAGCTGACCTGACTTGGAATGCATTATGTAGTCTCAGGGTGGCCTTGAACTCACTGTGATCTTCTTACCTCTGTCTCCCAAGTGCTGGGATTAAAGATGCGTGCCACCATGCCTGGCTCTGACTACTTTCAATTGTTGACCATCCCATGGTGTGCAATATCTCCACTGTCCTTCAGTGTTTGATCAGTGATGTCCATTCCCTTAGGAAAGAAAGAGTAATGGGGCTTGCTCACCTCTCCTTTGGCACTGGATTGAAAGGAGAACATGCAAGAATGCCCGTTTTTCCATCCATGTTTTCGTTTTAACCTGCTCGTGTGTACTGGGGAGAATAGTTGACCCTGTCGCTTGTGGAGCGGTGGGGAAGCAGCATATCATGGCAGAAAGCACATGGTAGAGAAAGCTTCTCACTTCATGGATGCCAGCCAAGGAGAGAGAGAGAGAGAGAGAGAGAGAGGGAGAGCATTCAACCATTACAGTGGGCACTCAGTGTACTGAAACTTCACCCTACCTAGACCCATTTCTTAAAGGCTTTACCATCTTCCAATACAGTGCCAAGATAAGGACTGAACTTTTGCCATACCTTTGAATGGCATTCAAGATAAGGGCTATAGTCAGCCCACCTTTGGATGTGGTTGAGAGATAAGCCTAGGAACAAGGAAGTGTAAGAACAATGCCAGTTCACAATTCCCTCTCCAAGAGATGGTCATACACATGCAAATAGAAGCAAGACTATGTGGGTGTAGGCCCCGCTGCCTGGGGCAGATCTCAGATTAGGACACACTATCTGAGAAGCCTTGCCTCTAGAAGAGAAAGAGCAAGGGGAAGTTTCTTATGGAGAACTCACCAATCTAAAATGAGATAATAATGAAAGGCCAAATATAACCATTTTAAGTAAAAAGGCCCAGGCCTGACTTAGAAAGAGAACTAGGCGGCTAATGTGCTGACCTCTGCTTCTGTAAACTTTGCTTGATTGCTCAATTGCTGCCTTTCTCCCTAAAGTTTCTGGGGAATCTCCATTTCAAGGACATTGTAGAAACACTCCACTGCGGAGGCCTCTGGCCTCCGACCACCTGCTTAGATAAGAAACTGAGGAATCTCCACTTCAAGGTACCACTATTTACTTAGCCCATCACAATGGAGATTACCTCATCTGCCTGGAGTGCCCCTTCCTGCCCCCAACTTTGCCCGCTGAAACCCCAAGCCAATCAAAACTGTTTAAATCAACCAATCATGTATCTATCCCCTACTTCTTGGTTCGAATTCCTATATGAACCCCTTCCCCCAAAAGGAAGGGGCTCTTTCCCTTACTACTGCTGTGCCGGACTGTAGGGATGGAGCCCAGGCCTAGGCTTGCAATAAAGAAACCTGTTGCTTTTACATTGGAGTGTCTCGGCTTCTGTGGCGGTTCTCTGGGTGACTCCTGGGTGACTGGGGGTCTTGGCTCCCGGTCAGGGGACTTGGCACAACAGTAAGTGTAAAAAGTAAGCTGAGCTTGCTGGAAACACTTATTATGCCTGGACAATTTTTTTCCCCCAGAGATACTGATTTCCTTTGTAATAGAATAACATCTTGCTTTCTATGTTTTATAATGAAAAACCCGTTACAGTGGGTCTCATGAACCAAATTTATGATTGACAATGGATGTAGGTTACATATTCAATGCCATGTTTAATGGTAATAATGATTTCCTTATGCCTTACAGTTATTAGGCAGAATTAGTAATTTAACCTAATTGACTAAAATCGGCATGGTTTTATATATGTAGCATGATGCTGGGTTCTGTCATGGAATATCCTGAGCCTGTATCTGGTTCTGTCCTTAGGGGGTTACCTTCTGGACCCACTGAGAAGATCATGAGCTACAAGGGAGCATTGCTTAGTGAGCCTCAGACATTTATTTGTTTATTAGAATTTTTTCCATTTAAAATTAATATAGATGAATAAAGTGGTGGAAAGCTGTAATAATAAAAAATGCAGGCAATGGAAAGATAGAAATAGGGAGATTAAAGAATGAAGGAGGGGGCTGGAGAGATGGCTTAGCAGTTAAGCACTTGCCTGTGAAGCCTAAGGACTTCAGTTTGAGACTCAATTGACTAGGACCCACGTAAGCCAGATTCACAAGGAGACGCATGCATCTGGAGTTTGCTTGCCGTGGCTGGAGCCCTGCTGCGCCTGTTCTCTCTCTATCTATCTGCCTCTTTCTCTCTGTCACTCTCAAAAATAAAGAAGTAAAAACAAAAATAAATAAATAAATAAATAAATAAATAAAAAGAATGAAGGAGGGAGGAAGGAAGGAAGGAAGGAGGAAGGAAGGAAGGAAGGAAGGAAGGAAGGAAATACAAATAAGGGATAATATAAAATAGACAATAGACCAAAGCTGAAGGAAAGAATAACTATAACTTTATCAATTCACTAATAAAAATAACACATGTATTATTTTACAGGGAGAGAACCCGTGGACATGATATTTGCTATGAATACCTAGATGACTGAATGAAAACAGATGACCCAACTTAACCAGCTAGCTCCTGTGTACCTCTTGGGGAACAGTGGGACATGTTACATCAGCCTGGGGATTAGGATGTTTGTGAGACTAAATCTCACCCAAGCTAATTCAAGACAAACAGAGCCAAGAGGAACTAAAGCTAATTCGCAAACCTATTACTAAGACAAAGATAGTTGCTGTGCAAATCAGTCTTGAGAATGACTGTGTCACTGCAAATATTGGCTTGTGCTCCCCGTGCCTAGAAGCACATTGTTTCAGAATATCCTGGTAAATGTGAGAAATTCCCACATATCCATACAAGGAAATATAATGCTGAATTCTAAGCGACTTCTGGCATGCTTCTTAAGACTTCTTTGTTCCACAAAACAGATCAGATTCTGTTTGAATCAAGGACTAAGTCACTGTCTGCTTAAAAATAGTATTGCCAGAGACTGGGGAGATAGCTCAGTGGTCAACAGTACTTGCTTCCAAGGCCTGCTGGCCTGGTTTCAATGCCCCAGGACCTACAGAAAGCCAGCTGCAGAAAACAGTACATGCAATTGAAATTCCTTTGTACTGGCAAGAAGGTGTCTTCTTCTTTTCTCTTGCCTACTTTTCTGAAAATTTACTTCATAAAGCATTAATAGTTTGTTTATTTTACCTTGATGAGGATAGA
This sequence comes from Dipus sagitta, assembly GCA_036346955.1. NCBI lineage: Eukaryota > Metazoa > Chordata > Mammalia > Rodentia > Dipodidae > Dipus > Dipus sagitta. The sequence continues at coordinate 106,520,378 of CM070780.1, read as the reverse complement.
TTTTGTTGGAAAGGTGTTTCTGACAAGCAAACAATACAGATGTCCTAGGTTTGTTATGTCTTCCTGCAAAACTTGTATTTATATGGTAGGTATATGTGTATAATTATTGTGGTGATTTAAATATGACATGACCCAGAGTCTCATGTGTTTGAATATTTAATCCTCAGCAGGTGGTACTATTCAGAAAGGTTTTGGAACCTTTATGAGATAGACGTTAACAACAGGAAGTGAGTCACTGGAAAATGGCTTTGAGGTGTTTTAGCTTGTTCCATAAAATGAACTATGTATGCTTTTTAACCTTTTGACAAGACCTACAAATTCTACATTCCTAATATTATTTATTTTCAACTTCTAAGTACCTGACTAAATAATGCTGTCAAGATCCTGCTTAAGGTATCTTTACTGTCAATGCAGAAGATGTTATCTAGAAGGACGAAGCAATAGGGCTGGAGATATGGTTAAGGTACTTTCCTATAAAGCCTAATGACCTGGATTCAATTCCCCAGTACACATGTAAATCCGGATGCACAAAGCAACATGAATCTGGAGTTCTTCGGCAATGGCTAGAGGCCTTGAGTGTCCATTCTCTCTCTCTCTTTCTCTGTCCTTGCTGCTTGCAAATAATGAATAAATTAAATTTTAAAAATAGGAACGAAGTAATAAAGTAAAAATGATATGGAGAATGGGAGGAAATGTGGAGGTAATTTAAGGTGTATGAACTAGGACATTGGAGGACATTCTCTGTAGTTTAAGATAATCTAGTTATTATTTTCCCATTTATATATGTTTCACTTACACAATTTCTTTACTGTTAACTTATTTATTTACCAAATATTTATGAGTGTTTGATTATTTTAGATGCTAAAATAATGGAGTGAAAAGTAAAGGAATTCTAGGTTCATGGAAGAGCACACAAATAAAATATATGTATAACAGGTTGTCAGAGGTGTTGTGAGGAAGTGATACAGGAAACAGTAAGATGCTATTTTTACAGTGGTGGCTAGAGAAAGTCTCTCCAAGGAACAGACATTAAAATCAAGAGCACTTGGGATGGTTACTTTTCATGGTCACTTTGACTGGGTTTAGAATCACTTAGGAGACATAAATCTGGGTGGCTCTGTGAGGGCAACTCTGGAGAGGCTTAATTGACAAGGAATAATCCACCTTGAATATGGCAACATAATCCTGCTGGGGTCCAGGACTGAACAGAAACAAGAAAAGAAGCTGGGAACCAGCATCTCTCTCTCTCTGCATCCTTACTGAGGATGCAAAGTGACAAGCTACTTCAGATTCCTATAGCCTTGCCTTTCTTACCATCATGAGCTATGTTTCCTAAAGCTGTCAACTAAAATAATTCCTTCTCTCCTTACATTACTTCTCAGACATTAGTCACTGTAATAAGAATATATATATCTATATCTATCTCCATATATCTATATCTAATCTATATCTATCTATATCTATATCTATATCTATATCTATATCTATATCTATATCTATCTATCTATCTATCTATCTATCTATCTATCTATCTATATCTAATATAGCAATGGAACAACCAGATGTGTAATGAATCCATAGACACTGAGGATCTCTTTGTACATCTGGATCATTTGAGAAACATAGACCACCTGTGGCAAATAATGACAAGAGAATGAATAGAACAATTGGCAAATATCCATGGTGACATGATCCACAGGCAGTGTCAGGATTGGGGTTGTAACTCCAAAGGTGGAAGGTCTTTAGGAAAGAAATCAGATCATCTTTGACCATGTGATAACTACTTGTACATGGTACCACAGGATTGGCATGTGACAATAATACCAAGGGAAGGATTTAGTAGGAATTATGAACTTAGCTGTGGTGGATTGATTGTAAATCCCTCCCCTCCATAGCCTCTTGTGTTTGTGATTAAGCTTCATAATTGACCCCCAGCTAGTTTTAGAGTAATTTCAGATACATAGGTTTTCAGCTAATACCATGCATTGTGGAATAAACACCTCTGTCAGTAGATATGACCAGAAAAGGGAAAACCTATTTCTCTGCAGCCTTGCATTTTTCTCTTGGTGATCTACTCCATTAGGCAGTGGAAATCACTAAAGACGGTTTCCTCTGATTTTGTGAACCTCATAACAAAGAATACTTGCAACTTCTCTCCCACCACTCCTTGTTTCAAAAGTATATGATGTCTAATATGGAAATATTAGAAATATGGAGCCAGAATTCTATGGGAAATTCCCAACTGAATATTCTTACTCATCATGATTAACTGAGGTTCAAAAAAATGAGTCTTTGACTTTTCACTAGAGACCATCATTCTCCTGGCCTATGGCGTTCAGAAGTTTCCTGTAAGCAGTCCCTCTATTCGTTTTTGTATGTCCTATACCCAATTATTACATAAAAAGGACATTAGGTGGAAATCCAGGTGTTAGCTGGAAATGCCTACAGTATCACTTTTATTCTCTCTACCAAGGTACACATGGATATCCTTCTAGGACCTTGAGTCCTTGCTTAATTTGCTGAAGGCAAACATTCCCTCTGATATTTCCAAAATAAAGATCTTAAATATAACTTTCATAATGCCTTCTGCTTAAGAATTTTGGTAGACTTCTCATTGCTGAGATTATGAAACACATCCCTTTTTTTAATTAAAAGCTACCCACGAGTTGGACCTGATCTACATTTTTGACATTAATGTCTTCTTCTTAGTATAAGGTCCATTCACAACAGTCCTTCCTCTGTGCACCCCATCATTTAGCTCTTGCCTCATTCACATGGCTCCTCAGACTTCCCTGCTTCTTTCTTGACAGGCATGAACTATGTAGAGTGAGGTTATCATGGGGCAAGACAGCATGCCATCAAATTTCCTTTATCTTTGATGAAAGAATTACTGGTTCAGGAGAATGCTGCACATGGTTAATACTCACAAAGCCTTTATTTGATGAATCACTCATGATCCCTGATCAGTATTTCAAGGGCTACTTTGTTTGCTGAAAATAGAGCAATGAGTGAAAGACACACTGACCACCCTTATGGGAATTGCATTGGCAATGACAAGATAAAAGAATTCTGTGTGGGATGGCATTACCAAAGCACTCTGTACAGACACCAGCACCACAAACTGGCAGGTAGGGAGAGAGGAGCGGCCATCCTCATGCTCAGATCTATAGAAAGTGAGGAGCCAGGATGACTGCATAAGAGCTGATGAAGACCCCTGATGAAGGCAATACAGGGAGGATGTAAAAAGTAAATTTTTCAACACAGTGTTAAAGTCAGGGCTTAATGGACTTTTCAGATACCTTAAATCCCAATAAGCTGTAAAGAAGAAAAAAAAATAAGTTACTTTTAGAGTCTTTTAGTTTTCTTCTTTGAGAAGCTGGGTAATAAAGTCAAAGCTAAAAGTGTAAATAAAGGAGAATGAGAGAAGGAAAAGTCGTTGATGAATAACTCTATCTGTGTTTGGAAGTTTTTACTGTAGTATTCCTATCATATATCGAGAGTGAGGACCAGTCAGTCCGCCATAAAGGCAGAGTTCATGGCAACATGAACATGGAAACAACACAATGGGATTTGAAAACATGCAGATGGAACATACTACATCCAGGCCACAGGAAACCTACTGGGGCTGATAGTCCAACAAGGGCATACTCCAGTACTGATTCGCTCAAGACTCTATTTCTAAAGTAGAAGTGAAGAAGGAGGGTGAGAGGAGGGAGGACGTATAGCACAAGGAGAGTGGAGGGAGGCATGGAAGTTGGTTGTGAGTTTCTCAGAAAGGAGCCTTGTCTCCCCAAAGCATCCTGGAAGATGAAGGCTCATGTCGATCTGGAAGCGACTTCAGCACATTTCTCACCATCTTCCTCCCTGCCCACCCTTCCTGGAGCCTTCCTCACAGTGGGTATTCACTGAGCACCATTAGCTGGCCCCCAACCCCATCACTGCTGCATCAGACTGCCAGGTAAAATTGTATGGTGACAAATCTCCTAAGAGAAGTATAGCCCTTGCTTATCTCAAGAGTAATTCGGAGGCACTATATCCAGTGCCTGCTCTGAAAGTCCTTCAATTAGTATAAATCCTTCAGGTACCATGCCTGTTTCCAAGCAGGAAGCGGCTGTGGCTAAGTGGCAATAGATATTCATTCCAGCCTATCTTTTATTCATGTTTGCTTTAGTCACATTTACCATCTGAGGAGTCTATTACTTCAAAATGCCTCCTATGAGGAAGAAAAAGTTACTAAATAAATCAGTATATTAAGTGCCAAAGTATATTCCATATCAACTTTTTTTTTTTTTTCTTGAGGTGTCCAGGTCCAAAACCAGTCTACTCTTGCCAGAGAGGAACAAGGAGGAAAAAAACAAACAAACTGCTTTTACCATTCCTCTCATTTCCACATGAAAACCCTCTGTTATTTGGTAATCATGATAACCCTAAGTGGACGGAAGCCTGTGGGTGGCCCGAATAAAAGCTCATCCCTGAAAAGTCTCACACACATTCTAGTCTGAAGCTCCTATTTTTTTTTTTCAGCATTCAAATATTAGGCCTTATTTAGAAGTCTACTCGAGGAGTGGGCCAAACTCTGTCTGCCTCCTCACGGGCCAGACGACCTTTATAAATGACAGCAAATCTCAGCTGAATGAAAGATGAAGGGGAAGAGGAAAACATTAAGCTATTTTGTCCTACTTTTTTGTGACTTGTTGAAAATAATCATGGGGCCTATCTGTCACACTGGCGCCTTGTCTCCTTTCTCTCGTAGCATCTGACAGGCTCCGTGCAAAAAAGTGCAAGTGAAGATGAATTGGCAGCAGCATTGGTTCTGCTCTGCCTGCTGGTCTTTCTAATTTTTCTCCAGATGAAATATATATACACACTACCAAGCCAGTTAAGTGAAAGAAACATCTACGGGGAAAAGAAGAGTAACCAAGTCCTCTTCCCAGTACAGAAACAACGATTAAAAATATCTGTCTCTTTCACTTTCAGTAGTCCCGTCATGTTGCTGGTCTTTCTATCTGTAGGATGAAAATGTGCTTTCTCTTGAAAAAGAGAAACGACAGATGGTGCAGGGAGGCAGGGGGCTGAGAGGGGACAGAGGGAAGGAACAGAGAACCGAGGCTAAACGAATACTAGCGATCATAAACCAAATTAAAAAGAGTTCATTCCATGAGACATTGGCAGGATGAAGTATTTTAATTGAAACACAAACCCCTCAAGCATATACAGTAGGAAATACTATGACCCTGACAGTAAAATGATGGTATTGATTATACACTTGAATGTTAAACTTTCAAGGCCCCCTGAGTCGTCTGGCTGGATCTCTTCCTTCTCGTGTGAACTGTGCACATGGCCGCAGAGGCCTACGTAGACACTCAATAACAGAAAAACATGCTTCATACAGACACTCACCCTTTCACTGGGCACATTATCTGCATTTTAGACATGCAATTTCTACCCACAATTCCCAACTTAACTATGTTGCTACTTATGGTAGATTACATTTTTATTCCATGCACTGAGTAACAAAAAAATGTGTCAACAAAGTTTTATTATCTCGCCTTCAGTGATGCTTTCATTTCTCCTTTATCTTTGACTTACTTGGTCTGTTATTATCTTGCATAGGCCCTTTACTCGGGTTTTTATTGTGCTATATTGTTTTTCATATATCTTGAATTTAGTATTTTTAAATTTTTAGATATATCATCATTCACAACTCACTCTTTTGTAGCAACTAATCATCATACCTATTAATATTACTTTAAATTTTTGTGTGTGTTTACTTTTATTTATTTGAGAGTGACAGAGAGAAAGAGGCAGATAGAGAAAGAGAGGGAATGGGCATGCCGGGCCTCCAGCCACTGCAAACGAACTCCAGACATGTACGCCCCCTTGTGCATCTGGCTAACGTGGGTCCTGGGCAATCGAGCCTTGAACCGGGGTCCTTAGGCTTCACAGGCAAGTGCTAAACCACTAAGCCATCTCCCCAGCCCTAATATTATTTTAAATAAGAATTGTTGGACCATACACTCATGAGCAATTTCTTCTCCTCCTCCTCCTTCATTCCCCTTTGTTCCTCCAAAGCTTTCCTATGACCTGTACTTTAGCAGTTATGCTACAATAGCAATATGATCAAGATAATGTTGAATGACCAGTCCATGGATGTTGGCCATATGAGTTTAACAGGTCTTTATGGAAATGAATTCTGATTTCCCCCACCCCTGGAAGAGGCTATTCTTTCCAATACAGATGTTGAATTAGAGTCAGTATAGGAATGCTCTGTTTCTGATGCTCCGTATATGAACCTGCCCTCCTCGTTCCAAGACTGCAGGAAGAAGGGTGGGTCTGGCACCTTATATAGCTAGTATACAAAGACCTCATCCACATGCATATGCAGTACGTCAGCTCATGAAAGGGGCAGTTGCGGAAAAAGTGGAAGAAAACAGTTTGGAGATAAAATCAAAGAGTTTCTCACTTTCTCGGAGTTACTTACGAAAACAGAGTTAAGACATTCTATAAGATTCCATACGCTGGAGGAGATAAAGTTGGAAACCTGGATCCTAGGAAACATGTAAGATGGACACAGCATATTAAGCTGCTGGACTACTCAGCTTCTTCTCCCCGGAACAAATGTTGTGATGTGAGTACCTACAGTCTTCATTAATGAAAACCAGCTAGGGCCATGCCTTGTTCTCTAGAGGCTGAAGCAGGAACGTCACTTTAGCCCAGGAATTTCAGGCCTGTCTCCTAAACTTAATGAGGCCAGAATTGGTAGTGGGAGAAAAAAAAGGGAGAGGAAGAAAAGAAAGGAGAGATGAGCCAAGAAGAGAAGAGAACAAACCAAGGAAGGAATTGGAAATCACCGGACACAATTATTAAACTATGACATACAATTAATGTTTTGCAATCTTTTTATTTGCTACAGCATTAGACATATTTTAGAAATGATCAATTTTTAACTGATAATTTCCACTGGGTTCCCCAATTATTTACTTGCCCATATAATCATAATGTTCTGAATTCTAGATAATTTTAAATTCTAGAAGGCAAGCATCAAGTCTGGAGAACATAGTTTATAATGAACTTGTATATAAGTTACTTTCTATAGCTGGGGAAACAATCACAACCAGAAGAAAATTAGGGAAGGAAAGGGTTTATTCAGTTTAAGAGATCCAGAGGGTAGAGTCCATTGTGGTGTTGAGAGCATGGCAGAATCTGGAGGCATTTCATCACCATATCAGAAGAAAAGGAGGAGAGAACAAGCAAGGCTAGGGTATGAACTCAACACCCCAACTCCCCAGTGCACACTTGTTCTAACAAGGCTCTCTCTCCGAACACTTTCACAACTTGCCCATGAGTCCATGAAGGGCATTTCATATTCAAACCACCAAAAAGTCAAAAATAGATTTGAGACAATAAATGTGAATTCACTCTTCTTTTACAGTAAATATCCAGAATTAAGATATCAATCATCCGGAAGATAATTTTTAACACATTTATACATGTTAAACTATATTTCTGGCTCCAGCAAATGTTGTTGACAGAATTTTGAGTGCCATGTGGTACTCCTTTACAGGGCAAATGAAGAGAATATAGCATGTCTCTTTTTTACTAGTGAAGTAGCATGCATATATACTCAAATGCATATTTTTCTGAATATACTTGTTCTGTGGAATTATCCATATGATGTCTCTTTTGCTGTTTGATTGACTATCCTCAGCATTGACAAATTCAATAAATGTTTTCTAATGACACAATAGGAATAACACGAAATTTTAAACCAGATAAATGGTAGTTTGCTTTTCCAGTATTTTATTTTATAGCTGTAGGATCCTCAGGAAATCAGAATAAAGAATAAAGAGATTTATTATAAGGAATTTGTTCACACAATTATGGAACCTGACTGGTACATGATCTGCATTTGGCTCCTGAAGGGCTTCTCAGCAGAGCCCACTGGATGGATACCCTTTCTTGCCTGCCTAGTTGGAGGCAAGGATAATGGCCACCAACTACTCTGCAGTAGTCAAAGATAAACTTACAGTACTCTGATGTTCTAGAAGGCAAAAAGCAAAGACCAATAAAGCTGTGACAGAAGGACAGAGTTAATTTGACAGGTCTCCCATGGGACAATTTCATCAGCAGATAGAAGTAACAATGACTACAATAAAATGTAAATATGTGGGCTGGAGAGATGGCTTAGCAGTTAAGGTGCTTGCCTGCAAAGTCAAAGGACCCAGGTTCGATTCTCCAGGACCCACACAAGCCAGATGCACAAGGTGACACGTGCATTTGGAGTTTGTTAGCAGTGACTGAAGGCCCTGGAGTGCCCATTATCTCCCTGCCTTTCTCTGTCTTTCTCTCTGCTTATTAATCAATAAATAAAATATTAAAAAATGTAAATATGTTAAAATTCATAAGATTATAAATATACTAAAATTAGGACATCATTGGCCACCACTAAAGTTGCCATGGTGCCAAGCTTACTCTTAAGTGAGAGCTAATGATTCTACCTTTGTACAATAAATTTTTTTCATATAATTACATCAAATATAGACAGAAGAGAGAATTAACATTGTAAAATGGTATGTAAAAATGGACACTAAATCTATTAATCATCTTAATGTGAGGGTGCTTAAGAGAGTAAACCAGATCAGTTATGAAGAGTTTTCATCTAAATAACAAGCATGTAGCTGGAGCAATCAATTTCCACAAAGAGACACAATGCCCGCAACTTTGAGGGGCAACCGGGGAATGCAGAAGTATCCATGGCATAGTCTGAGTGACAACTAGAGACTAGGAGCTAGGTGAGTTTGTGGACTCACTTTTAATTCTTGATAATTACCCCAAGAGATATTCTGAGTCATCCATGATGACTGAAATTGGCATTTAAGTAAGGAGGACACAGTCATGGATGCAGTAAAGGAAAAGGGAAGTGTGACACACTATTTGTAACAATGGTAATGGTTGGGTAGTAGAAATTTCTCAGTGGGTAAAGGCACTTGCTTACAAAGCCTGACAGCCTGGGTTTGATTCCCCAGTACTTACATAGAGCTGGATGCACAATGTGACACATTTGTAGTAGCAAGAATTGCTGGCATGTCCATTGTCTTTCTCTCTCTCTCTCTCCCTTCCTCCCTCCCTCCTCCTTTTTCTCTCTCTTTCTCTCTCTGCCTCTTTCTACCTATAAAAAAATAATAAATTTTCAAAACTTGTAATTGTTGAAGCTAGGCAATAACAAAATGTGAGTTTGCTATATACTTATCTCTACATCTGTATGCATTTGGATCCTTTAATAAAAATTCAAACAAAATTAAAAGAAGCCACAAAAAACGTGAGCTGAATCTTAGGTGTCAATCAGTTAAAGAGAAAGCAGGACTGGACAGGAAAATGGATAATTTAGCTAGATCCTAAGGATTTTGTGCTCTAGTACTTAAAAACTTAGCCTTTAAATGTTATATTATTGATTTCTTCAATCAAAAAATTGTAATTAAAATTCTACCTCAAAAAGACAAAATTTCTGGTGAAAAAGATCTCAAAATATTTTGAATGAGCATCATTAATTAAGGTTAATTTCTTTATTGAATAATGAGATCATTTTAAAACATTACTGAATTGGACTTATCCCTTTCCCATCAAAACTGCTTCATGTAACTCTCCTGATGCCTCTGGGCCTCTCTTGCCTATGTAGAGAGACACACAATGTGAGGACTCTATCAGATTGCTCAAGGGAAAGGCTGAAAAGGGTCTTTAAAGAAATATCAGAACTTTGAATAACAGAGTCATATTCTAGACCACTGTATTGGTTTTTGTTTAAGGTTTTCATCACAACTCCATAGACTGGGAGGCTTAAACAAAAGAAAATTTTTTCTTCACGTTTTTGCAAAAAATTTTAGAAGTCCAAGATCAAGGTATCAGCATACTTGGCTTCCTCTTTGGTGATATGCATCTTCTCCCTGAATCTTCACGTGATTTTACCTCGTGGTGGGGAGGGGAGAGCGGAAAGGTGTATGTCTCTGTGTGTGTTTTGACCTCCTCTTCCTATAATGATATCGGTTGCAGTTGCAGTAGATTTGTAGCTCAATCTGATGGCATCCTTCAACCTTGACTACGTATTTAAGGCCTCACTGCAAATAGGTATACATTCTGAAGCTGTTTGTTTAGAGCCTCAACATACGAGTCATGGGAAGACACAATTCAAGGCAACCCAGTGCTGAAGCTCTTATTTCATCTCTTTTCCCCATCCACATAAATAAGAAAAACTGACCTGTCAATGCTTCTCTTCTAGAAGCCTACAGGGCATCTTCTATTTCTAGGTCCAAATAAATACTTGATATCTCAGGCAGTGAGATCCAGAAATATTATCACATTTTAATGTTCAATACGTTACAATATTTTTTCTTCTTAACATTTTGCTTCATACTTTGTATTGCTAGAATTTCCTTGTATGTATGTACACTGAAGAATACTGAATAAAGTGTGAGTGCTTCCCTTTAAATGAATATTGAAGTAACTGGTTTTGTAGATTGTAACAAGTGAACACATACATTCAGCACTCACCAGGAGCCTAATGTACGTTGAGTACTGAGCAGGGAGCTAGAGGTGCACCTAGAGTGAATCTCCTTCCTTCTGCGATATTAAAATTTAATACTGAAGACACAAATGGAATGTAACTATAGGAGACTAGATGCACGATAGTAGGCCATCCAGGTCAGACAAGAGATTGTCAAGTAATTGGAATATGACTGAAGAAAGTAGTTTCTGGGAAAGAACAGAATACATGCAAGTCAAAAATCAGTGGCATGCATCTGAGGAATTTGAATAATTCACTATGATTGGTAGAAACCTGCACATTCAGAAGGAAAGGAATCATGTCAACAAGGTGAGAAGGAGAAGGCCAGTGAAGTCAAGGGAGAATTATTCCATCTGAATTTCTGGAGTCACTAACGGATTTAAAGAAAATATTTAGAATGATTTGATTAGCAGTGTAGAAGCCTCTAAATGGAAGAGTCCTGGGGGTAAATACATCACGATAATTGTTACTATTGAGCTACTACTGGGGCTAAGTAGGAGGTTATTGGCATAAATTATCACATAGTCCTATACTATTATAAAAGCCTTGGTGAATGAGCTTGAGGTGAATGAGATGAAAATAAATAGAATGCTGTCCAGGTTATTATTGTCAATGACAACAAGAGAAATACATTGAGAAAAAAAAATCAATCTGATACCCTGAGAATGATGATTGAATGCACCATTCTAGTCGGGAGATATATTCTGGATAATTCTTTTCTGATCAAGCTTTTAATTTTTTTTTTTTTACTTCTGATCTTCCATCTGCCAGTAAACCTGTATATAGAATATTTTTATTATTGTATTTTTAATTCATAGATGTTTTATTACTTTTTATTCCTGAGTCTGACATGTGTAGTTTTTCAATTCTCCATAGAAGTCTTCAAGTTTATATTTCATGGATTTAAACACATCAAGCACCATTGTTATATTATCCACACTTACTGATTATGACATTCAAAGATGTAAAGTGGGTCTCTTCTGTTTGCTACCTCTGGATTATTTCTGCACTCTGTGATCAATTGATCAGGTAGCTTTGTTAGGTAATTTAGAGTGACTGGGTCCTGAAAGTGAAAAGAAGAAATGCCTTAAGCCTGCCCTTGCAATCTCCTCTTTACTAGAGATCAGAGAAGGACCTGTCCTGTCCTTATCCCTTGACTAAAGGAGTTCCCTAGATCTGCTTTCCCATACACTGAGTCCTTCCTGGTAAGGAGTTTCCCCTTCATAGAATTTAAATTTTTTCCTGGCATTGTGGTTGGTTAACCTCAGTCCCAAAACTTGGCATCATGGCTGGCCTCTTCCTGAGCTGGCCTCCAGAGTCCACATCATTATCAGCTTTCTCTCACACTCACCTTAGTCTGAGGGTAAAGCCCAACACAGTAAGATTATGTACAGATACTTCTCAGATGGACAGGCTCCTTTGTTGCTGGTCCTGAACTTCCAGGTTCCTGTAAACCCACCCTATTCCCATGGGCTCTCTACCCCCTCCGCCTTCCACATGTAAATAAACCCTTTCTCATAGTTCACGCTCAGTTACTTCCCACACAGGTTCTCAGGCATCCACTTTCCCTTCCTTGGTTCTCAAACTCCCTCATATTCCTGATATTTCTTAATAAAATATAATGGTTTAAAAGTCAATGTTCTCAGTCTGGCTTACTTAATTCTTTTGGTTAAATACAGACACAAACTCAAGAGTTAGCAATTCAAGGACTTTTTTTTTCTGAAACTCCAAAACCCCATTATACAATGACTTCATGCAAATCAGAATATGTGAAAAGCTATAGATGTGAATTATTTACACCTTAGTATGAAGGGAATGTATTCGAAAAAGTTCATCCTTATTTCTGTGAATTACCTGGTGGAACTGCAATTCCAACTGGAGACTCCATGGATAACCAACTCATACAAATTGCAGCACCCATCTCTATCTTTACACTGCTGATTCACTTCTGTCTCAACCCCATGAGATCCCAAGCTATGGTAGGGGTAATCTATATTACAGCCCATATTATAAGAACCTTTTGCCTTATTAATGTACCCTCTTCTAGATAAAGTTGAGAATAGAAGTTTAGTTTTCAATATATTAAAAGTGCTTGCAAGCTGCCTAACTCTCTGAATTCTTAATCTATTTTGGTTTCGAATTTAATCTTTGTGCTACTTCTAATATTCATGGGATCCTTATAACTTAAGAAAGGCAATTTTTAATATCCTTAGGGTGTTGAATAGAACAGGTGTTGCAAATTATCTTGTCTACTATTACCAGAAACTAGAAGTCTCAATCTGAAAAATTTGGCTATATATATAATGTACATGGGACACACAAAGGTTTGAGGGTAGTTCTTGAAAAATGTCAAAATACTGAGCCAGGAAGCCCATGAAAGTTATTAAATAAATATAAAATTTAAAATAAAACCCAAAGAAAATAGTTACAGATGAGAAAAGCAGACTAGGTGTATGAATGGGAGAATATTCCATGACAGATGTAACAAAAAGAATAAATAGGGCTCAAGAGATGGATGGCATAGCGGTGAAGGCACTGGCCCACAAAGCCAAAGGATCTAGGTTAGATTGCCCAAAGGCCCATGTAAACCACATGCACGAGGTGGCACACACATCTAGAGTTCATTTGCAGTGGCTAAAGGCCCTGGCACGTCCATTCTTTGTCTGTTTACCTAGCGGTCTCTTTCTCTCTTCCTCTCTCTGTCTCTCTCTCTCTCTGTGTTTCCCTCTCAAATAAATAAGAATAAAATACTTTAAAAAAGAATAAGTAATGTAAAGTTGGAAGAATAACAAATGGATTCGTGCCTTTGGAAGCGTTAGTGATTTCAGCAGCAGCACTTTGCAGGAGATGGAGGAGACGGAGGCCGCTTCAGCACTCTGCGAGCGGGAGGGCGGTGCACTGAGCTCTGAAGGTGCTCTTAAAGTGCTTTTACGGGGAGAGGGAAGAAGAGAAGATCTAGGAGTCCAGAGTGAGCTTTTGTTGGTCTGTTTTATACTGAGAGGTACTTAACTATAAGTACATTCTTTGGAAAGGAACCAAGGCTCACACAACAGGAGTAATATATCTCAAAGGGGGAAAAAAAATGAATTAGATGCTACAAAGCCAAAATCTTCAAATTTAGATTACCTCACAGTGCATCCCACAGGCTGTACAGCATTTACTCATTCCACCAACACATACCTTTGGATATTTTTATTCTAAGTACTATTTTTCAGTATCTACATATACACTTCAGTAATACTATTTTTAAACTCCCTAATTAGCTTCATACAATGCTACATGATGTAGTCCAAAGAACATGCCAGAGACTTTCCTCCAAAACAGGTAATTCAGATTCAACACTGAATTATCTCCCCCAATTTAGTAATATCTGATTGATTCATTTCCCCCCTTTTCCATTGTAAGCCTGTTTCAATAATCAGCCACCTATAGGCCAAAATATAGAACTAACACCAGGAACGGATTGTTTACATAATACCAAGGGGAAATGAGAAGAATGAGAAAGAAAAATTTGTTAGAAAATATGAGCATATGCATCTCAGAGGGAGGAAAAAATTACAAATAAATAGCATTTTGTTGTTGGTGCAGTTGATGGTGAGACTATAGCAGGCATTTATAAGACTAGGCATTTTTTTCTTTCTCTATTTTATTTCTAGCATGCTTTAAGCTATGCCACAGAAATTGGGGATTTTTTTTTTCCAGATGTGGTAGTCACAACATTTGTTTCCAAGATATCGGAGATGGTATTGGCCTTGGGTCTTACTGGTTATAACCGTATGCTATTTTATGTGTGGGTATGAGGAATCCCCTTGGTTCCACCCTGACTTCTCTTTTCCCTGTGCATAGAATCAATAGCCCAGCACCAGGTCTGGGCATCTTCTTTAGTCACGTCATATGGAGCTTACAGTGTTTGAGAAACAGTTGCAGCCTTCAGTACAAACAAGAGAAAACAAAACTGTTGAGTCATCTAGAAAATCCATTGCCGATTCATATAATTTTTAAACCAGCAACTCTTGAGTAGTAAGCAACAACAACAAAAAAAAATCATTTAGAATTAATAGAGGGAGCATGACATGGAAGTTTATGTCTTGACTACTCAGTCCTAGGTGGTTTAACTAGGTAAGAAACAGTGCTGGAACTTAGTAAAGAGATCATGTTCTAAAGAATAGCTACTGCTCACCAAACCTAAAAGGGATTCTCACAATTTACTCACTTTAAGTGTGACTTTGGAAAGATATCTCATTATTTGAGAAGACACTCTACTTCACAGGGATGAGATATTTTTATGACAGTGTGTTAGCCCACTGCCCATTTTCTTATACCGTAAAGTTCCTTGACCATATATAAACTTACTGATACACACAGTAGGACCTTGATACCTGGTAATAAAGCCCTCTCCTGCATAATTTATCACAGAGGATGCCTTTGCAAGGTGATCCAGATGCTCATTTGCATAAAAATTAACAAAACATCCTTTTCTATTTACTAATTCTCAAAATAAACAGGATATCTATCCAATTTAAAAAAAAAACATGAATAATACACTATTAGCTCACACCATCTATCATCTGGGCCAAGGTAGATAATAGCCTTTATGGTCTGTGATCTACCTATCAGAACTTCTGTTTTCTAGATTATTAAGTGAAAAAGGGAATGACCCTTTCAAATATACAAACGAAACTCAGAATTGTCTCTACTTTACTCAACCAGTAATAAGGAACTTCCGGTCTGGAGAAATTGCTCAGTGGTTAAGGCACATGCCTGCAAAGCCTAAGGACCTAGGCTGAATTCCCCAGTACCCACATAAAGCCAGATGCACAAGATGGCACATGTATCTGGAGTTTGTTTGCAGTGGCTAGAGGGCCTGGTAAAAGCATTGTCTCTCTAAATAAATAAATAAATAAATAAATAAATAAATAAAATGTATTGGGCTGAAGAGATGGTTCAGCAGTTAAAGCATTGTCTAAGGACCAGGTTTGATTATCCAGTACGCCACTTAGAGCCAAGTACACAAAATGGTGCATGTATCTGGAGCTCATTTGCAGTGGCTAGAGGCCCTGGTGGCAGCCATTCATCTCTCTCTCCTTGCAAATAAATAAATAAAATATATATATAAAAAAAGAAGCTTACCATAAAAATCACACAATGAAGCTAGTAAGTCCACCTTGTTCAGAAAATTACATTCTAGCCTTCATTACCAAGGTTTAAGAAATGTAGATGCCACTTGACTTATGATGGTATTAAATCCCAACAAACTCTTCTTAAGAAGTGTCTATCATTCAAAACTCCATTTAATACAGGTATCCCTGTGAACACCATAGCTTAGCCAAGCAACTTTTCTTTGGATTGACTCCACTGGTGTTTTATGGCTTTCCTCTCCAATCTGATTGGACGCCTCCATGAGGCTACAAATTTTATACCCAGATGCCTGAAGAACAAACATTACCTGGGTGACCTGACGAGGTGTGCCAACATGTCAAGCGGCAACCAGGACACCTTAAACTATGTGAGGTTTTGGCAGTAGAAGTGGATAAACACTTCCCACAGAGGCTTTATGTGAACCGAGAGCCCTATAAACTCTCTTCTGAAAGAAAAGTCTTTCAGATGAGCTCACCCTTTCATACACTCGATCCTGCTGTGGTGTGTGGAGGATGGGGAAATTAAATCTAGATAATTCCTGAGATGGGGATTTTAAGTCACCTGTCCTAGTATCCTGATGTAATGTAGCAGATATCTTTTTAATGATGCTAACATCTTTAGCAACAAAGATCTCTCATTTCAATATTACAAAATATTTTTCTTTTCTGGCCAACTGCATACTGTTCAAATATTTCCATTCTCATTTTTTGTTCCCTTTTCCCTATCGACCTGGTTGAAAGAATCACCAATATTTATTACACAACCTTACTACTACACCCTATTGGGAGTTTACATTCCCAATAAAGTCCTTTTCCCATGCCGAGCCTCAAGAGCTTAGCCTTTGTTATCTACGTATCACAATTTGAAACTCTATTCAATACACTTATCCTAGCGAATATCATAGCCTAGCTGAACCAACTTAACATATTCAGAAAACTTATGCTATCCATTAACAGAAAACCTATTGTATATAAAACTTTGAAAATGTCATGGAACCCATTGAATACTATACTGGAGGTGAAACAGAGAATAGTTGTATGAGAACTCATTATTAACATATAGTCAGTACACATGGCAGGACAGTTTTCAGTGAATGTCTATCTCTTTCACATCATCAACTAGTGGAAAAGCCACAAGCTCAAACATTGTGTTTCCAGGGACATCAGTACTAGTAGGATAAACTAAATTCTAAATTTCAAAAGCTCTGTTAAGTGTATTAATGTCAGACTATAAACTCTAATCTAAAACTACCCTTCTCCACATGATAAAATTTCCCTCAGGGTTTATTTCCATTTGTATCCCTCATATCTTCCTGCACCTCCCCTTACATGAGCAAAATCTTGACGTGTTTTGGGTGTGTGAGCCTTCTGTCTACCTGTTTGACTAAGTAATTGGTCGCTTTCACATTCTGGAATTGGATTCTAATTATAGGTCTGGGCATAATGAGGAGTGATGGAGAAGAGACATGAAGAAAATTAACTTCCTTTGGAAAGATAAACTCCTCTGACAAGGCACCAACTGCATCTTTCTTTGAATGGGGTGTGGGGAGAAGTAATGTCAGACACAGTAGGGAAAGGTGTGAGGTAAAGCAAAGGTGGCTTGTGGAGGGCTGGGGATGATTCTGACTATTCTAACATTTTTCAACATTACCACACAATGCCCCCAAGGTCTCTGAAATATCCCCCATACTTACCACTCCATCTAGACCACAAAATAGGAAAAGGGAAGAGGGTATTTTTTTTCTTTGTCTCTTTTGCACTTCCTGACATGATATAACTCAGTCCATTACACAGAAAATTCTGTATAAACACGAAGGAATCAAATATCTTAAGTCATTACATTGTTCATCATAGGTGAATGTGAATAGAAACATAAGTTTTATTATTCAGTCTATGGGATTAGTAAAAGCACAATCTTAAAATAACAAAATTACCTAAACATGAAACCTGGAGAACATTTATAGCAATAAATTTATGAAATCAGAAGTTAAAATAAATGACAGCAAATTAGCAGTCTATCAACCACGGTCTAGAAGGACTGAATCTTAAAATCTTCTAAGAAATAATGTATGATAATTCATAATATTAATGGGCTAATGATAAGAGTAATAAAGTATTTTCCATAAATTGTAAAAATTACTTAACATGATAAGGCAATGATTCCCAATTAAAAAAATAATAAACTGAAACAGCAGCAAACATTTCAAGTTTAATGTAGGTTGTGTACCTGAGAACCAGAGCAGACATGATTAATCACACTCCCTCAAATTCATGAATAAGACTATTTACTACTTTCTGGCAGCTACCGTCTAAAGAATACCACAGGAAAAGCAAGTGAGATGCTCATGAATATTCACAAGACTCGTCCTGTAACTAACTTTGGTAGGTGTGATCAAGCTCATAGATGAAGTAATGTGCTCTGCCCAGCAGCTCACCTCTCCCTTGCCAGCGCCAGCGAGAAGCTTTTCCCACATCGCCTGACTCCTCCCATTGGTGGATCCACTTGGCTGAGCCTGGAATTGCTGTTGACCCTGATCGCTGTGAAGCAGTGTTCCTACGCTGAGTTTGCCTCCTCACGGGTGGGCCTCCTCTCTTGGCTCTTGTCCTTCACTGTGGATGCGTTCCTGCTCAAGCAAAACCTGTTTTCACTGAAATTTCTGTTCCAGTTTCCAGCAAGGCAGGAGTCCTGCTGGTGCTTTTTTGTGCTGCAGGATAGGCAGATGGTCCTGAGAATGTCCTCATTCAGAAGGGAAGATGGGAAGATGGAAAGATGTAATTTTGGCCTCAGGTTCAAAGTGCATTTTATAAAATAAAACTTGTAAGGATAAGGTTTAAAAAAATCATATCTCTCTGCAGGAACTGGGATTAAGAGCCTGGTAAAGGAGAACTATACTTCATTTTTGCTCCAAAGCATCAAATATTTATGTACAATTCTTAATATTATTCCAGAAATATTATTAGAATATATTCAATGATATGACAAATAAATATAAGATATACCTTATCATTTATCAAGTTTCCAACATAAAAAGAAAATACACAAAACAAATATCACAATATAATTGCACAGCTACCTTGGATAAAATGAGGGAAATCTTTAGGTTTTATATGTGTAAAATAATATCTCTTGAGGATGCATATATCAGTGGTAGAGTATTTGCTTATGTTGTGGAAAACCTTAGGTTTGGTCCATAACACTACAGATATGTAGATAGACAGATAGAAGATAGATAGATAAATTAGATTATAGATAGATAGAGATAGATAGATAACATGTGTATACACATTAAACTCACAAAGGAATGTTTAATAAATTGAAACACTCCAAAATTCACTTTTCAACATAAGGTCTTCTTTAAATTAAATTGCTTCTTCTGAATCTAAGATATCTACAAAAAAAAAATAATAATAGTAGCTGTGAAACCATATGAAACTCATAAATGAGTAGATAGACAAGTTTTGACCTATTATAAGGCAGCAAAGGAACTATAAAGCTGTTCTATATGACACTACATACCATTGGTGCTAACTACGCTGGCCTAGGCTAACAGTGAACGCATGAGAAAATGAATCTGAACCGGGCGTGGTGGCGCACGCCTTTAATCCCAGCACTTGGGAGGCAGAGGTAGGAAGATTGCCATGAATTCCAGGCTACCTTGAGACTCCATAGTGAATTCTGAGTCATCCTGGGCTAGAGCGAGAACCTACCTCGAAAAACCAAAAAGAAAGAAAAGAAAATGAGTCTGGCAGACACATGCCACTCAAATGGAAGGGACAGCAGCAGTGCACAGAAGACACAGCAAGAACACGTATAGACCCTGCCACACTAAAAGACAAACACTCGTTATCAAAGAGACAAAATTCCTACTGCTAACAGTAAAATGCAAAAAAACCTCAAAATTACAATATAAAAATAATATGAGAGATCATAAATATAGCCAAAACAATGTTTTTAATATTTGAAACAAAATGTTATTGCCTATAATCTCTACATTTTTTTTCAACTGAAAAGGCAAAAACTACTTAGTTAAAATATATACTCTGGTACACAGGAAAAATACAATAGCCATGCAACATATGAATATTAATTAATACATGATATTAAATTAGATTCAATTGGTGAATAAAACTATTAATTGAGGAATAATCTTAAGTTTATTTTACTACTAATTAGATATCAAATATTCAAAGCATTTAGGAATATTTCTTGGTTGTAAAAAGACAAACATCCTTCTTTATTGTTGGTAAGAACATAGGTTGCAGGGCATTTTAGAAGGCATTTTGGAAGGTTTTACCAGACTTCACAATTTTTTAAAATAATTTTTTGTTTATTTTTATTTATTTATTTGAGAGAGACAGAAAGATAGGGAGAGGAAGAGGCAGATAGAGAGAGAATGGGCGCGCCAGGGCTTCCAGCCATTGCAAACAAACTCCAGATGCACGTGCCACCTTGTGTATCTGGTTTACATGGGTCCTGGGGAATTGAGCCTTGAACCGGGGTCCTTAGGCTTCACAAGCAAGTGCTTAATCACTAAGCCATCTCTCCAACCCCAGATTTCACAATTAAAAAAAAACTTTATTTATTCTTTATTGACTGATTTTTGTGGGGAGGGGGGCGCAGTGCACTTAAGGACAATCTCAAATTATCTGTTCTGTACTTTTTTGGTCTCTGGCCACTGTAAACAATCTGCAATACTGAAAATGAACATCAGTCTAGCTGGATCATTCGCTGTGGGTTCACCTTGCTCCACCTCCCATTTCCTTAGTTGTGTTAGGATCACAGATAGACGTGACACTTTGCATCCAACTTTACTTGGATGCTGAGGAATTGAACCCAGGATGGGTAGGCTATGTAAACAAGCACTTTTAAGCACTGAGTAATCTCACCAGCTTCATAATTTTAAATATATTATTCTCACACAAAAGTTCCTCATGCAGAAAGCAAACCATATGGCACTGGTGCAGAAAAATAATATACCAAGGGTAGACGTGGCAGTATGTGTCGTAATGTCGTACAAATCTTATTATATTATAGAAATTCTGACAGACAAAGTAATGCATGTTTGTTTGCATGAAGATCCATTTCTATGCAGCCAGTATGGAAGAACAAACCAGAACACTTAATTTCATGAAGATCATTGGGGAAAAGAGAATCAATGGGGAAACGATACAACTGAATTTTGTATGCTTTCTGTCTAATCTTGAGGCATACTTTATTTTGTTGTTATTTTGTGATGGGGTCTTCACTAAGTACTCCAGGCTGGCTTTGAAGTTATGAATTCTCTGCCTCAACCTTTTATTTATTTACTTATATATTTATTTATTTATTTTGTTTTGTTTTTTGAGGTAGAGTCTCAATGTAGCCCTAGCTGACGTGGAATTCACTATTTAGCCTCAGAGTAGACTTGAACTCACAATCATCCTCCTACCTCTGCCTCCCACGTACTGGGATTAAAGGCATGTGCCACCACACCCAGCTAATTGCCTCCATCTTCTGAGCACTGGCAGTTTAGGGCATGCACCACCATGTTGGACTTTTTCTCAATGTTTTAAAAATCTCTAGATATTTAAATACTTATTTCATCATGATTTAGCAAATTAAAAGGACATAACTAGTCACAGTGTTTACAGGTGGTGCTGATATTGATCACATCACATAATTGTATTGATTACGCTCCTATTGCCAACAGTCATCAAAGATACCCAATTTCATGCAATTTCCAATGGCCCCAACATTAACATCGGACCCACAGGACATTTCAAACTGCAAAGATCTTAACATCTATCCTAAATTTCAGAAGATTAGGTTAAGACACATGAAAAAGAATTCATTCATCAACTACATGTCTCAAGCTATCAGAAACCCCATCTGTCTTCTTTCTAAGTCTTTCTTCAGCATGAACACAAGGGGCCTTGGGCATGACAAGAAGACAGTAATTTAACATGCAGATAAATAGTGCAAGAGGAGAATGTAACCTTGTAATAGAGAGCAAGAGATCATTTTGTATCTTATATTCCACCAGTTTTTCTTGAGACTTGGGATGTGTCTGTTGCTTTCTTGTATTGAATGTGTATGTTTTCTTTATGCCATTGAATGTTGGATGCATGTAACTTGTTTTTTATTTTATAATGTCATTCAGTTAGACAATTACTTTGACTGTAAGAAAAGTCTTTGGATGGTGTAACAGGTTAAAGACTATGAGTATTTTTGAGATTAGAGTGAATGCATTTTGCATTATAAGATAGCCATGAACCTTTGTAGACAAACGGTAGAAGGTGACAGTTTAACCATGAATGGTTTGGACGTCAGGTTGAGAAGAGGGAACTGGTGACAGTTAATTGCAACTGTCAACTTGTTTGAATGTTGAATAACCTAGGGAAAAAAATCTCTGGTTATGTCTATGAGAAGTGTTCTAGGTTGGGTTAATGGAGGTAGGAAGGCCCACTTGACTGTGATAGCATCTACCCATGGGCTGGGGTTCTGGACTGAGTTGGAAAAAAAAAAAAAAAAAGAAAGGAAGGAAGGAAGCTAGCAAGCTAGCTAGCTAAGCACCAACATTCATTGTTCTCTGCTTCCTGATTGTGGACATAATGGGACCAGTTTCTTCTTGCTACTGCCTCCATGACATCCTTGCCTTGATGGACTGTAGCCTCAAGATAAGCCAAAATAACCCCCTCCTTCCTTATGTTACTTTGGTCAGGAACTTTGTCACAGTAACAGGAAAAGTAATTGGCCTGACTTACCTTGATTGTTTCTACAAAGACCTTATTGTCATAGGTTCACAATGGTCATGACTTTTCAGGGACTATTGTTCAACCCAGCAAAAACCCACATTGAGAAGTCCATTTTATACTCATGGATTAAATACCATAAAAAGAGACAATACCTAGTCTGGCTTGTAGCAAGCTTTACTATTTCCTAGACTCTTACTTATAATTTTTTAATTTGTTACAATCTGCAAAATACAATCCATGAAAACAGCATGTGACCATTATAGGTTAAAAAAATCAAATGAGCTATCTCAACATAATAATAATAATAATAATTGTCAAAAATTGACAGGGGAAGAAGTTGAGGGAAATGTTCTGGTTTTGCCATCATCTCCATGACAGAAATACAGGGATTCTTTGGGTCACTGAAAACAGAGAGTTTTCAGCATCATATCCATAGTAAGTCCAGAATCCTAAACTCAGGGCCAGTCCTTTCTCTAGGGCCAGAAAGGAAGTGTGTTTACTGAGCAGGAAGGCCATCCCATGAGTGAGCAAAGGTGACTGAGAAAAAAGAGAAGGATACAGGAAGCAAACCTAGGCTGCATTTATATTAAATTATTAAAACAATTCTTAATTATTAAACCTAGTGGCTCTCTAAAATACTACCATTGTTCATCTGCACTAGGTTCTACCCAGGAAGAATGAAACACCCTTGAAAGGTAACCCTCCGCATAACTCCTTTGGCAAATGTGTTATTTGAGAAATCTCCAAGTACCAGTGTGAATGATTGTGAGTTAAAGTCCTTGATAGAAAATAAAGAACAGAGGTGTCCTTTCCAAGTCACTTTTATGACTAGCCCCAAACCTTAACTCCAAGGAAAGAGTTCACAACAATGATTAACCCAGGAACAAAACTCCTTTATAATATTAATTGATCTAATAAAATATTCCTCCTTGGGCTGCTTTTCATGCATTCATTTTATTATCAAGTAGGCAACCAGTCACAGGGGTTATAACTCTCTCTTATTTTCATATCCACATGCTGGGATGAAGTAATAGATAGTGTGATGAGCTAGCCCTTTATAACATTGCTCCAGAGAAACTGAAAAAAAATAAGGTTGTAATTTAGATAAGAGAATTATCAAGGTGAAATGTTCATTCATAATGTTGGGAACAGGACTATCAGAAGGACATAGTTTGTCTTACTAAACTTGTCCTTTATTCAGTTACTTGTATACTCTTATGGCCTTTATTATATCCATATCAAAGGACACCTTTATAATTTATTGCATAGAAAAAAGTGGTCATTTTAGCCCATAAGTCAACGGTTAAACCTAATCTTAAGCATAACATATTCTGCAAATGGTATTAGCTACTGCATATTAAAATTCAGATATAATTATTCTCTTCATATGTAGGTTTTGACTCTTCTGCTAGGAGTCATTCCCATTGCCATCTCAGACATCTGAGAGATGTGAGAAATCTATATTTCATGTATTCTTCCCAGCAAACTTCTCCAAGTCTCCAATACCTAAGCTGTTATCTGTAGGAATACAGAATGACTTTGTTTTCTTTCTCATCAGAATCCGTAATGTCATAAGGAAATCCTCAGAGCACTTCTCAGCACTGCCAACAATACTGGATTTATTTCCCAGGCTCCAGCCTCCACCCACCCTTCCACTGAATGAAAGGGATTTACACAGTGAGTTCTAGGCAAGCCTTGGATGGATAGCAGGACCTTGTCTCAAAACAAAACAGAAGCAAAACAAAAGAACAAAGAGGGAGGGAGAAGAATGATTTACAAACAGTTGTCTCTTGGCAAGCCCATGACCCTGTTTTTTGTTTTTTTTGTTGTTGGGGGTTGAGGTAGGGTCTCACTCTAGTCCAGGCTGACCTGCAATTCACTATGTAGTCTCAGGATGGCCTTGAATTCACGGTGATCCTCCTACCTCTGCCTCCCTAGTGCTGGGTTTAAAGGCATGTGCCCCCCACGCCCGGCGACACTGTTATTTTTGTCCTATGTTTCCTTTCACAGACCCTTGGACCTAACTTGTAACAGAATGTGGACATGACTCTAAAAGCACAGAACTATTACCCTCCTCTCCTACAGAATTCATAACTGATCTGTCTGTAAAATGACTCAAAATTTATCTTCAGTTACTCCTTAGTACGGCCTGCAAAAACACCTGTGATGACATTCTTGAGAGACCTCAGAAGACTCAGGGTTGTTCTAAAACACATTGTTGCACTTCTAAGTGACACTGTAGGTCAAACAGCCCAGTAATTGAATTCCATAAACCCTGTGCATATTCTTTGTTACAGATCACACCAGCTTTTTAATTTTTTTTTTAAAATTCAAGACATTCACTTTGACTACTAAACATATAGTCATTGTTTTGGCTACAAATAACTTTTGGTCAGGAAAAATGTAAGCTTTCATAATTTTACCACAATTACTTCATTTTGCTGTTTGATTTTAATCTTCTTTCACAAATACAGTTTTTTTTTTTTTTATTAGTCAGTTCCGTATTCAGCAAATACAATCAGTTTGGTACCATTATTAGGCTCATCCGTGACCTACCCCCTCCCCTTGGCCCCTCCTTGTTGAGGTATACGGGTCATGCATTGTGGAGTTAGCCCACAGTTATGGGTAAGCTAAATGTCTCTGCATATCATGACCCAACATGTGACTCTGACATTCTTTCCGCCACCTCTTCCGCAAAATTTCCCTGAGCCATGTTGGGTTCATTTTTGGTCTGCTTCAGTGATGAGGTGTTGAGGGCCTCTGAGGCTCTGGCTCTCTGATTTGGTAGGAGTTGATTTTTCTCTATGCTGATCTCCTTCCCCCTTGTGCTGGTGTCCGGTTCATCAGGAAAACAGCCCCCTTGCTTGTTTCTCGAAGTTTTCTTAGTTTCAGCCGGGGCCATTTTGAGGTATGATGGGGTGGCTCTCTCCTTAGGGTCTACATCTATCTGAAAAAGAGAAGCAGATTCTCCAACGGAGAGTAAGTTAGCACCAGGACAAATGAGATAACCCTTACTTTACTTTTTTTTTTTTATAGAGAATTTAATAATTGTAGGCCCTCTTGTAGCCCATGATTGATGGTAGCTTGATACTGGAGAGTGGGCTTATGTTTGGATATGGTTCTGACTTGTTTCCCAGCTCCAGCTATGGGTCCCATACCAGTGAGGGAATCAGTTAGCCAAATTGAGAGCAGTTGGTTCCCCACCATGGCTGTGTGCCACCACTGCACTTGTGTGGGCATCACAATAAGTTATTTGCTGCTAAGTAGGTTAGACCATGCGTTGCTTCAATAGATATTGGTCAATTTCCCCCAGTTGCCCATGTAGCACCTTCTGGCACTAGACGCGCTGACTGTCTGGGGACTGACTCTCATCCAACTTCCAGCCATGCCATTCTAATTTGCATGTCAATCACATAAGGTTTCTGTCAGAGTACTTGATGACCCACCAAATGTTAGTGGTAAGACCCTACTGCTGAAGATACAAATACAGTTTTTACTATTTTGTCTCCATCATGCTCTACACTGAATTTTAAAAATGATCTCAAAATCATAGTCCATTCTGAAAACAGACTTTTAGTTCTTCTGCCATCATGAATTATGATCCTTTTGTGTGTGTGTGTGTGAACGTGTGCACATGTCTGTGCATGTGTGGTTTCATGTGTGTATGTGGGAACATATGCACATGTGTGTGGAGGCCAGGGACAAGTTCAGGAACACAGTCTGTCCTTTTTGAGTCAGATCCTCTGATGACTCAGAACTTGCCAACTACTTTAGACTGGCTGGCCAGTGAGTGCAGGGAGTCCTCTGTCTCCTCCTCCCCAACCCAAGCTTGAGGGCACACAAAACCATTCTTAGAATTCACGTGGCTTCCGAGGACTGAGCTCGGCTCTTCATGCTTGTGAGGAGCTAAGTGCTTTAACAACAGAGTCAGCCCCCCACCCCCATTCTTCTACTACTTCCTCTGCTCTATAAATTTTCTCACCAAGTCATCATGTGACATAAGAAAGACCTTCATTTTATCTCAAAACTTAAAAGAGGTAAAATTTGAAGTTTCGAACCTCACATTTGACAAAACTATAATTTTATTGCCATTTCTTGTTCAGCATTAGTCATACTGGGCCACAGGGTATTTTAACACGAGAACCAAGGACTTGCCATTTTAGAAAGGCATCAGTCAAAGTAGAATAAACTGAGTCGCATCCATCACACTGTGGCTGATGGGCCAGCCCACATAGGTGTGAGTGTCCACTCTGTCATCTAAAACAAGATACTCTCTACATATTCATCAGGACTTGGATCACGGCGTCAACCAAAAGTCAAGAACATCTACCAAAGGAAATATAATCAATTTGCAAACTACTTGCTACAGAATTTCTCGAAAACCATTCACATTTTTTTGTTTAATACATTTTGTTTAATCTGACTGATTGAGAAAATTTTGTCCCTGACCCGACCCAGCTAGAATCCCCACAGATGAAAGAATCAGGACCAAATGAGTGTGGTGTCACTGTGTATGTGAGACCACTTCTTGAGTCAGAAGTTTGTCAAAGGCTGCACACTGAGAAATGAACATTACAAAGTAGATTCTTGCGGCTTTAGTTATTTCAAAGCTCTTTTCAAATGAATGGAAGGGGCTAAGGGTTAGACAACTGAAGATACAAAGGCTCAGAGTGTCCACACGTCTTTCCTGCTGGACTGAGAAGGGAGGTCCAGAGCTCCACAGTACCGCCCACCCTCATCCAATGATACTCCACATGAAACAGGCTGCTCCGAGCAGACACGTCACACTACAGTAGCATCACACCATACATCCAAACATTTGTATAGTGCTAAGATCTCCCAAATTCACAGGTGAAATATCTGACCCTCTAGATGGTGGTATTGTAATAGAACATGAGGCTTTGATACTTGTTTGCAAAGCTTGATGCCCAGGGATTTTATTCCCCAATATCCATGTAAACCCGATGTGCCAAATAGTGCAAGCGTCTGGAGTTCATCTGACGTGGCAAGAAGCCTCTCTCTCTCTCTTTCTCTCTGTCCTTCCCTCCCTCTTTTATTACGTCTCTCTCTCTCAAATATATATTACTGAATATTTTATTTATATTTTATATATATTTATACATTTATTTATATAATAAGTATTCAAATAAATATTTTAAAATTTAAAAAATCATGAGGCTTTAAGAAGTGATGAGTTCATGAGGTTACATTCATAAGTTTAAATACTCTTACGAAATAGATCCTAGAGGGTCAGTCTCCTTCCCCCGTGTGAGGACACAGTGAGAAGGTGATGTCTATGAGAAAGTGAGCTAGCCCCATCGTTGCATCTGCCGGCACCCTGTTCTTGACCCTGAAAATCTCTCAGAACTCAGAAATATAGATTCATTCTGCTCATTAGTTACTGCTGTATGAGCTTTTGTTACTACTTAGCTGGACTTTGGCCTACAGCTCAGTCCCGTGTGAAGTGTCAGGTCTTTGTGACATCACTATTAAAACCCCCTGTCTGCAGCTGAGAAATCTGAAGCAAGAGAAACTATCTTTCCCAGAGTCAGAAACTGGAGCAAGTGCTGGAGAGATGGCATAGTGGTTACATTGTTTGCCTACAAAGCCAAAGGACCCAGGTTCAATTCCCCAGGACCCACGTAAGCCAGATAAACAAAGAGGTGCATGCATCTGGAGTACATTTGCAGTGGCTAGAAGCCCTGGCACAGCCATAATCTCTCTATCTGCCTCTCTCTCTCTCTCTCCCCATGTCTCTGAAATAAATAAATAAATATAAATAAATAAGTATATTTTTTAAAAAAGGAATTGGAGCAAGGATTTTAATACAAAATTGTCAAATCCCTCTGGGCCTAGTGGCACACTCCTTTAATCCCAGCACGCAGGACGCAGAGGTAGTTTGATCACAGTGAGTTCGAGGCCACCCTGAGAATACAGAGTGAATTTCAGGTCAGCCTGGACCAGAGTGAGACCCTACCTCAAACAAACAAACAAACAAACAAACAAACAAACAACAAAAAAAACAGTCAAACCCCACACTTCATCTTTTACTTTTTCTCCTTCTTTTAATTATTATTATTATTATCATTAACAACATAATTTGTATGGACACATCATGTGTTTGTGCCCTCTTTACCCTCATCCCTGCACCCATTGCACTGCGGACCCTCCTCAGTAGGGTTGCAGGTAGTCCCTGTGGGGTTGTATTTACACATTGTGGGAGCAGCAGTCAGTTATTTTGGTGGGAGAGGGAATGCCTTTGGGCATGATATCTCAACATGTGGCTCTTTCAATCTTTCTGTCACCACTTTGGCAAAATCCCCTTAAAGCCCTGGTGGGTGAGTTTTAAACCTACTTCAGTGGTTAGCTCTCCAATGACAAGCTTTCACTGGACTTTGGATAAAAGAGGGGTTACATACATCAAATTCTCCCTAAATTAATAATGCTTATCCCATTTAAACTATGCTGACTTCACTCTTCATTGGAGGACCTGGTCTTCTTTTTCAGAAGGTAGTGAGACCACAGGAGATAAACCACCCTTCACACTTCAGCCAGGGCCCAGGTGAAATCACAGAGGAATGGGTTATTGAGCAAGAGTGCTGATTCCCTGATGCACCTAATAATCAGTGCCAGGGTGTAGGAGACAGACCCTGAGGATACTCAACACTTACCAAAGCACAGATCCAGAGGCTCCTAACAGCTCATCACTGAAGGGGACTTAAAACTCATCTTTTTAAACAGTATATTTTATTCTGCTTCATCTGCTAACTGGTTTCATGGTGATCGATAAAGTTTGCCAAAATTACGTTATGTAAACTCTCAAAACTTTGACACACAGTCACTGCATTTGGCTTGTATAAAAAAGAGATGAGTGCCTCGTGACCATGAGAGAGGAGGGGCTTTGTACCTCTCAGAGACAATCAAATTTCATATCAAAGTTGTAAGTTTAATTAATGTCATTTTTCCATAACTTCAGAAAAAGTTTTGTCTCTAGACAAGACAAAAATATCTCGGATGCATGTGGCTTCTCTACTTAAGATTTTCTTTAATTGAAATCAGGAGATAAGCACTTACTGGTTTTCAAAATAGCTTTCTAAATTTGGTAGTCTTTGAATTAAAATTTCTCATCATGTTAATGAGAGTTAATACTACTTAACATTTCACGAATCCTTGGGAAATAATTGAGAATAGTTTCATTAATAAGACGTATTAATTTAATTTCAAATACCACATCTGGTTTGTACAAGATATTTAGAATCCTTCCTTTTTTTCTTATATTTGAAAATTATCACAGATAGAAGAATATGGTGTCATAATTTATCTAATTTAGAGACTAAGTTTTGGAACCTGAGACACATTGTTAGATAAACAACATGAAGGGTTCTTTTGGCTAATAATTAAAATTTCTCATATATGATCACACTTTTATTAATAGAATCACAAATGTGATTTTTTGTGTATGGGGTGTATGTGTGTGAGTGTGTGTGTGTGTGTGCATATTTTCTTAATGTATGTCCAGAGGCAATTCCATGTTTTTACATATGTGTGGAAGCAAGAGACTGACACATTGTATTTTCCACAATATCTCTCTTCCTATTTTTTGACACAGTGTCTCTCAATGAACATAGCAAACTACCAAATCAGTTGGCGATCATCTGTCTCCCCATCCCCAGAGCTGAGATGACAGGCATTTGCCACAATCTCCAGCGATTTACATGGGTTATGGTGATCTGAATTCTAATCTTTATACTTTCATGGAAAGTATTATTTTACCCAGTGAAGCCATCTACTGGGCCAAGTACTGCTTTCTTTAATATAGGAGAACTGCTGCATCAGTGGCTAGCAATACCTGCCTCAGTGAAGCTATTCAAATGTCCACATGTATTTCCATATTTTTTCTGATAGAACTGAAAAAACTCATGTCCCTACTTCCACAATGACTACAAGATTTAGAGAGTTGCCTTTTTTTTTTCTTTTTGTTTGGTTTTTTGAGGTAGGGTCTAACTATAGCCCAGGCTGACCTGTAAATCACTATGGAGTCTCAGGGTGGCCTCGAACTCACAGCAATCCTCCTACCTCTACCTCCCGAGTGCTGGGATTAAAGGCATGCGCCACCACGCCCGGCTCAAGAGTTGCCTTTTTTTTAACAGTCTTTCTAAGGGGTTTTGTATGTGCTTAGTGAGTGGCTAGCTATTTATATTTTATAACTATAAAATTAAATTTATAGGTATAAACATGTAATTATGATATAAACATCTGTATCAGTTACTTAGAAATGTCTGTCACCATAGATGAATATATTAAATACCAGCATCAAAAAATATACACTTGAGAAAAGACAGCACTTTCAACAAATGGTGTTAGAGAAATTGGATAACCACATATAGAAGAAAGAAATTGGACCCACTTCTCTCACCCTGCACAAAAGTCAACACTAAATAGATTAATGACCTCAATATATGACCTGAAACTATATAACAACTAGAAGAAAAAATGGAGAGTACACTCCATGACATAGGAATAGAGAAGGATTTCCTGAGTAAGACCTGCAGTGGCATAGGAAAATAGACCAACTCTAAGCCACTGGAACCTCTTGAAACTAAAAAGCTACTGTACAGATAAACAACTTGTCAACAGGGTCAACAGACAACCACACATTGGGAGAAAAATCTTCACTAGCTATAACTCTGACCAAGATAGCTAATAACTAAAATTTATAAACAGCTCAAAAAACTAAGCAATTAAAAAAAATCAAATGGCCCACTCAAAAAAAAAAAATGGGATGGAGATTTAAACAGAAAATTATCAAAGGAAGAAATACAAATGACCATTACACTCTTAAAGATGTTCAACGTCTTTATTCAGTAAATAAATACAAATAAAAACAAACAACACTGAGATTCCATCTACTACAGTCAAGATAGAATTTATCAAAAAGTCAAATGACAACAAATTCTCAAGAAGCTGTTGGGAAAGAAAAACCCTTACCCACTGCTGGTAGAAGCGCAAACTTGTACAACCTCTATGGAAATCAGTGTGCAGACTCCTTAAAATGTAGAAAAATAGAATTACCATTTGATCCAGAAATACTACTTCTGAGCATATATCCTTAATACTCTACTCTTTAGTACAGAGATACTTACTCAGCCATGTTTGTTGCAGCTCAATTCATAATAGCTAGGACCTGAAATCAGCCCAGATGCCCATCAACTGAAGAATAGATAATGGAGATGTGGTACATATACACAATGATGAAATTCTACTCAGCGAATAAGGAAAAAATTAAACAATAAAATTTATTGATAGGTGGATGCAATTGGAAAAATAATTATTCCATGTGAGGTCACGCAGGCACAAAATGGTAAACACTGCATGCATTCTCTCATCTGTGCTTCCTAACTGGATTCAATTAGAAATGAATGCAAATGGTAGACAGCACCAGAAATATGGCCATAAAGCTAGAGTGAGACAAGTAGAGAATAACCAGAGAGAGAGGAGAAGAGGAATTACTTAAAACATCAGGAGAAGGCAGAATATTGGGGTTGGTGGGGTTGCAGGGACTAGCGGTAGAGAGGATTGACACAAAAGTTAAGAAAACATGAATCAGTCCCATAGAAATCCTAATTCTGACTAGCATTCTACAAGTTATAACCACTAATAAAGGGGGAGAGGGGAAAGTCAAGACAGAAGGTGGAAAAAAGCTTAAACTTCTTAAAACCACAGACTAAGAAATTAACTAGCCAGTCATGAAGTACACACTTGTGCAATAGTGGCACACAGCCTCTGCAGTTAACCAATTGCTCTCTGGTTGGACTTGAGGTCCGCTCAGTGGGAAAGAACTCATACCCGGTACTGGAAATCAAGTCAAATTCCCATAGTCAGGAAACGCAGACTTCCACTGCTCTCTGGAGGAGAAGAGTGGGCTTACACACCAAAAATCTCTCAGATAACTTTGCATAGCCCTTTTACCCCAAGTTGCTATCACTTTTGGTTGATGAATATGCTTTATTTTACAGATGGCAGAGAAAATGGAGGAGAGTTGGGATCCATCGATAAGCACAAAAGATAACCAACTGCCCACGATGAGACTCGACATCTCTTCCACATCTGCCGCCCAGGAGAACTTGCAGTGGACGTGACGCCATGCAGACTGCTCTTACTGCTCACCTGACAACCGGCTCCAGGGTGATGGTGGCAGACACAGTTATCAAGCAAAACCTATCAGAGCAGAAATCCAAAGGCGACAAAGAACTCAACACTAAAGCAGACTGCTAACAGGCTTGCCATGGCTCAGGGAGCACTGCAGAACGGGGGGGTGGGGGCGGCAGAAAGACTGTAAGAGCCTCAGAGTGGTTTGGATACCCAGAGGCATGGTTCCTCCTTTGGGACTGACTGAGGCCTTCATAACCTCACCATAATAAATCCCATAACTCCACAGAGGAGGGCCCCATGGCAAATGGGAACAGGGGAGAGGGAATAAAACGACATAATCTACTAAAAATGTGCATAAATAAAAGAATAAATTTAAAAAATTACTTTCCACTTCCTATCTCCATTGACAAAAAATAAGTTACATATATCATAGTACATAATTAATATTGAGCTAGCTATTATTGCTTTCATTATTTGCTCAAATTTTATCACTGAACATACTGCATATATCCTGACATATTATTTAATTATTTGCCTATATCACCTTGTGAAATATTTACAGACAGTTTAAAAATAAACATAAGTTATTCCTAGAAAAAAATCATATTTAGGGCTGGAGAAATGGCTTAGCAGTCAAGGTGCTTGCCTGCAAAGCCAAAGTACCCAGGTTTGATTCCCCAGTACCCACAGAAAGCCAGATGTACAAGGTGGTGCATGAGTCTGGGGTTTGTTTGCAATGACTAGAGGCCCTGATCTGCCCGTATGCTCACTTTCTCTCTCTCTCTCTCTCTCTCTCTTTCTTTTTCTCTCTCAAAAACAAAATAAATAAAATATTTTTTTAAAGAAATCAGACTTAAACTCTTCTAGGTGTTTGGACGTCATGATTATTGATATAATTAAATGTGAATACCTGTTTATTTTTTTCTCAGCTTCCCTGGTCCATATGAAAAAAAAATTATTTACTAAAGATGGTCACATAAGTAAAATAAAATACAAAATGTCAACTTCTATAAAATGTAAATGCTTACATGACAGCAATCTAAAACAAACTTATAACATGCTTTTTAGTGTGCATACAGTACGTGTAATGTCTGCGCATGAACGTGTTGATGTGGCATCCTCACCATCAGTTCTCAAGTTGGGAAGTTTTAAACACTCGCACTTTTTCACCTAACTTGTGTCCAAACTCACGTGGTGATAGGCCTTCTGTCCCTAATTGTCACTTTACCATTTAAGAATCATGGGCTCGAGACCTCATAAAATGCCAAATGACGTGTGCTGGCAATGTTGATGTCAGCATGATGCATCCTGTTGGGCAGGACTTCCCAGCAACCAAACCTGTATGGTTTCAGATGTTTTCATAATATTTGAACTAACTTATGTGAAATTCCAATGTTTCCATAGAAATCAAAAGTACTGAAACATAGTTGTTTCTCCCCTGCCCTTCCTATATATTTATTAACGTACAAACTCATTTCCCATTTAGTTAGTGTTGATCATCTTTAGCAATATCATGCATGTATGAATGACTGTTTTCTCACATATGGCTCAGCTGCAGATGAGACACACATTTATATAATACAGCTCTAAAATTTGATTTTATCATGACCAAAACTTATCGAGTGTGCTTTTCATTATTTTCTGAAACCAGCCATATCTATAAATGCAATAAAATTGTCAGTTAACAATGCAATTTGGCAGATGTTTTGTGTAAAAGCAGTATATCTACATTATTAACTTTTTAATTGTTACAATACATTGTGGATGCTGTTATTTAACATTAAAAGTAATGAGAATGAGTGTTAAGTTTTCTCAAGAACTAGCACTTTAAAACAACACCACAAACACTTATTACCTAACATGTACCAAAAATCAAGAATCTAGTCCATGGTTTAAAAATAGGTGGTATAGCTCCCAGCTTCTTAAACCGTACCATCTTTATCATGCTGTCTACTTATTCATGTTTTCTTTGACCATGTGAAAGATTTTTATTTTTACTTTCCACTGAGTTGGACTAGTTCTTAACATCATTTATCATACCATGTACTTCTAGAATCAAACTTGTATGTATGGCATGTCATGATTTTCAAATTCTTTTATATGACCTCAAAGGATCATTGAAAAGAAAATGTACAAGCTATAAAAGATACTTGATTATTCCCATTTAGAAGCTGAATATCTGAGTCTTAAGTGTCCCTATATGAATTTCATAGAAGTCAGTGTCTAGCAAGTGTCAAAACCAGCAACTAAATCAAGTTATTTAATTTCTGGACACTATCCAAAGGATGAAACTCTTTCCCTCTACATATTATTAATTCCCAGAAAAGTTGTTGAGATTGGTAGCCAATTCATCCAAGATTAGTATGGCCTTAGTAAGGTATGATTTTATAAGAGTAGAAGCTATTAAATTACTGTTCTCTTTCTGAGAAGCGAGTGGTCAATTTTCTGATTTTTTTTTTTTTTTTTTGTCACGATGCCTCTTTTTAGTGGCATCCGGTCACTCTTCTTTTGAAATAATTACTCTCAATTTTCTGTCGCTTTTGATATCCAATCACTAAATGCTTAAATAAGTATCTCTTGACTATGAGGTCATTTAAAAATAAAGAGTAACAGCAGTGAGAAAAACTGATACAATGAAATTTGTAGAAAAATGGACAGACTTGGAACAGATCATATTCAGCGAACTTACACAATCACAGAAAGACAAATGCCGCATGGTCTTACTTATCTGTGGTTCCTAGTCTGGTCCTGCGTAAGTGGCTGTCGTACCTGATAGGCAGCTCAAGGCCCAGACAATAGGGATGGAAGGGGTTGGGGAGAGGGGAAGTGTTAGGGGAGGGGGGAAACAAACAAAAAAAAGTAATCCAAAATGAGCCGACACCATAGAAACCTTTATCCTTGGAGAAACCGTAAAAGATGAAACCTTCAGAAGGAGTAACGGGGGAGCACGTGAATAGTGGGACACATGTGAGGGTGGGATGAAGCCTAAGCTTAAAAGAAAGTCTTCCTTCTCCTTCCTTCCTTCCTTCCTTCCTTCCTTTCTTTCTTCCTTCCTTTCTTTCTTTTTTTTCTGTCTCTGACCCTGTAACTCCCAGTACCAGAGACTGGTTGCTACCCACATTGAGATGTTGATCGGACAGACCTATGAGGTCGCCCAAGTCAAGACAGCTTAAATATTCTAGCATGTCATTAAATGTTTCTCAGACACATGAACCTTGGCTTCTCACGTTAACATCATGACAAGCATATGCCACAGTTTCATGTGATGGTTCATCTCAGGTTATCAACTTCATAGGATTGAGAATCACTATGGAAGCAAATTTTGGGCATGCCTTTAAAGGAATTTCAAGGTTAAAGTAATAGAAGTGGTAGTACCCACCTTACCTCTAGAAAGCTCCATTCTAAGTGCTGGTGTCCTGGAACGTGAACAGCGGGGGAGCTGAGCGGGCATTCTTCTCTCTCTGCTTTCTGGCTGTAGATCGGACCTGACCCACTACATCACACTCTTGCTGTCATGCCTTGCTCTGCCACGAGGAACTATACTGTTAAATGATAGGCTGAAATAAAACACTCCTCCTTAAGTTGCTTTTGTCAGGGTAATTTGTCATAGCAGCATGAAAAGTAGCTAATTCCATTTATTCAGCTATATTCCCTTTGTCCTATATAATTTTACTAGTATTTCCATTTTAGGCTATAATTCTATGGAAATCATTTTGGATAAGTCAAAACTTTAAATGAGATCTGTACTTATAAATTAAAGGCCCAAGATTATGAAACATTTAGACTTTACATACATGTAACCCTATGATTTCTTCAACAATTTTATAAATTTGTACTTACTCCCCACCCAACCAAATGAACTAAAGTTACTTTATTTTCTGTAGTTCTGTGCTTTCCTTCTCTTGTTCAGTTCTTTTTTTTAACCTTCAACCTAGGAGTGAATGATAATCGGGAATGCAAGGTTGCCATCACATTCCTAGCGTTTCCGTTATTCTTGAAGCAACATCTGTGTTATGGTTGTTGAAAGCCCATCTGAATAGGCAGCCCAGGCTGGCCTTGAATGTGAACTTCTGCATCTGCCTCCAGAGTTGTGAGAAAAATTCATTCTCATCTTTCATATCTATCAGTGATAAGCGTGGATCGCACACACAGAAACCCTGTGCTTGGATCTGCCCTTCTAGCGTTTGAGAGCAATTCCCAGAGCTCTCTGCATACTTCCTACCTTCCCCCTTTGGATCTCTACATAGTTGCAAAACAGCTGCTTGATATTATATCACAATCTGTAACTGTGCCCTGGTATAAAGTTACTCTATTAAGTTTTTCTAGTGGATCTGTAGGGTGAAAGAGAAAAGAGAGGATGGAGAGAGAGAGCTGGAGGGAGATGAGGGGGAGGGTAGCAGGTGCGAAGAGGGTAGGGGAAGGGAGATAGAGGGAAGTAAACTATCAGCAAACATTTTCAAAATAGATCAGGAAATGCCTAAAAACAGTTAAGAAATGTGCACACTTCTCACATGGCCTGTTGGAATCTAGTTGTAACAATAATAGCACTCCATTTGAATTAGGTTCAACATTCCTCACTTATCAGATAGTCTTGGTGAATAGCACCCTTTAACATTTCAGGATGTAGAAAGAGGTCAGAGAGACTGAACAGTATTTTTCATGTATATATATATATATGCATATATGTATGTATGTATGTATGTATGTATGTATGTATGTATGTTATGTTATGTTTCCGTAGCTGGGATGGCAGCTTTCGTGAGTGTCTTCTTTCTGTGAACCCAATGCTGTTCATAATATCAGCATCTGACCTACTTGTCTCAATGAATGAAATGAAATCTGAAGTTGAGGAAATCATGGTACTGAAAATTATGTTAGCAAAACAAAAAAAATTCCTCAACTTTTCCCCCAGTTATAACACTTGGCAGTGCCACTTCAGTTTTTGGTCCCCTTGGTGGATATTCATATCTACCACCCACTTCTGTGCCAAAGCACTTTCCCTAAATAAATCTCAGTGGTACTCAGCACACTTAGCCTTGCTTAGATTCTGTGAGATATTTGCCTTTGTGTGTGTGTTGTCTGTGTACCTATGCTTGTTCCTGTGCGTTGCATGCACATGTGTACATGCACATTCATATATGTATGATATGAGTACATATGCCTGTTTACATGTGTGCGGTGTATGCACATGCACTGGTGTGTACTTGGGCCCATGCTCATAGAGGCCTGAGGTCAACATCGAGGTTCATCCTAAATCACACTGCACATTATTCCTTGAGACAGGGTTCCTTGCTGAGTCTGGAGCTCAGTAATCCGGCTTGGCTAGCTATTCAGTGAGCTCTGGGAACTCCCTCTGCCTCCCCAGTGCTGAGATTAAGCTGCAAGCAACCTTAGCCTACATTTAACATGAGTTCTGGGGATGCAAACTCAGCTCCTCAAGCTTACAGCCAGCATGGTACTTACCTGGCCATCTTCCCTCACATCTCTTGTCTTCAGATCACCTTCATCCTTTTTTTCTTTTTTTCTCTCCTGGGGAGGAAGGCCATCTTTCTCTTTCCCACTCTCCTCTTTTACAAATTTCCTGGTTTTGTCACACAATGTAGTGCTCTTTCCTTGAAGCCCTGGTCACTCTTATTGGGCCACTCTCTATAAGGTCACTGTCTCTTCAATTTATCATTTCCTCTCATCTTATGCCTTCCCAAAGTGGTAAAAAAAAATCCATTTCACATCATTACCCCTGTTCTGGTATGCTAACCAGCATGACATTTGTACATACTAACCACTGCTTTATCCTCAAATACATCATGCAGAGATGTTGAATAACTGAGGAGAAAGGATTTATGACTTCACTCTAAACTTTGTGCATTTTATATAAGTACCCTCCCTTCCAGAATGAAAGGCTGTGCTGTATGTATTTTACAGCCTTATTCTTATGCCCTAGTCCCTCCATTCTTTTACTCTAAGTACAATGCTAAGTGAATTCAAGACAGAAAGATCAAGAAGACTGAATCCAACAAGGCTTCTCACTCTTAAGATCTGCATGAATTAAAGGACATCTCTTCAAACATATTTATGCTGACAACCACACATACACATTTTTGTCCAATGTACAGTGATTGTTTACTTTTATATTGTCTTCCATTTGACATTTCCTGCATCTTCTTCTCCATAAAACAAAAATATTAAACCTCTTAATCCAGTAACATGCATATGGTTAAGGTAAGTTCTTACTTTTGTTTTCTGAAGTAAATTTAATGTTAGTATGTTGGACAAATTTCTCTACTGGCTTTTATGAAGACAGGGGAGGGGAGGGGAAGGAAAGGGAGAGTAAAGGGAAGAGAGAGACAGGGAAACAATGAAAAAGAAAGGCCCCCAAGCTCAGGAACTATTCTTCCTGGTTTCCTGGGTAAGCATTACTGACCGTATCACAATTAGCAGTCATAGCACTCCAAAACCCCCTAAAATAAAGTTTGCTATTCTGAAGTAAATTAGCAAGTGATGTGTTCAAATAGTACTGTTTACAAAATACTATTCCTCTTTGTGGCATTTTTTTTTCTCCTGGTTTCTCAGAATAGTAGAATATTTTGCTGGCTTTCATTTATTTGGACTCATTCCAAAAGTGGAAAAATGAGAAAAGGATATGGTATTTTGACAGACTTTGGTATTTTTCCCTAGACACATGTGCAGCAGCTTTCAGATTGACCCAGTACTTCTGTTTTTATTCTCAGTCCTGTCTCTAACAATGATGACTGCATTTTGCTATCCGTCTCCCCCTGACTAATCTTATATAGCATATTGATTTCTAATTTTGTTGCTGGCAGTTCATCATTCAACTTATGAGACACATCAATTCTTTCTCTGAATTGAAGTTTCATATTATCCATCTTGTTCCTTTCTTTCCTTCTAAACAATGTTTTCCCCCTTCCATATACACCACATCTTTTCCTCCCCAAGGACCTACCTTGTTTAAAAATGTGTGCTGGTTTATTTTGTTTGGTGGTGTTAGTGGGATATTAAAATTTATCATAAAGCACACGAGCAGATTAACTTAGGTGCTTAATTTTTAAAGAATTAGACATGAGATACTCCATTTAGCCTTACTGTTGAAAATAATGGTTTAAGGAATAGATGCAGTAGACATCCAAAATATGAGAAAGTCAGATTTAGAGATCTATAAAACTTCATCTTCCTACTTTCCTGTAACGCAGTTTCTTATAGATTTACGTTCAGATTTATCGTACCACTATGGATTTATATTATTCATTCTTTTGTGAAATGAGAGAAAAGGAGAGAAAGATTCTTCTATGAAACCAACATAGGAAGAAAAGTGGAAGCATTAGTTGCTCCTCACTGTGGCCCCTGGCTGCGAAGATTCAGTGCCCTTTCCCCTGAGCTGCAGCTTCATGGGGTGGATAAACAGGGACCATCTGCAGGTATAAAAATAAAGGAAGTTTTCCTTTAGGATGAGGTGGGAAAAGAGGAATTTCTTCGTCTCATGCCGACTTTCAAGCCCTCACTAAAATGGGTGACAGCAGAAACCTTCAGATTAGCCCCCCCCCCCTTCTACCTTTATGAACCACTCCCTGCATACCTCCCACACTCATCTTCCAAAGCACGGCTCTCTCTGTATCAGGACTCTGTAGTGAACAGGAACAACAGCATCTGTGCCTCATATTAGCTGAGATTTTCATTTTACAAAGTGCCCATACATTTATTTTCTCCGTCCCTTCTAACAACAGTCTGGAGTACTTATTCGATCAAATTCAAAGGTCTTAATGCTCCTAACTGTCTTAACAGTGTCATAAGCAGCTAGTGGTCTCCCTCACTTCTCTCCATACATAGCCTTCATCCCTTCTCTTCTCCCTCCCAGACTAAATTTACTTTCACGGAATACTTCCTTGCATAAACCTTTAACATCATTCCCATAAAACTCTAATCCCTGTACCACACTTGCCTTTAAACTCTTCACCTTCCTTTCTTCTCCTTATGAAGGCCAAGAGGAGGTGGTGTCATCTGGCCAGGAAAGAACAGCGACTTCCAAAGGCAGCCGGCAAACATGCCTTCCCCCTTTCTGCCCTCACCTCCCCAGTTTTCCCTCCACACACTACATAGCATCTTGCTCTCTCGGGGCAGGATCCTTTGTTAATGAAGTTGTGTTTGGTTTTCATACTTGGCATTCTGAAACGCAGGTGCTTGGCATGTGATCTTTGCCTCAGTTTACTTGCAAATTCAAATTGGGTAATGATTACACCGAAGAACTCTTGCTCAGTCACTCTCCCCCAGTGAGCGTATAGTTGATTTTTGCTTTCATAAGGACACTAACAGTGGATGAAGACTTTTCACGCAGGATAGGATGGAGAGACTGTGGGGCTTAGGAAAAGGGGGCGCAGGTTACTCCTGAATGTTTAAGGGTTCGGTGATAAAATATTCATCATTTAACCTTCTCTAGATAGAAAAATCGTTTCTATTTTCCTCTTCATTCAGATGTCATCCATTCCTCCCTCTCTTTCCCTCTCCTTACTCTTTCTCCTTTGCTCCGTTTTGATCAGTTTTTACGTCACTTCCCTTCACTTCCCTTTTCTTCTCATCATCTGTCTATTTCTTCCTCACATTTTAAATAATATTTTTATTTATGTGCTAAGAAAGAAAGATAAAATGAACACATCAGGCCTCTTGCCACCACAAATGAACTTTTATGCATCTGGCTTTGCGTTGGCTTTTGCATGTGACAGGCTTTTCAAGCGAGCACTTTTAATGGCCATGCCATCTCCCCAGGCCTCATTCTTTGTTTTAGAAAACTTCATTGGTCCCAATCATTACCATTCATTAGTGAATCTGGGATTTTTGTTTTGTTCTGTTTTGTTCTTTTTGGGGTAGGGTTTCACTCTAGTCCAGTCTGAAGGGGAATTCACTGTGTAGTCTCAGGGTGGCCTCAAACTCATGGTGATCCTCCTACCTCTGCCTCCCGAGTGCTGGGATTAAAGGTGTGTGCCACCACGCCCGGCCGATATTTATTTTTTAAATCAAGTCCTCAAATTCACCAACAAAAGTAAGCCGCAAGAGCAATGACAGTTGATAAAATTCAAGGAGAAAGAGCACATGCAGATATGTGTATAGCCCTTACCTAGGTGAGTACATTTATCATCCTGCATCTTCTGTGCTTCCAATCACTGCTTTTCTGTGGTGATTTCTTTTCCAACTTAAGAGAACTCCCAGCCAAGCACCATCATTCACTACATGACCTACTCATTCCACACCTGTATTACCTACGCATAGCGAAAGAAAAAGAAATACAATAAATTGTTATGAAAACAAAATTTCACCTAACATCAAGCCATGGGAATCTGTGCCTCTTAGTCTAGTTTCTTTGACTGCCCGCTGTAATCAAACAAGAAGCTGATGCCCACCGGCTCTGGCCTTCACTTTGCTGAGTACAAGCAACGTACCCTCTGCTTTGTCCCTAGCTGACCTTCGTGTCTCAGCTGGTCTCTGCGAAGACTGCAGCCCTCACCACCGCACCTTTCCCTGACTGGGGTTGGCACCTTGATTTCTTGGGTGATTGCACGCATTTCTACTGCTACTGTTTAACAATCGCCCTGCTGCCTAATCATCAGTGTCAATAGTATCTGCTCAGATTCTGTTGGCAACTGGACCCACGCCCCCTGACATGGCGATGTTCCTAAGAGACATTTGAAGAAAATGAGGCTCCTGTCCCTATGCCCTCTCCAGTTTTGATGAAAGACTTTCAGCAAGTATAACTTGTTTTTCTCCACAGGAAAAGGGTTTAGTTTCCCTTGCAGCTGTAAAGATTTGTTGAAGAGTCTCTGTGGTTTTGTCCATTGTCTAATTAAACGTTCTGCACTCTTTTCTGTTGAGGTTTGAGTTATTTTACATAGTCTCCGTTTATTTTGGTCTGTAGTTTTCTAACGTTTGGCAAGGATACATCTTGGTGTCATGCCCTCATTTTGACATATGTAAAGTTTTCCCAGATCCTCCAATCGTTTGTTTGCCTTTAGATGAATTTGGAGAATTTTCAGCCATTATTTTTGTTGTCTTTTAAGTCTTGCCTTTCTTCTGTCTCCTTCCATTCTTACACTATGAAGTGTTTTCTATTCCCATACCTCTTCCTGGAGGTTCATCGTACACTCACTGTATTCCTTCTGTTGTGCAGACTGGGCAGTTTCAACTCTGTTATTGTTTTCTTTCCTCCCCCTATTCTGCTTTTAAGCTGTCCACTGATAGTTGTTTCCCAGGTGCTTCATTTTTCAGTTTCAAATTTTCGTTCAATTATCTTCCGTATCTTTCTTTGTGATGACTTTCTATTTCTTTTCTGATGCTTACTATTTTTTTTTTATCTCTTTAAGCATACTGTTAACTGCTCATTAAAGTATGCTACCATAGC
This sequence comes from Dipus sagitta, assembly GCA_036346955.1. Taxonomy (NCBI): domain Eukaryota; kingdom Metazoa; phylum Chordata; class Mammalia; order Rodentia; family Dipodidae; genus Dipus; species Dipus sagitta. Next base: position 106,477,393 of record CM070780.1, on the reverse strand, counting down.
TGCTGCATTCTTGTGCAGATTATTCTGATATTGCTGGTGTTTTAGTGGAGACATCTCATGTCTGTATGCTTCCATTCAAGCTGAGAAATAGCGTGGCATAATGAAGGCTTTTGCACTTGTAATGTGGACTTCTGTGGTACTCTTCTTTGAGAAGCTGAAGTTTTAAACGTTCCAGCTTTGACTAGTGTCTCCTGACTCTACTTCTATAGAAGTCAGGGATGATGCTCTCCGCTTGCAGGATTATTCTGTGCCTAAAATGCCCTAAGCACTCACCAGAAACCCCTTGACATAATAAACATTTTCAGCAAAGTATCGGGGTACAAAATCATAATGCAAAAGTCAGACGCAGCCAGGCGTGGTGGCGCACGCCTTTAATCCCAGCACTAGGGAGGCAGAGGTAGGAGGATCGCCGTGAGTTCGAGGCCACCCTGAGACTACATAGTGAATTCCAGGTCAGCCTGGGTTACAGCAAGACCCTACCTCGAAAACAACAACAAATACAACAAAAAAGTCAGACGCCTTTCTGTTGACCAATGATGCACTTCCTATGTAGTAAAATAAGGAAAAATAGTCCATTCTTCACAGTAAGTTCCAAAAAAAAAATCTAGGAAAAGAACTTAACCAAAGGGGTGCAAGATAACTGTACTATAGATATTTTATTTATTTTTTACTTTTTGTTTTTCAAGGTAAATTCTCACTCTAGCCCAGGCTGACCTGGAATTCACTATATAGTCTCAGAGTGGCCTCAAACTCATGGCAGTCCTGCTACTTTTGCTCCCAAGTGCTGGGATTAAAGGTGTGTGCCACCACGTGTGGCAAGATTTTACTTTTTTTTTTTTTTTTTTTTTCTTTTTCTGAGGGTAGGGTCTCACTCTAGCCCAAGCTGAGCTGGAATGCACTATGAAGTCTCAGGCTGGCCTCAAACTCACAGTGATCCTACTACTTCCGCCTCCCGAGTGCTGGGATTAAAGGTGTGCGCCCACCATGCCTGCCTGTAGAGACTTTTAAAACCTCATAAGTAAGAAAAATCTCCATGCTTATGGATTGACAGAATTGATGTTCTTAAAATGATTAAGTTATTGAACATGTTCTACAGATACAGTGCGATCTCTATCAAAATTTAAGAGACATTCTTCAAAGAAATAGAAAAATAGTTCAAATTTCATGGCACAGAAGGCCCCAAATAGGCAAGATCCTCCAAGCAAAAGTGAGTATTAATAGAGGTATTCAAGAGCTGATCTCCAGTTACACTACAGAGCCATAGTAATAACTGTCTGGCACTGCCATGAAAACATACATTTCTGTCAGGGGAATAGGATCAAGAACCTAGAACAAACCCACGCAATTTCCAACATAGGTGTCAGAAATACACTGGCAAAAAGACAGGCTCTTTAATGAAGGACGTTGGGCAAACCAGATATATATGTGTAGACAAATGAACTTTAGGCTAAGTGTGGACGAGTATGCCTTCAATCCTAGCACTTGGGAAACTGAGGTAGAAGAATCACAGTGAGTTTGGGGCCAGATTGGAGCTACAGGGTGAGTTCCAGGTCAGCCTGGACTCTAGTGAGACCGTGCCTCTAAAAGGTCCAAAAAGAAAAAAGAAAAATTAACTTTGATTCATGTCATGTTGCACAAAAATCAAAATCAGTTCAAAATGGATCAAAATAATTACATGAGGTCTAAGGTACTGAAACTGCTGCAGAAATACATAAGGGAAACACACTTCAAGACATGGGCATAGGATTTTCTGAAAAGAACCCCAATAGCAGCGGAAATTATCCTAAGAACTAAGAAGCGGGATTATATGAAATTAAAAAGCTTCCGGGGCAGGGAAGTTGGGTCAGTGGTTAACATTAGTTCTTGCTTGCAAAATCTGCCTGCCCAGGTTCAATTCTCAAGTCACCCGCCACACACAGATGGAAAAGGTGGCATGAGTACCTGTTGCTCATTTGAGCAACAAGAGGCCCTGGCATGTGCATGTGTGTGAAAATAAACAGCAGCAAAAAGATAAAGTTTCTGTACAGGAAAGGAAACAATCACCATAGCAAAATGAAAGCTTAGTTAATGTGGAAAAAAATGTATTTTCCAACTACACATCAGAAGGGAGTTGACCCACTTATTGATTTCATGATTTGGGTAAATTTTTAAAATTAATATTGGCAGTTCTTCATGTAGTCTAGAATACATAATTTTGAAAAGAAGAAACAAAGTGACCAATAAGTATTTGAAAAAAAACTTTCAGTATCCTTAATCATCAGACTATTTCAGCATAGCATACATATACCTGTCTATCTTTTATTGTTTGTTTGTTTTATTTATTTATTTTTTGACATAGGGTCTCACTTAGGTCCAGGCTGACCTGGAATTAACTATGTAGTCTCAGGGTGGCCTCGAACTCACGGTGATCTTCCTACCTCTGCCTCCCGAGTACTGGGATTAAAGGCATGTGCTACCACGCCAGGCTATACCTGTCTATCTTTAAGAATGCATTTGTGCTTTACAAGGAGGGCACATTCTATGTAATTAGTTTTGGCTGTTTCCTTAAGACATGTGTAGAAGAGGTTAATTATTCAATTACAATAAAGGAGAGACCAGTCATGATAAGAAATGTTGAACCTGTGCACTAGAAGAAAATCCTTGATATATTTTTCCTCTCAGCCTTTCCATCTGCACCCCAATTTAATGGGAAGGAACCGTGGGAAGTGAAGCTAACAGTAAGAAGGCTGAGGCCAGATGGTGAATTCTGCCAAGCTTCACTCCACACTGCTTTGCTCCGGGGGTGTCTTGGCAGAGTATCTGCTTACCTCAGTATCAGAAAGACCATGGCCTCCTGCTGCACCAATGCAGTTTCAAAGACCAAGTTGGATTCTTCTCATCAATGACAGCACTTCCCTGTTACAGCTGATGATGTCGGAGCCCAGGAACAAAGCTTGGTTAATATCTGCAGGTAAGAGTCACAACCCTGGCAGCTAAAAATGATCGAATCCTTTTTAAAGGAAGAACCTAGCAACATTCAATATAAAAGTCACAGAAAATGGATATATATGTTCAAAACCCACAAGATCATTTTAGGAAGTCAATATTCCAATTACAGTTATAATGTAAAAGTCATTGAAAAGTTGTTATGTTTCCTGTCTTGTAGGTTTTCTTTTTCCTCTAGGATTATTTCCTTTTCTAATGGTAATCATCACAGCAGATTACCCCACAAGGATCTTTGTGTGTCTTTTGTGAGTAACATATTTCCACTCCAAGGCAACACAGCATGCCTGTCATCACCCGGACATGGAAAGTCATGTTGCACTCATAAAAGTGTGAAAATCTGCAAGGCCACCTATCATAATTCAAAATATGACTGGTGACCGCAATGTTTGTATTATGGTTTGAATGTGAAGTGTCCTTCATAGGCTCATGCGTTTGAATACTTGGTTCTCAGCTGCTGGCGCTGCTCAGGAAAGTTGTGGACCATCTAGGAGGTGGAGACATTCTGAAGGAAATGAGTCATTCGGTAGCAGGGCTGTAGGTTCTATAGACAGCCACCACTTCCTGGTTATCCACAGAGCTTCCGACCTATGGATGAACGCAATGAGACCAAGTCCCTTCCTCTTCCTGCTGCCAAGATAGAATATGTCCCTTTGAAAGTGTAAGGCAGAATAAACCCTCTCCTTGCTTCCCTGCTTCTTGTAAAGTATTTGTTCGCAGTCATAATTAAAGAAACACTACAGTTCAGCCGGGCGTGGTGGCGCACGCCTTTAATCCCAGCACTTAGGAGGCAGAGGTAGCAGGATCTCTGTGAGTTCGAGGCCACCCTGAGACTACATAGTGAATTCCAGGTCAGCCTGAGCTAGAGTGAGACCTTACCTTGAAAACAAAAGAAAGAAAGAAAGAAAAAAGAAACACTACAGTTAATAATTAGGCTACCCAGAAGTTACCATTTTAGAGATTCAATAAACTAGCTTCTGATTTTCACATTATTCCTATCTAGAGCCTCTTAAAAGACACAATTTAACATATTAATACCTGACTTTTAAGTCTTTTTATTGAAGGTGACCAAATATTTTTTTGGTAGCTATTTAAAGTGGAGACAGATAGTGTTACTGATCTGATAAAAGCACACACCTGTGTGGAAGGAAAGTCATTCAGTTGCTTGAGAATCTATATATATATATAGAATATTACATATATATTACATATATATGTAATATTACTCTTTTAAAGAATTATTCCCAGATAGCTTGGTCTCAAGATGTCACAGGAAAGCAAGAATATATTCAAAGAAAATTAACACTTACATGTTTTCCCATGAAATTAATATTTGAAATTTATATGTGAAAAATAAAATTGTACATATTTATGATGAGGAACTATTGTTTTGAAATATATTTCCATTATATAATGCTTAAACCAAGCTAATTAACATATACATTATTCCAAACTTTTGTGGTAAAGACCATTCTTAATATTAATTTCATTATTTTCTTTATTGACTTATAACAACACTTATCTCCCCTTTTTAAAAATTATTTTATTTAGTAAAGACACAGAGAGAGAATCAAAGAGCAAATAGGCACACCAAAGCCTCCAGCCACTGCAAATGAACGCCAGATGCATGTGCCACCTTGTACATCTGGTTTTATGTGGGTACTGGAAAATTGAACATGGGTCCTTTGGCTTTGCAGGCAAATGCCTTAACTACTATGCCATCTATCCAGCCCTTCTCTTCTTTTTGAGCTAGTAGAAGTGGTCTTCCCATGTTTCTTATTTTTCATTCATTTTTCATTAATTGATTATAATTCAGATATTCATTGTTACCAGAACTGGATTAGAGTGAAGTTCTATATAAGGTCTTGGAATATTATAGAGATTTCCTTTCAGGAAGCATGGAAAAAGCAGAGCTCAGTGCATTAGAGAAAATGTTACTTTCAGAATTCTCTATACTAGTATATGGTATCAGCATACAATTTGCTACATTACTTTAAGGATAGGTGTTTGCCTGTGTCGTTTGGACTTACCCCGAACAAACTTTGTAGTGCAGAAGTTTTAAAACTTAATGAAACCTAGTTCATCAAGGATTAATTTTTATGGAAAGATTTTTGATGCTTTATCTAAAATGGCATCACTATATCCAAGTCTTCTGGGTTATTTTCCTATATGATGTTCTAGGAGATTTATACATCTTTTAATTTTACACTTAAATTTGTTACTGAATTTGTATCATAGTCTATGAAGGTGTGTTTTCCTTTTTGATATGGTCATTCAGTTATCTATCTCCATGTTTTAAAAACTATTATTCCTCCATTATATCATGTTTGCTCCTTTGTCAAAGAACAGTTAATTGAGTTTATATGAGTGTATTTCTGGGCTTCTTAGCTTGTTTTCTTATTTTCCATTTATTTGTGAAAATGGAATGTTTTTAAAATTTTTGATTGACCCATAATCATCACTTAGCTTAAAAATGATTTCAAAAATGATATAAGAACAATAAATTTAGTCTGTAGATGCAGGTTTCACTAATAATTATATGTTTATAATTTCTGAATATATTTCAGAATTCACTTTAACATATAATGATTTTTAAGGCCTTGGTTTATGTAAGAGGCCTTTCAAAAATTATCAGTGATGAAGCTGGGGAGATGGCTCAGCAGGATGAGAACTTGCTGGGCAAACATAAGGACCTGAGTGCAATTCCCAGTACCCATATAAAAGGTCAACCTTTTCCTCTTATCTCCTCACCACAGTATATGCATCTGCACACACACACACACACACACTATGTATCACACATATTATACCTAAAAAATGCAACTTAAAAATTGGTGAATTATATATGCAAAATATTTAAGGTTTTATACAAATGTAGATAATTTAATAGACACAATGACAAAAATGCTGTGCTATTGATTCAATCATATAATAATAATATTATTATATTTGAATATGTTTTAAGCTTTTTTATAATATACTCATTGTTTCTGTGTCTGTAAGGAACAAATGCTTCTAGGAGAGGTTATTGCAAGGAAGCGCCTCCTTGGGGACTCTGAGCTCTGTAAATATTCTACTCCAGGCCGGGCGTGGTGGCGCACGTCTTTAATCCCAACACTCGGGAGGCAGAGGTAGGAGGATCGCCGTGAGTTCAAGGCCACCCTGAGACTCCATAGTGAATTCCAGGTCAGCCTGGGCTAGAGCGAGACCCTACCTCGAAAAAAAAAAAAAAAAATCAAATATTCTACTCCATGGAGATTGTTTCTCAAGCCCAAAATGTGTTATAAGTGATTTTCCCCTCAAGTGATAAATATGCTTAAATTTAAGTATTCCTGTATGAATTAATGAAAATTAAAGACAGCGTTCCATTATTTCAACAAGGCATTTGATAGTTCTTCGTGAGACAGTCTGTGTGCATGGGGAACATTTGTTAGTCCGTCGTGAGACAGTCAACAGTACATACACTGAACACAAGTCTGTGTAAGCGCCGTCCCATCCTCTTCCTGATTATTTTCCTTACTCATACATTCCAACTATGACTTGAATCCCCATTTGCTTCTCCTTCACAAAAAATATGCTGATTTCTCTCTCGTCCCTTACCTCTACGAATTGACTTGATTCTGCTTTCCTGGGACTCCATTTACGATGCCTGTTCATGTCTCTTGTCCTTGTCCAAGCTCCTTGACTCTTCATCTCTCTCTGCCTTTCCCTCCTCCATTGCTTTTCTTCTCCCTTTTCCAGGGAAACTCAGGCAAATGAGACGGCCACTGCTACCGTTTGCCCCTTAAAAATTCACCAGTTTCTTCTACTTTTTTTTTTTTTTTTTCCCCGAGGTGGGGTCTCACTCTAGCTCAGGCTTACCTGGAATTCACTATGTAGTCTCAGGGTGGCCTTGAACTCATGGTGATCCTTCTACCTCTGCCTCCCGAGTGCTGGGATTAAAGGCATGTGCCACCATGCCCGGCTTCTTCTACTTATCTTTAAAATAAGTTTTAGGCCGCAGAGATCGCTTAGCAGTTAAGCGCTTGCCTGTGAAGCCTAAGAAGGCTCGATTCCCCAGGACCCACATTAGCCAGATGCACAAGGGGGCACACGAGTCTGGAGTTCGTTTGCAGTGAGGCCCTGGTGCGCCCATTCTCTCTCTCTCTCTCTGTCTGTCTGTCACATTCAAATTAATAAATAAAAATAAACAAAAAACTTAAAAAAAAATAAGGTTTAAAATATTTTAACTAATAGGCACTTGGGACTTATTTCAATCCACCCTCCTCAATATCCACTATCTCCATAAGATGACAACCCAGGAGCATACCTCATCAAAAGTATCCAGTGGCTTTTACTTTTCTCTGAGTCAGGTAAGAAGTTTCCTATTTGAAAACATTTAAATGCATATAGAAACATCAAAAGGATCCAGAACCTCTGTTTTCAAGTAATCATTGAGAAACAGTGATTGTGTTGTTGTTGATTGTGATGTTGGTTTGTGGAAGAAGAGACTTTTTTATGTGTTTTCTTTGGAGACAATGCATTTTAATATTTGAAGAGTGATGTAAAACTAAAAAGGTGTAGGCTAACTATAATACAACATTGTTTAAACAAATGAATGGGGTTACAGAAACGCGGTGTGCATTAAGATCCCCTGCAAAAACTTAACTATATATTTATTTATTTATTTATTTATTTATTCATTTATTATCACTATTATCTCCCTTGCTGAAGATTCAATCAAGGGTCTTGTGCATTCCAGGCAAGCACTCTACCACTGAACCTCATTCTCAGACAAAACCCAGTTTTGATTGGCATTGTAAAGAAAATCTCAATTTGTTAATATACTTTAGCCTAGGTCCTTAGTATGGAGGATTTCTTGAATCTTTACTGTTCTGTAATACTTTCAGAATACTTATTCAGCCGGGCGTGGTGGCTCACGCCTTTAATCCCAGCACTTGGGAGGCAGAGGTAGGAGGATCGCCGTGAGTTCGAGGCCACCCTGAGACTACATAGTTAATTCCAGATCAGTATGGACCAGAGTGAGACCCTACCCTGGAAAAAATAAAAAAAAAGAATACTTATTCATAAGGACATATGAATACAGTACATTTAAGGAACAAGACCAAAACAAAAGCTCCATATATTTCCTCGTGTAAAATGAAACATGTAAACTTAGAGCCATGATCCAAGCCACCACTTGTCTATTTATTAAATTCTTGATAAAAATAAATTTACCCTGGCTGCAAGGAAAAATGTGATCTTTAAAAACGTCTTTCAGTATCAAGATCCAGTAATATAATTAATTGGTATAAAAATGTATGTGTATATGATTTTAATGCATTATTTTAAAAGGCCATCAAATGAAATAAGGAGCTGTTCTCTCCAGAGAATCTGACCCAAGGAAACTGATGCAAGTTTTCTTGGTGTGTGCTCCCATCCACCTTCCCAAGGTCTTCCAGTAAAATTCACTTTAGGAGATTAATGGCACTATATTCTCGTGACATATATAGTGCAGAATTAGCCTCTATAATGGCACTTATGTACCTTGGTCATAAAACTCAGCACTGCAAACTCTCTGCTTCAGGTCCTTCAGTGGCCTCTATATTGTCCACTAAAATGATTTCCTCACTTATAAATTCTTCTTAGTTGTCAAAAGGCTTAGAAGGCTGTTCAAAGTAAAGGAATGCTCCTGAAAAGGCATCACTTTGGTTTTAAGTTGTTCTGCGTGTTTCCCAGTGTTTGAATAGACATTTGAAATGGGAATTATCAAGGCCATGTAATCAACACAACCAAAGAGGACAGATGTTTGAGATGTATATATGTGAGTGTGCAAGTTTTTTTTTTTTTTTTCCAACAGATGTCTTGAAAACTTTACCTTCGCTCTAGTCATGACGCAGTGCTGTGATTTGAATGTAAAATAACATTCATAGGCTCATGAGTTTGAACACATGGTCACCAGCTGGTGGCGCTGTGTTGAGAAGGTTGTTAAACTTTAAGGATGTAGAGTCTCCCTGGAGGAAGTTAATCCCTGAGCCTTGGCCCCCCTCCTTGTTCCCTCTCAGCCTCATGACTATGGATGCAATCAATTTGACCAGCTGCCTCCTCCTCTAACACTTTGCATTTCCTGCCAATAAGGACTTTAACCCCTGGAAGTATAAGACATTCCTTTCTTGCTGTGTTTAAGTAGCTTTTGTCCAGTATTTATCTTAGCAGTAGGGGAAAAAAAAAAAAAGGTTCATTCTCAAAGTAAATCTGAATCTAAGAATGAAGAAACAAAAACACATGTGTGGGCTTTCTTAGCATTTCATAGGACTTGATAATACGAAGGTATGTTTTAGAACATTGCATTATGTAATTGGAAACTTGTTTTTATGTACACATGATGATTCTCAAAGGAAAGTAAATAACTATAATTGTTAACTTCATTGAAACCCTAAGCAGTTTCTGAGTATACTTTATTTCTTTTGTTTACTCCACAGATAGGACTTGAAAGTCTAAAATTGTAATCAGGGGTTTTGGGTGGATAATGTGAGCTAGCCTTCCATAGGCATTGTAATTTTTCCAGGATTCTCACAACTTAATATATGACTCGGTCAGCACAGCTACCCTGATCCTGGTGGAGGGGCATTTCAGCATTGACAGCTATACCAGCCTGAGTTTTACCTTCTGTTCTAAAATCTACCCACATGTATGGATTTCTGAGGTTGCTAGCTTCCTTTGGTGCCTTGTTTGTTCACATGTAAATCAGAGCTGGTTTGTCTGAGCACACTGCATAGTTCTTGTATAGTTGCAGCTTTTCATTTCAATATGAAAAATATACTGTCCTGGGCATCATTGTGGAGTAACTTTCTTTTCCCATAAGGATATTAACAACTTGTTTTGTGAAACTATTTCTTAGAAATGTAAACTTTACAAAAAGATTGATACATGCTCACTTTCTCTTGGTCAATAAGCCCTTTGGCCTATGAAGCTTTGCTTGGAGGATGCAGGTCAGAGTTCAAGGCTAAGCATAGCATAAGTTCTACAATCATCAATATTTCAGGACAAGGTAAAAGAAATAAGTTTTGCTACTATATTCAGCATGTCATTCATGAGGGTAGTCTTGTGATGAGACTTAGCACAATGTCATAAGTAAGTAATGAGCAAAGAATGTCTGAAGTGCAAGTTCCCATTAGATATATTTGAAAATAAGTAAAGAACACAATAGAGACAGTCACAGAGATGCACTTGGGCTGATTTTGAGTCCTTCAGAATTGCCAAACAAGATAAAATATCATAGTATACCCAGAGAGATCATCAATATTAGAAATTAAAGTAATTCCCATGTCATCTATAGCATTTAACAGAACAAGAAAATTGATTAACTGCTTATTCATTGCATATATTTAAGGAGATTTTTTAATTAAAAGGAATACCATATCACAAATAATTACACTTTTAAATTAAAACTTATGACTAATGTGGAAATCATAAGAAATGACATTAATTCATTCAACAAAACTAAAGAGTATTGACTCAATGTTTAAGAGTTCTTCATCTCTACCAGGATTAATTTGGTGAGAGTCAACAAAGGAAATATATTAACCCTGTTTCAAGAAAGTTAGTCAGGAGCAGGAAAAAATAATCAGACATTATAATGTAACTTGAAAACATTGCAAAACAATAAGCCAGAACAGACTTTATTAATTTGGTAATCTGAAGCAACAGAAGGGAGAAGAGAAATGTTCAGAAATTACCAAGAACAGGACTATGGGTTGTGAGTCACTTTGGATTAAGAATTGTAAGTGCTTGGGCTGTAGAGATATAGATGGCTTAGCGGTTAAGGTGCTTGCCTGCAAAGCCAAAGACCCAAGTTGGATTCCCCATACCCACGAAAGCAAGATGCACAAGGTGGCGCATGCATCTGGAGTTCATTTACAGTGTCTAGAGGTCCTGGCACGTCCATTCTCTCGATCTGCCCCTCGCTCTCAAAACATAAATAAATATGTAAATAAATAAATAAATAAATAAATAAATAAACAGCTTTAAGAAATGAACTGTAAGTGCTTGGTAGTGCTCAGTATATTGTAGCAAAGTTAAACTCTTCAACACCATCCTGTGCCATACAGGAGTTATATAAGGATATGCCAGGTTTAGTACGTAAAAAAAAAAAAATAATAAATAAATAAAAAAAACTGGCCCTTAAGTGATACTCAATTTAGTATATCCAAACCTATTAAAAGTGTGCTCATAGGAACAGGGGCTAACAGCATATTGTCCTCAAGTATAAAATTCTTCTCACTTTTCTATCAACAGAAAGAGAAGATAAATATGAAACCATGATTGGTTTTAGGGCCATATAATACATTTCTAAAACACAATAACATCAAATTAAACAAAGAAAAAACAGAATAAAATGTCCTGATAACCAATTACACCAAAAAAGAAAGAGAGAGAAATCAAAGCACTGGGATGCTAAAACTTAAGATGAGGGAAGAACATGGAATTTATGCAAATAGTATCCAAATTTCAGAACATGTCAGTACCTGTCTTGAAGGCAACAGTGTCAGCATTTTTCAAGGCACATTTAAGAAGAGTGCTCTTATGAGCTTTAAGTCTGAAGCCATTCTCTGTCATGGATATCTTCTGTACCACTTCCATTTCTTGTCTCTGTCTTCTGATTTGAGCTTCTATTCAAGGGGATCATCTATCTTAACCCAGCCACTTAAAGTTATTGAACATTAACCTGGTTTTCCCAAGGTCTCACAAAAGAATCTTCCACATATATGTATATATGTATATAAGTGGAATATATGTATGTGTATATATTTATGTAGGTATGTATAAAAGTACCTATAAGAATACATGCATAAATATATAATTATATATACATTTATGTGCCTATAAGGAGATATATAAAATCATTGACTAGAAAATAAACATTTCTTGAAATTCATTGAAAGTATTGTCCATTAGTCCATTGCAAAGCATCAGAAAGTCCTGGATATCTGGAAAGTGGTAACAAAATGGGATTTAACGATGTATTGTATTTTCTGGTTAAAGAAAATAACAAAAATATAAATCAGCACTGTAAACTGTTACGTGTCTATTGTACTTCTTGTTAGATAGTTAATTTAATTTCATTGAATTACATGAGTAGTTTCAAAATTAAAAATTAAAATTTCCCTCAATTTTTGACATGACAACTCCAGTTCTGAGATAGGCACAGAACCTGCTGTACACAGATGCACCGTGTTCTTCTGCTGAAACTTCTAAGTTGATTTTTACTCTAACCCTGATTTCAAGGTCACTGCAAGGAATTTTGCTCAGTCTGATTGCAATCCATTTGTAGAAAACATCTGATCATTTGCCCATAAAATTCCTACAGCCACTTTCTACTTAGGACTTTTTAAAACCCTCATAATCGTGGACTTAATACCTCCCCCTTGTAAATTAATGGTGTTGCTGTTATTTCAAGCATAGTCATGTGGGCCAGAGGAGAGCTAAGGAAGATGACTTGGGGAAAGGTGTTAGAAATAATTCATCTTGCATTTCACACATTTCCAGAATTGCAGTTGTTTTCCTATGAGCTTTCTTTTTTCTAATGTGCTGAGAAGTAAACCTAAGAGTTTGCATAATAATCTTCACTTCCTCTTTCTGTTCTGTATGATTATATAAACAGAACTCTTTTATCAAAGTTTGCTGAAGGATGTTTACAGTACATAGAAATTTATCTTCAGGTTTCAGAATTGTTAAAGTCAGGTTCAGATATCTCAATTTTTTTTGGTTTTTCGAGGTAGGGTCTCACTCTAGCCCAGGCTGACCTGGAGTTCACTATGGAGTCTCAGGGTGGCCTCGAACTCACAGTGATCCTCCTACCTCTGCCTCCCGAGTGCTGGGATTAAAGGCGTGCGCCACCACGCCCGGCTTTCAGATATCTCAATTTTAATTTAAAACATAAAGGTTATTGAATTAATGCATTTTCGAATATTTTTATGAATTTGCACATCATATTAGGGGAAATCATAAGAGTAAGCTCCATATATTTCTATTTATTTAAAGTAGAAATTAATTTTTACACATAATCTTTTATAAGTGCTCAGAGGAAACACTCTGTCCTATACTAAGTAGAGCCACTGCATCCTCCTACATAAACAATTTCTTCTGAAAATGATACATACTCCAACTCATGCGATTGATATTGGAATTGCAGAAGTTTTAGGCCACTTTGACAGTGTGCAATGAATTAAACATGTAAATTACTTGTTTTAAGATATAGCCAAGATGGCTAGCAAATAAATTGCTGGTTATCACAGAAGGCTCAATCCTGAAAGTTGACATATTAAAGAAATAGTTAAATATTTAGAAGTAGAACTATTTGACCTAATTATAACAGCAAGCATTAATCAAGAAGTGAGGAGACACTCTTTAAAATATTTAACATTTAGTAATATTTTCAGATGACAAAATTCCAACAGTCTAGTTCTTCAAGTTTAAATACTCAGTCAAGTACAAACCATTTAACACTATCCAGGTTCATTATCGACACCAATGTACTTTAACATACAGGAAGCAATTTCAAAAGTCCAGGGAGGTAAGCAGAGCACAGTTGATTGCCTCTCTTTATTTCACCAAGGGGAGTCGCATGGCCTAGAAACCTGAACCCTTCACAGGAGTAGTGCAAGGAGATGCTCAGAACTTTTCAATCTTTTCACACAGGCCTCAGAAGCTCCACCCAATGACAGGCTGAGAGCACTGAAAATCCAACAGCTGCTGACACACCATTCACCCCTCTACTGCCACAGTAAACAACATCCTCACAATTTAGAATATTGTCAGGAGACTGCCTTTGGGAAACAGATCTACTCACTGTTCAACCACCCCAGTCATCAGCTTCCTCTTATATACGTAATGGTCTATTAATCTAAATAATCAAAGCATGTAATAGTTGTTCTCATAATCTAGCATTGTTGTTTCTTCTGTACCCTACTCACACTTTGCAGGGTCTATTCTTTTTTTTTTTTTAAGTGTATAAAAGGTTTTGAGATAAAACACACACACACACACACACACACACACACACAAAAAACTTGAAATATTTGCTGAGTGCACTCCATTCCTGCACAGAGACTGGTTTTATGTTACTGAAGCTACTATTACTGTGAATGAACCTGTTGGAGAAAAATCCACCTGAGGTAGATCTGGTCAGGAAGACTTCCAAAAATAAGATGCCAGTATCCAAGTTGAACCTGTAGCTGAGTAAGTTCATTTCAGGGATATCTCCAAACAGATAATTTCACTTAGCTAAATAGAAAACACCAGAAGTGTTACCAGAGGACTACAGAAGCTTCAACATGCTCATTTTAGGCATTTCTGAGAAATGAGGAGTCTATTAGATCAGAAAAGAAAATTCCTCACACTCCAAATCTAAATTTGATTTGCCTGAGTCTACACTGGAGGAGAATCCAGCGTGAAGTTAACTGTCACACACAGAGCTATTTGAGCCTTAATCCCAACCTAACCTGATTGATCTTCACTACAAAGTATTCCTGAGAATTCTTTTCTCTGCTTCTGGGTTTTGACCTCAACAATAAGATTGATATTACTTACTCTTCTCCTTCTTTCTCTTCATATAATGACTGAACATATCCAAAATAGCAGTCTGTTTGTGCAGAAAAATTACAAGATATAAAAGTTCCAAGACAAAGTAAATTAGACACTTTAAAAAAATTCTGGAGAATCTTTCATTATGGCCTTGATTTTTTGTCTCTAACTTTGCCCACAGGCTTCCCTCGATCGACCAACCCTAGATTCCGTCACTCTCTCATAGTCTCCTCCTCACCTAATACTTAGGAATTCTGAGCTTCTCCAAGTGGTGAAGGTTGCATTTTCTTAGGACCACATGGAAAATGGCTGCAGCAGGGCTCCAGAGCCCCAGTGTCTGCCCAGAGGTTAGCCAGAATCACAGAGGTTTTGGCTGTCTGAGTGGTTTTCTAGCCTGTGCTACCAAACAAAACCAATGAGAACACGGAACACTAATGTGAGCTGGGCATGTAGCTCAGTGGTGGACCATTTGCTTAGCAGGCTGATGACCCTGAGTTTTATATCCTTGATAGTGAGGGGTTGTTGACCAACATTAATGGAAAGTGTCTAACATAAATTCTTCCTTATTCCACCATGGCTGAACTGTTTTTGAAAACTGATTTGGAAATGTTCCACGTAAGGAAGCTGTAGTAGATAAATTCTGTTGTCAATTTGATCAGATTAGGAATTAATTAAGAAATACACCCAAGAGTCAAGTTTATGAAGATGTTTGCAGGAAAGATTGATGGATGGAGGAAGACCTTCCCCCAGAGTGGGGGAACCTCACTGAAGGTAGATTATGTATGAAGAAGCTCCAAGAGACAGGACCTTCCGCCTGGAAGTCCACTCCACCCACTGGCACATGCATCTACCCCATGGCTGGTACTTTCTTTCCATATTGGAAGCCAGCTTCATCAGTCTTCCAATATAGACTGAAGGCCAGCGGATCTCCAGGAGTCTTTCCGGCTTTCAGGGACATATTGAGACTTCTCATCAATATCCTGTAAGCTATTCTAATTAATGCCCTTTGTAGTAATATTCATTCTGTTGGTTTTGTTGCTATAGAGAAACCTAATACACAACAACTTAGTTCTGTTACCATATATAGGCTGCTTGACTTGGTAATGTACAGATCATGTTTTTCTTGTAATTGCTTCCTTCCGTCCCCCACCCATGTTGTTCTAGAATTATGTCTTTGTAGTCCCATGATATGATTTCAAAGAGGTCTTGTCTGGACCTTACCTTTATCCCATTATTAAGGGAAACTACTTAACACAGGCAAGCAGGGGAGCTTAGTCAGGAGAAATATGTGGGTTTAATATTACTACTATAAAGGAGTTATAGCACAGATTTCCAAATGGAGTTTCAGTAATATATGAATTTATAACCACAACACAGCATTTTCGCTGTCTTGATTAAGACAAGATAACTTTGATATTTTCTTGATAAACATGAAAATTTACAAAATATCCTAACTTATGGAGAATATGTCAAATTTATTTATTTGTTTCAGAATTTGGATGGTAACTTCCAGTTAAAACAGGAAAGACTACTGCCAGGAAACTGACTTTACTGCTGATTTAAGGTCAAAGATTTGATTATGTGTAAGCATTTTCCTTTCTTTTATCTCTATATCTTCATTATGGATCACTTTCACATAAAGCTAAATGTATTCTTGCAACACAAAGGCAGTAAAAAGGTTAATTTAAAGCAAGATGAGGAAAAAGTAAGTCAGCACTTTACCATAACCATAACCAGTCTGTTTTTCTACAACTTTTTGTGTAATTTTATCCACTAAAAAAATTCCCCAAAATAATAATAGATGTAGTGAAAACCAAACTGCTTACATTCTGCCCTACCTAACTTAAAATCAGGTAAAATGCCTCTAATTTAATAATAAATGTGCCTCTGATTTAATAAGAAATTATTGAGGGAATTGATGACATATTGGCAAATCTTCCTTCAAACAATTTCTCTCATCCTCTTCCACAACTAATTTGATTTTTAGTTTCAGACATAAGTTTGTATCATTATTATATGTGTGTACTTACATAAACCTCTTTTTAATTTCTTCAGAAATGTCATAAAATATCATATTCATCATTTATTTAATATTTTGGCATTTTAATGTGGGGCCCATTGGTCTAGGAACTGTATTTATACTGAAAACAATTTTTAACTTTGTAGTCTATCTTTTTTAACTTTCTAATCTAGTAGAATACAAAGCAAAAAAATGAATTTATAATTCTCTGTCAGGAAAACAAAAGTGCTTTTTTGAACAGAGTTACCCTGATGCCCATGGGGAATGAAAAATCAAAATTGGTGGTCTCAGATCCCCTCTGGCCCTCACACTTGTGTGGCAGGCTCTCTTACCCACTGAGCCATGTCCACACACATCTGTAATCTCAGTCCTCTGCAGGGTTGGAACCAAAGAATCATTACTGTTCACTGATGAGATACAGTAGGTAACTCTGGATTGAGGGACTCTGTTCTCAAGGTAAGAGCAAATGAGGACACCTGAGTGCTCCTCTGGCTTCTGTACACATGTGTGCTGGGCACATACATCTGCAAAAATAAATGCATACAATGCACACATCACAGCATGCACACAACACACACATACGCACACACACATTTAAGATTACCCACAAAGAGGGTAATCTTAGATATAAAAAGTTATAGGTCAGGTGATATTAAAACACTTGAGCTCATGAGCAAAAAGCTGATTAAGAAACTGGACAGAGTCATTTTAGTGCCCAGCGCTAAGTCTTCCAGTGAGAAGAGCAGTGGGTTGAGCATGAAGGAGAGAACCTGCCTCAAAATGAGGAAAGAGCTGGCGTCTGAAGTGGTCCTCTGACCTCTATGTCTGTGCTATCCACATATGCCACATTCACACATACAGACATAACCCCTCACACACACATACACTTGGGAATAGTTTATTGGGCACGGTAGGAGCAGGGGACAATGTAGTCAGGGTTCACTGTGCAGCAAGCACCTTGCCTTCAACTATCACTCAAAGAGATCAAACCAGTGTACAGTGAGTAAATTTTGTTTAGTGATTTATTATTTTTTTCATTTTTAGGACAATAAAATTTGATGATCCATGTACATGTCATTTAAAAGTCTAAGTTTTCTATGTTCAGTATCGTAAACAATATCATTATAATTGTACATGATCATTCATGTCTCCTTGTACACATATGCCAGTGGCTATATGTTCCTAAATGCCTCCTGTGGTTGTTGATGAAACAACGTGAATCATCGTCAGGTACCATGTAACTTAGATTGTAAATATCACGTAAATAACTTCTCTCCAATGGAGCAATGTTTTTCACTTCTTTTAACTATATCTTATGATATGCTTGCGAGCTGAATGGGGTACTTTGATAGCTCCCAGGAGAGTAAATAAAATACTTCCCCTGTGTTTTATTTATGAGTGTGTACACAGGGAAACTATTGACGGGCTTCTCCACACACGGAACCACAAGCGTCACCCTGACAGCTTCCGGACTTGTTAACAAGGATGCCTCCTGTCGTCCGTTTGCCCTGGGTGGTGAGGGCAAAGTAAAGTTGGCGATATTTCCAAAGCTAGCCAAAGGTCAGGAAAAGGACAGCAAATAAGAAACCAGTAGAACATAAGGGTGTTTATTGGTATAAGTAACATCAAAGGAAACAAGCAGAATTATGGGTCCATCAAACAAGCAATCTGCCTACTACTATGTGGAAGGAGACATAGAATCAGAGCAACAGAACAGAATGCAAATGTCAGAGATACAAACAAGTGCTCCAGCCAACAGACAAGATCGTTTCTGCACATAGTTTGGCATATATGCCTTTGATGTCTGATAGCAAGCTACATTTTATTTGCAACAACTGTTAATGCAAGACTTTTATAGACCTTACCCATAGCTCAACCATAGACCAATAGAATGCAAACACCTTATGGAAAAAGACGAGGGCAGATGATAGGAGAAATTAGGCATCCCAACCATACGGCATGGTTGACTTATGCGATAGAATTCTGGAAAAAAAAATGAAAATGGAAAATATCATAAATATTTAGTAGACATTGTTGATGTAGCCTCATAACTTCTCAGTGATAATTTCTGTATCTCTCCAAACAGTGTTTTTGCTTCACAACCCTGGGAAGAGAGATTGCTCATGGACAAGGGAGACCACAAGAATCAGGTGATTAGCACTCGACACAGCGGACACAAGTCAGGTTCATTGCTATCTCCTCTGTAAAGCTTACACAATAGAAACTTGTGTTTTAGAGTATCATCTGGCTGTGGTTACTTTGTTAATTTTCTTCTACCGCAAAAGCAGCCTAGGTGCCGTGATGTCAGTCTGGCCATCAAGGGAGGGACTGACCTGTTGACATCTGTGATCCAAAGCTCCTGGGCACAAGGGAAAGGTCCAACAGTCACAAACCAGAGCCCAACTGCTCCATCCGCTAACATTTTAGCAGACTTGGTGGGAAAGTTAGATGAACCACACTTATATTGTGAGGATGGGAAGAAGACTCAGTGGATAAGAGCGTTTACTCTTTAGTGGATCTGATTTCAATCCCCAGCACCCATATAAAAAGCCGAGGACAGCACACATGCGGGTAACTCCAGTGCTGAGGGGGATGGGAGACAGGAGGATCACAAGAGATCCCTGGTCAGCCAGTATAACCGAAAATTGGATAACTTCAGTTACACTGAGAGAATCTGTCTCAGGCCGAATCTGAGGCAGAAGAGCAATAGAGGAATACATCCAGCTTCTTCCTGTGGCCTCTGCACACATGAACATGCATCTGTATATACACACACAATTAAAAATTTTAAAGGGTTTTAAATGAAGGCATAGTAATATTTTACTTTACTTTAAATTAGTTTGCAGTGTGATAGAGTCCATATGGCATTTTCAAACAGCCTTCCTTTTGGTTAATTCTCTCATCTGCTGGCTGCTTCTTCCTGTGTACCTGCCTCACCCCTCCCCCTCTGTACCCTTTCTTCCCCAGAATTCCCACTTTCCACATTAATATTTCATGAGTTCTATTCCCTTCCCCATACCCTTCCTTTAAGGCTAACCCCAATCCATGGTCCCTTTTCTAGTTTCCTAGCCTTTACCTATGTCTACTCACACTTAGATATACATACTTAAATAGAATGAAGCTAGAATCCACATGTAAGTTAGAGTACACAATATTTTCCTTCCCAAGCCCAGACAATTCATTTAATAAAATTTTTCCCAGTTCCATCCACTTTTCTGTAAATTTCACAATTTCACTTTTCTTTTGTACAGGTGGATAAAATTCCATTGTATGTATGAATCACACTTTCATTATCTATTTATTTGCTGACGAACACCTGGGCTAATTGATTTGCTTGCTACTGTGAAAAGGCCAGTGGTAAACACGGATGTGCAGATATCTCTGTAGAACGATTTAGAGTCCTTTCCACATATGCTCAGGAAGGGTCAGGCATCATTAGCATTGACATCCTTAATCACATTTGGCAGTATATAACTCCAACCAGCCACTCTTCTTGGGTTCTTGTATCTTTCACATAAGGATCTGTCTTCAACGAGTAGCTCCATGCACTTTGGATCCAGCACTCTACCCTTCTTTCCTCTTTGGTAGGATAGCCTGAAACATATTATCCCATCCTCCTTTTTTTTTTTTTTAAGGAATTAATCACTCGTTGCCTCCCACTGCTGTTGATGTATTTGGCCCTTCATTGCCTATCTTCTTTCTACTCCATTTTCCATTTCTCTCCTTGTACAGTCTATATCTAACCTGAACTCCAACTCACTTTAATTTGTTTTTATTTATATACAAAAATTAAGTGTTATGTCATTTTTCAAGAAACATTTGTTTTTATTTCCCTTCCAGCTTCTCCCCAACCCACTTGTGTATTACCTCTGCTTTAAACCACGTGTCCCCTTCCTCTTGCCTACTCTCTCTCTCTCTCTCTTTCTAGTAAGTAGAATTACAAGGACTAAAGGACATTCTTTCTATGCCCTGGTTGAGCATCTTTATAACTTCTTCAGTTAATAGTGAGAAATGAAATAAAGTCTACATTATGTTCTGTGTAATCTGATCAGGCCCACACTGATAATTGCCACATATTAAGGTAGATTTGACAGGTGGCCTTACAGGTGTATGTACTCAGACCAGTGTTTAAATAATCAAAGTCCAGAAACCCAGAGAGTGAGTTTAGAATTCTGACAACCTCACCGATTATTTTACTTCTAATCGGGACTGTGACGATGTGCAGATAACTCTCCCTATATAATCATGGAATTGTGAATTTAAAACAGATGGGGTTCGCTGTATGAGACTTCCATTCACATTGTCTTACTTAGACCTTAGAAAGATCACACTACTGCACTGAAGTTAGTATCATTCCTTCTTTACAGATAAAAAGCAAAACCAGGACTTACAAAACTTAGAAAATTCTCTATGAGCATAGGATGGCAAAAAAAAAATTAAATAGTTCTTCAGAGACTGCATTATTTTGTCTACATAATTGTTGTATGTTTTGTGAAAGTGTAAAAGAACTTTAGAAATTTCAGTTGTTAAGTGAAAAATATATGTTATTTATAATGTGATTATATTATAAAAGATTACAATTATTCTGTGGAATCACTCAGTAATTATAATCAGTTTGCATTGGGTAAAAATTAAAAGAAAAACCTACACAATACCCAACGTTCCCTTCCACAAAACCATCTGTGTGAAAAGAAGGTGTGGGGACAGGCAGGGCAGAAGGAGGGAAGGAGGGAGAAGGATGTTCTGTGTAACTGCAGACCCAGAACCTCAGTGAATTTTCTCAGCACAGAAGAAATGCATAATGAGTTCCAGTGTCCCACATTAGAGATGGGCTATTTTATACTTGACACATTTTTGCCTAAGAGTATGGAGTCTCAAACGCACATGAACAGTCACAGCTGTTTTTTCTACACTTTCAAAAACTATAACCCAAAAATAAATCCCATACTTAATTAGCAATTCAAATATTGAAGAAAATATTTCTGTGCCAGAGTTTTTCAGCTAATAAAAATTCAGACTTTTTAAAATAAAAAAAAAAAAAACTCAGACAAGTAAAATATTGTAAGTCCAGGGAGAATGCAAGAATAAAACTCGATTTTAATTATATTTTCCTCCTAAAGGAAAAGCTTTTCTTTACGTAAGGTATGTTTTGGGGATCACTATGTTTTTAAATTGCTTAACAGCTGCTTGGCATATCCATAGGAAAAAAAATAGTCATCTTTTTATTTTTACCTTTTTAGTTAAAGCTTTGAAGTCTGTCAAAAGTATAAGTTACTTACTGTTGAAGCATAAAACTGATAGTATCTTCTCATTCCATAAGTGATAGAATATTTCTTACACACAAAGAACATATATACACGCATGTATATCTGCTTGATGTCTCCCATTGCTATTGGGTTAGTCACCTTAGATGTTATAAAGATGTTTTATTCCCTTGTTTATTTTTTCATCTTTGTGTGTGTGGCTGGGTACATGTATGATGTGTGTGTGTGTGTGTGTGTGTGTGTGTGTGTGTGTGAACATGGGCTTGCCACAACAGGCATGATGTAAGAAACAGTCTCGGGGTGTTGGTATCTGTTTGAATCAGGGTTGCCTATTTTTCACCACTGTGTACACTAGGACACCAAGCCCATGCATTTGCCAGGGATTCTCCTAGTGCAACCTCCCATCACACTGTGTGCTCATTGGCATTGCTAACATACACTAGTGCATCTGGCTTCCAGGGCTCCTAACTGAGCTCTTTATTCCTGCACAACAAGTGCTTTTACCCAGTGAGCCACCTCCCCACAACTCCCTGCTTCCAATTCTCCTTGTCCCCCCGCAATCCAAAATTGGATTACTTGGCCTCTATATACTTCTTTCTGTAGGAGTTCTTAGAAAGATCTTTCCTCAGCTTCTCACTTTGTCTAATCTAACATATGTATGTCGGAAGGGGTGTTTTCTAAATAGTGCACATAGTAGACACTTGAAATTCAGACTTAGAAACATTAAGCACTTAAAATAATAAAGAGGCCATTGAAACTCTCATTTGTTAAATTATGATTCCTAGCACACACATCCTTAAAACCCAGTTAAGGCAAGATTGCCCGCAGCTACCCTGAGAAGTAAGCCTACAGGCACTCTTGATGGAGATGAGAATCCAGCCAGCTTGTATTGTAGGCAGTTTAGTCAGGGTCACGGGTCCTCAAGGATAAACACCCATCTACCTACACGTCTGGACCTCCAACACTGGTCATCAGCATTCCAGCCTTTGCCCCACTTCCTGAGCCACCGCTTCCTTGGATGTTGGGCAGACTGCCTCTCTACTGACTTCCTTAGGATTTCTGAAGTCTCCTTGAGCCTGGACAATCACCTTACCTATTTACCAATGAGAGACTCCTGTATGTGGTCATGTAGAAGTCTTATGGCCTATGCCTGTCCGATACCTAATATCCACGTGAGCCATCGCTCGGACCCATTCCCAACCTAAAAACGGTTCTTGTCCCAAGTGCAGAGTGTGCTATCCTTTCAAGTCCTCTCCGCAGTGAGGATCATTGTTCCATCCATTTATAATAACCTTACTTACAAACCCTTTCCTCTCATCTGGCTCATGTCTGAACTCGGGAGACAACAAACACAAGAGGCACTTGCTTGGGTAGTCTTAATCACCATTAAATGTCCAATTGCACCCACCCAGGGAAAAGACGCCATTACTCTCCCAACCCACAATAATGTAAGACAACACTACTCTAAGCTTCTAGAATTTCTAGTAGTAAAAGCTTGATATAATCAAATAATTATTACACCAAGGACACAGGTTCATGCATTCTCTAAACTGTTGTATACACATGCAGCATTCATCCAGGATGGCCAAAGTCAGCAACTGCCTTTAAAAAACAGCCTAGCTACTCATGCCCTCATTAGTTTTGTCTACTTTAATAATAATTTAATAATTTCATGGAAAAAGATAAACAAGAAAGGACAGAAAGTAGAATTCAAATATCATATTAAAGGTGCCCCCCCCCAGTGTATCAAACTGTATCACTGAGACACAGTACAAGTGGAATATCAGATAGCTATGATGTCCTATAGAATATTGTTACATGACTTCTCCTGGGGAGAAGTGAATGAACATCTGTTCACCCTGCATACAGCCAATGAGCAGCCAAAGAGTTGATTCCGCACAAGACTAGTTTGTTAAACCTGTAAGTTTACTGCAGTCATTTCCAGAAGCCTGGGCGAAGGCTTATCACAGGAGTATGGCTGCTTCAAAGATGTTTCAATCATCAAAAACCCCGCTCACGAGGATATGATGGAGAGCATAGTTATG
The DNA here is from genome assembly GCA_036346955.1 of Dipus sagitta. Taxonomy (NCBI): domain Eukaryota; kingdom Metazoa; phylum Chordata; class Mammalia; order Rodentia; family Dipodidae; genus Dipus; species Dipus sagitta. Next base: position 106,453,517 of record CM070780.1, on the reverse strand, counting down.
AAGGGGAAAGTGGGGGAGAGGAGGGGATTACTATGGTTTGTTGTTTGTTTTCTGTAAGTATAGAAATTAAAAGAAAAAAGCTAAAAAAAAAAAAACACTCAGCATGAGTGAGAGCTCACAGAAGCTGCATCCCTGGTGCATCCTTGCCCAGGTCCATGGAAAGATTCTCCTTCTCATTCTAAGCAATTGCTTACTGCCCATATCATTTTGGGGCGGACTTCACCAGTCTGATAACTATCTGAATTTCCCAAGACTTGTGACATTGCATGAGTACGTTAAGTGCATCTGGCTGACATGTGTCCTGAGGAATTGAACCTGGGTCTTTTAAGTTTCCTTTGTATCCTGAATCTACTGAGGCTCCTTGCTCCCTGGAGGGTTCAATTGCAAGGAAATAACTCTGTAACGAACACACAATTGGCAAATATAAACTGAATGCCACTCAGAAGTATACCCTGGGTGCAGCAGCCCGTCCCTGTCCTTTTAAGTTATCTTCCTCATTAGCAAAGGACTTGAAAAACAGTTTTTAGAAAGCATGATGTCCTGCCGCTCTGTGAGTTACCAGCAAAGCAAGCAGCTAAGTAGACAGATAAATCATAAGTAGGCATACTTTAAAACAGCTGCCAAAACGATCAGAACTTCTACAGTGAGAAATTTTCTATTGTCCCAGATGTAGAACTTTTAATAATGCAAAAGGTATTTCCCTATGAATCTGATTAAACTATTTTGTGGGTCATCAGTTTTTGCATAAAACCACCAGTAAACTTTTCAGAATTGTTTGTAAGTTCATGAGACCTCTCTGAAGTAGTGCTTATGGTCCATATTTGAGAAAATTAATTCCAGATTAAAAGCAGTGATGTACAAAACCAGTGTTGTAAATATCTGGTAATGATGAGGATGCACCTGAATGCACATGGACTGTTTAGATAGCATCCAGTACAATAATAGCAATACCAAAAATGTAAGGGATGAATAACATTGAACTAAGTGCTGGAAAAGAATAATATGAAAGGGGATAGGACCTATGTGGGTGAAGGAGTGAAAGGTTTTGCAAATCTTCTCTCACAAAACAACTACAAAAGGGAAAAAATTGTCCAAAACAACCATATCAGATATTTTTGAATCAGTTAAAAACAAGCAACAATATGACAGGTAAGTTTTCATTAAGAACAAAAAGGTAAACAAAATAACCCACTGAACTTTCAGCAATAACTGTGCATTCAGTAGCATTTATAACTGGGTCTTCCACCATCACCTTTGTTAGAAATTTTCCAGGCCATGACTGGCAATAAACACTAAAAACAAATTGGGCAGAGGTGGCTGATTCAGGAATTAAAGGTGGTCACTGCCCTCAGAGACAATGACTGAGCATCACTCAGTGGGGAGGGAATAGAGAACACCTGTATCTCCTTGGGCCTGACTGTAATTATGATGAAATCATATAGTAAATGAATGAAAATCATGTAGGAGATGAATGGAAAAACCAGAAATGCAAGAAGAGCCTGGACTGGAGGGAGTCAGTCAAGAGCTCTCCAGTCTCTTCAGAACATGAAGCTCTCAGTACTCATGTGAGACATGCAGTGACACCTGGGATGACTAAACCAACTAAAACATGGAAACAGGCTTAAAAATTGCTGGAACTTTGGGGCTGGAGGCATGGCTTAGTGGATCAGGTGTTTTCCTGCAAAGCCAAAGGACCCAGGTTCAATTCCCCAGGACCCATGTTAGCCAGCTGCACAAGGGGGTGCACATGTCTGGAGTTCGTTTGCAGTGGCTGGAGGCCCTAGCACGTGCAATCTCTTTCTCTCTCTCTCTCTCCCACTCCTTCTTTCTCTGTCAAATAAATAAATAAATGAATATTTTATAAAAATTGGTGGGATGTTGACAAAACTTTGAATCATCACACTGATGAGCACAAAGATGTTTGAAACGTCACAGTGATCAGCCCAAGGTGAGACTTACTCTCCCCCAGGTGTGCAGCACATGACACCTATAATGAATCAGAAGCTGTCCACAAAGCAGTACAAAGCTAGGAATTCAAAGCTGAAATGTAACTATAGTAAAAATAGTCATATCAGAATCAACACATAGCATAGGGTGAAAGAATCCACAGGTTAAGTCTATGCAGGTTACTCCTTAAGTAAATGAGTAAGCACACGGAAATACAGAAACAACTTGCAAAGAAAAAAAAAATACCATCCAGGGCTTCTACAGAATTATCTAGAACATCCATTTTCAACAAATTTATATGATCTATATAAAGAATAACAAAGCATTTTCATGACCCAGCAAAAAAGCAATGAACTGACACTGTCACTGAACAGAGCCAGATGTTAGAGGAGCAACAAAGACTTTCAAAGAGCTACAACACAGCTGTTCATTGAATAAAGGAAGCCAAGCTTGGCAAATAAAGAAATGTACAACAACAAAATACAGGAAGATCAATACAACTATAGAAACTATCAGGAAGAAACAAATGAAATTTTAGAGCTCACAAGTACAGTAACTAAAGTAAGTAATTCACAAAATGGGCCCAGTAGTAGATTTAAGATAACATAAGAAGTAATCAGTGACCCTAAATACAAACAAATAGAAAGCACTCACTTTAAAGTTCAGTAGGGAAAAATTTAAAACTCAATATAGTCTCAAAGACCTGTAGGTCATCCATATATTTGATAAGAAAACCAGAGGAGGGTAGGAGAGATGCCTTAGTGGTTAAGGAACTTGTCTGTAAAACCAAAGGACCCAGGTTCATTTCCCCAGGACCCACGTAAGGCAGATGCACGAGGTGGCACATGTGTCTGGAGTTCATTTGCTGGAGTAGCTGGAGACTCAGGTGTGCCCATTCTCTCTCTCTCTCTCCTCTCTCTCTTTCAAATAAATAATAAAAATAAAATATTTTCTCTATCTTTCAAATAAATAAATAAAAATAAAATATTTTTAAAAAATAAAACCAGAGGAATAAATATGAAAGAAAAGGAAAAATGTAATTTTAAAACATATTTACATAGTTAACTTTAGTGAATACTGCATTAAAGAATCCATTTTGCCAAACTCTGCCTTTGTTTGATGTCTTTGACCATTAACTTTGAACATAATTTTGATAGGTTTGTATTTAATTATTTGTATTTTTTGTTTCAATTAAGTAGAAACTTTGTATGAACAACTCATGTGTGGGTACCACTTCTCTCTTCCTGAATCTTCTGTCCTGATTCCACTGAGGGCTCTCCTCAGTGGGGTTGCTGGTATTCACCCTGGGGTTCTGGGTTATGAGTTGTGAGAGTAGCAATCAATCATTGTGTGTCTGTGGGAGGGGGCAATGCCTCTGGATATTCCTTCCCACCCTGTGGCTCTTACAATCTTTCTGCCTGCTTTTCCACAAAATGTCCTGAGCCTTGGCGGGTTTGTTTTAAGTCTACTTGCATGATGAGCTTTCAACGCTTCTGAATTTCTGCTTTGATACGTTTCGAGTGTCCTCAGTGTTTATCGCCATCTCCTGGCACAGGGTATCCGGCTTGTCTTGATAGGAAGTCAGCTATCTTGTCATGTTGATAGATTTTGGTTCTCCCTGGTTTTTGATGCCTTATGTAAAAACAACAACAGAAAGAAAAAAAAAAAAGAACAGATTCTTCAATAAGAATAATATAGAATAGCATAGGTTAAAGGGGATGAGAATAGCTAATTAGGAGAGATTTTGATGGGTGTTTCCTCTCTTTTGGCCAAAAACTAGCAGGAGCTTCTCACTGGACCCCATGAGCCTCATTTCCATAGGAATCTGACTTGATTCCCAATACCAACTGAGGTCTTTTCCACTGAGCGAGTCTCTTTGCCAACCAGAGAGCCAGTGATTACCCACCTATGCTGGGTGCCACTATTGCTCAGGTGTGTACACCTTGTCCAACTTTATTTTACACTGTTACTTGCCTTTGTGTCATTTGAAATTCTTACAGCATTCCATCTTAATAAACTTTATTGTGAATTTGCACTATTATCATTTTATGTTTTACTGGTTTGTGTAGGGATTTAACTATTACACAATTTAAAGGCTATTTATAATTGATGCATTGCCACTTTAAGTTATACTTACAAACATGTAAACTATTTAATGCATTTAATACAAGAAACTATTTAATACTTATTAATACAAGAAAAGAGCTGATGGTTATATGTACCCAATATTTATCATTTGTGCATCTTGAAGATATCTGAACTTCCTCTAGCACCATTTCTCTTGAGTCAGGAAAGTTCTTTTTTACAAGAATTCTGCTGGCTATAGATGCTTGAGATTTTCCTTTGTCTAGGAACGTTTCTTTTTCACCTACATTCCTGATTTCCAGTGGACACAGCATTTGATGTTAGCAGACATTTTTAGCATTTAAAGATGTGATGCCACTTTGTCCTAGAGCCCATGGTTTACAAAGAAAAAATTGCACACTATGAAATGTCTGTTTCATGTAGATTACGTATATTTTCCACTGGCTGCTTTTAAGATTTTGTTTTGTTCTCTTAGGTTGTAGTGCTCTGGCTATGTGTCTAGGCATAGGTGGTTTTGGGTTGATGCTGTTGGTGGTTTTACTCAACTTCGTAAACTGTAGCATTACAGCGTTTGTCAAAATTAAGATGTTTGCATTTTTTTCAAACACATATATATACACAACTAGGTGTTGTTATCATTGGCTTATAGTTTCTTCAAGGTCTGGTCACCTTTTCTTAAATGTTTTTTTTTTCTGTATTCATATTTTTTGTAATATTTTACTGGTCTACCTTTTCATTTACATTTCTTCATTTCATCCTTCTATTGAGTGTTTTACATTTTTTCCAGTTTTTGTGGATTTCAGTCCATTTGATTCTACTTAAGTCTTCTTTTGCTTTCTTTCTTTTTAGTCAATTTCATCCAATTTTTGAATAATTCTCATTGATATCACTCGAGCTTTTCTGCTGTAATTGTTTTCATGTAATTTCAGGCATTTACAACATGTGCATCATCTTTGTGTTGGCATACGTTGAATGGTCTTCTTTGGGTCAGTTGGAATTTTCCTCATGATATTTTATGCTGATTAATGTCTCAAAGGTTAGCTGGTTGCTTTAAACATTAACTGATAATTCTATGGTTAAGTCCTTTAGATAATGATGATATATGTTGTTTTAGCAATTAATGTGCTTTGGTAAATTCAGGCCTTATACTCACCTTGTGGTCCATAGATTGTAGTTCCAGTGTGAGTTTATTTTTTATTATGTTTTGAACTTTACTGTATGAACATAGCATATGTTGGTCATATTCCCTCTTATTTTCAAAAGTGTTTCTGTTTTCTTTAGATATATCTCATTTTTTCTCACTCATTGTTCAACCTGTGATGAAAGATGTCTCACCCTTGAATTATTTGCTCCCAACTTCAAGTGTGACCACATTAACAAACATGGTCAGGAAACACGCCTTCTGCTCATGAGAACATCTCTCCCTACTAACCAGGAAGATATGCTCAGATTAGGCACATATTCTATAGATATGGACAAAGTCATAATGTAAAATAAGAAGCCAAATCAATAAGTCTGCAGATCACTGCTTGGGATTGATTACCTCTAAATGTAGCACATGTTTTATAGTTCATGTTTAAAAGTGCTCCTTCTCCATTTGAAGAATGGGTTACTCATTTTTTTTTCTTTATTTATCTTTCACAGAGTAACTGCTGAAGCTTTGGTATAGTCTGTCATAACTTAATCATGGTTCCTCATAGTTCATCATAGGCTGTCATACTTAACATAACCTGGCCAATCAAATAGAGAAAAAATCAGGCTGAAGAGATGGCTTAGTAGTTAAGGCCTTTGCCTGCAAAGCCAAAGGATTCTAGTTCGATTCACCAGGACCCATGTAAGCCAGATACACAGGGGGGCACATGCATCTGGAGTTTGTTTGCAGTGGCTGGAGGCCTCTCTCTCTCTCTCAAATAAATAAAACATCTTTTAAAAAAATAGAGAAAAATCAAAATGTGAGTACCAGAAATTTTTTCTAAAAGAAATGAAGTCATCAGATGATCAGTACTTGAAACAATAAAGAAAAAGAAAGTTGGCAGGAAAATCTGAAGTCTCTTAAACACTCGTCACTGCCTTTTCTACCCTACACAACCTGCTTTGCCCCTTATTCGCCAGCAGCCTCCACTCAACAGCAACATCTTGTTAAGCTTAAGTACATATGATTTGGGAAGGCAGGATGTTCTGTTGTTACCCGCATAGCATTATTAAGCTTTTTAATTTGACAAGCTCTGAACATAGAATAGCTTCTGGAAATAGTTTCCCTTGTTATTATTTGGTATCTATATCTAAGCCCCTTTAAACCATCTATTTGAATATGCATCTGTGTATTATTTTATTTTGGGTTTTCCTTTAGTCCTGCATTTTGCTTCTAAGCACAAGAATGAGTATCAGGAAGAGAGAGAGGGGGAAAGAGAAAAAAAAAGTATGTAGCTGCCATATAAATTATGGATAGGGTGTTAGACTTGATACATGTGCTTATACTGCTGTGGGGATTCATATGAAAAACTAAAAGAAATGCATCATAGGAAAGTATGCTATAGCATAGAAATTATTTGTTCTGTATAAAAGCAAAATATATGGTGTTTGCTTAGTAAGATTTTATATGCCATGCAATTTACTTAACACATAACTACAAATATATAAGGATTTGATATCCCACGGAGATAGCAGTGCTGAACTTGACCTATTGATCTGTGGTGCTTTAACAGTAGCTGGTGGGGTTACAAGTCAAACTGAAATATTAGTGTTTTTAATTTTAATGTCTATGTTGTGAAGTAACTGTGCGAATACTACACGAGGGAGGATACCTGAAAGTGTCTGTTTATAAATGTCTTTTTCTTAGTGAGGCTAGATAGAAATAGGATTTCTATGTGGTGTGCCTTACTGCCTAACTCATTATTTTCCTGAAGTTTATTCTTCGTATTACACCAACTTGCCTTTTCATGGTAGTATTTCATGAACATAGATAGTTAATAAGAGCTGAATTTCATGATTTGGCTAATTTCCCTAAGGCATTATTTTATGATAGCAAAGTCATTTCTCTTTCTCTTTACCATCATCACACTGTGGGATATGTGGCTGAAGTAAACATACTAATTAATTTGTCTATCATAGACTCGATTCCTACTTCTGTGACATCCTTTTGTTCAGTGGAGTAGTGTTCTAACATTCAAAGGAAAACTATTTATGTGTTTAAAAGTGATCACCAAAATGGGTTCTGAGATATCCATGTAGCAGCACAAAAACACATATAACACAGAGTGTAGTCATGTTCATCGTACTCGCGGACTAGTACTCAAGCACAGAAAGACACTTGGAAAAAAAGAAAAAAAAAGAAAACCTTGAAAAGAAGCTTGCTGTTGGGCTTGGGGTGTGGCTGTGTTGTAAAGTGGTTGCCTAGCCTTCCTGAGACTCTGAATTTAGTCCTCAGTACAGCAAGCAAAAAGAAAACAAGGAAACATAGCACATTGGCTCATAGTTCTACCAAGAGATGTCAACCACAAGATAAACTAGTTCAAAGAATTTTGACATAATTCATATAGCATGCAATAAAATCCAAATATATATATTCATCTATATTTTCCTCCAATTAAGTTAAAAACTTTTATTTAAATTCTACTATCACCTTCATTCTGAATGCACTCACTTCATTGGGAAGTTTGAAGCCAAGTTCCACATTTATCTCCAACCTATTCTATTTGTCTAACTTCCCTTCAGTTGTATCAAGAACAATTGAACATTTGCTTTCTTTAGATATTGTATTCCATTCTCTCATCCCCTGAAGTATTTAGCCATAATAATTGTCTCCTTTCTTACATAATGTTTTCCTCTTACATTACAGCCCTAGTCAGCACAGAAACATTAAGAACAAAATCAAAGCCTCCTCTGATCCCCATTTATCTGCTACAGCTGTTTCCAATCCCTCTTTTTACCCTCCCTTAAAACCACATCATGCAAGTTCTCACACCAGTGAATCACAAACATGAATAAAACTCATCTTGTCAAATTCATGCATAGACTTCACTTTCTTATAGTCAATTCTCAGTCCAAATCTTACTTAATAAATCATCAGTATATTAGTCACTTTTCTCATGAGATAATTAAAATGCCAAGATAAAGCAATTTAAGGGCAAAACAAAAAGATTCATTCTGGGTCATAATGAAAGAAATTTAGCCCATCACATGGAGAAACATTGTAAGAAGACTGAGATCTTGGCTGTGGAAACAGGGGTCTGTTTGTTTCTAGGTAGATTAGAAAGCAAAGAAAAGGAAAGAAGCAAAGAAATTACACACTTCTACACAGAACGGCATACTGCAAACATTCCCATTCCAAAAGGGAGGAATGGGGGTAAAGGAAGGAAAGATTAAGAGAAAGCAAGACTGAATCCCAGAAAGGCAAATATCAAATCCTATAGGTCCAAGTACAGCATTGGGGGCCAATGATGGCATGCTTCTGGGCTCCAACAGGCTTAGGTTGCCCTGCACCTCTAGCTCTCTTTCCTATGACATATATGACAAATAACTTTGGATGGATCAACACAGAGAATGCAGCATTCTTTGGCAAATATCCAATTTTCCTGATATTTCTCAAATGTGATTTCCATTGCATCTCAGGCTTTACCTTGGAAGCTTCGCACACAACCCACTCAGGAGCCTCATGCAGGGCATCTGGCCCTGGTAGATGTTGTCTGGCCTCAGAGGCTTTTCTGGAACTTGGGCCCAATCCCCCATGTCCCTCTAATTCTTGTGCTATGCTTCTCTGAAAAGACAGCACTACATAGATAACACTACCAAGTTCTACTGCCGACTTTGAAGTATAACCTGACCCATTTTTGCCACAGTTTCGACACTGCCCTGACAACCTGACTGGACCAATGTGAGAAAACACTTCCCATAGGTGTCTATGCATCATCAGGGTGCTCCAGAGCCTTTCTTTGTTTAGGAACTCTGTTTTCAAATGAAAGCTTTTAAAATGTATTTGCATTGTCACATCCTGGTACCCACTATTTTTGGGATACTGACATGAGCTTTGGCTTAAACTGAGAATTAATTGGGGCAATGGTAAGAGATGTGGATAATTAAGCATTCTGGCTCAACTGTGGTCCTTCCATAATTACCTGTAGCCTCTTATATTCAGAAGAAGCCATTACATGTGGGGATAAGATGATTCTGAGGAGGTGATTGCTTCTGCTACAAGATGATGGTCTGTCCTGTGAAGTTCTGCTTTCCCTGGAATCCAGGATGATTGTAGGTTTAAGACAATTATTCATCTCGGTGCCATCAGTCAAGAAAGAGGATAGCATAGGTGTGGCAGGCAAATTCAAGCAGGACTATGAATGAAAGTAGAGGAGAAAGACACAAAACGAAGGCAGAGAGGTCAGCCTTTAATCCTAGTTTTAGTTACCTTGTGGGCACAAGTGATATGTCAATATTTTTTAAGCCAAAGAATTTCCTAAGTGTCTATTACAAAAGTATTTTAGAAACTATAGTTAATAACCTATGCATGAGATTTTGAGCTTTATATGATGATGGAACAAAAGGATACTTTTCAAAACTCTGGGTCTTTGCATCTGTGAAGGACATAACTCTTCATGGAATAGAAAGAGGTCCGTGATAGGAAGAATTCCAAAGTTAGCTCTTCCAAAATTCCAGTGTTGTAAACATTAATTGAGGTATTTTAAAGGGTTTGGCAGATATAGTTAAAATCCAAAGTCTGGATAGTTAGTATATGGATATATGAACTAGGAACAATACAATTATTACATTATTCCCTTAAAAGAATCTTTTCTGCAGAAGGCATAAGACATTAAAATATGCAGTGGGAGATGTGGATACTATGCTGGTTTGCAGTTGAAGCGAGCACATGAAAAAGGCACTGAGCAGTCTGGGGGTGAGGAAGAAACCCTTGGCTAACAGTTCAGGAAATACTGAAATCTCATCTTCCAGCTGTGGGGAGCAAAACTGTGCTAACAAACCAAATCCAGAGGACAGTATGCCAAGCCAACCTCCTTCCCTGTTGTGAAAAGAACCTGGACTCTACTATCCCCAAGTTATCCACACATGACCCTTCAGGCTGCAATTTTGAAGTAGGGTGGACTTTATAGACATGACCCAAAGAGAATGATCAATATAAAAGTCACTTGCATAAAAGCAATGGGAGGTAGATTTTCAGCCAACTATTTAGGCTGAAAAAAAAAAAAAAAGATCTGCTAACCAGGAAACAATGAACTATCAGCAAGTAGAACTTTCTTTATATCCAGTGGTAAGGTTCAGCTATTAGAAAAATCTATATATTTTGCACAACTTACTAAAAATATTTTTAAACCTAGATACATTTATATAGTAAAAATTAATTCACATATTTCTTAAAGAATTCAAAAGTTAAACTATATGTTAATATGATTTGTCGATTTAAACTACCTAAAATAGTTCATTCCTTTCTACAGGACTTACATAGGTCAGTAAATAGGAAGATTTCAGATATTTTATCATGCACACTGGTTAACACGAAACTAGGAGCAAACTCTGGTAAATTACACTTTAATGAAAAGTTCAAAATGTTGAAAACTATTCTTGCTTTTATTTCCCTACCTCTAAATTGAGAAAAATATTATATGCCTATAGAGGTATGTAATGTGATAATGGAATAGGTTGTGTTTTATGAAGAGACTGTAAAACCCATGAAAAGTTGCCCACAGCCAAAAGGAAATTAGGCCAAGCATAAAAAGCATATAGCCAGTGGAAAATAATAATTTTAATAAAATTGAAAATACAACCCATCTCCTTTTTTTATACTTCTTCAGGCTACCAATGTTCTTTCCCAGCCGTGTTTCATTGTTATAACATTGATAAGTAGCACATCGTGTTGAGAGCTGGCAAAATCGTTTTGAATATGGAACCACCTGAGAGTGAACATGGCAAAGTTATTTCAGTTCTAGCATTAAATTTGGTTGCCATATTAATGATATAATAAATTATCTACCTAAAATCAGTAATATTTTATAGGAGAGTATCAGGATGAAATGATTATTACTTTTTAGATAGAGAAAATAACTTTGAGAACTCTAGCCCAGTGTTTTGATTCACAGCCAAGCTGTTAAAAAAGTAATCATAATTGATATGTTCTCATAAATCTAAACTTTGAGCGTATCCCTCCTGGTTTTTCTGTGTATATTTCATTCTATCCAGTTGAATTAATTAGTAGCACGGTTCACATGTTCTAAACAGATAAAAGCAATGATCTAATTGGTAAGCCTTTTCTCCTTAAATTATGCATATCGTCAAGATTACCATCCAAGTCAGATAGATACAGAGTGCCAACACTTTCCGGAGTGGCTTTCTTTGTTCCTATGGTTAATGAAACGAGGCAAAAAGGAGGCTAATTAGTTCAAGGGAAGCTACAGCTGGCTGGGAATCTTTCCAAATGAATGAGGATCCTCCCTGTATTCCTTCAGTCTCAGCTCACGCATGAATTCCTATCTCAGATGCTCTGTGTCTACCTCGACGAGGACAGGTGTGGATACAGTCCTGCGAATGGCCAATAAACCTGTCGGGATGCGAGATCCACACAAAGCATGAGAGGGCCTTCCAGCAAATGGCTCCCCTGCGAAGAGCACACTTTCCTACACCTGCATTCAGGTGGTTGTGCACTCCTAAAGAAACAGAGTGGCTCTATTAAGTAGTGTGGACTGTGCGTGTGTATGCATGCATGCTCGTATGTGTGTGCACGTATCCTGTATGCTTGGTGCATGGCATGTGAGTGTGCATGCCTGTGTAGGGCAGAGCTCAACAAAGGATGTCTTCCTCAATTGCCCTACACCTTAACTGTCAGCTTGAGACAGATTTTCTGTTTTTTTTTTTAATTTATTTATTTTTTATTGACAACTTCCATAATTGTACACAGTAACCCATGGTAGTTCCCTCTCTCCCCTCACTTTCCCCGTTGGAACTCTACTCTCAATCGTATCCCCTCCCCCTCTCAATCAGTCTCTCTTTTATTTTTATGTCATGATCTTTTCCTCTTATTATGTTGGTCTTGTGTAGGTAGTGTCAGGCACTGCGAGGTCATGGCTTTCCATTTTGTGTCTGGAGGAGCACGTTGTAAGGACTCCTATCCTTCCTTTGGCTCTTACATTCATTTCTCCACCTCTTCCGCAATGGAGCCTGAGCCTTGGAAGGTGTGATAGAGATATTTCAGTTCTGAGCACTCCTCTATCACTTCTTCTCAGTACCATGGTGCCTTTTGAGTTATACCAAGGTCACTGTCACCTGGGACAGAGTTTCTTAATGAACCCAGAGCTTACCAGTTCAGTAGCCAGCAAGCCCCGAGGACTCTCCTGTCTCCACCTTGCCAGTGCTGGGATTGCAGTTAGGTACCACCATGTCCAGCTTTCTTTGTGGTGTGTGTGTGTGTGTGATATGATGATGTTTGGCATAATCATGTGTCTATGCAGATGTGTGTGCCCCAATGTGCAAGCTTATGAGGGCCAAAGGAGAATCTGCATACCCTTTCTCTATCACTTATCCATGCATTTTCTTGCAATAGGATCTGTCACTCAGCCTGGGTCTACCACTGCAGAGCCGCAGCCAGACTAGGGTTACAGCTATGTGTGGCCATGCTTTGCTCTTCATGTAAGTGCTAAAGAATTGAACAACACCCCCTCAGGCCCTCGTGACTGCACAGAAATGCTCTTGCTCACTGACAGAACCACCTCCCCATCCCTCATGCTCAGCTTTTATCCATGGGCGCTGGAGACTTGAACTCAGGTCCTCATGCTGTGGGACAAGCACTTTTCCAATGGAGCTATTTACCCAGACCTCAAATGAACTTAGAACAGAAATCGTCTCAAATCAGGAGTTAATTCTTGGGCCCTACAAATGCCTTAAAAATGGGTTGGAGCTGGGCATGGTGGCACATGCATTAATCCAAGAGCACAGGAGGCAGAGGTAGGAGGATTGCTATGAGTACAAAGTCAGCCTGGGACTAAAGAGTGAATTCCAGGTCAACCTGGATTACAAAATAAAATGGGTTATAGTAATACAACACTATCTTGTAAACCTCAGACTTCATTCAGTGGCCCTTAAGGATTTTGTTACACACAGGGAAAAGTACTGAATCCTCCCACAGGCTGACAACTGGAAACACATATTGTGTCTCTAGCACGAAGGCATAGTTTGCTCCCTCATTGCCGTGGAAGTGTGCAACAATACCAGGCTCAGAGCTGAGGGGTCATGGGATTTCTCTTACAGCATGAAGTTGCCCTCTGAGGTCAGAAGTGCCGCCAAAACTACAGGGACACTTAACACTAATGCCAGGGCCTACCATAGGGAAAAAAAGGGAAAAATACATTTCTTAAAATCCTTCTTGTGACCATTTTTGTCTTTTGTGTAAAGCTCAGGCCATGTGACCCCCAGCCCACACTAAAGTGAAATGCATTAATGACATAGGATTTAATAGAAGGTGTTGATTTTTAAAATTCCACACTGTGTTTAGCCTGGCTTATTACCTTTAAATCTACTCTGTTAAATACAGCACTTGCACCTGTCTGACACAGCCTACATCACAAATGAGCTTCAAAATCATAGAGGCTTATTTCCATGGATGGAGACAGGGTGAGTACATATTAAAATTGATGTCACTCCCGAAATGAAATCAGAAACCCAAGATGAATATGAAATTGACTTCAAAGAGACTAAAGCCTTAGACAGACAAATTCATCCTCTCTTTCCCTTCTCTCTCTCTCTCTCTCTCTCTCTCTCTCTCTCTGTCTCTCTCTGTCTCTGTCTCTTCCTCCCCCTCCCACCTTGGCACTCTCCCTTGTAGCTTTTACCCATTTCAGCTCCTCCTCCTCCTGCCCTCACCTCATTGATTTCCCTTGTCCTCAGGACAGGTTCCTCTGCCTTCTGCTGATGTTTGCTGCTTGCAAGTCATTGTTCCACATGCTTTAAATGTATTTAAGATTTTTTAGTTGCTACTACTGAAGAATGTGTCTAGTCCCTGTTACTCCATTTCCCCGTGTGTGTGTGTATACATACATGCGTGCATGTGTTTGGGGGAGAGATTATGCATGCCAAATCATGCATGTAGAGGTCAGTGGACAACTTTCAGGAGTAAGTCATTCTATTCCACCTCCTTTGAGGTAAGGGTCCCTCCTTGTTCACAGAGGCCTTTTATCCAGGCTTGCTTCCTAAGCCCCACCCTCAGCTTCCAGTGGATTCTCCAGTCTCCACCTCCCTTTGCACTCATCAGTGTCTCTAGAATTACACACCCTCACAACAACATCCAGCTTTTTCCAGGTCTGACCTCAGAGATGCACGCTTTCAGTACCTACTGAGCCATCTCCACAGGCATCCATAAAATTGTCTTGTAATTTCATAACATACAAATCTAGAGATGTTTTTAGGGCTGTCTACTGTGCTAAGTATGCAACCAGGAAAGAATTATAGATAGTAAACCACTCTAAGACCTGGCATGATCTTCGAGTTTTATTTTGTTCTGTTTTGTCCCCCTCTTTGTTTACATACTAAACTGAATATTATCAACTCTGGATCATTTCTAAGGATTTATATAATTCTCCATCTGGTCCCTGAGGTGGACTCTAGCTGCATTTAAGCTCTAGTTATGAATACCTGTGCAGTCAGAGTTTTCAGCACTGAGTATCTGCATTAGGACCATCCACATAATGCCACCCTTAATTCTCCTTCAAAGATGCATCCTCACCACCTCTAAATCACTGCAGGTTATTTAGCAAAAATTTTAAAATGTGAGGAAATTTATCTAGTATACTGACAAAGAAAACTTGGTAAGAACAAAGAAAAAATCCACACTAAAGTCATCCCTTTCAAAAAATTAAATAATCTGTAAAAATAAGTTTATTTTACTTTTGTACTTTCTATATTTTCTACCCTCACTTTTCGGACCCGTGTATCCTCTCTTATTTATCTATTTTTTTCAAGGTAGGGCTTCACTCTAGCTCAGGCTGACCTGGAGTTCACTATGTAGTCTCAGGGTGGCCTCGAACTCACTGCGATCCTCCTACCTCTGCCTCCCAGTGCTGGGATTAAATGCGCTCGTCACGACACCCGGCCTCATATCCTCTCTTGATCTTATTAAAACATCTCTTAAGGAAAGCTTATAAGAAATCCATATTACTGAAGCATCTGCTACAGATAAGTTCCTTTTAGGAGATAATTTGTACCTATTGACTTTTGGCTTCTTAAAAAAGGAACTCAGCTTCTCATTTACTTTAAATCAAGAAAGATATATTTAAAATAAATGTCCCTCAGTGGCACACCTTCTATAAGCTTCTGAATGAAGATTTGAGGTTGGAAATAAGAATTACCAAGAGAGTCATATAGAAACAATGAGAAATTTTATCAAAATATGATATTCAGAGGTATGCAAACACACAGAACTGGGAGTCAGGAAACATTTCCAGACTTAATCTCAGTTCATATCCCCAACTTCCCTTTATAGGCTTGGACATGAATTTCTATGTATGTGGTTTCCTCCTTTGCAAAAATGAAAGTATGAAAAATCCAAACTTGTCCATAGAATTTAGCAGAGAGAATTCACACTGATGATATTTGTCATTTAAATATCATCCATATTCTCTAGAGGTAACACATTTCTTTAACTTAAAAGCTCTCAGACATTTAAAAAAATAAATAAATAAAGCAAAGCCCCTTCAACACAAGCATAAGCGATTTTCATTTGCCTCCCCTTCAATGTGAGTCTCTGGAAAGACTGACTCAAGAAAACAACGTGACAAATAGCTTTTGTTAACGTTGCTTAATTAAAGTTCTGATTGAAATAATTACTCAGAAATGCTATGCCATCTCTATTTCCACCAGAGTCGTGGCAGATGGTCTCTCTCAACTAAGACATTGTGACTTTTCCTCAGGAAGGGGAAGTTTATGGCCAAATCAATCTTAGCTTAGATCTAATAGAAAACCTTCTTAAGTCAATTTTTAAAGTTTCTAGAACTTTTGAGGACAAATTTTCAAATGAAGTTGATATCTTTGCTTAATAATATTCTAGATAATCATATATTTAACTAGGTAAAATGTGTTTTTTTTCTTCAATGACATTCTACCTTGTTTTTAGGGTTGCTGAGAATAATTCTGTTTGCTTCTTTAAATGAAAATATGATAGATTTTCGGCTTTTTAGATATACTGTGTATCCAAGCATATTGTGTATTTCTGCCCTCCCTGCTTATGCTAAAATCATTGGCTCTTGATCAGTTCCTTGTTCTCTTTGTGATAAAGACATGTATCTTAGCTCTGTAGTATATCCCACCATACACTTGTGTTTTGCTTTATTTTGTTTCTCCCTGAAAAATCCTCTGTCAGGCTAACAGTGTCACATGGTATTCTCATTTTGTTGCTTGTGGGTTCTGCAGAACCTGAGGGATGATTGATTCACAGGTTATTAGTGAGGAATAAACACTACAGGCACTTTGTTATCCCATCCATTCGAATCAGATGCTTTTCAGGCTACGTTGTGATTGGCTGTCCAGACCCAAGGTAAGTAAAAATCCACAGCTTATTGGAGGAGAATCATTCTGTGGTAGTGGCCCCATCAGTGCTTCATTTCATCTTTATCCTTAAACTGCAGGGCTTCATCACGAGCATGTGTATGGACTGCCCAGACATCTTTGGAATGATGTTCACTGGCCCCACATATGTAAAAGGTCTGCTTTACTTATGAAGTAGCCGGACTCCATGTCTGTGTCTACCTATCAATATCTAACATTTTCTGTGATGCTCTTTAATGTGAATATTTCTCTCAAAACATGGCTTCAAAACATAGAAATGATTTTCAGTACCTCTGATAAAATAGCTTACTTTAATATATATAACTTCTAGCAGGCAATGAATGTGGCATTATAGGGCAAGAGAGCTTTTCTAGAGCCCTTCACAGCACAATTCATTAAGTGGTTTTCCATTTTGCTTGTTCACAGCCTCCATCATTCAGTAGAAAATGTGTTAAAAATATATTTTGGAACCGGACATGGTGGCACACGCCTTTAATCCTAGCACTTGGGAGGCAGAGGTAGGAGGATCGCCGTGAGTTCAAGGCCACCCTGAGACTACAGAGTGAATTCCAGGTCAGCCTGAGCTAGAGTGAGACCCTACCTCAAACAAATATGTATATATATATATATATATTTGTGGGGTGGTATTTATAATATGTATCACATTTCACTGACTACAGAGGATACAATATTATCCAAAACATATTTAGTTTGCCTCGGGGAGTTTGATGCTCATCTTCATTATTTTAGATACCAATAAAATTAAACATCTACAGTTTAATGGTTGTTGTTTATACACATGCTCACACACACACACACGCACGCACACATATACATGGACATATGCAAATATGTGGTTCAGGTTACATTCACTGGATTCTTACCTTTGTCTCCTGAGTGCTGGGATTACAAACATGCATTACTATACCTGGCTCATAGATATATTTTTAGTTAATCAGATTTCCTAAGCTTCATATAAGGATTCTTGGATACAGTGATGGAAAATATAGCATTTTTTATCTTAGAAAATCACAAAGACCAGTGGATGTAGAATATAAAAGGGAATAATTAATCTTAGAGATATTTTGAAAATTGATTGAGATGATGTTTATCTAGAATCTGTGCAAATAAAATAAAATAAACTTAGCAGGCAGAGAGAAGAAATAACAATCTAGGATGAAGGAACAGAGCAAAGGAAGGCAAGTGACATTATGGTATATGTCGAAAATAGACAAAACTTTTGCTACCAGAGAGGATAGATTGCTTGTGAGACCATGAATTGAAATCAGTAGGTAAACAAGGAGTATACTTTGAGAAGCCCAACCTGGATATTGCTAATTAGAACTGACTATTCACAGAGAACATTGTGACATAGTGAGATTTCATCTACAAATAAATGGCAGCTTAGAAAACACACCTGGGGAGGAACAAGAAAAAGTAGCCAAATAAATAAGAAAGTGTCAGAATAAGAGAGCTAAAAATTGCTAAGTGCACAGTGAGGTGAGGGTAGTGGCCAGGAAGATGGGTAAAGTGAGGCAATTGGAGGACTATGCTGTGTTTCAAATTGTGTATATTCTGTGACTGGCTAAAGACTGCAGCAGATGGTTAACGAATGGTGGAGCTGAAGACTTAAATATTTCAGATTTGAGAGGCCTAAGATGATATTATTAATCAAACAAGAATTCAGGTAAAGAAACCATGTCACAGGGAAGAAGTGGAAATTAGTTTAAGGCGTGAGTGTCGGGCGTTCTAGAAACTCAGAGTTGTGGGAGGCACGTAGGCTGCCGAGTACATGAGCACTTAGAGGCAAGAAGCAGAGAGTGAAGATGGAACTTCAAAAGCTATGCCACTGAGCCAGGCATGGTGGAACATGCCTATAATCTTAACATGGGGAAGGCTGAGGAAGGAGGATTGATTTTAGTTCTAGGTCAGTCTGGGCTGGAGTGAGACCCTACCTCAAAAAATATACCATTGGTAGGCAGCATATAATTTCCATTTTATTTATTTATTAGAGAGAGAGAGGGCATGCCAGGACCTCTAGCCACTGCAAATGAACTCCAGATGCATGTACCACCTTGTGCATCCAACTTATGTGGGTACTGGGGAATTGAACCTGCATTCTTAGACTTTGTAGGCAAACGCCTTAACTGCTAAGCCATAAACCATGAGTCTTATGATAGCATTTTCACACACACACTGTTTTTGTTGATCTTCCTCCCTCAATTCCCTCTCCTGTCTTTCCCTGCCCTCCAAGGTTGCCACCTACCCCTAGGTGCTTCTCATTCCACTTTGACGTCACCTATATGCTTATTAAAAAAAAAAACCTTTTATTTACAACTTCCATAAATATAAACATTACACCATGATCATAATTCCTTCTCAACACACCCCCTTTCCCCTCACAAAGTTCCCCTTCACTCTTCTTTTCAACTGGTTTGTCTCTTATTCTGATATCATTATCTTTTCTTCCTATCATGCAGTTCTAGTGTAGGTTGTGTCAGCCACTGTGAGGTCATGAATATCAATGACCCACTGTGTGGGTGACAGCATTGTAAGCAACCCTCCCCTGCCTTTGGCTCTTTATGACACCTTTTCTGCAGTGTACTCTGAGCCTTGGAGGGTGCATTAGAAATGTCTTATTTAATGTTGAACACTCCACTGTCCCTTCTTCTCAGCACTTTGGCCAGTTTTGAGCCAACCCGGTATTCATTACCATCTGAGAAGAAAAGCTTCTGTAACCAAAAGTGAGAGTATCATTAATATGTGGGCATAAACATAAGTGTTTAGAGCAGTTTAGTGGACAATAATATATGTATTTAGCTGGGGAACAGTAGCAGTTTCCCTCCTAGGGCTTATGATCTCCTTAGCCAAAGGCTTGTCTAAGTTTTCAACATCAGTCACACATTTCCTCCCATGGAGCTGGCCTCTGCTCTAGAGAGCAATCAGTTTCCCCCCAAAAAGATAGGCCACCGTTATACCAGTTGGTACATTTGGCCTGGCTTGCTTGCTGTAGAGATTGCACGATCCACTGATAGTTAAGACCACTTGTTACTTACCTCCTCCCAAGGCTCTGTATTACACCCTGACAGCTAGTTAATAGGCAGGAAGATTTCACATTTGTTCTATTACCACCTTTCCCCCCTACCTATTTCCCTTTGCCCACTACCCTACCTTTTCCCCACACCATAGGCCCCTTCTAATTCATTGAGCTATATTCATATCCTCCCACAATACATATATACATACATATAAAAATAAAACCTAGGATCTGCATATGGGAAAAATATGTAATATTAGTTCAAGAGTGGGTTACACTTTTGAAAAAAAAAAAAGCATACCTTATCAAATTCAATAACCACCAATTCTATAATGGTATATAGTTTTCAAGATCTGAATTGTTTCTGAAACCAAAATATTTAGAAATATTGTGTTATTTGTATTACCCCTTGGTTTGTAAGGGAAGTAAAAACCAAGTTCAAATGATGAACTATTTTCTCCAAATGCTCAGAGTAGATTTTTTATTAGATAATACAGAATTAGAACCTCCCATTCTTCTCCCACAAACCCTGTCATCCGTGTTGTCTGGCCCTCGATATGCCTGTCATGTATGCCAGCAACTCAAGCTGTTCCAGGTTAGGAACCACAGGTGAGTGTGACCATATGGCATTTGTCTTTCTGTGACTGTGTGAGTTCACCTGGTATGATCTGTTCCAAGTCCATCCATTTTCCTACAAATTTCATTATATCATTTTTTCTTACTCAGTAGAATTCCACTGTGTAAATGTACCACATCTTCATTATCCATTTGTGCAATGATGGGCACCCTGGTTGATTCCAGTTCCTATCTATTATGAATTGAGCAGATATAAACATGGTTGAGCAAATATCTCTGCAGTGAAGCACGGAATCTTTAGGGTAAATACCTAGTAAATGAATAACTTTGTCTGTTGGAAGCACTATTTTTGTCTCTTTCAGGAGTCTCCATATTGATTTCCATAGTGATTGTACAAGATTGCATTCCCACCAACAGTGAAAGAGGGTTCCTCTTTTCCCACATCCTCACCAACATTTATTATTGTTTGATTTTTTTAATGATTACCATCCTGACTGGAGTGAGATAAAATCTTATAGTTTTATTTTTAATTTAAATTTCCCTGATGGTTAAGGATTTTGAACATTTCATTAAGTGTATCTTAACAGTTCACATTTCTTCATTTGAGAATTCCCTATTCAGTTCTCTGCCCCTTTTTATGAGTGGGCTGTTTGAGCTTTTATTGTTTAGTTTTTTGAGTTCTTTGTAGATTGTAGATATTAGACCTCTGTCAGTGGTATGGTTGACGAAGATTTTCTACCATTCTGTGGGTAATCTATCAGCTCTGTTTATATTATATTGTCAGTGCAAAAGCTTTTTAGTGTCACGAAATCCCACTGGTTGACTCTTTAATATCCTATTAATATCCTTTAATATTAATATCCTTTATATCCTTTAATATCCCACTGGTTGACTCTTTAATATCCTTTAATATCCTGGGCTACTGGGGTATTGTTTAGGAAGTCTTTCACCTGGGCTATACTGTGGAGAGTTCCTCCATTTTTCATTCAGTAGTTTGAGAGTTTCACATCTTATATTGAGGCCTTTAATCCATTTGAAGTTTACTTTCGTGTCTGGTGAGAGGAGTGGGTTTAGTTTCATTTTTCCACATGTGGTTAGCCAGTTTGTCCAACACCATCTGTTATAGACGCTGTCTTTTATCCAGTGTACATTGTTGGCTCCTTTGCCAAAAATCGAAAAGCTGTCGTTACTTGAACTAAGGGCCTGGTTTTTAATTCTGTTACATTGGTCTAAAGGTCTGTTTTTATGCCAGTGCCATGCTGTTTTTGTTAGGATGGATTTGTGGTGTGGCTTTATATTGGATAGGGTGATACCTCCAGAGGTGCTCTTTTGCTGAAGATGTGTTTGGATATACGAAGTATCCTGCAATTCCATATGAATTTTGAGATTGTATTTTTTTCTCTCTGAAAAATTATACCATCACTCTAGGCCCTATGTTCTTGTGGGGTCTGAGAATAGCTGAGGTGCTTTGATACCATAACATTGTAGTACTATACAGAACAGTTACACAACCCAAAATGCCTCATAATCTTCTATTTGTCCCTTCTTTTGACCCACCCACTATCTTATCCTTTGTTTGATTCCACAGTTACAACTTTTCCAAAATATAATTTAGTTAGAATTCTTTCATACATAGCCTTTCAGAATGACCTCTGTGGTGGTTTGAAAGTAAATATATGTCCCCCATAGGCTTAGACATATATAATTTTTTTTTAGGTTAAGGATCCTACTTAGTCTTCAACAAGCAGAGATCTGCTGGAGGAGGTACGTCACTGGGAGTGGTTCTTGAGTCCAGGTCTACTAGGTATGTTGAGAGCAAATAATGCCCGCTGCTGTTGTTGTTTTTAATATTTTCTCCTCTCTCTCTGTTGTGGATGCTGAACTGAGCCACCATGATGAAACTTTCCTTGGCATCTGTAAGCCTGGCACAAACCTTTTCCTCTCATGAGCTGCTTCTGGACAGGTGTTTGCCCCAGCAATAAAAAGGTAACTGCAATAGCTTCTTTTGTTTACAAATTAAATTTCCCCCCATGTTTTTTTTCATTCTTTGAGAGATAATTTATTTTTAACACAATAATAATCACTGTCTTGATTTATACCACAGTTTATATATTTAGCTTCTAAAGGGCATGTTACTTACTTCAAAGTATAGATAATTGTGACTAAATCTGCTGTTAAAATTCTGTGCAGGCTTTCATGGAAAGGTTTTTAATTCATGTGTAAACATAACACATGACAAGAACTATGATTAGTGGAAGAAATGTGGTAAGAATATGTCTAGTTTTATAAGAGAGTACCAAAATGTCTAATACAGTGACTATATTGTTGAAATATTACAGCAATTACTGAGAGTTCCTATAGCACCATACCCTGCTCAGTATTTGATGATGTCAGTGCTCTTACTACAGACCAAGTCATGCAATGGACCCTTGTCTTTTGAACTTGTAATTTTCTAATGACACTATCTTGATCTTCCTTAGAAATTCAAATTACAGAATTTTTCCAGTTCTAGAAATTTGTAGGAATATGATGTTGCAGTCAGCTTTGCATTGCTGGTAGAAATCACCCAACCAAGAGCAGCTCGTGGGAAAAAGAGGTTTATTTTGGCTTACAGGCTTTAGGCGGAAGCACCATGAAGGCAGGAGAAAACAATAGCATGAGCAGAGGGTGGACATTACACCCTGGCCAACATAAGGTGGACAACAGGAACAGGACAGTGTGCCAGACACTGACTTGGGAAAACTGGCTATAACACCCATAAGCCCACCCCCAACACTGCACTCCCTCCAGGAGGTGTTAATTCCCAAATCTCCATCAGCTGGGAACCTAGCATTCAGAATACCTAAGTTTGTGAGGCCACCTGAATCAAACCACCACATTCTGCCCCTGGCCCCCATAAACTGATAACCATACATGTTGTAAAATGCAATGCATTCAGTCTATCTTCAAAAGTCCCCATAGTTTTTATCAATTCTAATGATGTTCATACATCCCCATAATCCAGGGTCTTTTAACTGAGACATAACACCAAAAAATAACCTCAAAAAAACCCATAATGGCACAGAATAAACATTCACACTGCAAAAGATGGCACTGGGCATAGCCAAGAAATATTCAACCAATACAAGATTTAAAGCAACCAGGGCAAACATCCAAACTCTATAGCTTCAAGTCCAGCAACTCTAGTGAGTGACAAATCTCCAAGATCAATAATTCTAACCAGGAACAATTCTCTGGAGTTGCAATCCTGCCCCTCAAACTAGGCTACTCACAGTCCTGGAAAACTTCATCTGGGCCAGCAGCTTTCCTTAGCAGCCATCTCATGGTCCCAGCATCTCCACTGGGTCTCCACTGCCACCCACGGTTCATCCTCACAGCTCTGTCAGGTCCCCATGCAGGCATCCAGCAAACCTGCTTCACACTGCCCATGGCCATTTCCAAAACACAAAACTGTATTGCAAACTCAATTACCCTCTCTTTCCTGCATTTCTTATACTCCACAATACCAGGTAGGGTGCCAATTTGTTAACCGAGGGGGGAATAAAGCAGACTTTAAAGAACAGGACACTCCTTGAGCACTCAGGCCCCTTGAAGAGTCTACATTCTCCGGGTTGCCCCAGTGCAGGTCACCTGGCGTAATCTCAAAGGCTGTAACCTCTCATATAATTGCAGCTGAACAGGCAGAAGCTTCACACAAAAGGTTTCATTTCTGTGCCTTATCCTTCTGCATACACCAGTCCATTTATATGCAGTGCAACCCTGCACAACTTCTCAGGACACAGGCATAACAGCAAGCCTCTCACACAAGCTGCTTATAGCCCAATCCAGGCAAAGCTCCTTCTAACCCTCATAAGCCAAACCTCACAGACTGTAGTTCTTAATGCATTCAGGTCTTTCAACTCTGACCAGAATAGTCCATCAAGCTGTACTTACAGAACTGCAATGCATCTCTGAGGTCAAGGTTGCAAATCCTTCCACACTCCTCTTGAAAATCAGCTGCGAAAGGCCAAAGACACACAGTCAGGTATCTAACAGCAAATGACACCACTCCTCAGTACCAACATTACTGCTGCAGCCAGGATCACATTGGTAGTAGAAATTTTTGGCTTATAGGCTCCAGGGGGAAGCTCCATGATGGCAAGAGAAAATGATGGCATAAACACAGGGTGAATATTACCCCTTGACCAACATCAGATGGACAATATCAACAGGAGAGTGTACCAAACACTAGCAAGGGGAAGCTGGCTATAATACCCATAAGCCCACCCCCAGTAATAGACTGCCTCCTGGATGTGTTAATTCCCAAATCCCCATCAGCTGGGAACCTAGCATTGCGAACACCTAAGTTTGCAGGGTACACCTGAATCAAATCACCACATATGACAGTAAAATTGTTTTACCTAATTTTATACTCATAAATTCTTGATTCCATTATTCAATTGTGTACGATATGCTTCAATTCTTTTACATCTAAACTTCTCCTCACACATCAGCCTACCACAGATGGAATCACAGAGGGACTGGAGAGAGGAGCGAGAGAGCTGCTTCCACGGTGAACGAGCCGGAGTGAAGGAGACAGACGCTGAGGATACTTACTTAACACTTAACAAAGAAGAGATCCGGAGGCTTCTAAGAGCTCATCACCGAAGTTGACATCAATTCCACTCCCAACATGGCTCAGGGCATGTTGCAGAGGAGGAGTCAGAAGGAATTTTTTTTTTCTTTATTAGTTAGTTTTGTATTCAGCAAATATAGTCAGTTTGGTACAATTATTAGGCTCATCCGTGACCTACCCCCTCTCCTTGGCCCCTCCTTGTTGAGGTATACGGGTCATGCATTGTGGAGTTAGCCCACAGTTATGGGTAAGATAAATGTCTCTGCATAATATGACCCAACATGTGGCTCTGACATTCTTTCCGCCCCCTCTTCCGCAAAATTTCCCTGAGCCATGTTGGGTTCATTTTTGGTCTGCTTCAGTGATGAGGTATTGGGGGCCTCTGAGGCTCTGGCTCTCTGATTTGGTAGGAGTTGATTTTTCTCTGTGCTGATCTCCTTCCCCCTTGTGCTGGTATCCGGTTCATCAGGAAAACAGCCCCCTTGCTTGTTTCTCCGATTTTTCTTAGTTTCAGCTGGGGCCCTTTTGAGGTATGATGGGGTGGCTCTCTCCTTAGGATCTACATCTATCTGAAAAAGAGAAGCAGATTCTACAATGGAGAGTAAGTTAGCATCAGGACAAATGAGATAACCCCCTTTTTTTATAGAGAATTTAATAGGTGTAGGCCCTCTTGTAGCCCACAATTGATGGTAGCTTGATATTGGAGAGTGGGCTTATGTTTGGATATGGTTCTGACTTGTTTCCCAGCTCCAGCTATGGGTCCCATACCACTGAGGGGATCGGTTAGCCGAATTTAAGAGCCACAGGGTGAAATGTCATGCCCTGAGGCATTCCCCCACCCACACAAAACAAAACAAACAAATAACCCTGACCTCTGCTCCTACAACACATATGCACACCTTCATGGGGAACACCTCTAACTCCACTGAGGAGGGCTCCCAGGGAAATAGGGGCGGGGAGAGTGAAAAGAGGGAGCCAACACATGCTATACCCACATCACATTTGTTGCTAATTAAAAGAAAAGATAATTTAAGACCAAAGAATTTTAAATTATTTATTTGTGTGTGTGTACACCAGAACTTCCTTCCAATGAACAGGAACACCAGACATTTGCACCACTTTTGTGTGTGACTTACATGGGTGGCTTAGAAACCAAACCAGGGCCAGCGGGCTTTGCAAACAAAGTGCTTCCAGACACTTAGTCATCTTCTCGAACCTGAGAAATTTTACTAAACATAAAATCTGGAATTCTACAACCTTGTAGACATATATTTGGGGACATAATAAATGGAATTCATAAAATTTTATTTTTGAGAATGATATATTTTATAAAATTTTTCAAATGCTGAAGACTATTATAGTATATTACCACCATCAAAATTATGAGTCAATAAATACCTTTTTCCAATGTCACTTATAATTTCTTGGTAGCCCAAAAAGAATTTTTTAAAAGTCTTTCTTGTAGGAATATCATCTTGAAAATTAGACAGTTGTTTCAAAGTAAATTATTTTATAATGTTTTAGTTGGGTAAACATGGAATTACTTTATGTCTGTTAAACAAGACAGATGAGGAATAAATTTTTAGATAACTCTTTACCATATATTTAGGTCATTCCTTGAGAGCCAACATAATATTCTATTTTAATAGGAGACAACATATTTTATTATTTTAACTTCATTTTATTTTGCAATACCACAAACACAATGATGGTTATTAAATTGAAATGAGGTCATGGAACACTGAGCTAAATGGAATTCATATCTGAAGCACCATTCATCTGTCTTCTCTTACTCCCATAATGGTTATATTGTCTACATAGCACACCTACAGGAAAATAGGAAAGTATGATTGCATGAAATAGAGGTGTTGACATCCAAAAGCTGAAGGTCAAAAATACTTAGTTTTCTAATGTCATTTCTTCTTCTACTTGCACTGACAAGTAAATTATCTCATTTCTTTTTGTTTACTTGAAATTCAACTAATAATTCAGAATAATTCTGCAGATTATGATAATATAGTTTGCTTCATTTAAGTAGTTTAAATATTTTTGAGATGATTTTTAATCATTTTAGAATACTTTAACATTTACAGTATTACGCAACTCAGAACCCCAACTCATATTTCATATTAGGTGACTTTTTAGACAACGCAAGTTAATGTTCCTTAGTTCTAAGAAATGACAAAGTGTAAGAACCATATTTAAAATATCTGTGAGGTGGATTTTAGTCTCTACCATATGTTAGAAAAAAACAAGATCAAAATAATTTTAGTTCTGGGAATCAATTACTTAAAATATAGACAATCAAATGTCTTTTAGGTATCAGATCGAATGATCTATACACTCTGAATAAAACAAGGGCAGGAGGGATGGCTTAACAGTTAAGGCATTTGCCTGCAAAGCCAAAGGACCCAGGTACGATTCCCCAAGACCCACGTTAGCCAGATGCACAATTGGGCGCATGCATCTGCAGCTCGTCTGCAGTGGCTAGAGGCCCTGGCATGCCCATTCTCCCTCTCTCTCTCTCTCTCCTTCTTTCTCTGTCAAATAAATAAAAATCAAATATTTTTAGAAAAGATTAACAAAACAAGAGCTGGACATGGTGGCGCACACCTTTAATCCCAGCACTCAGGTTGTAGAGGTAGGAGGATCACTGAGTTCAAGGCCACCCTGAGACTACATAGTGAATTCCGGGTCAGCCTGGGCTAGAGTGAGACCCTACCTTGAAAAATCAAAATAAATGAATAAATAAATAAATAAAAATAAAACTTTAACAAAACTAAAAATGAATTATAATCTGATTTTTCATATGCTTATATTGTTGATTAGGACAAATTAATTAAAGAAAAAAGTAAATGAGCTATAAGAGAAAAAAGAAAGGATCACTTAAGTGTAAAACAGAAACAAGCACATTGCCTTCCTCTCAGTTCTGTGCATGGTAAGAGAGTTCTAACAAGAATGACCTGCTCCTTGTTAGGTGTTCAGAACATACTTTCAAGGTTTTGTTGATCTGTATTGTGTAGAAACCACCCAACAAGCATAGGAGACCAGCAAAGGAGGTCGCTCTTAAAGGACCTTCTACCAAAAATCTCTACATCTTGAATCTTAATAGAAAAGCTTCTCTGGTGGAGGCCAATTGAAACAGTATCTGTGGGCATGACAGGAAAAGACTTCACTGTGTAACCCTGACAGTTACCCTGTGGGGTGTGTGTGTGCGTGTGTGTGTGTGTGTGTGTGTATGTTTGTACAGACAATACATTGCACCAACTTTAAAGTTATTGAAGTAGAAATGGAGATTGAGTCCAATGAGAAAGAGGTGTTTGATTCACAGTGGAGCATGAATTGTGATGTCTAATGCTATTCTATTCCACAGTGCCTTATAAGTATTCCCATATTAAGCATTCTTATCATGTGTCAGAATGCTCCAAATAGTCAACACTTAAACAAGGTTTTTACACTTTCTCAGAGATTATAGATGGACAAAACCATGAACCCAATGAAGACAGAGAGCTACAAGTGAGATCTCTGCAAAAATCATAGGATTTTAAAACAGAAGTATTTAAATATCATGGAAAGAGTGCACAATGAAATCTCAAATACAGAGGATCAGAAACACTACAAAGAAATTTAAAAATTTTTTCAACATTCAAACTTCTAAGTGGAAGGAAAATGTCCATCTTTTTGAGTTTGCCTCTAATTGAAGAGATAACAGGTTTGAATTTCTAATACTGTGGCACAATGGCAATTATGATGAGAAGTGAACATCGAAAGTTTTGGGTGTGTTTTTCTTTGTCCTTTCTTAAGGCCAGTTATTCATATGGGATTCAAATCGGTCTGTACCAACACCCCAAGACAGGCTGTAAATATTCACATATAACATATATTTCCCATTAGAAATGAATTATAAATAAGAGTTATAAAACTGAAGATCAAATAAGAAGCTCCAAATAAAGTTAAATAGGCACAAAGGTAGTAAAACTACATTTAAAATTTTAAATAGTAGAATAATTTAGACCATAAAATTCTTTTACTAAAATAATTAAAATTGGAAAGAAATTTTAAAGAGATGAAAATCACAGTGTGAATGGAAATATCTGGAAAATAACTGGAGAGCTCTTATAAATGAAAAGTGGGGCAATTGCATTGAAAAAAATCTTAGGAAATGAAGCAAACTGCATCTTAAGCATTTAAAAATAAACTGAGTAGGTGAATGCACTCTGAGGGAATCATGCACGATACATCAAAGAAAAAAGTATTCCCAATGAAGCCATGCCATAAAAATTTTAGAGAAAAAAACAGTAATTTATGAGCATTCCCCCAAACCACATAGGATATGGATCTAAATAGGAGGGGTAAACAGCTCTAGCCCAGAGTTCTATACTCAAAGAATTGATCCGGTGTGATTATTACAGATTAAAGATTTTATTTGAGAGTCCTCAAGAGTTTGACTGTTACTGCCTCCTCTCTCAGGAAACTATGAGAGGATCTATCAATCAACTAAAAGCCAACCAGCACAACATGCAAGAATGAGACCCAATGTAAAAACAAAGCAAAGGCTCTCTGGATTGTATACCATTGCCAACCTGGAGAAATCCACACAATGTGAGTGTGCACACCCATGTCTGTCTAGAAGCGTGTTGATCCACAGAGGAAGGGTCACCGTTTCTAAAAGTAATAGTCAAAGTTTCTCTTTGGTTCATAGCTTGAGTACAGACAAGCCAAACGGAATAAATATGGAAATGCCCCAAAAAGAGACTTTTGAAGATTTATAGAGGAAATTAACTGAACACCTGTATAAAATTTAGTTCATCAAAGAACATTTTTTAAATATCAAAAATATATCTAGGGCTGGAGAGATTGCTTAGTGGTTAATGTGCTTGCCTGCAAAGCCTAAGGACCTAGGTTTGAGTCCCCAGATGAACAAGGTGGCACATGCATCTGGAGTTTGTTTGCAGTGGCTGGAAGACCTGGCACACCCATTCTCTCTCTCTTTCTTTCTTTCTTTCTTTCTTTCTTTCTTTCTTTCTTTCTTTCTTTTTTTATTTTTATTTATTTATTTATTTATTTTTTGGATTTTTGAAGTAGGGTTGCACTCTAGCCCAGGCTGACCTGGAATCCACTATGTACTCTCAGGATGGCCTTGAACCTTGAACTCACAGCAATCCTCCTATCTCTGCCTCCAGAGTGCTGTGATTAAAGGTGTGCACCACCACACCTTGCTCCATTCTCTCTTTTAAGCTTCTTTCAATATCTCTCTCAAAAAAATCAATGAAATGTTTAATATGCATATATTCATAAAAGTTTTTTTATAAATACATTTAGATAGATTTATAATATAAATCTGTAGATAGATAAATTTAATCTTCAGAAAATCAGAAACATCTATAAGCATAATAAAATTACAAATTCATGATGAGGAAGAAAATATTCCTTTTAAAAAACAACATAACAGAGCTAAGGGGATGGCCTAACATTTGAGGCGCTTGCCCGCAAAGCCAAAGGACCTAGGTTCGACTCCCTAGGACCAATGTAAGCTAGATGCACAATGAGGCACATGCATCTGGAGTTCATTTACAGTAGCTGGAGGCCCTGGCATTCCCATTCTCTCTCTCTACCTGCCTATTTCTGTATCTCTCTCTCAAATAAATAAATAAAAATTGAAAAAAACTATATAACATACTAAGTTTATATTTTAAATACTTCCTAAGAAAACTACAACAAGATAGCTCGTTCCTATATAAAATGAACAAAGATCACAACAGCAATCCTAGTAAAGATTTAACAACTGACCAATAGGTGCAGGAGGAGAACCACATGCTATTAATCTCAGATGCATAATTCAGATCATATTTGTACATAATCTTGTACAAATCCGATGATCATAAATAAAAATGCTTACACCATCCTGGTCATATAAGTCAATACAGTTATTTTGATTTTCCTTTTGGGAGATGTAGGGATGTTGGTAACATAAACATTAGATTCATTGATAGTGATTATTGCAACCAATAACCCCCAAATGTTTTAAGAAAGGTCTCATAAAAATAAATATACCTTTTCTGACTCACTTCTGGTAGCATTCCACCATTGAGTGACAAAGGACACCAGGCAGTTGGTGTCCTCTGGCTTCCTGTAATGCGGAACTCTTTGCCCAGCTGTACTCAAAAGGGGAAGAGTAGTGAATGTCATGACAAAGGCTCCAAAAGTGATGCTCAAATTAAACATGTGAATGTCATGCATGTGTTTAACTGATCAGTGCTGAATCGACTGATTCTATGCAGTAAGAGAAAAGGGGGCTAGTTTTCATCAACACTACCTTAAAGTCTGTTTTCCATGACCTCTAACCCTACCTTCTTGGGACTTTTTGGCTTTTATTCTCTTCTATCTGAAGAAACATGGACTCCTATAATCTGAAGAGTCTCTATAGCATTAAAAACTGACCCCCTCCGCGTGAACGTTTAGTGGCTCAAAGGCAGTCTACATCACATAGACACAAATACATATTTATTCTGAGCTTATAAGTTCTTGTCACTGTGCCTTCCCTAAAAGGTTATTAACCTTCCAGTCCATTACTTATAGTTCTTTGATGTGCCAATAACTATTATCTTTAATTTTTCTTTATACTGTCTAACATTAAAATTAGGTGAAAAAAGATCTGGAGAAATGGCTTAGAATTTAAGGAGGTTGCCTGAAAAGCCCAAGGACCCAGGTTTAATAACCCAGCACCCATGTAAGCCAGATGCACAAGGGAGTACATGGGTTTAAAGTTCATTTGCAGTGGCTGATGATGCTGACATGCCCATCCTCTCCTTCTCTCTCTCTCTCTCTACCTATCTCTCTCTCTCTATCTGTCCCTTCCTCACAAATAAAAAGTAAAATATATTTAAAATTAGGTGAAAACAATTTCATACAATTAATAAGGTACATAAAAGTATTGTTAGCATTAACAAATTTATATTACACCTCCTTTTATAAAGAATATGGAGATTTTTTTTATTAACTGCTCCAAAATTACTAGCCACAGATTACTGGGATCAATCTGTTTTTTTCAGCTGCTCCAGTGTTGGTTAGCCACTTCCTTGCTGATTTCACCTTTTACTTGTAAGAAAGTCAATACTAGCCAATACACATGGACGTAATTCCTTCCTTCTCTCTCCCTGGACATGCAAGTCAAGTTAGAACAAGATATACGCTTCTGGTCTCTGTAGAAAATAATGTTGCTCAAAGTTTTGCCGGCACAAGTCCCCATCTCTCCAGGGTTGTTACCAGTTTCATTGTCACTTAGAGCACCGTTCCAACTTAATGTGCCAATGTGGGTGTAGGAGTCCCTGTAAATTCCATAAATCACAGTGATTTAAACATGAAATATGTGTATGGGGCTGTTTTTGATTCATCCCTCTCCCCAGAGACTCTCTTCCTAGTGTCTGTTCTGAGGCAGGAACATTGAAATTTGGGGCCTGAAGAATAGAATTTTTGCCTTCCAGCTGTGTGACTGATGAAGTAAGGGTTGAAAAGCTCAGAGGGCTTCTTAGAGCCACCTGTTCATCTCCAGAGAGGATTTGGTCTCATACTGCAATCTCTCATACTGCAATCTAAACACAAGAAAAGCTGTAAAACACACAGTGCTTGTTTCTAGATAAACAGGTTTGGTGTGTCTTCCTGCCAGGCCTCATTTCTCTTATACATATTGACCTGGGAGAGTCTTTAACTAATGCATCGAAGGAGATGGGAAGGAGGATGTTATTTGGATCATTGTTTGTAATGATAAAAATTGAAAACTTGAGAGGGTGTGGTGGAGCATGGCTTTAATTCCCAACACTCAGGAGGCCAGAGATAGGAGGACTGCAGTGAGTTTGAGGGCGCCCTAAGACTACTTAGTGAATTCCAGGTCAGCCTGGGCTACAGTGAGACCCTGTCTCAACCCTCCAGCCCCTCCAAGATATTGGAAACTGTGAGATGGCTAAAGTCAACTTGATTAGATTTACAAACATCTAAGCATAAATATGTGTGTGTATGAGGGCTTTTCCAGGTGAAAGAACTGAGGGTGAAGGGCTTTCCTGAACATAGTCAGCAGCAGCCTATGGCCTTATACCCCACTGAATAAAAAGAGAAGAGGAATACAAAGGAGCCAGCCAGTACAGCACCAGCATGTGAACCCCTGCCACCTAGTGCTCCCAGGACCACAAAGGCAGATCAAGTTAGCCACAACTGAAAGCCCCCAACGCCATGAGCCGAAGTAAATCACCGTTCCTCTCACTGCTTGTATCAGGCATTTGATCTCCAAAATAAGATTCTTCATCACATAGGCGGGTTCATGAGGAATCCAGCCTCAGTCATTGAGCTTAGAAAGAACAGATGGAGCTGCCCTATCCTGGAGCCTGCCTCTTGCACTTTTAGACTGTCTCCTTTGGGCCCACCAGCTGCTATCCTGCTCAGAAGGAAATTTTTTTGTTTTGTTTTGTTTCTCTAAGTAGGGTCTCTCTCTGGTCCAGGCTGACCTGGAATTCACTACGTAGTCTCAGGGTGGCCTCAAACTCATGGAGATCCTCCTACCTCTGCTTCTCGAATTCTCGGATTAAAGGCGTGCACCACCACACCTGGCTCAGAAGGATATATTTTTTTAAATATATTATTTTATTTTTATTTGTTTATTTGACAGAGAAAAAGGGAGAGAGAGTGAGAGAAAGGCCGCCCCAGGGCCTCCAACCACTGAAAATGAAGTCCAGAGGTGTGCGCCTCTTGTGCATCTGGCTAACATAGGTCCTGAGGAATCAAAACTGGGTCCTTTGGCTTTGCAGGCAAACACCTTAACTGCTAAGCCATCCCTCCAGCCCTCAGAAGTATATTTTGAAGTTGTTTCAACTCATTCAGGTCTCCAGTAAATTGTGTAGACTAATCCCCTGTTTGAAATTTGATTTTCTAAGACTGGACACAGATTGTAGTAAATAATGCCCAACAGTTCTGAAGGACTTCATAGAGCTTTCAAAATGGATGACATCAAATACACAGTCTTTCAACTCCAGGCAAACCCTGAAACACAGCTGGGTTAGGTGGTACCTTCTACAGGAAACAGGCAAATATACTTTTGGGAGAATTGGGATGCTAGTGTGGGCTTTATTATTCTGACTTATCATTAACAGATAAACACCAAAATCATGTATTTGTGGAAAAAAAAAAACCACAAGTGCCTTATTATACCTTATTATCATTACTGTAGAGCTAAGGGATGGACAATTGCAAGTTCTCAAAGAACATTAACCTCTAAAAGGTTAAAATCACTACATACTGACTTAAATCTTCTTCAAGCTTTAAATCCAAGCATCTACCAGTAGATGCTTGGTGTCTTTCTGCCTTGCCTCCCTCATTTAAACCTGCTTTCAGTAACAACTGTCATGCTTCCTAGAGAGTAGAGTACTGAGAATGACATCAGATTAATTAATCTCAAAAACAGTTTGTCAAGAGCCAGGTGTGGCAGCGTAAACCTTTAATCCCAGCCCTCAGGAAGCAGAGGTAGGAGGATCTCAATGAGTTCAAGGTCACTCTGGGACTACATAGTGAATTTCAGGTCAGCCTGAGCTAGGGTGAGACCTTACCTCAAATAGCAAACAAACAACAACAACAAATCAACACTTATTTCCCCTTCCTTTTCCTTGCACTACACAGTGTTTCAGGCCCTATCACCAATTTGTGGAAGAGAAGTACAAATACAAATATTCCTCACCTACGCTATGTACACACATGCATATACACTAGATATTTTTAGAAAATAATGTCTAACATGTCAGTATTGTACAGTAGAATTAAATACTGAGGCCAGTTAGATATCATTTAGTACCCAAGTACATCTGAACTACTTAGTTTATGACTTAATTGCTAGAAGAAGAAATCCTGATTTTATGTTAGTCCTATATCGAAAAGCAAATCCTTCAATTTCCAACTATTCTGATATCTCCCATGAGAGCTTCCCCTGATGGCATTTAAAGTCTCAGATGCACAAAGAACAACAGTAAGACTTCGCTATGTGTTTTCCTCTCCTAAGAATGGGTAGTTCTTAGAGAGCGTGAGAACAGTAGCAGCAATCCCTCGACCAAGTGGCAGACACCTCGGGCTTGGGTATGTCTTGTTTAGCTGAGGGGAAAGAAGTAATCGTGAGGATTTGGGTCTCTGCCAAATGTAGTTGAATGTGTGCATGGAAAGTAGGTGTTAACAGTGGAGAACCCCTTTCCTTTGACTTGGGAAGTCAGCATTAATGTTTATAAATTTTGGTAATGTGGCCCGTAGCACTCTACTCTTGATAATCGAGGCCTCCCATCCCAGTGGTGCTTGTCAGGTCAACTTTTCTCAGCTGCAGCATGCAAAATCAATCCTGTAATTTAAATCATGATGGTTTAAAACAATTTTAGTATTTTAAACTTTGTGCTTATGGTCATACATATCATTTTTTTTCCTGGAATTCATCATTTCAGACATCAAAAATTAAGCCTTAAACACCAGACTTAAAATTCAAGAATACAAATTAAGTTGTTAGAAGAAAATTAAAAAAAAAAAGCAACAGTATTAGTGAGACATGCTTCAGAGTTAGACTTTTATTATCAGAAAATGAGCATGGATTTGAGGTAACACTTAATCTTGCATGTGTGTATGTTTGTTTGTGTGTGTGTGTGTGTGTGTGTGTGTGTGTGTGTGTGTGTGGCATGTGTGAGTGTGGTGATCACCTACCACTGCATACATTTAGAGGTCAGAGGATAACCGTGGTTGTAGGCCCTCACCTTCTTTTAGGCAGCAGGTTTTCTTCCTGGCTCACTGCCGTGATGCCAGCATCTAAGATTCTCCTGTCTCTGCCTCCCATCTCACTATGGGAGGGCTGCTACTACAGACACTTCCTCTGCGTCCAACATTTGTGCAGGTTCTGGGTGCCCAAACTCAGGTCACCACACTTTCACAGCAAGTTCTTTGACCCCTTGAACCATCTCATTAGTTCCCAAAGTACCATTTCTATAAAGGCTGATAATGCCTTTCTAAGAAAAAAAAAAAAAAAAAGATTAAGCTAAGTTGTTACTATAAGATTTCCTTATATTTGTTTTTTTTTTTTTTTTATAAAATTTTAGGTTTACATTATTTATTCCACACTTTGGAAAGATTGCTCAGTGGTTAAAGGCACATGTTGGCTAGGTTCAGTTCTCCTGTATCCATGTAAAGCTGGATGCACGAAGTGGCACATGTCTCTAGAATTTGTTTGCAGTGGCCGGAGCCCCAGGAATATCCAGAATATCCAATAGACTTCTCTCTCTCTCTCTCTCTCAATCAGTCAAGTAAAAATGTTTTTAAAATAAAATAAATTATTCCCTACAAGGAGCTTCTTAGTAAACTGCTCCTGCATTCTCATGGCATTGACATTTCTTTCTTTAAATACCTGTTGTTATGATCTTTTTTTTTTCTGATGTAACTTAGAGGGTAACTTTTATTTATAAAAGTAGCAAAGATCAAATCAAAGGGCAACAAATGTGAGCAGAATATGGAGAAAGAACCTTCATCCGCTGCTGGTGGGAGTGAAAACTGTATAACCACTATGGACATCAGATGAGGCTCTTCAAAAGCTAAAAATAGGGCTGGATAGATGGCTTAGCAGTTAAGCACTTGCCTGTGAAGTTCGAGGCTTGATTCCCCAGGACCCACATTAGCCAGATGCACAAGGGGGCGCACGCATCTGGAGTTCGTTTGCAGTGGCTGAAGGCCCTGGTGCACCCATTCTCTCTCTCTCTCTTTCTCTCAATCTCTCTCTGCTTTTTTCTCTCTCTGTTGCTCTCAAATAAACAAATAAAGATAAACAAAATTTTTTTAAAAAACTGAATATAGACCTACCATTTGTTCTAGCTATCCCACTCCTGGGAATTTGCCCTACAGACTGTATTCTTTACTACAGAGAAACTTGCTCAGCCACGTTTATAGCTGCTCTTTTCACAATAGCTAGGAATCAGCCCAGATGCTAATAAACAGACAAATAAATGTCTAATTCAGATGTGGTGCTTATACACAATGAAATTCTACTCAACAGTCAGGAAAAATGAAATTATGAAATTTGCAGAAAAAAATGGATGGACTTAGAAAAACATCATACTAAGTGAACTCACAAACACAGAAAGACAAATGCTATGTGTCTTCCCTCATATGTGGTTCCTAAGTTGGAGTGTGGGGGAGATTCACACAAAACTAAAGAGAGCATGAAGTAGTACCTTAGAAACCTTTCTCTTGGATTGCAGATTAAAGCCGCAATAGGAGTGAAGGGGGATCATCTGGGCAGAAGTGCCCCTGAGAGGTTGGAAGAAGCCCAATCCTAAAAACGTGGGCTCTGGTTTATAATTCCCAGTGCTAGAAATAGGTTACCCCAAATAGTGTGCTGTTAATTGGAGATATTTATGAGGTCCCCAAAATAGGATAAACTTCTGCCAAAGCACCTAATTATCCACCACAGCTAAAAGGAAAGATTGGTACTGCTGAAGAGACCATAAGCTGCCCACACAGAGCTGACTGTAGCAGAAAGCCAGCTTCCTGATGGCCAGCCCTTATACTTCCAGAAAGTGCTACACAAACTACTGGGGCATAATGGCCACTAATACTGTGAACAAGCAGGGGATCTTGCTAGATACAAAGTCAACCAACTAGGGCTGCAAAGATGGTTTCACAGGCAAGTGCCTCACTCAGTACCCACATAAACCAGATGCACAAAGTGGCACATGCATCTGGATTTTTTTTCGCAGTGGCTA
Organism: Dipus sagitta; assembly: GCA_036346955.1. Taxonomy (NCBI): domain Eukaryota; kingdom Metazoa; phylum Chordata; class Mammalia; order Rodentia; family Dipodidae; genus Dipus; species Dipus sagitta. Next base: position 106,415,959 of record CM070780.1, on the reverse strand, counting down.
GAGACCATGACATGCTCATTCTCTCTCTCTATCTGCCTCTCTCTCTCTCTCTCTCTCTCTCTCTTTCTCTGTCTTACACACAAGTAAATAAATAAAATGTATTTTTAAAAAATCAACCAACTAGACAAGATGTACAAACCTGTGCAACAGTGGCACTCAGCTTATGCAGGTAACCAATGCCTCTTTGATTGGATCATAGGGGTACTCAGTGGCAAAAATATCATACTTAGCACTGGGAACCAAATCAAAATCCTATGGAGACCATGGTCTCAGAATTTATAGAGAATCTCCCACAGGTCTTTGGCAAAAAAAAAAAAAAAAAAAAAAAAAAAAGCGTGGCTACACCCACAAAATCTCTCTCCATTAAGTGTGCTTATCTCCTTTAACCCATGCTGCTCTCACGCTCAGCTGGACACTGTTTTCTCTTCTGCAGATGTGAGCCCAAACCAGGAAGATGGGGATAGGCACCTAGGACACTCAAAATTTAACAAAGCAGAAATTCAGAAGTTGCTGAGAGCACAACACTAAAATAGACTTTTAACACATCCACTAAAGCTCAGGGAACCTTGCAGAAGAGAAGGCAGAAAGGTTGTAAAGCAACAGGGTGGGGTGAGTATCCAGAGACTTGACCCCCCACACCCCGACTATTACATTCAGATCCCATAATCCCATGGTGAATTCCAGGAACTCCACTGACCGGTGCCCTTAATAGAATAGGGATGGGGAAGAGGGGATGAAATAGGCTATTTCAAGGGTAATGGGTCCAACACATAATTTGTCCATACACTATATTTCCTAATTAATAAAATAAATATATCATCAAAAAGTAGCAAAGCCATATTGAAGCAGAAGTTTATTAGGTAAGATAAAAATTATATCCAAACAATAAATGCAAACGGTGGCATATATTAAAATGAATGCATTTTACTTTTTCAGATATATAGATATTTGTCTAAAGATCTTGAAAACTTGTTTCTTGGTATATTATCTATGGTTCGAATCATTGATGTGTCAGATAGAGTGAAAGAAAGAAGGCAGGAAAATATTTCTTCCCACACAGTGGCGTTATCAGCATCAAAAAGCTAACCCTCTTCTTGAAGAGGCACTGTGAGCTGTAGTTCTGTAATCTCATTGCTTCCATTGTTTGTTTAGTCGGGGGGAAGGGGCAGTGTCTATCAATCTCTGTCATGAATTATGGGTACACAGGCTGCCTTAACTCTACTCCAAGGAAAACAACCTAACCTTTGTGGTCAGAGGTGGCCTTGCTCAGTTACTGCAGGACATATTTAAAAGTAATGAAAATAAAATGCCAAGATAGCAATAGACTTTGTAAACATTATAGATGGGTGACTGTCACTTATTGGACATGTCTGGAAATGATTTTTTTTCAGTAATATAAAAATATTATGGTGTGCTGCTCAATGGTGCTATTGGGAATTACTTAAAAATAGTTACTCCACTTGGGAGCTTGATACTTGATGTAAGGGAACAATGTGATATCTGACAATGTTAGCATGATGTTAAATGTAGTTCTAGGAGTGTCCTTTGGTGCATCATTTGAGATAAAGCTTTATGTCCCAAATATAATACTTGTAAAATTCAAATAGGAGTTCTTGCCTTTAGGCCATGTTAAAAGTTCCTGTAATTATAGGGCAGTATGTGTGTGTTAATGTGTTCTTGTGCATTTGTCTGTTCATGTTCGTGTGTTTGAGAGAAATCCCAACATTTTTCTCTCCATAGAGCTTCAGAAATTAATGGGGTAGCACTGGAGAGATGGTTTAGTGGTTAAGGTTCCTGCCTGGGAAGTCTAAGAAGTGAAGTTCAAATCCCCGGTACCCAAATAAGCCAGATGCAAAAGGTGGCATATGCATGTGGGATTTGGTTGCAGTGGGTAGAGGCCCTGGCATGCCTGTTCTCTCTCTCTCTCCCCCCTTTCTCTCTGAGAAATAAATAAATAAAATAAAATAAATGGAAAATATATAATTTAAAAAGAAATTAATGAGATAGATAAGCATTGCTTTTTTTTAACCTTATAATCATAATCTATTTACTCCATGATGCCTACTAAAAGATAAACACCAATAGTTGTCACTTATTTTTTTGTGTCTTAAGATACACAAAGTTCTTTGTGATTATTTAATAATTTATTAAGCATATCATAGAAAAAACTGAAAATTCAGATTTGATTTCTGCATTATTATCAGACTTATTAAAAGAACTCACCCATTATTTTAATAATTCTTACTGAGTTAACCATAAAGTGACCACAATAAAAAAGTAGAGTAGTATGCTTCCTGGTGTATGAAAATCAAATACAATAAAATGACTGAGAGTTACCAGTATCAAGGATAAGAATAGAAGTTGTTGGGCTGGAGAGATGGCTAAGCGGTTAAGGCGTTTGCCTGAAAAGCCAAAGGACCTCGGTTTGATTCTCTAGGACCCATGTAAGCCAGATGCACAAAGTGACACATGCATGTAGAGTTTGTCTGCAGTGGCTGGAGGCCATGGCACACCCATCGTCTTCCTCTCTCTCTCTCTCTCTCTCTCTCTCTCTCTCTCTCAAATAAATAAAAAAATTAAAAAAAGAAAGAAAAAAGAAGTTGTTAACAGCCAATAGTCCAAAAATCACAATATATCTGATCAAAAAAAGTATTCCCTTGAAGAAAATTATGTTTTACATCAGTTGTAACTATAAAATAATGAGTTATTAGTGCTTTCTTTAAAAAATTATATCCCTCACCCTTCTCTCAGTATGCATGTGGATAGATGATATAAATTAAACATGAATTTGAGGACTAAATCAGAAATACACTCATAGTGTTCATCAAAAAGAAGATACTGCACCACAGTAATCATTGTACTATATTTTTCTATTGGTATATTTTCTAATTTTATAGATATAAAATAATATACATACTATTTTTGGCAAAATATCTGAAGGTACTACGTTTCCCTTTGGTTAACATCCAACCATTTAATAATATCTGTAACTTTGGCTAAGTCTATGTCTAACTTTTTTCACTGGTGAAATGAAGATTGCAGGACTTATTTTTAGGGGTATTGTAAAGACTGTTTATTGATATATGTATAAACCATTTAAAAATCACTGATATATAGCAAAAACTAAAGAAGTTTAAACTTATTTTTACACACAGAAATTTTTTTTAGTCTCAGATATAGTATAGAGTTGAAAATATCTTAAGTTATGGTACTTAACAAGTACATTTTCTTCTATATGTATGGAAAGCTGCCCTTTAAACATAATGGTGATGGTAGTCATGGATAATTTTTAAGATTGTTCTCTATTTGTCTAAGAAATGTCCTTAGATACAACCTCAGGCTGTATATAGTACTCCCTTTCCTTATCCCTGGGATGTTATACACACCATTTCTTCTCAAAAGTCATGTATAGAATTGTAAACATGTGCACCACAGAAAATAAGAGGATTTTAAAAGTAAATAGGTGCTCATAATTAAGTATATAACATGCTTGAGGGAGATGCTGAGGTTAACTGATCTCAGTGCATCCTTAGGACATCAAAAATGATGCCATTAATTATCAGCCTTTAGCCCTACATTGAATTACATAATTGAATTATATTTGATTTCATATCACTTTTACCCACAAGTATGAAAGTTTTCAAGGCCTAAAGTTTTGTCTGTCTTACTACTGAATCCTTGGAGTATAGAATTATGCATGGCTAACACAGGAATTGCTGTCTATTGAACATATCTATGGAGAGCTGGGGGCTGGGTAAATTTGTACATTTTTGGGGTCTCAACATTCCTGTTCTACCGTACTTCCTTTATTTTTGTTATATAAATTTAAAATAAAAAAATATTAGAAATGCAGTAGGAAGACAGGTTTCTATAGAAACACTCATTCTTGTGTTTCCACGGTGGCATTTTGTGGTAACTGCTATTTATTCCAAATATTTTACTATTCACCCTAGGTTCTGACCTAAGCTCTGAGATGTGAAGATTACCCACTTATTTGTATGGCAGATGCCAAGGGGAGGAAAAGCACGAGAGGCTATGAATGCTGGCACACTCCACAGTCAGCAATAACTTCTACATACCACATGAGGATTAATTTGAATATTGGAGTTAAATATACTTTACTTTGTGTTAACTTATTTTATTAAACATAACAGACCAATTGCCTTATGATATCTTCATAATTTGCAAAAAACATTATTACTCATGATATGGTTTCTCAAATAAGACTTCATCAAAATGTTAATAATTCAAATTTAAATTAAAACCAATGAAAATATCTAAATTTATTATGACACTTAGAAAACAGCAATTAAAAAATGTTGTTGTTAATCTGTTTAAGGTTTCATTGTGAGAAAAGAATACAAAGATTGTATTTCAAGGTAAGGTGTGTTTCGATATTTTCACATCAAGAAATACTAGTGAACTTAGCCAGGCGTGGTGGCGCACACCTTTAATCCCAGCACTCGGGAGGCAGAGGTAGGAGGATCACCGTGAGTTTGAGGCCACCCTGAGACTACATAGTGAATTCCAGGTCAGCCTGGGCTAGAGTGAGACCTTACCTCGAAAAACCAAAAAAAAAAAAAAAAAAAAAAAAAAAAAGAAAGAAAGAAAGAAATACTAGTGAACTCAATGAAAATCTGAGTTGAGCATTCATATTCAATGATTTTTTTTTAATTTTTTTTGAATGGTGGAAGTAGGATCTTCTAGGGTTCGTGTATGCATAAGCACACCAAACTGATCAGCTATTCACACTAAAATACTCAAAGAGCTGAGGAAGACAGAAGAGAGACCATAGTCTTTATATACATGATGGACAATAAGAAATGACACCCGGGAAGAGTGGAGAAAGGAAAGCACACCCTGCGTGACCCCTCTCTAACTCCAAGAAGAAAGGAGAGAGACGCCTCCTGCTTGGGTGTAGAAGCAGGAATGAGTCAAAATCTCATGGTCCACAGAGTCCCACAACCCCTGCCCCTGCCGCAGGGTAGAATTCAAGAACTAAGCAAGTGAATCAGTCAGATGGCCAAGACTCCTGTTCCCACTCTTTCTCAATGTTCAGCAGTGAAGAGGAAGCAGGATTCCACCCACTGAACAGCAAATCAGGAAACCTAGCATAGAACTTCGTCTTGGGCCCAGTGCTGAGCCTGCAGCTATGAGAACCAACACGAGGCAAAGTCCACAGGCCTTTCCACTTGGACCCATTTCTCCCACGGAGCCTCTCCATCTGCCCCAGCATCCGGCGGAGACATGAACTCCAATGGGTTAAGCTCAGGATTTAGCTTATGTTATTCTCAGCCTTACAGTGGGCCTAGGGTACCTCTTCCTGATTACATGGGTCCTGTCCTGGCATCAGGAGACCTGTGCCCCAGTGAAGCGGACTGATGTTTGGACCTGTAGAGGCACAGATACAGTGTGGATCAGCACTGGGGTTACAGATATGTCCGACAATAACCAGCTTTGTACCTGGATATCGGGCATCAAGCTGAGGTCCTCATGCTTGTTTAGTACATGCTCTTAGCTACTGAGTGATATCCTCAGCCCTATGTTTTCTTTATAAATTACATAGTTGTTCCTTATATATTCCAGCTCCCTTAACTTTCTATGTCTTTTGTTAGTGTGCTCAGTGAATGTGGGATTTGTATTCATGTTCCCTTCATGATGATTTTCATGCAGTTAAAATGTCCAGGGTATCCTACTTAATTGTTCTATGTGAGTATGGTTTAACAAAGAAATAATTAATCCCAAGCCTTAGGGAGATTCTTCAACATCCTCTACAGTTTTTATCACTCATCATAAATCTGTAGATGGGGAGATTGGCTTCTGTCTCCGGGTTCTGGAGACCTTTGTCAGTAAGTGCACGATGCATCATGAGCTCCTGCTCCTTCGGCTGGTATGCAGGCGGCTGGTAAAGCGAGTCACTAACAGAGAAGCTCTTCATGAGCAATTTGATCTTTCTTCTTCCATATGATGTTAGAGTCAATGTTTCAACTACACTGAAGAAGCTAGAATCTGCTTAATATTTCATAGATAATAACACTTGATTTAGCTACTATATTTGAACTTAGGAAGGAGGCTGAGAAAATACATATGATTAGGATAATGAATTCATTTCCTATCCAGGAATATATGGTTCCTAATGTCATTTATTGATATCTTCAACATTTTTTCAATCAACTTACATTGTTTCTGTTAGGTTTTTCCCTGTATTCTATGTTTGCCTATCTCATTATCCCTCTCTCTGTCTCCTTCTTTTACTCTTAGCCTATATGTGTGCCTATATACAGAAATGTCTATGTACATATGTGTGTATACTTTTAGTGCCCATAATAAGTAAATTGTTAAATTCTATTTTGAGATAAAGCTATGTTCAAAATTATGCATGAAGCCAATTTCATGACTATTGAATTAACATTTTAAAATTATATACTCTTTCCCATATAACTCATAAACATAGTTTATGGAAGAGAAAATTTCAATTACAATAGTACAAACAATAAAAACAAAAGATAAAATAAGTGTAAACTGAACATGAAATATTCAAGACTTGTATGGGGAGCATTTTTAAACACAAATAAAACACATAAAAGAAGATTAAGCAAATGAAAATGGATACTGCTACTTTGATTAAAAATCTTATCAGAGGGCTGGAGAGATGGCTTAGTGGTTAAGCACTTGCCTGTGAAGTCTAAGGACTCCCATTTGAGGATCTCTTCCCCAGGACCCATGTTAGCCAGGTGCACAAGGGGGCACACGCATCTGAAGTTTGTTTGCAGTGACTGGGGACCCTGGCACACCCATTCTCTCTATCCCTATCTGCCTCTTTCTCTCTCTGTCTGTTGCTCTCAAATAAATAAATAAAAATAAGCATTTTTTAAAATATTATCAGAAAAATATCTATAATGCTACCTCCTCAACCAACACATACAGAGAGACAGAGAGAGAGAGAGAGAGAGAGAGTTAGTTCTCCTTCTCTTGTTTGAGTTTTCCCTTCAATCTCTAACTTATTATAACAAGCATTTGCTTCTAATGCCTTCTTCTTTCTTACAGTACTTGCTTCATTGCTCCTCTTCCATGGTAGAAATGCAAGCTTCATAAAGCCAATTAATCTCTATCAAGTAGGAGAGTCCAGATGTGTGTCAAGTACTGAATAAATATGTCCCGAATGACACAGAAGGAGACTGTATAAATGGAAAAAGTGTGCCAGGCTCTCGACTAGTGCACGCAACATCAGAATATTAGACAGATACGTAAAGAATAAATAGATGTATTAATTAGATGATGATAGATAAGTAGATAGATAGACAGATAGATAGATGAAAGATATTGACAGATGATGGAGATTGGCAGGTGAAAGATAGCTAGGTATAGGACAAAGAGATATTGAACAGATGATAACTACATGACAGCAGCAAAATGTAAATCAAATACATTCATGCCTGTCTTCTATATGCCATTCCCTATATTGGGGTTGTCTATACCACTAGTAGATCTCAACCTTTCTTTTTCCTTTAGTTTAAAGAGAGAGAGAGAGAGAGAGAGAATTAGCACATCAGAGCCTCAGCCACTTCAATCAAACTACAGATGCTTTTGCCACGTCCTGGGCATGTGCGACCTTGCACTTGCCTCACCATTGTTCTTCTGGCTTACGTGGGATCTAGAGTCAAACATGGGTCCTTTGGCTTCCCAAGCAAGCACCTTAACTGCTCAGCCATCTCTCCAGCCCAATCTCAACCTTTTATACCATTTATCCATGCTGCTGCTTCCCTTGTTTGTACCCGCCATTCAAATGCAAGATTTTTAGGATGCTGAGCTTTTTGTTTTGTTTTGTCTTTTTTCTACATTGTTTGCAGAGAACTGGAAGTACATGGATCATATGAAGCATTACATACATATTTACTATTCAAAAACTATTTTACATGTTTAAATAAACTCAATTACAGTGAATGTTTCTTAGATGAATATAAAAATGAAAGTTTTTTAATTGAAAATAAATCAAAGCTAGTTGAATGATTTTAGTCATTAAGAGCATATCCTGTGCAAGCACAAGGGCCAGAAGAGGCTGAGAGACTGCTCAAGTTCAAACCCCAGGGCACACATGAAGAAAGATATGCATAGCCGTACACATCTATAAACTCAGTCCTGTGAGCATCAGAGACCCATGAATCAACAGAGCTCCCAAGTGCACAGCAAGCTCTGGGATCAATAACAAACCTGAGGTCAGATAAGAAGAGTGGGAAGCGGGGCTAGAGAGATGGCTTAGCGGTTAAGGCGCTTGCTTTCAACGTCAAAGGACCCAGGTTCAACTCTCCAAAACCCATGTTATCCAGATGCACAAGGGGGCGCATGAGTCTGTATGGAGTTCGTTTGCAGTGGCTGGTGGGGGCTGGCCTCTGGCATGCCCATTCTCTCTCTCCCTCTCTGCCTCTTTCTCTCTCTTTCTCTCAAATAAATAAAGAAGAATGGGAAGCCCAACAATTAGCTGAGTCGATTGCAGGGAGAGCATGACACACACACACACACACACCACACACACACAAGCAAACGTAAATAAATAAATAATAAATAATAAATAAATGTATAAATATATAAATAAATCTGATTATTTATTATATTTTTATGAAAGTCCACTGTAGAAAGCCTAAATCTCCATAATTAGCATTAGGGAAATGTTAAGCAAGACTACTCAGAAATAATTATATTCACCTATTAGTTCACTAAAAACAAAAAGGAAATTGTAATATCCACTGTCAGTTATGTTATAGGGAAATATTTTATCATTTACACATCCACCTATTTCTACAAGATGTAATACTTGATAATTTTTTCAAATCCCCAAATGAGTATACATTTGGATCCAACAGTCTCATCTATAAGTTTTCGTACTTACACAGGTATTAAGAATCTTATGTCTGCTGTTATAATTACAGAAGAAAATACTGTAAGAAGAAGAAGGAAATTGCTCATCTTGGGCTGAGAGAAGCCTCAGTGGTATAAACAGTTGCTTACAACGTCTGACAGCTCAGGTTCAAGTCCCCAGTGCCCATGTAAAGCCAGATACACAAAGTGGTGCCTGTAAGTGGAATAGTCTTACAGTGGCAGGAGTTCCTGGCATGCCCTTGCTTTCTCTGTTTCTCTCAAATAAATGTTTAAGAAAAAACACCCATCATATACACTAATAAAGGAAGGTTGCAAGCTGTACTACATATTAAAGAAAACATATCTGAGCGAGGAGGCTGAAGGACTCAGGAAGCCATAATAAGCCTCAGAATCACCAATAGGCCTAAGTTTCTGCTTCCCAGCAAGGTCAGTTTCCCGATAAGGGGGAATAGACTGTGTGCACCATACGTTCCTGTGGTCATAGATAAAGTTTGCTTAAAATAAGTTTGTTTGAAGTTCCTCAAATACACACAATAGCCAATTACAATAAAGGTTACCTAATCTGCTTGGAATCCCCCTAGCCCCCTGCCCACCAGCTTTGCCCACCAGCATCCTAAGCCTATCAGAAAAACACAAGTGCAGTTACTGGTTAAATCAACCAATCATGTAACCATTCCCCTACTTCTCCCTACTTCTTTGTTCAAATCCCTATAAAAAACCTGCCCCCTGCTGCTCAGGGCTCTTGTACGGATCCACTGCCTTGGTGAAGTCAAGAGTCCGAGCTTAAGCCTGAAATAAAGCTCCTTGCTGTTGCATACGTGTCCGACTCTCGGTGGTCTTTGGGGACTCTGTGATCTGGGCATAACAGTAGCAGTGCATGCATACGAAAGCCACAGCATTAGGAGACAGGACAGACTTTAGAGGAATTTACACTGTTTGGTATACTATCTAAACGAAAAGCCAAGCAGCTCTTTTATTATTATTATTTAGTGTGTTTTAGTTACACAAGAAGTATGTATAACTCTTTGGGTTTCTTTTTTTTTTTTTTTCTTGGTATTCTTTTTGGAAGACACTTAAATAGCATTTCTCCTTAGAGCATTTTCTCATGTCCACAGTTCATTGATTGGACCCCGTACCAGCAAACAGAGGGGCTAGCCTCCGTGATATTCCCAGCACAGTTGAACTAGCATCATATTCTTGTATCAAAATTACTTATTGTACCTACTTTTAGAAAATGAATAGATATAATCTTCCTTTCATCTTAGCATAGCTTTTTTTTTTGTTTTTGTTTTTGTTTTTGTTTTGTTGTTGTTGTTTTTTTGAGGTAGGGTTTCACTCTAGCTCAGGCTGACCTAGAATTTACTCTGCAGTGTCAAGGTGGCCTCGAATTCGTGGCGATCCTCCTACCTCTGCCTCCCAAGTGCTAGGATTAAATGTGTGCTCCACCATGCCCGGCTAGCACAGCTTTTTAAAAGTGTTCTAGCTTTTGAGTGTGCAAATACTAGGAAATGAGCCAGATAGTAGCCTTTGATGGGAGTTTCTCGTCTTGCGGATTCAAGTTTCATCTCTCAACCGTCCACACAAGCTCCTTAGGGAAGACTGGAGGAAGGTGTGTTTGGTGACACACACCTGTCCTCCCGGCACTTAATGAGGCTCTCCCAGAAGCTGGGACTGTACAAGAGCTGGCCTCTCACCCTTAAAAAATTAAAATAAATATCTAGTCGTAAATATCACAGAACTGCTGAATCAGAATTCATATTTTATGAAAACTCCTGGGGATCTCCACACCCTGTAGAGATTTCAAATTATATCCTACAGAACTGTACAGCTGGTGGTTTTGGTTACATCTATCATAAATATATAATATTTATATGTCAGTGTGGGAAAAAAACTGTCGTTTTCCTCATTATCTTTCATTTGTCACTTCCTTTTTCATTTCTGTTATTTTTTTGCTTACTGTGGATGCTTTTCTTCTGTATTTTTTTCTTCTTCCTCTGTCATTAGTACCATGAGTTTTTAATCTTTAAGCTATAAGCAACTTTAGCATAATTTTGAACTGTACTAGAAAGTTTACTCCATACAGAGCTTCACTGTAATCATTCTCTCCAGTGTTGTTGAATTGGTTTACTTTTGACTATAGGAGAGTAACATTGTTTTGGGGAGTTTCTGCTAAAGTGGCAAACTGATATATTATTGATCGTAAAGGACTGATAGGAATATTCATTCTGCCCTTAGAACAAATGAGCCAGTATCATATACTCCTAATACATTTCTTGTTTATTACTCCTAATAATCACTTATTCTTCATATCCAAAAACTTTATTATCTTATGGGTTGAGAAGACATTTTGGAGATCTTAAGAGAAACTTCCCTAGTAAAGTATTGTAATTCTTAGTGAATAGGTTTTTGGCATATTTAGAAGTGTTTATGCAGAACTTGAACTTCAATGTTTATGTTTTTGTTGTTGGGGTTTTTTTGTTTGTTTGTTTTGTTTGTTTTTCAAGTTAGGATCTCACTTTAGCCCAGACTAACTTGGAATTCACTATGCCTCACACTCATTACAATCCTCTTACCTCCTACCTGTGCCTCCCAAGTGTTGGGATTAAAGGCATGTGCCACTACGCCTGGCTGTATTTCAATTTATAAGTGCAAGCTGTCTTGAATATGAGGTTTAATACCCCACATTGGTGTTTCATTCAACATAAAATCCAAAGGATGCTGGGAAAGAAAGTAAAGGATTTCTTCTGGCCAATGTACATTAATTGTGAAATACTAGTATGATCATCACAAACCAAATGAAATGTTCGTGTGTTTCCCTAAAGTGAATATAATGAATTCCCTTTCATGTGATAAAATGGAGTCTCCCAACAACAGTTTATTTCGTGATGTAAAGCTCCTTCTATGTGAAACTGTAGGGTCAGGAAGGCTGAGCCAACTGAGCAATTGGGTTGGCTGATCATCCTCAAGTACTGCATAATTTAGGTCAGGCAGGTTAATTAGCATATTATTGTTTCAGTAAATGAACAGGGTGAAGTTGCCAAACTTAAATTCCTTAAATAGTAACACATAAATCTTAGTACCCTGGTGCTTGCCCAGATGGCAGCACGCTATCAGATAGACGACAGGGAAGGCTGCCTGAGTGTAACATTAAGATTCTAAACAGCAAGAGAACTCCACACTGAACAAATTTCACAGGGTGGCAGGAATTCATCATGTTTGTTTTGTTACTGTAACTCATATATTGCCAACTCAATTCAAAGCAATAAGAGGCATATACAGAAAGTAGCAAAGTGAGAGTTAATTTTTTTTAAAAAAGCATTTAAACAAAAACAGTGTGCAATAAATGGCATTTCCAGAAAGAAATGATAGGAAGTATGGTATCACTGCTTGGGTTATGATGAACAATGTCAATGTCTGTGTCTCTTTCATTTCTTTTTTATCATGTTTCCTACAGTATTACATAATACTTTTTGAAGTAATTGGTCAAGTATTAGTTATCCATCATATTTTCAGTCTAGAATACAGCATTACATTTACTGTTAAATAAAAGTAGAACATAATAGAACAGAATGCACTACAATAGAAATTTTTTGAAAAATTTATGCCTAGAGAGAATAGCTTAACTTTTTTTTTTTAAATTAAGTTAGAAACATTGTAGAAACACATCATTTGTTAGTACCATCTTTTTTCTCTTCCCTTCCCCTGTTCCACTGAGGGCCTTCCTCAGTGGGATTGTTTGTATTGACCATGGGATTGCTGGTTATGAGTTGTGAGAACAGCAGTCAGAATTTGTGTGTGGAGGGACTAAACCTCTGGATATTCCCTCCCATCCTGTGGCCCTTAAAATCTTTTTGCCTACTCGTCCACAGAATTCTCTGAACCTTGGTGTATGTGTCCTCAGTCCTTCATTGTTGAGCTCTCAGAAGCTTTTGGGTTTCTGCTTCGGTACATTTTCAGTATCCTCCGAGCCTGTCTCCATCACTCCAGTGCAGGTTACTGGCTCACCATGGAAACAACACTCTTGCTCCTCTTGCCAATTCCTCTGTGGCTTAACCTGGGCCCTAACTGAAAAGTGAGGGGTGGCTCATCTCCTGACAGGGAGTCAGCTGTCTTCTGTCATCTTGATAGATTTTGGTTGTCCTTGTTTCTCACTGCCCTCTGGAAAAGAAAAACGGATTATCTAGTGTTGAGTGAGTTCAGCATAGGTTTAAAGGGATAAGCATTGTTAATTTAGAAATATTTTGATGGACATAGTCTCTTTTTGTGGACAGAGTAGTTGGAGCTTCTCATTGAAGTCCATAATCTTCATCTCCATGGGATTCTGACTTGTTTCTCAGTTCCAGCTCTGGGTTCCTTTCCACTGAATGAATCTGTTAGCCAATGAGAGAGCCATTGCTTAACCAATAGTCTTGGTGTCACTAGTGCACAGGTGTGTACGTCTTGTCAGGCTGATTACATTTGTATAGCAGTGCCCCTGCTTGCTCACAACGCTGTTGGTCATTTTTCCCCCAGCAGCTTATGCAGTGCTTTCCAGCACTATATGAGCTAATATTCTAGGAACTGGCTTCCTTCCAGATTCCAGATAGATCTTGCAATGTTCTATGTCAGCAGCCTGTAGTGCCTTCAGCAATAGGGTCCTCGAGATAATATCATGCAAACGGAATAGGAAGGAAATGTGGGATACCCTAAAATGACCAAACATCCATATCATGGGTATACCAGAAGGGGAAGAAGTTCACGCCAAAGGCATGGAGAACATATTCAATAAATTTATTGAAAAAAAATTTCCCACCCTTTCAAAAGAGAGATGCATCCAGATTCAAGAAGCATTCAGAATACCAAACAAACTAGACCAAAGAATAAACTTTTCAAGGCACACATTGTTAAAACTCTAAAAATTAAAACAAAGAGAGAGTGCTAAAAGCAGCAAGAGAAAAACAACTCATTACATACAAAGGCAACCCATCAGAATTACCTTCGATTTTTTTTTTCATTGGAAAATCTGAAAGCCAGAAGGGCTTGGAATGGAGTATTTCAAGGCATAAAAAACTATAGCTTTCAACCCAAACAATTGTCTCCAGCAATAATATCCTTCATAACAGATGGAGAAAAGAAAGCTTTCCATGATAAAAAGCCAGCTCTGTCATGACATGAACACAAAGCCAAACCTACAGATGATACTTCAGGGAATACCCCACACAACCTCAAAGCCATGATTAACACAATAACCAAAAGGAGAGCAGGCACAAAAATGTACATAGCTTAACTTTTAAACTTGGGATTTTATGAAAATCTTATGAAATCTTGTTCTAAAATGTTTCCCAAGACCCCGCTGAGGTTTGAAGATCCATTCAAATGATTTATAAGACCTAGTGTTTTTTATGTTCATGGTTACAGTTTACTAAAGCAAGAATGTATACACTAAAATTAGCTAAGGGGGAGATATGCATTTGAAGGTTAAGAGGAGACACACCACAAGCTTCTGAAGAAACACAGCATGAGCTTCTACTTGTCTTATCTTAGGAAGTCACAGAGTCAGTATGTGAAGATATGTGATAACAAAGGAAACTTGGCCTGAGCCTTGAGTCAGGGCATTTATTTTCCAGTCTTGGGCATGTTGTATTCATGACACTAACCTCAGCTACTCATGATAATGCCCTTAAGAGTCCAAACTGATATAACATGGCTCAAATCATATCAAATCCTAGAGTATAGACTTGCTGATATGACTCAAGGCATATAAAGAAAATTTTGATAGACAAGGTATTCCAAAAGCTCTCCATGTTATCTCCCAGAAGGCAGTCTCAAGTCAGTCCTGACCTTTGGATTTTGTAGAATTTGGACAACCCAATCCTGATAAATTTACCCTTTAGTTAGCCTGAAAAGAGAACTAACATATTGCCTGATTATCTAAGATTTACCTCACTAAGTGTTGTTTTCTCTCATTTCCTCTAATTTATTGTTGTTGGCACTTCTATGCTACAACTCTTGGGAAATTGATAACTCTAGGTATACCCAGATGTAGATATATATCTTAAATTTTTTTTTACTTTTGTAAGCAGACATAATTATGGCCATTATTAATATATTTCACTAACATCTATATAAGTTGGAAGTAACATTTAAATATATGGGAAATAAGTCTTTATCATACATAAGAAAACATGTGTTAACTGTGTTTTATGGTTTTTGCCTGCTGTTAGGGCAGCAAGCCTTAGACCCACACACCATATTTTGCTCCCTTGGACTGAACCTGGAGATAGTAAAGAATGAGGGAGAAGAATTCTTCCTGAGAGGCTCATATAGAATTTTCATCTTGCTGAATCCCTATTCACTTTTGATCTCATTCTTCAACCTATTCAAACATTTGCAAATGCAAAGATATATATTTTTTTCTTTAAAGTTTCTGAGAAAGTTTATGAATCAAACCTTTGTTACTTTCATCAAAGAAGTATAGAAATTCTACTACAAAATAATAACAAAATAAATAAGTAATTACAAGAAAGATTTTTAAATCTGTAACAGAATAGAGTTGATAAAAATTGACATTCTCCTTTTTTTTTCATCATTGAGGATCATTTTAGTCACAAACCCATCATACATGGCCTTATTATTTTGAGGTTAATTACTTCTGTACCTAATTAATTGAGAGGTTTTGAAATATGATAGCATATTGAATTTTGTCAAATGCTTTGGTTTAGTTGTCCTAATCTGTTAACTTTCATTTGATTGTATTACACTAGGAAATGATGGTATATATGTTCTGTGGGGGTTGTACAGGCATACAATCATTTCAGGGTTGATTTCAAATCTTTCATGGCTGCTATCCAATTATACGGAAGAACTTTTCTTAAACCTCAATATAAGTGGAAAGAAGAAGGAGGCTAGAGCTTGAGAGATGGCTTAGCAGTTAAGGTATATAGCTGCAAACCCTAAAGACCCAAGTTCAATTCCACAGAACCCATGTAAACCAGATGCACAGGGTGGCACATGTGTCTAGAATTCTTTATAGTGGCTATTGGCCATAGTGCACCCATTCCCTCTCTCTCTCTTTCTCTCTCTCTCTCTTTCTCTCTCTTAAATAAAATACTATTTAAAAAATGATGCTAACACAGATGCTAGTTAACACAGAGGGGTTGTTCTAGAGGAAAGAACACTAGACAATTTTCTTTAGTTTTGAGCATAAGAATGATTACAGGACACTATCCCTTGTATTTCTGGACAGGCAGGTGATCCTCAGGGAGAAAAGACGCTTAAGACTGTATTGGTATGACTTAAATACATTTTTGTTAAAAGGAAACACTTCTAAGCCATAATTATGGAAAAACAAAAATGTGGTAAGTTATGTACAATCAGAAGGTGATGACTAATGCACACTTTTGATATCAATAAAGGAAATTAATATGAAGGAAATAATAAAGGGAAGGAGAAAGGATGAAGGAAGAAAAAGGAAGGGGGAAAGAGAAGGAAAGGAGGAAGGGAGGAAGCAAAGCAGGGAGGGAAGAAGGAAGGAAAGGAGAAAGGAAGGGAGGGAGAGAGAGAGGGAAAGGAAGGAAATAAATTGTGGATCCTTACAGAAATAGTTGGTAGTTCTAGGGTCTAAGATTTGGCAAAAATTACACAAGATAAGTGTGGTGGTTTGACTCAGATGTCCCCCATAAACTTAGGTGTTCTGAATGCTGGGTTCCTGGCTAATGGAGATTTGGGAATTATTGCCTCCTTGAGGCAGTGTATTGTTGGGGGCCAGCTTATGGGTGTTATAGCCAGTTTCCCCTTGCCAGTGTTTGGCACACTCTCGTGTTCCTGTTGTCCATGTGATTTTGGCCAGGGGGTGATGTCCTCTGTTCATGCCATTGTTTTCCCTGCCGTCATGAAGCTTCCCCTCGAGGACCCTGTTAGCCAAAATAAACCTCTTTTTCCCACAAGCAGTTCTTGGTTGGGTGATTTCTACCAGCAGTGCTGAACCTGACAGCAATGGTAAAGGAACACCTAAGTTTACGGGGGACAGCTGAATCAAACCACCACAATAAACCTGGAGCAGTATAGTGTCAAAAAGGTGTTAAATATAAACAAAGATGGAAAACTATGCCCACAACGATTGGGATTTGGGGAAAGCCAATAGAAAGCAAATGAACTAGCTTCTAATACCAAAGCTGGAGCAACTTGAGCTTCAGAATAATATGGCATTGGTTTATTATCTAATAAAATGAACTCCAAAAGCCCACATTGACATAAACAAAAGGTTATATGAATAAATAAATGTTTGACAGTGGGCAAATTCCTGTGCTGAGCAATTCAAAATATTTATGAAGATATACCTGCTCCTTATGTATGTATTCCTTATAGTGATTTCCTCCCACTAAGAACACAATGGGAGTCAAAAAACTAATAACATTACAATGAAGAAAAAGGAAAATTACTATCTCACTTAAGTGCTCATGGTCACTTGCAAGGGGGAAGTCACCTCGGTTTTGTGTAGCATTGAGAGGACATGGTTAAATAGTCCTTTATCCTGTGGACTTTATTTACCTTATAATCATGAGGGGAAAAAAATCCATGAGGGAAAAATCCATCCAGATTAAAGGATACTGCATGAATGCACACACACACACACACAAAATCTGGCCAATACTCTTTAAGGTCACCAGAAACAAGGAAAATTTGGGAAACTATCATAATCAGGAGCAGCCTGAGCACATTTGAGGATTAATTCTAATATGGTATCATGGTTAGGATCAGTTTGCCAGACAAAGGAGAATTGATTAAAAACTACAGGAATATTAATAAAATATGGCCTCTGTTTGACACTAGGATCAATAATTTCTGATTGTAGCAACCATATCACATTCATGTAGGATGATGGTATTCATCAATATAAGATCTATTATTTTTACCATATCTCTATTCATCTTCATCTGTTTTTATAATGAATTATATTACATATTAAAGCCATGTACAATATAAATAAAGAGGGGCCAATATTTTTCTCACACAATATATCCTCCATATGGATTTATATTATAGAATTTGATTTAGCAAAACTATAAGGTAATTGGTTTAAAGAAAGGTAGGAAGTATGTTGAGACACCAATAATAAAATGGAGACAGGAAATAAGAGATGGGTTTTGCAAAGGAGAGAGAGAGAGGGCAGGGAGGGGGAGATGATGATACTGACGTCTTCATTGTAACTATTGGTGAATGGGTTTTGGCAGCTATGTTTGTCAACTGACTTCAAGCAACACTTCATGAGTGATTCTTGGGGCTGAAATCCTTCACACTGATTTTAGCTGGTCAGAAATGATGCTGACACAACTCTAATGTTTTCACTTAGTGTTTATTGCAGAAAGAAAGATAAGACAAAGATTAATAATTAGCTCCACATGAGTAAAATTTTGATGTTAGAGAAAATTAACCTCTGGAACTTCCAGGCTCTGAAAGGGTCTTCAGAAAAATGTCTCATGTACCATCAAAAAATTTTAAACCAAAAATAACAATAACCCAGTCCCACATCGTCCAACTCATCATGTCATACCCACTTTCGGAAGGCTACATTCAAGTGGCATGGATATTGATGGAGAAAATGCCTGATTCTGCCAAATTGGATTGAATAATCTACTGTAAAATGTCCTATGTTGTGGGATTCTTAAAGTTTTAAATAATGATAGTAAAGATTTTATTTTTCCCTCTGTAAAAGAAAAGAAGTAATGTTTAAAATATTTTTATTGTCAAAACACATAGATGTGATCCTATTATATACAACTTGGACTAGATACTATGTACAAAAACTGGAAGATACTTACTGTAGCAAAAATATTCTCCCCTACAAAATTAGTACAAAATAATTCAAGTCATGAATTCAAGTTTCTAAGAAGCCTATACTTTGGCAGATTTACAAATTGTATTGGCACTGAGTCAAGAGCCTGAGGCACAAGAAACACTAAATAGCAAGTATATGGGTGATAAATATGGATAAACATTCTAGATTTTATGATTTAAACTACTGAAAACACAAACTTGAAGATGTGGTCATAATTTAACTTATTCTAATTTGTCTTTTAGTCATTTCACATTTTCCTAAAATGGGACATATTCTCCTGCATCTTTTCTGCTCATGAAAATCAGTCCAGAGAGGGGGACAGATCCCTCTAAAAGAAAGCTTCTCTCTTACTTTCCTGTTGAATTTACTGAGGAATCTGTTCTCTCTTTCCATGGTAACATGAAAGGGTTAAATTTTAAGGAAAAAGTGGAGTCTGATTCCCAAATGATCCAGGCCAAGAAATAATTGTATACTTCAGATCTGAGTCATACATTCTTAGATATGACTTCTATTTCCTTCCCAAGAGAGTCCTGAGACCATCATGGATTCAAACAGAAAAGAAGCAGAGACCAACTCTGTGTAGGAGAAATTTAATGCATTATTTCAGGACAGGAGCAATGACATGTGGTTATATTGGGGGACAATGAAAAAGGTGAATATTAGTTAATATTTAGAAGGGACAATCCAAACCAGGGAAACTTCTGAAGTCATAGGACTTGACAGGAAATAGGTTCATGGTGCTTGCTAAAATGAAGGGAAACCAGATGATAGGTAATGGTGATGTAAGAGAGGGGATGAGATGAGGATGGAGAGTCAGGTAAGGACAAGATGTGCATTGGGAGACACAGCCAATAGGATTGATTTGTAGTCACAGTCCCTCATTCTTCCCTCTGTTCCCTTAAAAATTTTGCAAAGCACATCTTTCTTGCATTTTAATAATTTTTAAATAGAAGAAACAGAATCTGATTTTTAATGGTTATTCTGATGAAAATAGAATCCTTTTTATTTTAGGAGGTTTTATTTTTATCCAATGACTCATCCTACTGATATCCTGATCTGAGTTTCTTTCTCCTCTCCTGTCTCAGTGCTTTGATTTATGATCTTTCATTAATGACATAGTACTTTCACATCCATAGTCATTAAGTGTTAGGGAACTGTGGATATTTATTTTAAATTATTTTCAAAGAGTTCTTAGTATTTTGTCAGCAGAGTTTAAGTATTTAAATACTTAAAAGTAAATGACTTTAGGCTATGTTGAAGAAAACTTTCCAGACATGCCTGGACTCATTGAACCACTTGACACATTGAACCACTTGACAGGACTGATAACAAGTAAAATCAAAGCCGAGCATGGTGGCATATGCCTTTAATCCCAGCGCTCGGGAGGCAGAGGTAGGAGGATCGCCATGAGTTCGAAGCCACCCTGAGACTATATAGTGAATTCCAGGTCAGCCTGGGCCAGAGTGAGACCCTACCTCGAAAACCAAACAAACAAACAAAAACAGTAAAATCTCACTTACAAACAGTGATGGTTATGTTCTAATAAAATCACACTGCACACCCAGGTTCCAAGCGACAATATTCATATTTAAATAATCACTATTTTGTAAGCTATTAACGGCAGTATCACTGTGCTGCAGTACTGACAGTAGACTATACAGCCAGGAATTGTGAGTGAGTCTAATAATGTCACCTGTGTTATATAAGACAGGGAAGAACATGCAATAAACTAACTTAGCTCACAAATCACTTGCTTGTATGGAAGAATTAGTCTACTATTGCTTTATTTTTAAAGACTTTCTATTAACAACTTTCATATGTGAACATATTGAATCTTGATCATAGCTCCCTCCCCTTATCTTATTCCCCCACATAGTGTCTCACTGAGAACACTTTATTCTTTCCAAGTAGTTTATATTCTATTTTGATGTCTTCTTTTCTTGCCCTCTTCCATCATCCATGACAACATGCTAATGGGCACAGTATTGTGTAGGTCTTGTGCAGGTAACAATGTCTGCACTGAGGTCATGGATGTAATAGCCACTTCAAATCCAGAAGACAGAATTCCATTACAGTCCTCCCCATACTCTCGCTCTTACATCCTCCTCATTGTCTCTTCTGCAGTGTCCTCTGAGCACTGGAGGGCTTGGGAGTAGTGTCTCATTTAGTGCTGAACACTCAGCAATCACTTATTCTCAGCACTTTGGTAAGTTTTAAGTAGTCAATAGTCACTGCTGTCTGCACAAGAAAGATTCACTGACCAAATGTGAGAGCAGCATTAATCTACAGGCATGCACATAAATACTCATAGGGCAATTTGATGAGCATGACATATTGTGGATGCCTGCTTTTTAGAATTAGTAGATCCAGAGATATTCCTCAAGCATGCGATAAAGAGTGTATCTCCTTCAGAACTGGTACTTGTACGTTAAAGTGCCTGAGATCCAAGCCTATTTATACGCATTCATATTATGATGAGTATAATTTTCTAGATTTTATTTTAATATTAAATATACAAATGGTGCTTGGGGCCCACGGGTTGAGAAAGATTAATATGTCCTATTTCCTAAAGATGGCTCACCACTTCTTCCTTCGCTAAGTCGCATAGGCCCCATTTCATATGCAACATTTTTCAATAGCAACCATTGCTGTAATGAGGTTTCTCTGCTTTAAAAAATTGATCCCACTTACAAAAGTGCTTTACTCAAAATCAGGGCATGATAAGAGTGCCAGGAGCCTGTGACTTATGATTGTACGGCAAATCCCAATAGTAACCCTTGAAAACACTGCATTCATTTAGTTTAATGATCTTTCATTAAGGGTCTCTCTAGAGTGTTCTACCTATAACTTAACACCTTTTCATAATGTGTTAATTTTTCATGTTTTTTTGCATTTCTATTAGTTAGTATATTTGCATTTTATCACCTGCATTATATTCATCCCTGCATTGCTATTACTGGGTTATAATGTTACCCTACATTCAGAGAAGGTTACAGCTAGTCATTTGTGGGTTCTTTTTTATTTATGGACTTAAATCTCTAAGTTTGATGAATTGATTTTGAGGTAGGAAAAATTTATTGTGAAATCCCTTTTCCTAATGCACAAAGCATAGAGGTTGACATGACTTTTCTTAATAGGCTGCAAAGAAATGAGTCACGAAAAAGTCTTAAAGAAATAATGTGGTGACCAAAAGTAAGGAAAGGAATACCAAGGGGTCAAGTGCAGCTGAAGACACCGGGCCAGCAGAATCACTCCACATCCAATCAGAGACTGCTCGTGTTTACCAGCATTGGAGAAGAAAACAGATGAGGATTTTCTTTCTCCTTTGTGAATACCTGTTCGAATAAAACGTGTGTGTGGATGAGTTTTCAGTGGTGGATAATTTGACATGTTATGATGTCAAGGCAACTGCAAAAAGCTATAGAAGGCAGTGGCAAGGAAAAAAAATAGTTGGCCCAGTTTTCTTCCTCAGAAACATATGACAAAAGATAATAGAGGCAAAGGTTACATTGTTACTTCTCCAGACAGAAAACAAATCCTCACTTGTCTATGGGCTGTTTTTTTTTTTTTTTTCTTTTTGTATGCATTAGGAACAACTAGGTGTTAAGTCCACAGGTCTGAAAGTTTTCACCAAGATTGCTTGAGCAAGATCCTTAGTAGTGAGATGGCAGACTGCCTGGAGGGATCCAGACAACTGAATAAGGATGCAAAGGAGATATTGCACCAAACAGGAGAGAAATTTGGCTTCATTTGATCTGAGGGAGAGTTTCTCGGGAGTGTGCTAATATGGAAATTCCTGTCGCAAAGCATTTATTCTCATAAAAGCTATCATCAGCACAGCTGTTAACAGCATTAGCAACACCAATAAAAATTAAGATTTTCTTCTCCTGTTTAAAAGCTGAGTAATCTGTCTACCTGAGTTGTACTCCTAAGTGTGCAAAATGAATTTAGCAAGCAATTCGCATGCAATAAGCAAGGAAAAAAAGAGAATACAATACAAATCATTTTCAGACTGCTAAGTACCTGCTACAGCTAGATGCTGAGCACCAAGAAGCAATGGGCCATGTGGTGTTGGCCCATTTGCGCTTTATACATGCTGTATATATGGCGTAGGTGTCAGGAGTAATCCAGCAGAATGCATCTGGCTGAAGCTTTCATGTAATACATAATAATGCGTTTTCTATAGCTGTTTTAGAATATGAATGGAACTACTCATAGGGGCCATAAGTGCAGGCTTCAGATCAGACCCATAGTAAAATAAAAGGTTCCCAGTGTCCTTCATGAGCCTACTCTTAATGCTTCAAGCAGTGCAGAAAGCCTTGTGATAGAATAAACAATTGTGTGAGACATCCCTTGCCCTACCTGGAAGGTGCTGGAGAGACAATTGTGTGAGACATCTCCTGTCCTACCTGGAAGGTGTTGGAGAGACAATTGTGTGAGACATCTCCTGTCCTACCTGGAAGGTGTTGGAGAGACAATTGTGTGAGACATCTCCTGTCCTACCTGGAAGGTGTTGGAGAGACAATTGTGTGAGACATCTCCTGTCCTACCAGGAAGATGCTAGAGAGACGACTGTGTGAGACATCTCCTGTCCTACCTGGAAGGTGTTGGTTCTTTCTGAATCATACAAAGGAGAGTAGGAAGAGCAGGAGGCACGTTTTTGGCTGATGTTTTTAATGTCCTTTCTTTGAAATTTATTGTTCCTATTGTGAAAAAGATCGAAGGTAATAGAATGAGGGTAAGGTCTGACAATTAAACCCCCTTATATAACTTACTAATTATCCCATCATTGTCCTCTATTTAAAATTGAATATTAACATCTAAACCACAATAGCACCTAGTACAGCTTCTCCACCTCCTCCTACAGTTGTCTGTGATACACCACAACTGCTTCTCCTTTGGTTAGGAGTGCATATTAATTTACAAAGGGAATGGTGTCTGGGAGCCAAAGTGATTCCTCCTGATGAATGCTCTCTGAGCTTCTAACTTTGCATCATGGATCCAAACTAAAAGCCGAACAAAAATCTTGTGGTCTGTATGCAAAAAGTCCTGAAGTCAGTTGTAATGTCTCAGTATTAAATAATATTAAACAGTCCTTAAACTAATGTTAGTCATGCCTGATGCTAGGTTTCTTTGTAATATGCCAATCTTGAACTGGGCATACAGAAGCTGGCTAACATAGAAACTGGGTGGAATGAATACAATTACCTTGTCCCAGGCAAGAAAACTAGAAATATATGGGAATCCATAGAGCAGCTAGAAATGGGGAAAAATTGGTAATAGTATGTACCAGTTATTGGACACAGAGGGCCCCGCAATTCCAGGCCCTGTAAAGGTGGAGGCTAACCCTACAGGATGAGGGCATCCACTACCAAGTGGATTCTAACCCTATAGAATGGGGATGTTAACTACCTCCTAGAGACTAACCCTACAGTATGCTGGTGTTCACTACCTTGTGGAAGCTAATCCTAGGAGATGAGGGGGTCCATTACCTTGTGCAGGCTAACCCTATAGGATGAGTGTGTTCACTATCCCCTAGAGGATGCAGGATGGTGATGTTCACAACCTTGTGGAAACTAAACCTGCATGATGAAGGTGTTCACTACCTCTTAGAGGCTGACAGTACAAGATGAGGTTGATCACTACCTACCAGAAAGCTGAGGACAATAGTGACTGACAAGTTGAAAGCAAATTTTTGTCCCTGTCAATATAATCCTTAGCTCCTGCCCTCCATATGACAGTAAATATATTCATGAAGCCACTCCTTAATTCAGATGGCTCTTAGACAGTCTAACTCCATCAAGCTATGTTCTCTCAACTGCTCTCCAGGACCCAGAAGTCTACAAGAATGGAATCCCTAAATGCGACCCGTTTGCTCTGTGCCTGCTTCCCCTTAAACGCTTTCTTTTATTTGCTCTCCCTAACATTTTTTTTTTCCACAACTGTCTCCTTTCATTCCATCCGTACACTTTTGGGGACCTTCAGAGAGTCTGTGAGAGTCCCTATTTATAAGTACTCTATGGCCCTGTTTAGCTGGAAGCAGCTAAAGACCAAGCAGTCATCATCCTCTTTCCTCTGACAGAAGTCAGAGTGACTTCTCAAGAGACGGGAATGAGAGGAATGTCTTTGGGCTTTGTTAGAGATCAGAGAGGAAGCTGGATTCTTCTTATCTCTTGCCTAAAGGAGTTCTCTAGATCTGTCTTTTCCACAAACAATTTGAACCCTGCCTGTGAAGGAGGTCCGCTTTCCTAGGATTTAAGTCTAATCCTGACATTGTGGCTGGTCAAGTTCAGCCCCCAGTTCAGTGTCATGGCTGGCCTCTTCATGAGCCAGCTCCTAGTCCAGACCAATCAACTCGCACTCTGACTCACCTGAGTCAGAAGGTAAACCCACTGCAGTAAGGTCAGAAGTACATTTACAAGGGGAGAACAAGCAGCTCCTGAACCTCCAGGTTCTGATGAGTCGCCCCCTTACCTTAGCTGGGCTAAGACGTGGGGAGAAGCTCTTGACCCCTCTCTGCCTGCTCCTACCCCCCACATGGCAGGAGCTCTCTGCACTTGCTCCTCTTTTCTTGGTCTAAGTCTCTTTTCACATTTATTCTGAGCCCATATGGGTTCTCAGACCATGTGGCTGTATTCCATTTTCCTTTCCATGGTTTCGTACTTTCCTAAATAAATACAGTAATTTAATAATTATCCTTCATAGTATGGTTTGCCCAGTGCTTTGGTTAAATGCCAAAACAAACCTAGGTTTTGGGGTTCAAGGACTCTGTTCTTGAACCCATAACACCCCGTTTCAGGATCTAATTCCTAAGCTACTTAAAATGATTCTTTAAAAGATAAGTGAGAAAAACAAAATGAGTGATTATACTTGTTACCATATCAGTTACTTTTAAGTAAATCACTTGTGCTATAGACTTTAATTAACCTTGATGAAGGTAAACATCTTAAGAAAACCAAACTCAAAGATAAGCAAGGAGCTAACTTCAATGTCTATTGCCTTCCAGAATGGAAGTGACATTTCATCCCTGAGTGATATTTATTAATGTGAAGTAATAAGAGTCAGAAACTTGAAAGCTTCTGTGTATTAAAAGAAATGACTAAATGAAGAGGCAGCCTATAGAATAGGGAAAGATCTATGCCAGCTACACATCTCTCAGAGGATTAATATCTAGAAATCTAGAATATACAAAGAACTCATAAAAGTAAACAGGTACCAAAATACCCCAGTCCAAAAAAAAAAAAAAAAAAAACCAGCCAGAGTAGAAATAGAGGGTCCTCCAGAGAAGAAATAATAACTGTACATATTTTCAAAAATTTTTTAACATCCTTATCTGTCACAGAAATGAAAGTTTAAACTAGAAAGAGATTACACCTTGTTAGGAAAAGTGGGAAAGAAACAAGAGGAAAGACTGATCTCCACAGCACAGAAGAATGGATACAGCAAATGGCATCTCCATGGTTGGAGCCAGGAAGAGTGGAGAAGGAAAAGCCTTAAAGCAGGTAAATTACCTACGGGTCTTTAGCAGATTGGCTCCAACCACCTGGGAGTTTTGAGAGCCCACAGAAGAGTAGCCTCAGCCTTGGCCTCGCAGTCCTGCCCAGGGGTGTTGCAATTCTCACACAATTCACCATGGTGAAAGAGACAGAGAGAGAGAGAGAGAGAGAGAGAGAGAGAGAGAGAACAGGGTGGAGATCAAAGACGCTTCAGGACTCAGGGGTTAGGATGAGCTGCCCCCTGCCCGTAGCTCCTTCGATTGCAAGACCCCTACCTCCAAATACCTGCTGGAATTTCAGCACAGTATGTAGGCAGAAGCTGAAAAGAACACCTAAGGCCCTGACCAAGCATCATCAGAAGCCTTCCTTATAGACTAGGGGATATTTGTGTATGCGGTGGGGTGAGGGGGCATTGGTACTCCTTGGTTGCAGAACAATCCACCTTGCCTCAGGGCTTGGGCCACTATAGAAAATTGATAATGGACAAAGGTGGTCTGGATCAGTCCAGGAATATGGTAATTGGGAAGGGGAGGTTGGTTCATTCTTGGGGAAACAGAGTTAGAATGAAATGTCAGTCAAAGTCCAACAGCAGAAGCATTCTGGTTCTAACACATCTCACCTCTGTCCAAGTGGCAACACTTTCAGGGGGTAAACAAATAACAACAAATGCTAACAAGGGTGTGGGATACAGCAACATTGACTCACTGTCAGTGGGAGTGTAAACTGGTGCAGCCAGTACATAAATCAGCACGGAAGTTTGCAAACATCTCCTAATAGAGCTGCCATATAATCTTAGTATTCCACTCCTGGGTATATACCCAGAGGATTCTACACTTTACTACACAAATACTTATTTATCAATGTTTATTCTTATGTTCTACACACCAGAGAAGGAATATATATATAGTGGAATTCTATCTTGCCACAAAGAAAAAAATTAATTATGAATTTTGTTGGAAAATGGATGAAATTGGAAAACATTATGTTAAGTGACTGACATAACAAGCACAGAAAGACAAACATCACATATTTTCTGTCATATGCACATTCTAGTTGAAAACTTTTACATATGGATGTCAGAGAGAGAGAGAGAGAGAGAGAGACAGAGAGAGTATTTAGTTGGCAGGAAACTAGAAAGAAGTCCATAGGGAAATGTGTTGAGGCCTCAAGTGAGAAGGATAGGAAAGGCAGCAGGTCTACAAGTCAAACAGGATATACCTGGGATAGGAGGGTGAAAACAGATGGAGAATAGGGAGATGGCACAGGAGAGGAAGAGGGAATGGCTAACTAAAACTAAGTATATAAGTATATAAAAATAATGAAAAAAATAAATACTCTGTTTTTCCTGTATATAGAATAACAGGTAACTGTATCACTGCAGATTTTCTTAGGAAGAGTATGATTGTTAGCCAAACCATGTAACATGGCAATACTGAAAATAAAGAAATACAGTTGTTTGCTTTTTTTTTTTTTTTTTGAAACAGGATATCACTATGTAGTCCACGCTAGCCTCAAAGTCATTATGTAGCTCAGCCTGACCTCAAACTCCCAATTGTCCAGTACCAACCCCTCAAGTTCTGGGATTATAGTCATGTACCACCAAACATGGTAGAAAAAAGAAATGAATGGTAATCTCCTGAAGCAGGTAACTAAGTCAGATCGGGCTTCAGTTCAGTTCCCCAGGACCCATGAAAGCCAGATGCACAAGGTGGCACATGTGTCTGGATTTGTTTTTGTAGTGGCTGGAGGCCCTAGTGTACCCATTCTCTCTCTCTCTCTCTCTTTCACTGTCTTAAATAAATAAAATATTTCTTTAAAAATCAGGTTACATAAAGGCAATTTACTTTGTTTAAAATTTGATATATTTCTTGAGAGTACAATACTTTACACTGTAAATCAGTAGATTGTAGAGGATTACAATGAGTCTTCAGAAATACCTGAAATTGTGTAAGCATTTTATTTTTTCCACAATTAGGTATTAAAAATCTCATTGTAGAATTAGTTCTAAATAAAATGTCAAGAGTGTAATTGTCAGATACATCCTATTTTAGGTGGTGAACATTTAGGAAAGCGTTTCATAACCCTGGTTTTTAACAACAAGCATGGAGGGGGCTTACCGAGAAACAGTGTCACTTAAGAAAGCTCCTTGTGGGCTGGAGAGATGGCTTAGCTGTTAAGTGCTTGCCTGTGAAGCCTAAGGACCCTGGTTCGAGGCTTGATTCCCCAGGACCCATGTTAGCCAGATGCACAAGGGGGCACACACATCTGGAGTTCATTTGCAGTGGCTGGACGCCCTGGGGAGCCCATTCTCACTTTCTCTCTCTCTCTCTCTCTCTCTCTCTCTCTCTCTCTCTCTGTCGCTCTCAAATAAATAAATAAAAATAAGCAAAAAATAATAAAAAAAGAAAGCTCCTTGTGTTTTACATAGTGCTCTCATTTATTAGTAGGAGTGAATATCCGGCTTTATACAAAGAGGAAGGAAAAACAAAACCTTAACTGCTATTGAGAGAAACCGTGAGATATACAATAAATTTATCCACAATCAGTACAATTTTTCTTTCTTGTCTGCAACACTGGTCATTAATCTTTGAGAGTGGCCAGGTGGAAACCCAAGGTGTCAGCCAGGCAGGGAGGAATATTCATGGACTGGCGGGAGCATAATTTAAAGTTCAGCTTACTGACTCACTGAGCAACTTCCATCCGCTAAGAGAAGCTTCCTTTGATCCATATCTGTCAAACTGGCGATGTTCGGCAATCCCGACCGGATGACTTGTAGCAGCCTCATCAGTTTTCAAAGCAAGGAAATGCACAGACGAACTATGACTGCGGCAGAGCCACCAAGGAGCGTGGGATGTGTGCAGAAATGGCATTCTCAGTGTAGTCAGACGTGGGGTCACTGGACTTCTTTCGAGGAGCCAACTTATATCTTAGTTCAGGTGCTCAGTCACCACGGGAACAGTCACAAAGAATATCATTCTGTTCACGATGGCCCAAGACAGTCAAGCACATCCTACTTCAGGTTAGAGGTGAAGGGCATTTCAGAGAGCTTGAGTTCCCCTTGCCACGTATGCTTCAGATGTGTTTAAATCATTATGAAAAATAAAGAGAAGATGGTTTGGGAAACGCAGGAATAAACAAAATTCCACTTCTGTCTAGCTGTGTGACCTTGGACTAAGAACATGATCTCTTATAATATTATTTGTCTAGAAAATGAACACACCACACACACACACACACTCCCCAAATCATACAAAGTTCAAATGAAATTGTGCATTTGAATGTGACATTCAGACTCGAAATGCTCTGCAAGAGAACTCTTTATTACGTGCCAGCATATTTTGGCTTCTTTACCTCTCAAATGTCACCTTCCGTTCACACTCGTTCCTAAACATGTTCACTGTCATCAAGGTTCCCAAAAAAAAAAAAAAAAAAAAAAAAAAGACTGTCCTGGCTACATTTCACGGTTTGTCTCTTCTCATCCTAGGATTCTTCTATGAGGTGACACACTTAGAAAAGTTGGGGACACCTCATCCATGGGGGTTGCATTTCTTCTACTTCTGTTGCCTTCAATTACAATTCATGTAACTCATATATTCAATGCAAGGTTATCATTGTGGTGAAAGTTCACACACAGTGAAAGAAAAAGTGTCACGCAGTACAAGAAAGGAAATGAGATCAAGTTTACAAGCACTGGGTTCCTCCATGCCTACAGGTAGTCACACACACAAACACAAACACACACACACACACACACACACACACACACTTAGACTTTTTCATCAGTGTGGTGGTTGGAATAGAATAGATGGCCCCCAATATATTCAGTTGTTTGTTTGTAGTTTGCATCTGCAGCCACCTGGCTGGAGTCAGTGCCATTGTGTGGATCTTAAAGTGTGGTGGTGCGTTTCAGATTTCAATCTAAAGATATGCAAAGTGTGCCTAGCAGGAGTTCCTGAAGTGTGCTGTGGCTTTTACCTTTAGGCTTGTACTTCTCTCTCTCTGCTTGGTCCTGTGAAGGCAGGCCAGCTTCTTCTGCTATTATGGAACTTCCCCTGGATCTGTAAGCTTCAATAAATATCCCTTCCTCCATAGCTGTGCCTGGTCTGGAAGTTCATCTCAGAGAACCTGAAGCTGTCTGCTACAATCAGGGTTATTCATCCCTAGATTTAGAAGTTTTATTTCCTTTATTCTTCTCTCTCCTTTTTCTCTAACATGTAAATCTCAAATCCATATTCAGCTCCTTGGCATTCCCTCCAAAGTGGTCTCTGAGTTTCCACTTGCACAAATCAGCCCGTCCAACATTAGGATGGGTAGTTAGGATAATAATGCACTATGCTCCAGTTCTGTGCCCCTAGCCCAGAACTCAATTTTCTGAAATGTGGAGCCATGTTTTGATTAGTGTAGATCTATGATTATTAAAGTCTTAGGTAGTTCTATTGAAATTCCAAAACATTAACAAGTCATTACTACTTATAAATACTGATGCACGAATACAGAATGAAACCTCCGACCAAAATAATGGCAGTATACTGGGGATGTACTCAAAGAACTGGCCAGGAAGAACCCTACATATGACAAAGATATCTGTCACAAGTGAAAGCAAAATAAACATATTTCCAGATAAATAAAGTCTGGAAATCATACTCTGGTTTCTCTTCATGTTTTTTGGCCTTTTACTATCTGGAAATAAATTGTTGCTGTCATCTCTACCCATCTTACAAGAAATATGGAAGGATGTTCTTCAGGTTGAAATTGGGCAACTTCATGCAATCACTCAAGTCTACCATTCCAAATGAGAGCTGGCAATGATAACTTCATAAGGACAAAATATAGAATGGGTAAATATTTCTTCCCTCAGCTTAACACAATTTGCATATTGCATATATAAATGTTAGGCATATAACAAACCAAAATATGATAGATTTACTAAGAGCAGACTAAGGAGATGGGTGCAGATGGGTAGAAGCAAAGCAAATACACCCCACAAGCACAGGGGTGGAGAAACAGGAATAATAAACAGGACACTTAAGAGAACAAAATCTATACATGCAAGCTTGTTCTCGTTCCTTCTCAGCTTCTCTGAGGGACAGACAACCACAGAAATGAATCAAGAGGCCATGATGGTGCATGCCTGTAATCTGGCCCTTCAGAGGTTAAGACAGGAAGGAAGGTTGCAAGGTTAGCCTGGGTCACATAGTAAGATTCTGTCCCAAATGGGGAAACATTTATCTTCGCAACATATTAGTTATTTTGTAACTTCTACAGGTTTTATCACGTTTTCCAAAAATACCACGTATAGGCGAGAAATAGAATAGAGCCTACATAAGAACAAGGGAATTGTCAGTGCAAACGTGAACTTTATTCTAATAAAGTGCTATGTGAGAACTAGTAGAAATGCCAACAAATAACCGAGGAAAGTACAATGGAAAAACTACTAAAGCAGTTAAAAATCAGAAAACTATGAAATGTTTACCTAATGTTGAACATACATTTGAGGAGGGAATGTGGTAATAAAAAAAAAGTGAACCATACAGAAAACAAAAAGGCAAATGATAGACATAAAACCAATCTTACTGACAGTAGCATTTAATGTAAAAAGATTAAACATAGAATCACATGATCATAGGATCATAGAACATAGATGCTCAGTGGTAGCGCACCACTCTAGAATGCACAGGGTTTTGGGTTTTATTCTTTGAACCACGAAATAAATAAATAAATAAATAAGAAAGAAAGAAATCAAACTTTGTCAAATAGTGTATGAACAGCCAGCACTAACTGCTTAATGTCTACATAAGACAGATTTTAGGTTGAATAATTTCAAGTAGAGTGAAAGTAAAAGGGTGTTATATGGGTGTGAAGGTACCTGGACATACATAGTATATAAAACAGTAACAAGAACAAGGTTGAAATACTAATATCAGACAAAACAGATTTTACAACAGCCACAATAAACAATGGAATCTTTTCAGAATAACAGGGATACATTTATCAAAATGTGTGAATATAAATATAATCACAAACAGAATACCAAGACAGTTGTAGCAAAGAAGAAATAAGCACTTCAATAAAAACAATTCCAGCTGTCAAAACTCTCATTTTAATACAGTGGAAGACTTGAAGAGCACTGATGCTAACTACACCGGACAGGACGAACATTCACTAGTCACGACCATATGATAATCCACCTGGGAAAGTTCAGTCAATCTAAAGGACTTACCACCAAACAATGCATGTCCTCCCAGCAAGCAGAATAACTAAAAAAGGGATAACAGAATAAAATGAGAAATACACAAGCATGTTAAAACTAAATAGAGAATAAATAATAGAGAACATCAAAAGACAAAATAGATAGTATGTCAGGCTAAATAAAAATAAAGCTTCAGTGCTGGAGAGACCGCTCCATCATTAAGGTGCTTGCCTGAAAAGAAGAGTGACCTACATAAATCCAGATGCACAGAGGCACATATATCTGGAGTGCCTTTGCAGCAGCTGAAGGCCCATTTTCTCTCTCTCTCATCTTTCTCTATCTCTCACACATCCTACTTGCATATAAATGAATAAAATATTTAAAAGAAATAAAATTAAAACTTCAGACTGTGCCTTCCTGATTGAATGACTCCTGGGTCCCCAACTCCTGGGGATCTCCAGCTCTGGAGGAGGGTGCTTGCATGTGGAGTGAGCAGGCCAAGTCTCCATGTTCCCCACCATCGTCCCAGGTCCCTGGTCCCAATTCTTCTGCTGTTGACCTGGGGCTGCCTGGACCCTGTGAGCATGCTACAAAAGCAGGTCCCTTGCCCCACCTTCCTGATTGAATGGCCCCTGGGTCCCAAATTCCTGCATCCCCTGCTCTGGATGGGTATGGAGGGTTTGCACTTGGAGTGAGTTGTCCAGAGCTCCCAGTTCGTTCCCCACCTCCTAAGACGCTGGTTCAGGTTCCCCTGCTGCTGGCTTAGGGCTGCCTTGCCCCTGTGTGTAGACCTCAGAAGTAGACCCCTTGCCCCACCTTCCTAACTGAATGGCCCCTGGGTCCTAATTCCCTGATCCAGCTCAGTGTGAGTAGGCCAGATCTCCCTGTTCTCTGCTCTCCTCCCAGTCCCCTGGTCTGGATTCCACTCCTGCCGTCTTGAAGCTGCCTGAACACTGTCAGCTTGCTGCATAAGTAAGCCCCTTGCCCTGCCTTCCTGAATGAATGGCCCCTGGCTCCCATATTCCCAGATCCCCTGCTCCAGAGGGTGTTCATGAGTAGGCCAGATCTCCTGGTTCATTCCCATCTCCCAGTTCCCTGGTTCTGGTACCCCTGCTGCTGCATTGGGGTGGCTTAGTCCCTGTATTTGGGTTGCTGAAACAGACCTTTTGCTTTGGGTTTCCTGATTGACTGGCCCCTGGGTACCCAAATCCCTATTCCCCTGACCCAGAGGGTACATGGGCCACTATAGGAGCTGGCCTCTTGCCCCTGGCTCTCCCACTTGCCTGCTCCTGGTTCCCCAACCCCTGATCTCCACGTGCTGAAGAGTACTTGCAAGTGAAGTGAGTAGGCCAGAGCTCCCAGTCCCTCCTCCTAGTTTCTCATGTACCTTTGATGGGTACTTATAATATCCGCAATCCACTCATCTGGGGTTATAACCCAATGGTACACCAATCCAGTTCGCAATTAAAATAGAACACCCACTGAAGATCCTTATAAAGACAAATACTTACTCTCCCCTCAATAGAATAAAACATTTTCCCAACATGGGTAAACCACAATGTAAAAATAAAATAAAATAAAATAAATGTCAGAAAACTGAGAGCTCTCCACCAAGGAGAAATGGACTAGAGTAAGCACAGAAATATGGCACAGAAAGAAATCTTTAGATCGAACCTGCTGCCTGTTTAGCTGCAATTAGATGACAGATTACAGCCATTGAAACTGGGCCAGCCTACCTGCATTGGGACAACAGAAAGAATTCAGTTTCTTGAACAGGCCTGAATGCTCAAGAGAGTCAAGTTCTTTAAAGTCAGCTTTATCTCCCCCCTCACACCCCCCCCCCCGCCGCTTAACAAATTGACACCCATCTGGTACTATGGAGTATAAGAAATGCAGGACAGAGAGGGTCATTGAATTTGCAACACAGTCTGTGGTTTGGAAACAGCCATGGGCAGTGTGAAGCAGGTCTGCTGGATTGTCTGCATGGAGACCCAATGGTGCCATGAGGATGGACCATGGGTTGCAGTAAAGACCCAGTGGAGATGCCCCAACCATGATATGGCTGCTAAGGAGAGCTGCTAGCCTCAAATGAAGTTTTACAGGACTTTGAGTAGCCTAGCTGGAGGGACGGAATTTGTATTCCAGAGACTTGCAGTGGTTAGAATCACTGGACTTGGAGACTTGCCATTGACTAGAGTTGTTGGACTTGGAGCTACAGAGTTTGATGTTTGCCCTGTTTACGTCTAGTATTGGTTGAATATTTCTTTGCTATGCTCAATGCCATCTTTTTCAATATCAGTATTTATTCTGTGCTATGAGGGGGTTTGGGGGAACTGTTTGGCATTATGGTTCAGTTAAAAGAAGAGGGACTATGGGATATTTGAATATAATTGGAATTGATAAAAACCAGACATCCAGAGGCACAGAGGCTCCCAAGATCTCATCGCTGAAGTAGACCTAAAAAGAACCCAACATGGCTCAGGGAAATTTGTGGAAGAAGGGCCAGAAAGATTGTTAGAGCCACAAGTTGGGACATTATGCACAAAGACGTTGCCTCTACCCCATCACTGATGGGTAACCCCACAATGCATGACCCACAATCCCTATGGGGATAACTGGAAGCCCCAACGAGGAGGGTCACTTTGAAGGGAGGGGGGGAGAACAGGGATGAGGGTAAGGATGGTACCAACATATGCTGTTTACACACTGAGTATGTACATAACCAATAAAGGAAACATGGTAAAAAAAACTTTGAAACTCAGATAGTAATGGCATGCTTATCACTGGCAATAGTGCCACATGTCTCTGTATATCTTCAGCTTTTAGGGAGAAGATCCTTGGCACATAATGCTTATGAAATGATGGATAAAAATAAGTATGTGAGGGGCTGGGGAGATAGTTCAATGGTTAAATGCACTTGCTTACAAAGCTTGACAGCCTGGGTTTGATACACAAGGACCCACATAAAGCCAGATTCACAAAGTGTTGCAGGCACCTCTAGTTTGTTTGCAGTGGCAGCGGACCTGGTGTGACCATACTCACTCTTTCTTTCTGCCTTTTCCTGTTGCTCTCTAAAATAAATAGATTAAAAATTTTAAAAACAAGTGTATGAATATGGAATCATATCATGCTTTAGAGCTTCAAACAATATTATACCCTGTCTTTAAGAAAAACCTCCTCTGTCTTCATTATTATAAACCAAACTTATGATATTAAAGCATACATGGAATTATTATACAGGCCAACAGATTCATCACAAAAATCTTATCTTGGGCAATAACAGCATAGCTGCATCAGCTTTTCTTGTGGTGATTCATATTATTTTATTTGTGACAGGTAAGGCAAATTTAATCAGAAACTATAATTATGTACTTCCTTATAATAATTGCATAAAGGAGAAAGATCTATCTTGGTGGGACCAGAATGATAGGACCTTCTATTTCTCTCTCTCTCTCTTTTTCTCTCTCTCTCTCTCTCTCTGTCTGTGTGTGTGTGTGTGTGTGTGCGTGTGTGGCATGTGATATTTATACATGATTTGAGTGTGCATGTGTGGTGGGTCGAGGTCCAAGAACAACCTTAGGTGTTTGCCCTCACCACCTACCCTGTTTGAGTCCAGAGGTTTGTGCCACAGATCATGACCCACTGAGATAACACCCCACCCCAGAATTTGCCTTTCTTGCAACTTTTTAGAAATGCTGCTACTCTTAATTTGAGGCTACAATTACAGAAGTCGTGCTTCACACAATTTGTCTTATGAAAAATGTCTCAAGTGCAGCAAAGCTAGACCAGCAGTGACATATATATTATTATCTGCTTGCTCATGTCCACTACCCTAGAATTCCATGGGCCACAATTTATAATGTTAACTCCAAAATCAAGAAACACAGATTTATATCTGAGAAATCGGTGATGGGATGCTGAAGCCCCTGATTCATGAAGCAAATTTTCAGGAGCACTTTTACTCTGCCTGCAACCTGTCACCTGGGTTGCAATCATTTTTCCTTCTTGTGAATTATAGGAATTATTTTTATTCTTAACTTTCCTCTTCTGCTGTATTCAGCCTATTGCCAAATACAACCATTAAAGTTTTAATGTTAATTACTTTCATATTCATTTATAGAAATTATGCTTGCTTATTCCTCAAATAGGTTATGCCACGTTATAAAACTATATTATCTACCAGGTGTTTTGATGCTTAGTAATTACATATTTAAAAAGAAAGCATAATTATCGTTTGTGTGCACGTGGGTACACATGTGTTTGGGTGCATTTATGTGTACAGCAGCATATGTGTGTGCTGGTGCATGTGTATAGCGATAATGTGTGCATGTGGAGGCCAATGAGCATCATCAATTTCTCTTCACATAATCTTATTTTTTTAACTTACTTATTTTCTACACATAATACACATCCTTTTCTGTTTTTTGAGAGAGAAATAAAAAGAGAGAGAGATAGAATGGGCACCCCGGGGCCTTCAGTCACTGCAAACGAACTCCAGATGCATGTGCCACCTTGTGCATGTGGCTTATGTGGGTCCTGGGGAATCAAACTGAGGTCCTTTGGCTTTGCAGGTAAATGCTTTAGCCACTAAGTCATCTCTCCAGCCCTCTATCTTAATTTTTAAGACAAGTTGTGTCACTGAAGATGGAGTTCACTATTCAGCTAGACTACCTGGCAGTAAATCCTAGGGATCCTTCTGTTTCTACGTCCCAGTGCTGGGATTATAAGCATTTGCTGACATGCTCAGTTTTTACATAAGTACCAGGGATCCAGATTCAAGTCATGATGCATGTGAGCAAGCACTTTACCAACTGAATCATCTCCTTGTAGCATATATATGTATATATATATATATATATATATATATATATATATATATATATATAATTTTTTTTTCTCTAGGTAGGGTCTCAGTCTAGCTCCGGCTGACCTGGAATTCACTATGTATTCTCAGGGTGGCCTCGAACTCACAGTGATCCTCTTACCTCTGCCTCCCAACTGCTGGGATTAAAGGTATGCGCCACCATGCATGGCCCCACATATTTATTTTATAAACTACTTATATTCAATTAAATGTCACTGGATCCAGGCCTGGGAGATGTGTTAACAGTTAAAATTGATTGTAGTCAAAGCCTGTCAGCATGGTTTCAATCCTAGCCACCCACATAAAGACAGACAGGAATTTCATTCCAGTGGCAAGAGACCCTGGTGTACACACACAAACATGCACAAGTACGTGCAAAAGTACAAAAAAATCACTGAGTCTAAAATCTTTATTATGGATTATAGGCATACACCATTACCCATCACTGGGTCCTTAAGTCTTTTATGATGCTATTTTATCTAAAAATTGAGCACAGGGGCTTCCCAGTCATTTTTCTTGTTGGTTTTTTTCCCTATTGGATTCTAAAATGATCTTTTAAAAAATATCATTATTGATTGATCTTAGTGGAAAGGTTGATCTAAAAATTGTCAACTTTTATGACTAAAGACTGGAACTCTTCTTGATCTTAAAGTGCATATTTCGACAATAATATAGATAATATTAACAGATGCAAGTTAGCATTTCAAAATATAATTAATATCATTTTCTTGGTATTAAAAATATACCCTTCACACTTGAATGATAGTAACCACACTGAGAAGCAATCTAGGATAAAAGTTACATAATTTTGGAGTCAGAATTCTTAATTGTGTGTTCAGTCTGATTTTTTGTTCTATTTTATAACATTATTAATTACAAAATAGTAAATTTTTCAGTAATTAGAAGAAATGGGAACAAGCTTGCTATAGACAAAATCATAGTATCTAGATACTATGAGTGCATATAATATTCTAAAATAATAAATTTTATATTAATCTAATTCTACTGAATTATAAAAAGAGCAGAGTCCTATTTTCCTTTTTGTAGAGTGTTTCTTTTTTATCTCTTATGTATATTAGATAATGTTTAAGGCAAAATAAATCTTTCTGAGTTATATAAGTTAGAAGCAACTCTATCAGGGCCATGGAGAGCACCCTGTGAACTGTGTTGATGAAGGAAGACAACATCTCTAGGGCCAGTGTCCATGGGAGGGGAAGGGAAGTGGCCGATGGGCATTCTCTCTTCTCATTGCAAAAGCATCCTCTTTCATAAAGATGTGAATGGAGTTTTTTTTTTTTTCCTTTAGTTTAAGGCCAGTTAACTGACACTTAAATTGAACAAATTTGCAATGAACAAACAGTGCTGTCACGTACTCTTATTTGATATTTAGCTATTACTTATTTTAAGAGAATGTATACAAAAGATGTGTCTGCTTGGCTAAGGAATAGAATGATATATCTCTCTGCTTTTGCAATATCTTCAGTGGATTGCTTGGAATAAACATAAAACTTTGGTTTCATACATGTTCAATGATAGGAATTGTTTTGTTTATGTTCTACCCATGTGAAGATGTTTTCTGGTTTTTAGTTATATTTTCCAAGTAATACCAAACTATTTCTAAATTGAACAACTATTAAGTATATAATGAGATAGTGAGAAATTCTTAGAGAAGCCATAACACTTACTGAAGATATAAATAAGTGCAGCTAAGAGTGAGGAACAAGCATTTCTAGGGTACTTAGAAATGCTAGTATTTAATATCTACTGAGACTAAGTATAATTGTTTTAAGATTTTAGAAAGTTCTAGTATCTCTTATAACAGTCTTATATTTTAAAACATGATTTATAATTTTGTTTTAGTTTTATAAGCCTATAACTTATCTTGCCCTGGCCCTTCCTGTACTTCCTCTGTGTCTTAGTCAACTTCTCGTTGCTGGGACAAAACACTTGTCAACCAAAATGACCGAACAAACAAAAAACCTACTAGCTGGGACCAAATGAGTTATGAATTTCAGGGAGGAAGGATTTATTTCAACTTAGAGTTCCAGGTTATAGACCATCGTGGTGGAGAAAGCCTGGAAGCCAGAACTTAAGAGAGCTGGTTACATTCAGCACAGCGAGGCAGCTCGGAGCTCAACCAGCTCTCTCCCTCATGTGCAGTCAAGATCCTTGCCTCAAAATGGTCCCAACCAAAGTTAAGGTTAGTCTTCCTACCTCAATATTATCAAGATAATCCCTCACAGGCATGGCCAGAGGCTGACCTAGTTTAGTTCACTCCTCATATATGATGCTGGATCCTGTCAAGTTGACATGAATTCAAGCCACCATATTCTCCTTGCTACCTGTCCACACTGTGATAACAGTCTCCTTTGCCATACACTTCAGCTACCATGGTGTTCTACCTGAGCAGATGGGGACAAATCACCAGGAACTGAACCAACCGTACCTGTCAGACAAATAAATGCTTCCTCTGTTTAAAGTTGTTGATGTTAGTTTATTTTGCAATAGCCATACTAATATTCTAGCCTACAAATATAAAAAATAAATATTAGTGTTTTCATTAGCCATCAAGATAATTTAAAAGTACTACATTTTATCATTCATTATTACAGAGCTTTCTCATGCATTCATGGTAGACAGTTCCTTATCCCAACCCCAAGTCATGTGGTTTCTATTCTTTTAAATGTATGTGCATATGTTTGAGTGAGTTATCTTTGTTACTGATTCAATCACAGACCATGAGAAAAAACTCACTTATTTGCAATTTTGTCCAAAATTGGGGAGACAGAGCCACTCTCAGTCTACCTCCTCGTAGTTACGTTATAGTTGACAAAAAGGATGGAATCAAACCAGAAACTATAAGCATGTTAATTCTACCAGCCTAGTAGTTAAGCCTTTCTCCTGATCTCTAGGGTCAAGTTTTTTCAGAATGGGGGAAGAAGTGGGTGCATCTCAGTTTTCAGCATAGTTTCTTTGGGTGTTGGGAGCAAAAATGACATTGTTTGGGGGGAAGTGAATGCTTACCACATTTGCTATATGATGGTTGGAGGGCAACTTGAACGTTGGTTCTCACTTTCTACCTTGTTTGACGTAGTTTCTCTCATTGTTTGCTACTGCGTACACAGACTAGCTGGCTTCCAGGATTCTCCTATCTCCACCTCCCACTGGAATTATAGATGCCCGTTGTACCACTGTTCAGCTTTATCTGGTTTCCGGGAACCCAAACACAGTTCCTCAGGCAGGCACAGCAAGTATATTATCCACTAAGAAATTTTCCCAGCCCTAAAAGAGAATTTTTTAAAAAAATCTAATTTTTCTGTGTGTGATGGGGCATGCCTTTAATCCCAGCATGAGGGAGGCAGAAATAGAAGGATTGATGTGAGTTCGAGGCCATCCTGAGACAGTAGTAAATTGCATGTTAGCCTGAGCTAAAGGGAGACTCTACCTAAAAAGAAAAAGAAAGAAATAAAAGAAAAAATAAAGTCTAATTTTGAGGGATTTACATTTTGCAGTTATATGTTCAGTCCTCCACCTATACTGACTGGTCATTTGAAAATGATCATCCAGGCTTTTTCTTATACTCACTTAGGTTTATTCTAATATATCTGCTCATATTCAGTGCACTCCATATCCTCAGATAAAGTCAAGGAGTCATATCAGAAGAGATGGAATCTGAAATAGGGAAGGTACAGAAAAATAAATGTAAAAAGAAAAATAATGAGCAGAAAAGAAAATCAACAAACAAAGCAGGCCTAGACATGGTAATTAACCATTCCAAGTCACCCTCTTTGTTGTCAAAAGCAAAACTCTCAAATGTGACTTAATGGCCCATTATGACAAATTAGCCCATGTTTTGCCACCTTTGTTTCTTTCTCATACATCAGTATATTTCTTTCTTTCTTTTTTTTTTTCTGGAAAGATCCTAATCCTTTCACACTTCCCAACTTTA
Organism: Dipus sagitta; assembly: GCA_036346955.1. Lineage (NCBI taxonomy): Eukaryota > Metazoa > Chordata > Mammalia > Rodentia > Dipodidae > Dipus > Dipus sagitta. The sequence goes on along the minus strand of CM070780.1, from coordinate 106,374,766 downwards.
CCAGTATCGGGAGACATGCCTAGGATACTCCATCAAGTCCCTCTTTACCTGAGAAATTCCAACTCAGATTCTAGTTTATATAGGCTTTCCTTCATAAGATCGCATCTTACATACCATGTTTTTCCTACCAAGTTCTAAAATGTTCTAGTAGTACTCTCAAATTCCTATTTCAGGGCTTTACATTGATTGTAATTGACTACCTGTTTATCTTAAACATAATCATATTCTCAGAGCCCAGAATTGAGTCAGATTTAATGAACTAATAACTGGTTGAGTAAGTCAAGAGTTTGGCCTTGTGACGATGGGAGGTCTGTGGGAGAAACAATCCTACTCCTGATGTTTATATGTAACACAGTTTGACAAGGCAATACACTAATGACAGTAGAGTTAAGACGGTGATTGGGAGATGTATAAATTCACAAAATGAATTCACCATTCCCTTTGGTAGTATGAATATGATAATATAAATGTATGGCCCCATCAACACAGTTTTTTTTTAATTAAAATTGAATATGTATCTTCAACCCCCGGCAGGCAGATTCCCCCATAAGAACAGACTAGATACCCTGAAAATACACAATCACTTGATGTTCATCATAGAGTTAACATCATAAAATAACCAAATGAACTAAAATCTGGAAAGTGACAGCCACTCCCCAGGGGGGGGGGGCATCTGCCCCTTTCAATTTTGACAGAATTGGTATAGAGAAAATAAAAATAAATAATAAGAAGAAAGTATCTGATATTTTGTGTGCCTGGAATTCCAGTGCTGGGAAGGTGGAGACAAGCACATCCGTCAGCTCACTGGCCAACCAATGTATCCAAGTTGGTGAGATCCAGGCCAGTGACAGAACCTGTCTCAAAAAGAGGTGGATGGAATTCCTGAAGAAGAGACCTGAAGTTGTGCTCTGGCTTCCACGGGTATGAACCCATGTACACCAACACCTACATATATACAAACATGCATGTATTAGTCAGGGTTCTCTAGAGGAACAGAACTGCTAGAATGAATTATTTAAAAAGGGGATTTATTGGATCAGCTTACAGTAGTCCAATAGCAGTTGCAGGCCCGAGAATCACTGAACCTGGTAGTTGCTCAGTCCTCGTGGCCAGATGCCTCAGCAGTCCCTACCCGGCACTGCAGATGGTGCTGGAAAGCCTGGAGGCTTCCTGAGGAGCTGCTGGGTTTCAATCCACGGGGGTCTTCGGTTGATGCTGGTCTTTCATCCGCACTGGTCTTCAATCCACTCTGGAAGGTAGCAAGCAGCTCCGGCAGCCAAATGGAAGGAAGGCAGGAAGGGAGGAAGGGACTCTTTTTACCCAGAGCTTCCTTGTATCAAGTCCCCCTCTGGGCAGGGCCACCCATTCTGGGGTAAGGGCTCACCCTGGGGGAAAGACTTCCTCCTTTAGTTGATCCTTCCTAGAAGCAACCTATGGATTACTAAACAGATCAAGTTGACAACACCTTAACTATCACAATGCATATACACACATAGAAGACATACATATGCATGCAAAATAATCAACCAGAAATGATAGAATTATGGCCAAAGTGCTCTATTTGATATCCTTTCTTCAGCCTTTTAATCCTATTTACCATCCACACCAATGGAAAAGAAAAAAGAAAAAAAACAACTTACTTAACCATCCATATATCATGGCTCTACTATACTAAAGATTCTTTAAGGGGAAGCCATGCCGTGAAAAATGAAGATGATTTGATCCAGACAGAGTGTGAATCAAATCTGACTTCATCACTTTTTAGCTGTGAGGTCTAGAAAAATTGGATGCAGTGTCTGATCCTCCGGTATTCCATCTGAACAGAAAGAAGAAAAATAAGCCTATTATGAGGATGAAAATTGTCAATAGAATACCATTACTCATAGCACATTAAGGGATAAATAAGTGGCAGCAGCCATTGTTAACACTGTTAATCCCCATTCTTTAGAATTTTAGCATCCTTTTTACCCCTGTGTCATATTATAATCTTAGTTTCAAGTTTATTTGCCATCATTTACATTTTATCCAATAAAGTCATGTTCATCAAGGACTTTAAAATTCTGAACTTTACAAAGTCCCTGTTCCAGTCATCTCTATTCTCTCTGGATTCCTGAGACACCTGTAGTCTGGATTCTAGCACTAATACTGACATTTTGCTAGCTCTCTCACTCTCTCATGAACACTTCTACCTCTTTGACAGCATCACTCTACCCATAAGGAAAATGTAAGAGAAAAGCAAAAGAGAACACCAGATTTGATCTCTACAGACAAGACTGTTTTGTTTAGATAAAACAGCAAGGGGCCTCAGCTTTCCTGCAGGATGAAGGCTGAAGCATTGAGCCAGGCTAGGGTATAAGTTTATAAGGAAGATCCTAAGAGAAACAATGGCACCAGGTGCAGTGGATAAGAAAAATGTAGCTGTCTGTGTCCTTGTTCAGAATAGGCTTCTTCAGCCAGGAATATCTAAGGGAGGATACTCAGATGGTCTCTGGTCCTTCAAGACCATCGAGGCTAAGGGGAGCTCATCAGTCAGGGTAGGTGTCAAACTTTTTTATTTTCCAAAGCTTTAGGGGTAGCTATCAACTCTTTAGTTCCCTTTAGTTTTCAGGGAAAGCTATTAATGAGTTAAAGTTTTTAATTTACCACCTGAATACCATAGCATCCTGTTACCAGCCAGGGCCATCCTTTATCAGTCTGATATAAGCACTAGGTTAATAGTCATTTTATATATCTCAAGGAGTCTATAATCTGATCAAGTACTAAGATTTAATCAACTTTGTCTTTAACCTTCTGTTTAAGTTTACTCATACCTATACGTACATACTTTTACCTTACAATCTAATCACTCAGTAACAATCTTTTTTATTAAACATTTATTAACATTTAAAGTTTCCTCTCCAGTTTATCTTCCTTACTCAGTTCATCTCATAACTACCAACAAAAACTTTCTTACCATAAGACTTTTAATATGACCATTTAAGTTTTTTTTCTTTTTAAGTTCTGCTTGTATTTTTTTTGTCCCTATGGTTAATTATAAATGGACTGTCTGGATTCTGAGTGTCTGCCTTCCCATTTCCCTGGGTCAGTAGTTGCCCTAGGCTCTGCTCTTTATATTTTTGATTTTTATGTTACATTTAGATGAGGTTTAAATAAACAAACAAACTCATTGAAAATGAATCTTGATTTTGTTAAACATTTTGATTTTTTTTTGGTAGTCAGAGTTTTAACAGTGAGAAATATCGGTATAGCTCAATTTAACTTTGATTTGAGACATGATAATATAAATAAATTTATCAGGCTGGAGATATTGCTCAGCTATTAAGGTGCATGCCTGCAAAGCTTAAGGACCTCTGTTTGACTCTCCAGGTCCCACATAAGCCAGATGCACGTGTTGGCGCATGCATCTGGAGTTCATTTGCAGTGGGTAGAGCCCTGGAGCACCCATTCTTAGACACACACACACTCTCTCTCTCTCTCTTTCAATTTATTACAAAAAGTAAAGTCTGAACTATATGAACAATGAAGGTGAGAAGAAATATGAAGAATGAAAAGTTGTTTTGTTTGTTTGCTTGCTTGTTTTCTTTTTGGTTTTCCTAGGTAGGGTTGCACTCTAGACCAGGCTGACTTGGAATTCACTATGAAATCTAAGGGTGGCCTCAAACTCATGCCGATCCTCCTACCTCTGCCTCTTGAGTACTGGGATTAAAGGAGTGCACCACCATGCCTGGCTAAGAATGAAAAGTTTTAAGTTAACCCATTTTATCATAGGCAACCCAAACCTTTTTCAGTCTATGTCTCATAACCTTTTCATATCCTTTTAATAACATACCTTACGACAATACTTTACCTTATAAAGTCTTTTCTGATAGGAAACACATTTCTTTCTGTAGAAGCAAGATAAGAATTTGTTATGCAAATATTGTAGTAAGCATGAATAAGCATGTTGTCAAACACATAGAGGATAATTATTTTAAATATATTGTAAACCTGGTTTTGATAATTTAACATCATTTTAAAGCATATGAGCATCAGAACATTTAATGACCAAAAGCATTGGAACTATTAATAATCATAAATTTAGTCATACATAAGGACAGACTACATGAAACATTGAACATATGACATGACATGGTTGGCCAACATTAGACATTACAACATGAAACATGGAGAGTCATCTTTTTAAGATTTTAGTTATGTTTTAAATTGGTGAGAACTTAATCTTAACAGGGCAACAACCAGTGGTTTGAGTTTAAGTTGACTTTTATTATTACTTTTTTTTGTGGCTTGTAATGAAAAGAAGGGGGAAAGCAAAAAGAAAGGAAAAACCCTAGAAGCCGTTCAGTGATTTTAACTTTTAGCAAGGAGCAAAAAATTAGATATCCATATGTAGAATAAGTTAAAGAGGTCCAGTAAAGACAGGAGTTTCTTTAAGAGGGCAGAGTTTGTATTTGATTTAGTGAGGTGGCTTGAATTTGGAGTGAGAGGGAGAGACCCTAGAAAGTCATAGGCAGATGGCAGAACTGTGTGTGAGAGGTAGAGTTTTAGAGTGGTCAGGATTTTAGAGGGTTTTGGTGAAGGGAGAATTTGGTAGGTAGAACAAGAAGTACAAAGGGAAGGGCAGGAATGGAGGGCAAAGAAGCCCTGAAGGTAAGGAACCTAGGACCAGGTGTCATGTCTTCTGAGGAAGTTATTATGATCGATAAGAATATTAAACTCAAAAGTACCAAATTCAGGCCAGCAGTGGCCATTACCTAAGGAATATTGTGGTCAGATGTGAATAGAGAGTTGGAGTAGTTTGGCAGGCAGGAGCTCAGAAAGTTCAAACTCCTTTAAATTAGCCTTGAGAAATGCCCATGGAGTATTTTTTTTTTTTTTTTTTTTGGAACAGATAATTTAGAGCCCATTTTGGAGGACAAGGACTAGAGTGGCCAATCCCGCCACCAGGGATTCCTCGAGGCTTAGGGAGGGCAAATGAAATCCAAGGTTTAGGAGGGAGTGTCCTCAAGCTCATAAGGCTTGGGGTGTCCAGTTGAACCACACTTGGGAGGCTCCTGGAGTCTCCAATCATCCACAGACCGAAAAGTGAGAAACTCGTGGAGTTTCTAAGGTGTGGGACAGGGCATGTGTGGCACAGACCAAGCACGAATACCTCGTCCTGAAGTTGTTATTTGATGAAGGCGTGGGTGCAGCAGATCACATGGCCAGATGCCTCTAGTCTGGAGTTCAAAGTCTGGTGGGAAAGGGTGAAAAGAAGAAAAGGAAGAAGCCCACAGGTACTGTTTAGTTCAGAGTAGTGAGCACAGTGAGTTTTGCTATTCCTGAGAGAGTGAAACATTGGCAGGGAGGTAGAGAGAAGGTGGGGGGGGGCATGCAGCCTGAAGTGCCCGGAGGGGTATCCAAGTCACAGCACCAGAAATGTAAGGAAAGTGTAAGAGAAAAGCAAAAGAGAACATCAGACTTGATCTCTACAGACAAGATTGTTTTATTTAGAGAAAACAGCGAGGGGCCTCAGCTTTCCTGTGGGATGAGGGCTGAAGCATTGAGCCAGGCTGGGGTGTAAGTTTATAAGGAGGATCCTAAGAGAAACAGACTGGACCAGGTGCACTTAATAAGAAAATTGTAGCTGTTTGTGTCCATGTTCAGAATAGGCTTCTTCAGCTTCAGAATTGTCTAAGGGAGGACACTCAGATGGTCTCTGGTCCTTCAAAGCATCTAGGCTAAGGGGAGTACATCAGTCAGGGAAGGGTGCCAAACTTCTTTATTGCCCACAGCTTTAGGGATAGCTAAAACTCTTTAGTTCTCTTTAGTTTTCAGGGAAGGCTATTAACCCTTCACTACCTATTATACTTTTCTTTTGCATTCTTACCTGTCACAATAAACTTATATTCTGGGGGACAAGCAAACACGTCTATTCACTCCAAATAGGGCTCAGATGACAGACCAAAGTATGAAGGCACCCAAAACAGTTTTAGTGAGCCAATGTGTTTATTGACATGACAGACAGAGAAAGGTAAGGAGTTGCTTCCAGTGGCATGGGTGACTCAAAGACAGGCACATCATCAAAACTCGCTCCCTAGCACAGGGGATGCCTCACAGAACCTGCAGCTCTGGAGCTCACTGCACACTAGGGGCAGCGGATTGGAGAGTCTGTAGAACAGGAAGTGACTTAGAGGCAGATGCCCAGGGAAGATGGGAGAGTCTTCTCCCAAGTAATTGTTGACCATTTATATAACCTTATAGCCTTTAACCCAGACTTACTGGACTCCTGAGTCTACTAAGCCTGACTGCCACACCATGAGGGAATGTTTAATTCAAAGAAAATTGCTTCAAAACACTAGTGAGAGTCTACCCCACAAGAGTAGCTCCTGTAACTTTGGGTAGCAGTCCTGTGACCTTGAAAGTTCCATATCTTCCAGACTTGTTGACCTCTTGTCTCCTTGCTCCTTTCAGGAGAGCATGTTTCAACATTATCAAATACCTCATCTCAATGAAAATGTAAAATGTAGAAGTGGGGCTGGAGAGATGGCTTAGTGGTTCAGGCACTTGTCTGCAAAGGCAAAGGACCCAGGTTCAACTTCCCAGGACTGATGTAAGCCAGATGCAAAATGGGGCGCACTCATCTACAGTTTGTTTGCAGTGGCTAGAAGCCATGGTGCACCCATTCATTCTCTCTCTCTCTCTCTCTCTCTCTCTCTTAAATAAATAAATAAATAAATATAGAAGTATCCTATGGTACTTTGACTTGGTTCTGACTTAAATTCTCACAAAAAAATCAGACAATGTTGATATTCATGTAAATTTATGAATATAAATTTGGAATTCTTTGGTTCCCAATTTTCTTTTGATTTCCTAGATATGGCCAGATATTGGACATAAATTTCTGCACTTTTTTATTATCTCCAATTGCTCAATGTTTTATTATTTCTATTTAAGATATCATGTTAACAAGTGTGTTTCTATTTATATTTTAAAATAATACCAAAACAATGTGACTTGAGGCCTTGAGTAAACCTGGTTTTCCCTAAACACAATAAAATAGAATATGTTCCTCCAAAAACATAGCAAAGGAGGTAGAAAAAAAAAACAGAGTTCAGTTGTTATATGGTAAATGAGAATTTTATGTAAACCACAAAAAATAAAAATAAAAATGGTAAATATAACTCAATGGAAACTAAATATGTCCATATAGACAGGTAATGCTTAACAGCTATGATGTTGCTGAATCTTCTTGTACTTGGTTTTAAAAACATGAAAACTTGAAAAAACACCTTAAGAGTACATAATCTCATTTTTAATATCTCTGAGTTATAATCTAAGCCCAATTTCTCTTACATTTTAAGTTGCATGTGCAGTTTTCCATAAGTTAAGGTGAAGAGTGCCTTGTACTTCCCCTTCTGCTTTTATTTCTGAGCTTATATCTCTGTCATCCAGTCATACCCACAGATTCCCATGAGTACTTCTTCAAAGTCCTGTCACTGGTCTTTGAAAATCCAGGTCCTTGTTTTGACTCGTAGCACCTTTGAAGGTGTGAGCTCCTGGAAAGCAAGCATCTAGCATTTCTCCACAAATGCTCACACACAGCATGACTCGAATAATCATTCAATAAATTAACAATATATCTGAGAAAGAAGCCGTACATCTTCAGTGGATTAACAAAGGAAATGAAGACACTGGACAAGGTCACAGGTAGGTGATGAAAAAGCTGGAAATAAAATTTGTTTTCCAGATTTCTCTTCAAACATGCTTCTAGGTCTCTTGCTGTAGCATTCCTAACAACTGGAGGACAAGCATACCTGCAAAAGTATTGAGATATGAAAATGTTGGCCTAGCCTGGAGAAGAGTAAACTAGGAAGGACATGAATACCCCAGGTGTTAAAGATGCATCCTTTTCTTCAGTGTGGATCTGGCTTGAGGTAAGAGGCTAGGGGTGGATATGGCAGAACATGCTACATTTGTATTAAGCAGAAATTCAGATCCTAAAGCTTAGCCTGAGATGAGATCATTCCAGTGACTTGTGAAAAGCAACGAGGAAGCAGGACCAGGTAGAAGAAAGCAGGCCAACAGGAGTGGGGTCCCTCCTGAAGCATGGCTGGCTTCATTCTGTATCATTATTTGCCCACCGAGCAGGGAGGACCTTGATCAAGGGATATCGTAATATGTTCTTCTTTAGAACCCCGACATTATGCTCAGCTCTCCTCCTCAAAGAGCAAGGGCTCAAGTCAGTGGCGCCTTCTCAATTCAAAACCTCCTCCTTGTCATTCCCTTCATGAACTCCTTTTGAAATTTCAACTCTTGGATGAAATATTATGGAGAAAATTGTATATCCTCATGACTTGGAGGGTTATTATAGAAGGAAGATTATCATCTCTACATAGAGGTGATACTTTGATGCATCAATATTGCAAATGAAAGATGTTATTCCAACAAAAGCATAAGCTGCTGAAGATAAGGTCACCCGCACAGAAAATGTACCAGTGTTATTATTCAAATTTGGGTCTAGAAGAAAGTTCTGCATAATAAAAGAGGACAGTTCACCATGGGGATACTATATTGAGAGAAACAGAAAGAATGATATATAGTACTATGAGAAAAATATATTAGGGAAATAAAGAACTTTATGTGGGGTTTGCAAAGAGGGCTAGCGGGTAACAGCACTCACTTTAGATGAATGATGGCCTCTAGGGGCCTGAGTTCTACCTGAGGACCCATGTAAACAAGAGGTTGTGGTGACACACACCAGTAACCCCACACTTGTGGGGATAGTGACCTAAGAATCAGGAGGGCTTGCTGATTATACAGTGTGACTGAAATTGGCATCTCTAGTTCAGTGAGGAAAATTGGCACATGATGAATGGAGGAGTACTCCTGACAGTATCCTCTGGTACACACACACACACGCACACACACACACACACACACACTTTTATGTGGACATTTTAGTAAAATACATGCTTTTCTTATATGAGTGAGCAATATTTAATCTGTACCAAAGAATGTCTCTGTAATTAGGTTGTTCTCACTATATCTTAAAATTAAAACTTTTCACTCCCTAGAAATGATGATTTAGCAGTGAAGGTTTGGGGAAATGATCTGAAGCTTTTTTTTTAACCCCTCATATGTGCAGATATCTTTATATGTAATAATATTTAAAGTTTACTTCCAGTTATGTGTAACAGCCTAATTTCTACCAACCCCTTAAAAGAAAATTGCATGCTCTTGTGATGGGAAACTTAAGAAACCCATCACTGTGATGGCAATGGAAGTCCATAATTCTATTTTTACCCACTCATTTTTATGGATATAACCTCATTTACAGGTCAATGTGGGCTGTCACGGATCTGTCTTGGGTCTGGTTGATGCTCTCTGTAGTCAATCTTGCTGCTTTAAGCCATCAGTATAGTGCAAGTACCTTGAGCAACAGGAATGGGGAGTTCAGCATTTCATTGGCTGTCTGAGTCAATCATTTTCTGAGCATGTATAAGTCATGCTTCTATGAATGGCTTCAGCTTACATTAGGAAACACTTGTGTGAGAAGAAGACTGATAAAAAAAAATTCAATTCAGGTTTGGGGGAGCCACATTGAATTCTCCTTTAGCCAATCTCATTTCCCCCCTCAACCTAAATGATAGACATACAATCATTTTAATACAAATGTTACTTAACTCTCCTGAAAATGATTTAATGGAACAGCTTGTGATATTAGAGCAGAGAACTCATTATGGAAATTCAAGATTCTGAAATCAGAATAGCATTGCTGCCTTTCAGAAGGTGAGATGATGGATGGAAGTGTCTTGCTAGGTGTGGGTACCAGCAGGCAGGCGTACCTCATGTTCCACATCCCTTAAAGAAGAGCTGAAGGAATTGTTCAGCATTAACATCTCTCTTTTCATTTTGAACATCAATCTGTAATTCATTTCAGAAAGCGTTTCAGGCAGACAGCTGTTCCTGGGAGTATTTCAATGGTCGTTAGACATTCACATACATGTATTTTTTTCCTGTAGTGTATTTAATGTTTTTTTTTTCCAAGAACAATGAGTTATGTGTGGGATCAACCTACACTTCCTTATGTTCCTGTGTCTCATTATTTGTAAAATTTAGTTGCAAATAAATATAGGAACAATTTCCTGTCTACCAGAATCCTTAAGAATCAAGAATATTGTTGAGAACTGGAAATCAGAGAACAACAAGAATTCAATAACATAATATGTGCCCTAAATATGTGAATATTGATATGCATATTAATAATAGCACATTTAACAGGGAAATTTCCAATGTTCTTTTTCAATGTCCTCGTCTTCATAGATTATACTCATTGTCAACATGGTGGTTTGAATGTAAAATATCCTCCACGACCTCATCTGTTTTGAATTCTTGGTCCCCAGCTGGTAACAATCTAGGAAGGTTGTGGGGTCTATGTATGGGAGGGGCATCCTTGCTGGAGGAGGCGTATCACTGGGGGTAAGCTTTGGGGTAATATAGCCAAACTCCCTACCTAGTACACAGACTACTTATTTTGTACTGAGGTGGAAATGTCCGTAAGCCAGAAATAACTGCTTTCCTTCCATAAGCTTCTAGTGGTCAAATGTTTTGTACTAGCAATGAGAAGGCAAGGGTTCTAGTCAATAACAGCTTGTGTAGCTTCTTGTTTGACTAGAAGCATCAAACAAGGCAACTGTGAAAGAAAAACCAGGGACTACAAGGGAAGAAAAACTGGAGAGAGTCAAACTAAAAGAAGTGTAATAACCTAGAAGCGGAGCACTGCATAAACTTCACAAATTACATTTTATTTGTATAGTAGAGTAAAATAACCGAACAAATTAAATGAGCTACAACATGTATCAAAAACTTTGCCATCAGGGCTGGAGAGATGGCTTAGCAGTCAAGGGCTTGCCTGTGAAGCCTAAGGACCCTGGTTCGAGGCTCGATTCCCCAGGACCCACGTTAGCCAGATGCACAAGGGGGCACATGCATCTGGAGTTCCTTTACAGTGGCTAGAGGCCCTGGCGCACCCATTCTCTCTCTTTCTATCTCTCTCTCTGCCTCTTTCTCTCTGTTGCTCTCAAATAAATTAATTAATTAAATAAAATAAAAATTGAGGAAAAAAAAAAAACCTTGCCATCAGGAAAAGACCAATAGTAAGTATTTCCCACCTTGAGGGACATGTATATTCAGTCACATCACTTAAGTCAGCTACGGCTGGCGTGCAAGCAACCATGAGCAACAAGTCCACCTGGCTCTGTCCCATGGACAGTTCCAATAAAGGCTTATTTATAACATTAGCTTGCACACTGTACATCACTACTCTCCAGTGAAGCAGCAATTGAAGAAGGATGGACATCACATAACGTAGTTTGTCATCAAAGTAACTTTCACAGTGATATATACACAAGTGGTGCCATATTTATTAAATTTAGAGAGACATTTTCAATGTATAGTGTTTATGAATTCACACACACATGGTAAAAGAATAACAGCAGAGAAAAATTAGTGAACACTCTTGCAATTACCCTCTCCATGCTGGGACAAATAACCTGACCAGAAGCAGCTTACGGTAGGAAAAAGTTCGTTTCAGCCTTACATTTTCAAAGGGGCAAGTTCCTTCATGGCAGTGAAAGTGTGCCAGGCCTGAGCAGGAAGCTTGAGTGACAGCTTGTCACAGCCATAGGAAAAGCACTCACAGCTAGCCGACACACCATAGGGCTGGACTAACTAACCTCAACACCGCCTCCCCTCTCGACCCAGTGACACAACTCCTTTGGCATGGCTCCACATATCAAAGGCTCCATCATTTGGGGAAAAAGCATTAAACTTAATCACAAACACATGAGACTATTGCAAATATTTCATATTCTTCCTATAAAAAACACAATATCCAGAATACTGACTTTGAAGTGGGTGTCAGTCATACCTGTAATGATTCTGATTGTTATAATCTTTGGTAAATACAATGACACTCATGATATTACTCAGTATGCCTTTGCATGCCTATACTATATCATAGCCATACAAAACAAGTGTGCTTGCTCAAGTCACATGACATGTTTATTCCGATAGGAAGAAAAATTCATCTCACTTTCCGTTAGAGAATCTTCTCTTTTCAGATGGAAGTGTGACCTTGGGATGGCTCAGAAGGCATCATGGTGCTGAGAAGAAGAGACAGAGGAGTGCTCAGCACTGAAATATCTCTATGACACCTTCCAAGGCTCAGGGTCTATTGCAGTCAGGTTCGAACTGCTGGTAGAAATCACCCAACCAAGAGAAGCTTGTCGGGAAAAAAGAGGTTTATTTTGGCTTACAGGCTCACGGGGGACGCTCCATGATGGCAGGGAAAATGATGGCATGAGCAGAGGGTGGACATGACCCCCTGGCCAACATAAGGTGGACAATAGCAACAGGAGAGTGTGCCAAACACTGGCATGGGGAAACAGGCTATAACACCCATAAGCCCGCCCCCAACAATACACGCCCTCCAGGAGGCATTAATTCCCAAATCTCCATAAGCTGGCAACTTAGCATTCAGAACACCTAAGTTTATGGGGGACACCTGAATCAAACCACCACAGGGTCCATTGCAGAAGAGGTGGCAGAAAGAATGTAACAGCCAAAGGAAGGGTAGGACTCCTTACAACGTGCTCCTCCAGACACAAAATGGCCTGGATATCCATGACCTTACAGTGCCTCACACTACCTATACAAGATCATCATAATAGGAGGAAAAGATCATGACATCAGAGACTGTTTGAGAGAAGGAGGGAATATGATGGAGAGTGGAGTTTCAAAGGGGCAAGTGGGGGTAGGGAGAGAATTACCATGGGATATTGTTTACAATCATGGAAGTTGTCAATTAAAAAAAAAACTTAGTACCACTGAGTTTGTCAATAATTAGAATGATTCAAAAAGCCATGCATGTTACAAAATTACAAGCTTGAAATAAAAATGTAAGAATTAAGCTTAGACTAGAAGTTTTCAAAAAATTCAAAGACTTTTTAGATAGATTTTTAAAGAGAAAAAATACATTTTGATATTTATAGTATTTCCTGTTAGAAACACCTATGTGAAATATCTCATCATTATAAACACCATATAAATGACTTTAAAATATCCAAGTATTTTAATCTAGCTAACACCATTTAAAATGTATATGGCTGTGTGTTTGTGTATATATTGTCTGTGTATATATTACATACAATATAAAATATGATTATGATAGTAACATATTGACTACTATTGTATAAAATTACTAAATGATGCCATTGTGGAAGATCACTCACTTATTATAAAGGCACTGACTTCTCTGTCAGACTTTATATATTTGAGACAGGATCTCATGTAGCCCGGGATGGCTTGAAAATTCACTAAGTAGTTGAGGGTGACCTTGAACTACTGATTTTTTGTTGCCATTTGCCAGCCACCCCCCCACCAAACCGTTTACAAGCAATACCCTTAGTATCCATGCAGTCATAAGGATGAAACATGGGGAAGACTGTCTCTCTCAAGCCACGTAATTTTAAGGATTATGTTCTGAAGTATCATATTTCTTTGCACCTAATAAGAATTAGACGGAAAACCTACAGAGGTAATAGCCTTACATAAAAACAATCAACAAGCCACTTTTCATACGAGTATATTTTAGCCACACTAATCGATGATAGATAATATTTTAATTCCTTAGAAGGCAAGTAGGTTCACATACGTACCCCCTTAATCTGTCACGTGATAGGAACCGGTAGCACTGAGCAGGCTATTATGGGGCCACCATCTAAAGTTTAATTTGCAAATCTGTCTTTCTATAAAAGGAACTAGGACTATGCACCTTCGAGAAAAATCTGAAACCAGAACTAGGGCAGAACAATACACAGGATCCTCTCCCTGCATGTTGAAGAGCCACAAAGGAAGGAAGTATATACACAATACACGTACAGACACACACATGCACACAGAAAGAAAGAGAGAGAGAAATACACACACAGTGACATATAGCAAGAGGATATGAAAACCAATTAATGCCCCAAATGTAATGTAACTGTGAGTCCACACGAATATGAAAATTTTAGTAAATTATAATTGTGGAGAAATAATAAATCTTCCATGCAGAAAAATCTCAAATAATTTGTGTAAAATTTCTGCTGTCCATGAACTGGAGCATAGTTCTCCACTCTAATTCTAGGCAGCTCGTAGGAAATTCAGAAACAATAGCATGCAGCTACGGGTGCTGCTAACTGGTATAGCACTTGTCTAACATGAATGAGAAGCTCTGAGATCTTCAGCACTGAAAAAAAAATCTATAAAAAATGGGGCTGGAGAGATGGCTTAGCAGTTAAGCGCTTGCCTGTGAAGCCTAAGGACCCCGGTTTGAGGCTCGACTCCCCAGGACCCACGTTAGCCAGATGCACAAGGGGGCGCATGCGTCTGGAGTTCGTTTGCAGTGGCTGGAGGCCCTGGCGTGCCCATTCTCTCTCCTTCTCTCTATCTGCCTCTTTCTCTCTCTGTCTGTTGCTCTCAAATAAATAAATAAAAATAACAACAAAAAAATTTTTAAAAAATCTATAAAAAGGAGGAAAAATAGTAACTTTACAGAAGAAAAACTTGACAGATGCCACTTCAGTCATGTGACCAAGGTTACTTACATAGGTGTCAGGTACCTTAGGAGGTGACTAAAAATGATCCCTTGACTGTGGTCTTCCCCACCCCCCAGAAGCATACCTGACTCTAAGGGTACATCACAAGAAAAATGCCAGACAAATCTTAATTGGCTGAAATTGTACAAAATAACTAGATAGTGTTTTTTAAAAGTGTGAAGATCACCAAAGCTAGGACAGTCTGAGGCAGTGTCAAGGTGACAGACATCTAAGGCGAGGACCAAGTCTAACATGTAACCCCAGTGAGATGCCAGAACAAATAGAGGGTAGTAGTTAAAAACTGAGGAAACCGGAATGAAATGTGGACTGAAGGGTGGTTTATCACTAACTGTTCATTCACTGTCATGAATGGGCCATAGTAACGTCAGATATCAATAATGGTGAGAATTGTCCATGTTGCCTTTGAAATATGTTTCCTCTGAAGCTTGAATCAACACCATCTTTACAGAAAGTGTGGATATAGGATATATAAATATGGGGTGTGAGATAATGTGCTCCAACACATTCTATCACGGCCACTGAAACATTGTACAGCCTTTAGTACATTCTGAATGCTTGTTCAATAGAAAGACCAAACCTAACTTTCTTAACATGACAGAATTTGTATTCATTATATACTATGTGCACCACACATCTATGCATATTCCTACATTACATTCCTTGGTGGAATTGAGAGTTGTACAACACATATGCAACCGTACATCTAAATAAACATTAAAGCTGTATGTTGTTAAACATGAAATTTAGCAAGAGTAATCTTTTTTGTTTTTTTTTTTAATTTTTTATTTGTAGAAAGAGAGAGATACTGAGAGTGAATAGGCATGCCAGGGTCTTCTGTCAGTGCAAATGAACTCCAGACACATGTGTCACTTTACAAGGGTACTGGGGGATTGAACCCTGACCAGCCAACTTTGCAACGAGTGTCTTTAACTATTGAGCCATTTTTCCAGCCTGGAGTCATCGTGAACGTGTGTTCAAGGTGTGAAAATCTGGACCTTTTCACTCCATTTGTTTGTCTTCCTTTATGTGGTTGCCTGCATTATTTGAATTATTCCACATCTATAATGAAGTACAATACTTTGCGGTATGTCTTCTAATTTCATCTTCAGAAAGATCACCTTGCCATTTTCTAGGATCTTTGACTTTTCAAATAAATATTAAAATTTGTTTTTGATTCCTAGAAATTGATTTGGATTGATGGAATCCACTTTATTTATTGCTACAAGGTCTGTCTCTCGAACCCAGCACTCACTGCTTCATCTAGTCTAGGTAGGCATCTTGCCCTTGTCCCCCTGTCTCTACCTTCCCAGTGCTGTGATGACAGTTGGCCACACTGTCCACTGGACAATATGGGTGCTGAGGATATGAACCCTGGTCTGCGTGCTTGTCCAGCAACTGCTTTTTCAAAAATCCACCTCCTCAGCCCAATAAAGTCACTTTGATATTTTAGGTACATAGTCATGTCATATATATATAAAGTTATTTAATTTAATATAATTTAATCCATATTAACTTTTCTCTTTTTTCACAAAACAATAGCTTCTTGGTATTCTTTCATTAATTTTCATCCATTTTCAGTTCAAAATAAAAAAAAAAAAAATTCTCCGTGGTTCCCCGAACTGTCCCCTGTTTTTGTTTTTGGTTGTTGTTTGTTTGTTTTTTGCTTTCATGTTATCACTGATGCTGTGTTCCTTACCAGCTCCTGGGTGGCAAGGTGAGCAGTTTCTCATCATGGCCCTGCATCATCCTTCTTCATCCTGACGACCACTGCACTAAGCGATTCTTCTTTAAAACCACACACAGTACTGATTCAGTGCTCCATGACTTCATGATCGTGTGTTCAGTGAAAATAAAAATTCCTCACCCTAATATGTAAAGCCCTGAAAATACAACGTTGTCCTAAATTTTAAGTTCTCTCATATCTATACTGTAAACCAAGTGAAATGGTTGATTTAATTCCTATCCTCAGACTCTTTCATTTACCTTCTATAAAACTTGTCTCTCTTGCCACCCTTGATATATTACCTGTATTTTTCCCCTTTACAAGCTCATTCTACCTTCTTTAATGCTCACTAATGTCTTCCCATATGACCAATTCACATGAAATTTAATTCTCCATTGCAAATCTGATGTTTCTCTGCTGCCAGTACTGAAGCTTATATGAATCTTGGTTTCGCCATATGAAGTGCAAATGCCTATGACTCAGGTCTCAAGAAATGCACCATTCTTACTACATCCCAGGCATTACAGATGCAAAGCATCTTCGTATTTAATCATAAATACTAGAAATAATCAAACAATACGTAAATATCTAAACAAGAAATTATCAAATTTTGGTAAAAATATAAAGAAAAAGACAATTAGATGTAGAAAAATAAAAAGGAAGAATTCAGTGTGACTAGAAAGGGAACCACTTAGGAACTAATTTTGCCAATAGCTACAATAACAGCAACGAATGGTGAGAACTGACCATGTCAGGAAATTGTACAAGATGCCAATCCACACAAAAAGGGAAAAAAATGCAAAGCATCTAAGGGCAGATGTGCTAAAGGGTCAGAAAGAGAGCCAAGTGCAGGTGCGTATTACAAACGGAGTATATGAGATGAAATTGGAGAAGCAAGGACCATTAAAGGGCTTGATGAAGATGTCTGGGTGCCTTCTCATAAGAGAAATGGGAAGCTAGTGAATGAACACGGCATGCTTTCTTCTACGCTCTCTCTGTAAGGCCACCTGGCTGACGTGAGAAGAATGAATTGGACTTGAGGGAGGGTAGAAGCAGGAAGACAAAAGCTGGAGATAGCTTTGCCTTTCTAGGTGATGAGTAATGTTAGCTGGTCACCAGTGGATATAGCAAAGAAGGAGATAAATAGATAGATTTGAGAGATTCTGTACCAGTGCCCGTGAACTTGGATATAGGTCCATGCCGGATGTATTTTACTGAAATTACAAAACTGGAAGAACACGTGTTTGTGAGGGTTGTGGTTCTGCTTGTTATAAACTACCATGTCTATTTAAGCTCTGAATTGGCAGTTGAGTATAAGTTGGAATGAGTAAAAGAGACTATTTAAACCATAAGATAAAATATCTAAAATGGTAAAAGCCTGCAAAAAAAAGGAGGGTCTTTAATGAGGCATTGAAGCATTTTGATTTTTAAAATTCTTATAGGGGAGAATCCAAGAATAAAACACTGGAAAACAGTAGTCAGTAAGGTATCAAGAAAACCAAGAGAAGGTTGGGTAACACACACACACACACACACACACACGCACACACACACTTTTTCTAGAATTGGCAATGTGGTGATAATTTTTTTTTTCAAGCATGTTTGAGGAGTTGAAAAGAAAATCAAGCTGAAATAGATCTAAGAAGGAGAGAGATGCCAGGGAGTAACACAATGAACTTAAATCGCATTATGAGATTTTTTTGGGGGGGTGAGGGGAGAAATAAGGAAAGAATTTTGTGGTATTTACTGGAGGATTATATGGAGTTAAACGGAAATTTGAGATTATGTTTTATTGTTCTTTTGGTTTCGTCTTCTTTATTTATTTTAAGATGGATGTGTCTAGAGCATATTTTCAAGTGAGAAGGACTTCTGATGGACAAATGAGAATCTGTAAGTGTACAAGTGACATCGTAAACTACTACTGGGCAGACCCAGCCCCTGTCCTTCAGGCTCATACATATGGCCAGCTCCTTATGGTCCATATGAGCAAGGACCTGGTTCAGTACATATACACAGAACTCGGGAAGGCACCAAGCCACATGCTGACCATCAATCTCAGTATTCCCTCTTTTTTAAACATACTCATTTATTTTAAATTTATAGCTGTAAAACTGTTATGAAGTACTTGTAGCGTCATCCTTCCTAGAGTTCTCTTATGACATGGAGCTAATGTGTTGTGAAAAGTATGTAGGCAAAAGTATACAGAGAGTGTAAAGAAAAACAATCAGCAACCACTGTTATAAATCCACAGATCCAGTTCATAGACCAATGTTTTCAATGCTCAAAAATCTATTATACTCTATTTTATGTTTATTTATTTTATAATTTATTTGAGAGAGTGAAAGAGGCACATAGAGAGTGTGTGTGGGTGTGAGAGAGAGAGAGAGATGACACGTATGGGTGCACCAGGGCCTCCTGCCACTCCAAACAAACTGCAGACACTTGTACTACTTTGTGCATCTGGCTTTATGTGGTCCTGGGGAATCAAACCTAGGCCATCAGGCTTTGCAAGCAAGTGCCTTTAAGTGTTGAGCCATCGCTCCAACCCAGTGCACTAAGGTATAGGCTAAGAACCACTGGCGGTAACCCAGCACGCTTTCCTGAAAGGTGGTCTTAAGGTACTGGGAGGTGAAGTGTGAATCCCACCTGGGAAAGAAGGGTGGAGATACACAACGGATAGGAGCCCAGAGCATAGGAAGAAAGTCCAGGCCAGCTGCTGTGACGAGCTAGTTCTTCCTCACTTGTTCTGACAGTGCATGCATATGTGAGCGTGTGCACATGCAGCATGGACCTATGCCGCTTTCCAGGCCATAATACACTCTGGGGTTTTCAGAAGAGAACTGAGCCCAAGAGACAGAAGAGATCCATCCTAAGCAAGCCCAGCTGCTATCAACCCTTGCTCCTACTCTGACTGAGGAAGGTGAACCAAGGCTGAAGTTTGTGGGTTCTTGTGGAATTCTACCAAAGCTGTTTATCTGAGCTCCAGAGTCAGTTAGAAAGGGAAACTAGTTTTGGCTTTGAAACTCTTACGCTGTGTAAGTGTCCATGCATTGTGCTGGCCTTTGAGATGAAAATTAACTGTGTGAGAAGTGTGCCAGCCCCTGAGGCTGCGAGCTCAGTGCCAACTCACCAAGGAAATCACAGGTCTTTCACAGTAAATCCTCACACCTCATTCAATTTGTCTTGCAGCCAACAATTATCATTGTTTGAATTATGGAGTTATTGACAAAAGGTATTGTTTTTAACATCCATAAAACCATGAATTTGGTGCTCGCAAAACTGGAAATTTTTAAATAACCACAGATTGTAAAAACATATCCAGAATAATCTTTCAGATGACTAATTAATATCAATATTTTGAATAAAATGCATTTTTATACTTATAATTAAGAATTAATTTTAATACTCAATGTATTTTGGGCATGATTTAAGAATTAATTTTAATACTCAATGTATTTTGGGCATGATTTAAGATAGATTTATGTTTTCCAGTAAGTAGATATGCTAGTTAAATCAAACATAAAAAAATCTTTGCCTAACTACCTTTAAAAGCATTATTATCTCAAACTGAGAGAAGATATACTGATTTATTAAGTCACAAAATCTACGTTTCTACTGTGTTCTCCTTGGAAAGCTAATGTTCATCTCCAAAATTTCGTAGATTATTTTCCTGTATTGTTACTTTGTTTTGTATTTTAATAGTAAGCAGCATGTATATTGTACTATTTTATATATCATGTTCTGGTTACATATTTGTTTATACTGTGTGGTTTTGTATTTTAGAAATACTACATTTATATATATTATGAGTATTTTTCCTGTAGAACTATAAAATTAACTATCAAAACAAGGTGAAAGACTTTTGAAGAAAATTAACAATAATAAAGTAAAACAAAAGTTTAAAAATGCAAATAATTCTAAAAATGATTAATCTAAAACTTTAAAAATGCTTCTATCTTTTATGAAACTCGTTTATTTCTCATATAACAATGATTTCAACAACTTTATTTTTTAAGTTTTTTTTCCTTGTATTCTGATATGTATGGATGTATGTACGCACATATGTATGTATAGGGGTATGTATAATATATGTGTGTGTGTTTATAATGCCCCTGCTCTCATTGCCTTGGAGGCTGTCTTCTGAGACCTTACAGCATTCACTGTGGAGTCACGAAAGCCTCAGTCAGTCCCTGTGGAGTAACAGGTGGGGCAACCATGCCTCACCGTATTCTTACCCACTCTGTAGCTTTTACAATCTTTCCGCCCGCTCTTCCACAATGTTCTCTGAGCCATGGCAGGCCTGTAGGCAGTCTGATTTAGTGTTGAGCCTTCTGTAGCCTCTGGATTTCTGCTGTGATTGATCACGAGGTTGTCACCATCATCCTGGAGCAGGAGGTCAGGCTAGCAGTAAAGAATAGTGTACCTGTCACCACTTCTTGCGCAGTTTCTCCTGGGCATCGGCAGATGTGGCATATCTTTTGATGAGCAGTTGGCCATCTTCTTGTCTCATGGATGGATCTTGGTCCTCCTCCATTTTATTCTCTGCCAACTCTAAAATCAAACAATTTCTTCAACCAGGAGTGAAAGCCGCTTGGGTTAAGGAGGTACACAAGGTTGTCTGAGAGATTTTCTGCTAGCAAGTTCACTCTTCTCCAGAGAGCAAGTGGGGATTGATTTGTTCTGAAGCCTGAGTTTTCTGACCATGGGACTCTGACTTCATTTCCAGTAACACACTTGAGTTTTCTCCCACTGAGTGGACCTCATGTCCAGTCAGAGACTGGCCAATTACCAGCAGAGGCTGTGTGCCACTATTGCACAGTAGTATACTTCTTGTCCAGCTTGTTGATTTCATAGTCTTCAGGACCCCTGCTTATTCATGCTAATGAAGACTGTCGTCCTCCAGTGGCTCCTATAGGGCTGTCCAACACGATGAGGGCTACCTAGGAGGGACCTCTTTTCCCTTTAGTTCCTGCATGCTATTCTGATGTCCTGTGACAGCACCCTGTTATGTCTTTACATATAGGGTCTTAACGTTTTGCTCTGGTGGAAAATCAAGTGTTTTGACAATGGCCTGTATTATTTTGTGGACCACATATGTCTTCCTGGCCAACACTTCACTGTGGGGGTAACCCAATTCTGGGCCTGGAATTTAACAGACAAAGCCCATGTTTCTTTAAATATTTTATTTTTTAATTAATTTATTTATTTATTGGAGATAGAGGGAGAGAATGGGCACAGCAAGGCCTCCAGCCACTGAAAATGAACTCCACATGCATGTACCACTTTGTGCAACTGGCTTATTTGGGTCCTGGGGAATCAAATCTGGGCCCTTTGGCTTTGCAGGCAAGCACCTTAACTGCTAAGCCATCTCTCCAGCTTTCCCATGGTTTTAGTATCAAACTTTTTCCACCTTATGTCTGGACTGCCCCACCTCCCTGTTTATTGATAGTTATATCTTATAGAATGCTAGTCAAAATGGGGGCTTCAATGGAACTGTTTTTGATTTAATTAAAAGGTTTTGTTTTTGTTTTTGTTTTGTTTCTCAAGGTAGGGTCTTGCTCTAGCCCAGACTGACCTGGAATTCACTATGTAGTCTCAGGGTAGCCTCGAACTCATGGTGATCCTCCTAACTCTGCCTCCTGAGTGCTGGGAATAAAGGCATGTGCCACCAGGCCTAGCTATTTTATTTATTTATTTGAGAGAGGGAGACAGAGAGAGAAAGAGAGAGAGAGAGAGAGAGAGAGAGAGAGAGAGAGAGAGAGAATAAGCATATCAGGGCTTTAAGCCTCTGCAAACGAATGCCAGATGCATGTGCCACCTTGTGCATCTGGCTTAGGTGGGTACTGGGAAATCAAACCTGGGTCCTTAGGCTTTGCAGAGAAGTGCCTTAACTGCCAAGCCATCTCACCAGCCCCTTAACTTTTTTATTTAAATTTATTTTACTTGAGACAGAGAGAGCGAGAGAGCGAGCTAGGTAGATAAAGAGAGATTGGGTGCACCAGGACCTTCAGACGCTACAAACTCCAGATGCATGCCCCACTTTGTGCACCTGTCATACATGGACACTGGGGAATTGAACCTGGGTCCTTAGCTTTGCACCCAAGTGCCTTAACCACTAAGCCATCTCTCCAGCCCCTTGACTTTTACGTAACTTCTTCCCCACCCTACCTGTCTCCTATTCTAACAAGCCCATCCCATCTCTGCTTGCTGTCCCACCCCTAGCCTATCAAGTAACTCCTTCTCTCCTCTCACACTATTTCTCCTTTTTCCTGGTCTCTTCCTAATTTTATGGCCATATTTCTGATGCTTATTACCATATATGTTCCTCCCCAATTGATCCCACCTAGGAACCTAAAATGAGAGTATATGTGGCTTTTGTCTTTCTGTGCCTGAGTGACCTCGCCTGGAGTGATGTTTTTATCCCAACTCCCTTCACTTTTCTTCAAATGCCATTATTTCACTTTTCCTATGTTAAGTAGATTTCATTGTATATATGTACCACATCTTCATTATCCATTTATCAGGTCATGGTCATCTGGGCTGATTCCATTTTCTAGCTATTATCAATAGAGCAGCAACAAAACATGACCAAGCAAGTATCTCTGTAGAAAAGAACAGACTCTTTGGGCTGGAGAGATGGCTTAGCAGTTCAGCACTTGCCTGTGAAGCCTAAGTACCCCGGTTTGAGGCTCAACTCCCCAGGAGGCGCACGCGTCTGGAGTTCGTTTGCAGTGGCTGGAGGCCCTGGTGCGCCCATTCTCTCTCTCTCTCTCTCACTCTCTCTCTCTCTCTGCCTCTTTCTCTCTGTTGCTCTCAAATAAGTAAATAAATAAATATTTTTTAAAAAAGAACAGACTCTTTAAGGTATATACCCAGGAGTGATGTAGCTATCCTTTTACGGAAGTCTCCATACTGATTTACATAGTGGTTGCACAAATTCGAACTTCCACCAGCAGTGGGTAAGGGTTCCTCTTTCCCCATAGCCCCATGAATGCCATCCTGACTAGCTTGAGATGAACTCTCAAAGGTTTTTTTTTTTTTTTTTTTTTTTTTTTTGATTTGCATTTCTCTGATGACTAAAGATGTTGAACATCTCTTTAAGTGTATAATGGCTACTTGTATTTCTTCCTTAGAGAATTCTCCATTCAGTTCTCTATCCCAGTTTTTGATTGGGTTGTTTGACTTTTTTATTGTTTAGTTTTTTTTTAAATTTCTTTGTAGATTGTAGATATTAGACCTTTCTTGGAGGTATATATGGTAAAGATTTGCTCCCATTTTGTGGGATGTCTGTTGACTTGTTGATGGTTTATTTGTACAGTAGCTTTTTAGTTTCATGAAGTCTCAGTGGTTGAGTTACTATGGCTTTGTATTATATCTTGAAATTAGGTATGGTGATACCTTAAGATGTATTTCTTTTGTTGATATTTTTGGATGCTAGAGACCTTCTGTTCTTCCATATGAATTTTTAGACTGTTTTCTTCTCTCTGTGAAGCATATTGCTGAAATTTTTATTTAATTTGCATTGAATATGTATAATGCTTTGGTAGCATTTTCAGTGTTATTTTCACAATGCTAACTATTCTACTCCATGAGCATGTGAGGTCTTTCCATCTTCTCATGTATTCCTCAGTTTCTTCCTTCAGTATTTTTCAACTTTAGAATTTTTTTGGTGTAGTCTTGTGGGTCATTTATACATGAAATAATGTCACCTCAACTAGGATTAGTTTGAGTTCTTCCTTACCAATTTGTATACCTTTGTTTCTCTTGTCTGATTGCTTGAGGTAAAACTTCAAGTACTAAGAAATAAAGCAATGGTGAGAGTGGTCACACCTGTTTTGTTCCAAACTTTAATGGGAATGCTTTGAGGTTTTCCAAATTTAGTGTGATCTGTGCTTTAGGTGCATTATAAACAGCCTTTATTCTGTTGTGACATGGTCCCTCCATCCCTAGTCTCTCTAGTATTTTAATCATTATTGGGTGTTGTATTTTGTCCAAGGCCTTTGCTGCATCTATGGAAATAATCATATGATTTATATATTTAGGTTTAATTATGTGGTGAATAGCATACATCAATTTCCCTATGTTGAACCACCCCTACCTTGCTGGAATGATACCTACGTGATTTAGGTGAATGATGCTTTTGATGTGCTCCTGGGTTTGGTTTGCAATGTTTTTGTTGAGAAATTTTGTGTGTAAGTTCATTAGAGATCTTGGTCTAAACTAAAACTTTAAAAGTGCTACCATCTTTTACCAAAATCATGTACTTTTTATATATCAATGATTAAACAACAAATTCATTTTTAAAATTGTTCTCCAATTAGTGTCATTTCACAAACTTGTTGTCTGAAAATAATACAAAATTGCATGAAAATAAGAGTTTTATAATGAATGATCCTCAGTATAATCAGGCGATTTGAGAAGTTTTAAATTATGCTACAGTATAACACTTCTGCAGTACATATACATATAATTTAAAAAGAAAATGAAGAAAAATGAAAGAAAGCCCCAAAAGTTCATATTGCCCAAATGCTAAGGCCTAGCAGACATGTTCATAAAATATTCTTCAACGTATCAGTTACCCTTGAGGTTGTGGATTTCAGAAGTAGATACTGTAATAGAATGGGATCTTCAGGTGGGTACCCTGGAGGAGATTCCACTGGAGGCCCAAGCACCAGTAACTTTTTTTTGTTGTTGTTCATTTTTATTTATTTATTTGAGAGTGGCAGAGAGAGAAAGAGGCAGAGAGAGAGAGAGAGAATGGGCATGCCAGGGCCTCCAGCCACTGCAAACGAACTCCAGATGCGTGTGCTCCCTTGTGCATCTGCCTAACGTGGGTCCTGGAGAATTGAGCCTCGAACTGGGGTCCTTAGGCTTCACAGGCAAGTGCTTAACTGCTAAGCCATCTCTCCAGCCCAAGCAGCAGTATCTTAAAGCTGACTTGTCTTGGAGAGATAGCTGTTGCTGTCTCTAAAAATTGCATATGTTACACCCATGTTAGCAGAATCAAGACTTAGACAGTAGTTATTATAAATTCTCTTAATTATTTTTGGTCTTAACAACCAATCCAAGGAGAGAAGTGTTAGTCTCCTACAGCTGAGAGAGAAAGTCTCCCACTCTTGTGAAGACTCTTGAAGCCATCGCCTATAAAGTAAAGGTAATTTATTTATCTTAAAAATGAAACATATCCACAGAATTATTTTTTTTGAATCAGGAAAGTAACAGTTCATGAGTATTACAGAAAATCTGGAACAATGGAAAATCACCGATAGGAAAATTAGCATCAATTGCAGCCCTTAATGTTCTGAGAAATAACTGACCACCTTCTCAGAATCCACTCCTACTTCTCAATAATCACCAGTTGTAGTTTTGAATCTATGTGTTTCTGAGAAATCAGATTCCCCTTGGGTCCTCAAGGACCACATAATCACTATATATTTATTGCTGTGGCCACTGAGGTGACTTGAGCTAAATCTGTCTCAAAAAAAAAAAAAAAACTGTACAATGATTTTCCCAATAATGGAGTTAAATCACTGTCATATTCGTTCTAAATAGTTTAGTCTATGTTAAAATTCTTTGCTTCTGGCATTTTAACATAATTTTTGAGTATTTTGTACATGCAAATTTAATTTTTCCTTTTTACTTAAGCCATTCCCTTTACTCTTCAAAGTCCATTCCACCTTAGAAATAAGTCACAACCATTTAAATGTTTAGATTATCATTGTTTGAACTTGAGAAAATGTTTCTTGATTTTATTAATTTTGTGTTTGCATGCATGATGTCTGTGTGTACGTGTTTATGTTCCTCTATGGGAGTGCAGATGAACGCATGTGGAGGTCAGTTGACAATGTTGGGCGTTGGTCCTCATCTTTCATCTTGTTCACCATTGCATATTCTGGGATGGCTGGTCCATGAGCTTCTAAAGGATTCTCATGTCTCTGTCTCCCATTTCACCACAGGAGCCCTGGGAATACTGACGCACACAACCATGACCAGTTTTACATGAATTCTGGATCAAGTCTTCACATCTGCTTGGCAAACACATTATCCACTGGGCAATCTCTTCAACCCAAGAATTTTTTTTTTAAAGCTGATTATAATGAGAGCTATGTAACAGAAAAAAAGTACATTCTTCCTATTTAATCCTATGGCTACTCTTTTTCTTCATGTTGTGATGATTCACAATAATGAAACACTCCCCCACATTTATTGAGTTTTCACTATATGTTCAGCACTGTAGTAGATATGAAATTACAGTTTCTATTAGAATAAATTCACTGCTGTACTAATGTCATTGTGGGAGAGAGTTTGCTTCATGCTTGGAAGAGTTATTGAGGATATGAAGGAGTGAGTGAGTCAAGATGCTGAGAGGAATTTCAAGGAGAAGATATAGGAAAGAATAAAACCAGGCATGGCAAGGAAGCAGAACAAGGAATGTGATTGATTTTGGTTGAGTTAGGGGCTCAGGAGCAAAAAAAAAAAAAAAAAAAAAAAAGTTAAAAATAAGACTAGCGATGGACATCTCACAACACAGAGCTTTAAAAGCCAGGCACATGAAGGTCACACTGTGGCAGAAAGAATCCCTCTGGAGGTTTGTACAAGATTTTAAA
The DNA here is from genome assembly GCA_036346955.1 of Dipus sagitta. Lineage (NCBI taxonomy): Eukaryota > Metazoa > Chordata > Mammalia > Rodentia > Dipodidae > Dipus > Dipus sagitta. The sequence goes on along the minus strand of CM070780.1, from coordinate 106,347,797 downwards.
ATGAGATGTGTCAAACCATATCATCAAGTTATTTTGTTTTTAAGAACACCAAATAATTACCTATATCTAAATTTTAGTGGCAAAAAAAATACCAAATATGATGTTGCTTAGCACTGTCAAAGAAGCTCCCTGGGATAGAAGACAAACTGAATCACACCTACAATTTTCTAATCTGGAAAATAACAAAGCTCAATCATCACTTTAGAGGGAAATTACTGCCTTGCTCTCCCTTCCCATTGGTGAAACAGAAAGGAGCCATAAATACTACCCCTTCCTCCCTCAAACCTAATGTCAGAAGACTGGGAATAGAAAAAAATCTGTTCCCTAAAATTCTAATGAGTAATATTCAAGACTTGGCAAGAATTGTTAGGAATGCATGGGTAGGGCTTCTCCATTTACTTTCTAGATGTTCACTAGCACTGCAGGTAACTTTTAATCTAAGTCTTCTTCCTTGGTGTTTTCTTTTTCTTTTTCTTTTCTTTTCTTTCTTTTCTTTTTTTTGGATTTTTGAGGTAGGGTCTCACTCTGGCCCAGGCTGACCTGGAATTCCCTATGGAGTCTCAGGGTGGCCTCGAACTCACGGCGATCCTCCTACCTCTGCCTCCCAAATGCTGGGATTACAGGCATGTGCCACCACGCCCGGCAGCTTCTGGCAGCTTCCTTGGTGTTTTAAACAGCTTCTTAGGCTTTGGGAAACAGCCACATTCTGAGTCTTAATGCAGATCTATTTTTCCTTTGTTTGTTTGTTTTTGATTTTTCAAGGAAGGGTTTCATTCTAGCCCAGGCTAACCTGGAACTCGTTATGTAGGCTTAAATTGACTTCATACCTCTGCCATCTGCGTGTGGTGGGATTAAAAGTGTTTACCACCATGCCCAGCTGCAGTTCTAATTTTTATTTGCACATCTAACATTTTATTGCTATTAAAGTGTATTTGAGTTTAAGTTGGATATTTCTCCCTGCTACATTACACACTACATACCTCAAGACATGGTATTCCTCATGGTGTTTCTTAAGGCAACAAGAAAAAGTTTAAGGAGCAAAATTATTGCTATCTATAACCATTTTATGAGCCAAACTTATGTATTTTCATGCACCTATGAAAATCTTATCTTTATCTATATAACAGAATTAATCTTTGCATTATTTTCATATGTCTTCTGTCAGACATGCACAAAAATGACTGGAAATAATCATTTTAAAATATCAAATATTAAAAACAGGAAAGGCTTATATTAGCCATGAACAGGATGAGCAAGATATCCAGATATATCTAAAGGCTTTATGTGAACCAAGTCCTGATAACAGCCTCATTATAAATGTGACCCTTAGCTTTTTATGGTAAGACTATAATTTGAATGAAAAATTACCTCATTTTAGAATATTTTCAGGTAATGTTTTTCCTGACTTTTATACAAGGAAGTGTTTTAATGTATCTCCTGGTAGATCAGGTAAAAACCTTCAAATCAATGCACTCAGCAAGTTTTGAAAAACTAATTCACTTTTCATAGAGTGACAAGCATATAAATTTATATCCCAGCATTAAATTTCTAGACATATAAATTCTATGATACTTATTTAACATGGCAAATTAATACTTTCTAATATAATTATTTGAACATTCTGATTACACTGTTACAATAACAAAAATAAATAAATCAGTATATTACTCACTAAATTATGATGTTAATTTTTTAATTATTTGTTTCCATTAGTGGACGAAATTATTATACCAAATCAACATTTATTACAACAAAAGTATAAGTTAGAAAAGGAACCTTCTGTAGGTAGCCTAGAAAAGGGCTACAGTTTCCATCATGCTAATAGTGAAAGAGCAAGTATGTTCTACTTAGACACAGAAATAAACACAAGATTCTAACTCTCTCCACTTTCATGGAACATAATACTGAACGGTTTAGCTACAACAATAAGGCAAGATAAAAGAAAAGAAAAATCAAATCACTTGGAAATAAAAGCAAAACCGTCTTTATTCACAGATGAAATTATAATGTAGAATATCTGTAAGACTCTAACAAAGTGCTAAGACCAATAAGTGAATTTCATCATGCAAAATTCTACTCTATTTGTATACATTAATAATTAACAATTAAAAAGAGATTTGCATTATAACAGCATCAGTCACTTTAAGATATTTTATTTAATAAACTACCTCAAGACTAGAGATCATGAACACTTTTCCTCTCAAACTAGGCATAATATGACCATCCCACCCAATCTTTGCATAGAAATATTCTTGCCAAGTAACAAATTCCATTAAATGTACAGAACAACACAGTGATATGAAGTCTTGGGTTGTGGTAATGGGACTGCTAGTGCTCCCTGTTAGAAGGACAAGGAGGATTTTCACAAGACCTTCTCATAGGCTCCCAGCCATCACTCCTTCCTGCAGTGCCTCCAGTGTCTTGCGTAATTCTAGATTACATAGGAAGGAAAGGGTAACTGAAGCTGGGATTCCATTATGCCGTGTCCATGAAGATTTGGGGGCTTTGTGTTAATGGAGCTGTTTGGAGGTCACTTTTCCTTCTGTATGCAGCCTCTCACCCATTCTCCTGTAAGTAAGATGAATAAAGTTATTGGTTCTCAAAGATGGACTTCGGTGAAGTACTTATTTCACTCTGCTGCCAGTGGACAAAAATTCTACAAATGTTTGCAGCAGCTATATTCACAGTTGCTAAAATCTAAATCAACTGGCGATTGATAAAATAATTGTGGCATGTTTATATAATAGAATACTCAAAAATAAAAGGGAATTAACTAATGACCCTCACTGAACAGAGCAATCTCAAAATCACGATGTTAAGTGGAAACAGCTGTATGCAGAAGATTATTTTTACACAATTTGAATAATTTGAAAATATGCAATTCTTTGTTAGTTACTGGTAGTAAAAAGGGACTACTAGAGCATGCAAGAGAATATTTTTAATATAACAGGAAGGTTCTATCACATGGCATATCACAGTTGTACTGATAATTGTTATCTATATACATTTGTCAATGTTGGAAAATTAAAACTATAATGTTTATTTTATAGACTTAATTAAGCAGATGCACTTAAATAAATAGATTTTTATAACAGTGTAAGCAAATGTACTTTGTTAGGCAAATGTGATATCCACCATAGCTCAGAAACCTATGTATATGCAATCTGCATAGGAATTTATAAAGGAGCATGATGCGAATATGATTGAAAAAGTTAGAGGTGGACTAAAGTATTATCATGACAAAAAGTAGTTTATGACATAAATAATAAAATTAAGAAAGAAGTATACTGTAGCAGTGACAGGTACACCCATGTAAGACAGACAGCTCTACGGACAACTGAAGATAGTTTCTGAGTCATGCTTGAAACTAGGCTGAGTCCACATATGACACTGTCTGTCACTTAGCTATGAGTATTCTTACCTGAGCATCTTTGTCAACATGTGAGCTTCTGCTGTCTTCTCATAGACTTAACTGTGGACTTAAAGCTGCGTAGTAGTCCTTTGAATCAGACCTATTGTGCTATGCATTGAGTGGAGACTAACTTGATTTGACAACTTTCTGCAAGTCTATCCTGCAACTTTATTTCACTGTTTTCCTTTGTATGATTAATGTGGATTTTCACTTATTTTCCTATAGGTGCAGACTCAGTGCTATATGTACACAAGTATTAATAGACAATGACAGACAAATTAATACTTTACCAGTAATACCTGATGTTTTCCAGGTTTTAGCAGGTCATGACCTAATTTTGGCATATAGTGACCTTGGTGATAATATGGTCTTAAGTCTAGCAAAGTTTTGGTGATTTTTGCATTACACATTATGCCTTCCCTCAGCTATTTAACCCATTTCTTTTTTAATATTTTATTATTTATTTAGTTGACAGAGAAAGAGGGAGAGAGAGTGAAAGAATGGGCACACCAGGGTCTCCAGCCACTGCAAACGAACTCCAGATGCTTGTGCCCCCTTGTGCATCTGGCTAACATGGGTCCTGGGGAATTGAACCTGGGTTCTTTGGCCTTGCAGGCAAATGCCTTAACTGCTAAGCCACCCTTCCAGCCCTAACCCATTTCTCTATGCTTTGAAAGATGAATGTTTTACTAAGACTACTCAATTATAACATCCTTGCTATATGAAGTTTAAGTCCAAGGTAAATGCTGAGGAAGCACCTCCCATTTATGTTCTCATATTTCAACCACTCTCTCTTTTTAAAAAAATATTTTAATTTATTTATTTGACAGAAAGAAAGAGGGAGAGAGAGAGAGAGAGAAAGAGAGAGAGAGAATGCACACGCCAGGGTCTTCAGCCACTGCAAACGAACTCCAGACACATACGCCCTTTGTGTACCTGGCTAATGTGGCTCCTGGGGAATCAAACATGGGTCCTTTGGCTTTGCAGGCAAATGCCTTAACTGCTAATCCATGCCTCCAAGCCTCAACCAGTCTCTCTTATTGGCACATTAATTATTAGCTGTTGAATTAAGGTTTATAGGGGAAGCAGAACCAATGGGATAAAAATATGTAGTTATGCCTGAGGAAAAGGATAGCCATTCTGAGAACAGGTTCTCACATGATTATGGAAAGCGGAGAGGTCCTGGGAATTACCATTAACAAGATGAAGAGCCACAAAGACTGAGGCTCTTTGGTAAGTCTGAGTCCAAGCCCTCAGCAACCCTGGTGGAATTCCAAATCCACAACCAAAGCAGTCAGAATTGGGAGGGTAGGAAGGTAGTCACTATCAGTCCTGAGTCTGAAGTCTAAGAAAATGGAACTCTGATGTCTGGGCCACTGGACAAGGATATCCCAGGTCAAGAAAGAAGTAATCACTTTTTCATGTTGTTTTATACAAGCCCAGTATTGGTGGCATCTGCTCATTCTACTGACACAAATGCTAACCTCTTTCAGAAACATGTTTGCAGAAATAGTCTGAGATGTTTTCCAAGGGGCCTGTGCTCTCTTTGTCTAATCAGTTAAGCACATAGAATTATCCATTGTAGCTATGGTCTATTTGGCTCAATATTAAATGAGTTTAATGTGATTTACCATTCAATTAAATTTTTCACGCTTAGAATAAGGCCTGACCTGCTCTTCCAAAACGATGAGTGCAGGGCAGGAGAACTGGCTCCGTAGGTGAAGGGCTTCCCATGTATGCATGAGGGCCAGAGTTCAGATTCCTAAAAGCCACATTAAAAAAATCCAGGTATGGCAGCATGCTCCTGTTATCCTAGCACTGGGTAGAGACAGGAAGATCCCTAGGGTTTGCTAACTAGATAATCTAGTTGAGTCAGGAAGGTCTGGGTTGTATATGAAATCCTGTCTCAGAAAATAAGGTGGAGAGTGACTGCAGAAGACACATGATATCAACCTCTGGCCTCCATACCTACACATGGGCACATGCATTCACACACAGACACACACACCCTCACACACACACCAATAAAGCTAGTATCGCTTGCACTAATTATGTGCCTTCTTGATGGCATGCCAAAAACCAATACAGAAATACTCGGGTTTGTATATGAACAGAACAAAGTTACATTTCCTATGTGTTATTTCTCAAAACATATACAACATAGGCATAGACATGGCTATTGTTGCTAAAAATACTCATTTCCCAAACTAGGAATATATAACTACATTCTATATACTTAAAATTCTAGTTATTAAAATATATTTTCTTATGTGATTTTTTTTTTCTATTTAGCCAAAAACCTCATGCTGGTTCTAAAATTATAGAAAAAGGAAAAATGTTTCTATATTATCCACTCTTTCTATTAATATATATATATAAGTATACATGTGTATATATATATATGTGTGTGTGTGTGTGTGTGTGTATATATATATGTATGTATGTATATATATATATATACAAAAATATTCATGAATGTGTTATTTTAATTAAATATCAAATGAAAACTTTAAGGTCATGTATAAATTACTGAGATCATTGATGATTTGCATTACCTAAGGGCATATTATGAGGCACTGTTTAGTTAAATGCTAAAATTCTGCTTAAACACATTTAAAAAAATTCTTGATACTGTGATCAAGAGAAAACCATTACTGCTCACTGCTGTATTATTCTTAATAAACCCAAACTTTGACTTAAGAAACCTGACTAGGTGTGGGTACCTGGCTGGAAAATTAATCAGGAAGAAGGGAAAGGGGGGAAGAGATCAAATTGTCTCTAATCCTATATTTAGCTAAGGTCCTTGACCATCTGATGTTTCCCATGTGTTGGCCTGAAAATTAAACACAGGCAATGGAGATGTTTATCTTCCCGTTCTGGGAGCAGAATTGATCAGGCACATGTTGTTTGGCTTTTCGTGTTTATAGGTCATGGTCGTAGCCCAATCTCATGACGGTCTCCTGTGACCTAGTGTCACCATGGATGGTATTATCAATGTCAACCCAGAAGAATCAGCTCTACTCCACTCCCCCCTTCTTCTGGCTCTCTGGCTCTTACATTCTGCTGCCCCTGTTCTATGATGTTTGCTGAGCCTTGGGAAGGGGCAATATGCATGATTATTTTATTTCATTTTGAAATGAACATTGGACCACATTGACATGGCAACTGTGTAGATCACAATCACAAGCATTATTCCCAGTAATTTAGTTGAAACTCCACAGTAACTGCTGTCCACTGCTAAAAGAAGTGGGCAGAGTAATAAGACAGTGTCCTACGTGACCATCTCTACAAATAGTGAGACTGTGAAGTCAGGAAGTTCTCTGAAGTTCTATGCATGTTCATTCTTATTGGAAATTACTTGGAACTCAGCAGCTAAGGGGAAACTAGAAAGGAACGTGGGTACAATCCAACACAGCATGAAATGATTCCATCACTTGTAGCAATTGTTCTTGTGAAAGAGCAAACATCAGTTACAACAGCATCTAGGGAAAGTACTCTGTTATTCAATCTCTTCTAAAATACACCTGGCTGTTGAAAGGACTTTGTCCAGGGAATATAATCTCTGTCTTTGGAGGCTCCCATGGGGCACAATGACATGAAGCTGCTTGTGACTTTCACGTGCTCAGATGAAATTATTTAGTGACCATACGTGGGATTATCCTGAAAGTAAATCTACTTCAGTTACACTCTGAAGAAAGAAATGTGCAGAATATACTGTGGGTGAATAAGGTAATTTCCCACCCTCAGAACAAGCTTCACCTGTGTCATTCTGTCTCCATATACATCCTTCGCTGTCAATTGCCCCTGATACTTGGGGGAGGGGCAGTTACCACTAGCAAAAGCCCAATTGTGCTGCCCATCAGCAGAGGACCAAGAAGTTTGCTTTCACTTGCAGGCAGTCTTTGCCACCTCCTAGGGGAGCAGCTTCAATGGTTCCTGCACTGCTAGACCTCTTTCCACAGCAGAGGTGCATTGGGGTATCACTTTGATATCCCTTACTTTCACCCACTCAGTGATCCTTTGTTCCCATGTCAGAACATTCCAGAAGATCGCCTGGACAGTATTTTGCTTATCATCAGTTATTTCCCTTAAAACTTTAGCTTGCTGGGCGTGGTGGTACATGCCTTTAATCCTAGCACTTGGGAGGCAGAGGTAGGAGGATTGGCATGAGATCGAGGCCACCTTGAGACTACATAGTGAATGCCAGGTCAGCCTGGACTACAGTGAGACCCTGCCTTGAAAACAAACAAACAAACAAAAAACAATCACAACAACAACAAAAAAAACCTTTAGCTCAACACAAGTCATGCCCCATGTGCTGCTTTTCCACTCTCCAGATGAACCCCTTTGAATGATATTCATTTTTCTTTATTGTAATTCCCCTTCAAGCAGGGAAGTTATTTGTGGGCACAGAGCTGAACCTCAGCTGTATGGCATATGGCATATAGTTTTCTTACAATGCTGCCCAGTATGTGCTCCTGCCATTCTCTGAAAAATAGTCCCTAACCTGTCAGTCATTTGGGGTGGGGGGTCCCTATACTCACATGACAGACCACATTTATCAGGGAGGTGTTCCACACCATACTACAAAGACAAAGGCATACGCTCTAGCATTTCCTCCTGAAGGCTCTGCCTTGGCTTCTCTTTGTGCAGACAGTTCGGCCTCAGTTGCCTCTTTTGTCACTCGCACAAAGAGCGTGTGTGAATGTTTCCACAGTGAAAAGGCACCCCCCCATACTGCCTAGGAGGATGACCACCTGGGGGTTCTCCCCTGTGCTTTGTCCTGTGTTTGATTCCATCAGTTCCTGTTTGGTTGCTCATGGTGGAATGGTGGAATGACCTGCCCTGGGGGAATTTGAAGAAATAGCTATTCACCCAGGCAGGAGGACTCTGACAGACTAATGAACAGTATGCATCCAAGTCCAAGTTAGCGAATCAATGAGTTCACTGGGATTAGGTGACTCAAATGCAGCTACTCCGCCTGAAAGTTACCTGGGCAATGGACAGTTATGGCCCTAAGAAGTGTACCTAGTCAATTGTTTATTATTTAATATAGTAAAATCTCACGGAGAAGCCCCAGGAGACTCTTGTGGAGAGCTAGTAAGCCTCATGGGATTCATGAACTTTGCGAGGGAATATTTAAAAAGCTATGTCTTGGGAAGGTCGTGTGGGTGTTTTTAAATCTCTTCTGCCACCACATGCTGACAGTATGACCAACCCAGAGGCAATGGCTGTGCTGCAGGAAGGGGAATCAATGACAAATGCAGGTGCTGGTGCTCATCCCTCCCTCCTGGTCTTCCTGGGCTCCTTAACTGAAGTCATCACTTCTCTGTCACTTCCTATTTCTGAACGTCCCTCTTCCCATGCCAGTAGATGTGCACACTGGCCTCTACGAGTGACTGCACATCAAAAGTGTCGTCTTGGGAACAAAGAAGATAACCGACTAACAGGAAATATTTTGCAGCCACAAAATGGGTAGAGTTAACTTAAAAAAAAAAAAGGAAGAAAGCCAAAGGTGAGAGAATTAAAGAGTAGAAAAAGCTACAATTTATCTCTCTCCTGGGCCATCCTTCCCACAGAAACGCAGCAGCCACATCATCAAAAGCCTTATTAGTTTAAGAAACAAGACTCATGTGAATCACACACACACACACACACACACACACAATCTACATACACAATAATGTGCATGAGCTTTTAAACATTTCTGATGTTTTCACCACTACTGTCATAGGAAAGCCGTGACGTCAGAAAAGACCTCACCAATCACATTTGCAAAGGGTGCACGTTGTCAGAATGATGAAAATAACTACCTCCACCTTCTCACATTAATTGTGAATGCACATACAGACCTTCCATAGGTGAGCTTTGAAGTCAATCCTGCAAAAGACACGTCACTGGTACCCTACTCTCATCTCAGCTGTGTTTTGAGTGAAGACGGGAATGTCTCTATAAATAATATTGAGCCTCCTTCTCTTTTACTCTCATTGCAAACAGATGAGCAATTCCTGCAAAGCAACTGTAGAAGATGCACTTTTACCTCTTCATCAGAAACATATAAAAATGAAATATATGTGATATTTATTACCCAGGGTATTATAAACCAGCATGGTGATCTGATACAAATGGCTTTTTTTTTTCCTCTGCGGTGCCGACCTTCAAAAGTGATGATGTGAAAAGCTCTAGAGTTTATGACAGTTTAACTAGAAATACATTACAGCTGCTATATTAATATGTAGTTGTGGCTTTGCTATAAAGTTTGAATATGAAAGGGAACTCTTGGAATCCATGTTCTGCTATAAATGTTAAATATGCAGAAAAAATACATTCACAAAAGCAGCAGTTGGAGGCTGAGGTAAAGTTTATATGAGGTGGTGCCGCCTCTTCCTTCCCTCAAACCTTCACAGCATGTTTTGCATAAATTTGATATAATAACCACCTAATGACCTGGATCACCTGGAAAACCTGGAAGGAAATATGTAAGTGTAGATGTGCACACCACAATCACAGACATCCTCAACGACATTATATTCCTGTTTGGTGACATGTGAGTCCCTGAGTATAGACGTATTTAAGATCCTTAATAAATCAATAAGCATATTTTGGTCCACTAAATGCTGAGTCGTGAAAAACTGATGGCCACTGAAATATCACTTTGGAAGTACCAAATTTATTCCCTCTGTACCTTCAGAGTATTTTCATATGCATAAATATTATGGTGCTAAATTTTCAGTAGCTGATTTAACACCTAAAATCAGTTGAGTCAATGTTTTGGTTTTAAGTGTACACATTTTCTCTAATGTTTAAATGATGCTGTGGTACATACCAAAATAATGTTTTAAAGGATCTCAACATAATTTTCACATATCCCCATACAGAAAAATAATTCATTTTTTTTCTGAAGTAAGTGTAGGCCTCTCAAAGAAAACACATATTAGAGGACTTAATATTTTTATTCATTTCTTATGTCAACTTCATTAATTTTGTAAATCATCTACATAACAGAAAGGAAAAGGAAGCAAAATAACCTGTGATATTTTTGCTTATTTTCTGAATGTTGGTTTTCTATATAGTCAGAAAGCGGTGACTACAGGTTTAAAAATTGCTTTTTTCAAAATAATGTCAATAAATTATCCCCAAAAGAAATAACAAAAAAGAGCAAGGGATATCCAGGTTGTTGTTAATTTGGTTAGGGAAATTGTTTGCAATGGCATGAAATCATATTGTCACTAGAACATGGATTTAAGGCAAAGAAGGAACCACAAATCAACTAATGGTGGGATGTCTCCTGTGATGTGTTGCATTCATAGCTGAGCATTTTAAACATATTAGTTCAATTAATGCTCAAAACTTTTCAAAGGAAAGTGAAGGTAATATGAGCTTAGTTTTACAGACAGAGAAATCTCCTGCCTGAAGGTGACATGGCTGATAATGTGGAGCTCAGTGTTCAAACCCTCATCTGCTGAACTTCAGAGAATACTGGAGCCTAGTGTCCTCCACTGTTTGTGGCCTAAGACAGAAGGGAATGGAGAGAGTTTTGCAGTTGTTGTTGTTGGTGGTGGTTTTTTGACATAGCAACTCACTGTAGCCCAAGCTGACCTGGAATTCACGATGTAGTCTCAGGGTAGCCTTGAACTCACCAGCGATGATCTCTTACCTCTACCTAAAAAGTGCTGAGATTAAAGGTGTATGCCACCACATCCTGCAATAAGTGTTGCATTTTTGAAAATTAATTCATTTATTTATTTGAGCGAGAGAGAGAGGGTGGGCATGCCAGGGCTTCCCACCACTGCAAACCAACTCCAAACACATGTGCCACCTTGTGCATCTGGCTTACATGGGTCCTGGGGAGTTGAACAGGGCTCCTTTGGCTTTGCAGGTAAGCGCCTTAACTGCTAAGCCATCTCTCCAGCTCCAACTATTTCATTTTTTAAATCAAACTGCTATGGATGACAGAACAAATTATGAACAAAATGAAAGTGATCTGCTAATAATATTTAAGAAGAAAGAAGCCATGACAATAATTCTGCACAATTCAAATTATTATATTCTGATTTTTTTCCTTTCCCCTGAATGCTTGATGTCTGATTATTTTTATTTGTTCTTTGAAATTACACTTTACAAGAAGCTTCGGTTTAATGACTGCTAATCTATTCCACCATGGCTAGAGCTGCCTAACCTGCTAAGGTTTCTGTCTAAGCCGTCCAGTGACACAGCCACTAGGTGGATGCAGCCTCTTCAGTGGAAATGGTAACTAGTATGAAGTCAAATTTAAAATTCAGGTCTTTGGCCACAAAAGCCACGGAGCAAGTGTAATAGCCACATGCAGCTACTGGTTACTATGCTAGCATTATGGAAGTAGATTTTCTTCATGGACAAAGAGTCTACTGAGCAATGCTGACCAGGGGCAAAGATCAGCAGACTGCATCCATATATTTCTGCATGGAAACTGTCACTGGAACACGGACACAGCCATTCCTTCGTTTGTGTGTGTCTGGCTAACGAAGCACACCCTCCGCCGCATTTAAGATGTGAAATTTAACACTCAGCACCTTGCAGAAACTGTTTACCCAACTCTGTTCTAAAAGACACATAAGCTGGAGAGAAGGATCAACAGTTAAACACACTTGCCTGCAATGCCTAACAGCCTGGGTTTGATTCCGCAGTACTTGTATAAAGCCAAAGCCAAAGTTCCTTTGCAGTGGCCAAAGGCCCTTGTGCACCTCTCTCTCTCTCTCTCCCTCTTTCTCTCTCTCTTTCCACCTACTTTCCTCTTCCCTCCCTCCCAAATTGCTTGCAAATGAATAGATTAAATTAAATAAGATAAAATAAAGGTAGATACCATGGTCTCATGGTATTTGAATCCTGACAAGAATTAAATTCAATTTGTCTGACTGTTTTGATTGTTTGCAAAAATTGGTGCACCTTAAGATCTTGTACAAGGTTTGTTGTGTTTGTACTTGTTGTTATTATTATTATCCTCCTTCTCATCATCATCATTTATTATTATAACTGATAAAACTCAATGTTTCCTCTCTGAAACCTCAAGTCAGGAAAAGTAGCTCAAGGGCATCATTTCTACCCAAGGACCTTATATTTTATGGTCCAATGGTGATCCTAGTACTCTAATTCAGAACATATGATGCATTTTTTATCATACATTTCTGGAAAATATATAATTATATTTAAGTATTTTCTACCTCATATATAAGCTCATAAATATCAATTGTCCATAAACCGTCAAGTCAGATTATTATGTTGCTTTTTTTTTTTTTTTTTTTGGTTTCTGAATTCTATATAAAGCAGTGGATAACCCGAATTTGTCTTGCACATATGAAATCCTCATCTTCAACTATTTTGCACTGTGGGAAAGTAAATTTAAGTCCTTGTTAATGTGTGTAGTGTCAGTGTTAACTTTTTCAGTGTGGAAAACATTCAGCTATCAGCTTGCAATTGCTATGCTCAGTTGTCAATTTGATTCGATCAGGCCTCAGCTCAAAGACAGGTCTATGGGCTGCTCTGTGAGGGCATTTTCAGGGAGAACTAACTGAGAGGGAGACCCTCTGCCAGAGTGGACAGCCCTCCAGTAGCCAAGATAAGAAGAGTTCTGAGAGGAAGACAGAGCTGCTTTGGCCTGCTGGTGTTTGCTGCTTGCTGAAGAGTGCATCTTCCCTGTTGCTGACAACCTCTCTGAGAGTGAAACCCGGCTTCTTCAGCCTCTAGTGTGTATTGAGGATCAGCACCTCTCCAGATACCCACCAGGTCTTCAGGGCAGAATGAGGCATCCGGCCCATGGACTGAGCAGCTACCAGGTTCTCAGCCTGTCCAGAATTCAGCTATTGTTGGACTATGCATCCCATCTTGAACTAGCCAATCTAACAACCTCCTTTGTCATATATATATATATATATATATATATATATATATATATATTCATTCTATCAGTTGTTAAAGAACCCTAATATGCTAATAACTCACTCTTGAAGACAATGGCGAGGTAATGATGTATATGACTTTGCCTGTTAAAAGTTTTTTTTTTTTTTTTTAAGATGGTAGAAAATAGTCTTTGGAAAACCATAAGGAAGTTGTCTATGTAATCTCACTCTCCTCTTTCTCTTGATTTGAGAACATCTCACAATCTTGGACCACCAACTTGCAGCTCACACAGACCAACGAGCTCACTTCTGTCCAGGGATTTGTCATCCCCACACCTTCATCCAGGCTGATGCTTCATAGTTCCAAGGATGAATGGGTGTTGGCTCAAAATTAGGTGTGAAACCAGTAGATCCTATCAGAAAACTGCACAGTAAAAAAGCTATTCTCAATATTATCTTCCAGTTTTGTTTTTTTTTTTCTGTTCATGGCAAAGAGCTACTATGAGCACTTAACATTCAAAACAATGCTGTCATAATTTGCATGGATCAGTTATCTCTTTTTCATTTGATATTACAATGTTTAATATCAGAACTACTTCCTAATGAGCCTTAAAATAAAAAGAGGATGGATTGCAATGCTGTGCTTTATACATACCAGAAATAAAGGACCCAAAGAAAATAGAAACACAACTATATTGAGGAATGGCTTTGTGCCTAGCATGATGCTACCATGTTACAAACGGTAACTTGGCATCCAGTTTTGTCAACACACTTCCAAGGCAATTACTACAATGTCCCTTTTTTTTATGGCAGGAAATGCTCAGACTCAAAGAAGCTAGTAATTTGCTTCAGGTAACACAGCTAATAAGTGACAGAGCTGGGACTCCCGTGGAGTGGCCTCATTTCAGCCTTTGTTTCCTTTCCCAAACACTGCATTATCTGCTATCATGTAAGATAAGCAGCCTCACATGCTAATTTATATGGTAGATTTTTACAAGGTAAAAAACACTGTCATAAAATTCGCCCCCTTGGTAAATCTGCATTACAGTACAAAGTGGCTACGCATGTATAATCATAAATCTTAGCAGTGGATCGGAATCACAGGAGACACATTCAAACCTATCAACTGGCTCTGTCCTTTACTTGAATTTCTATTTGAAGTCTGTGCCTGCACAGCAGCTGGCCAAGCCAGTGGAGCTTGCTCGCTTGGGGTCACTGCCTAGCACCGCACCTGTGGGCTACATCGACCATCATCTTTCTAGGATGCATGCTTCCAAGGACCCCAGAGCATTTATCTTAATCTGGCGCACCTGGAAGTAAATGGGACCCCCACACTATCCACTAGATGAAGCCTGGCCTTGTTGATTACTTCTGATGACTTCAGAGATCCGGCTGCTCCCAGTTAATCATTCTGGCAGATGATTTCAGACTTCTGCCATGTGTGCCCAGGAGAAAAGCATTAAAGCATTTTGGAGGTGTTTTATTTTTTTCTCTCTCTCTTTTCTTCTGCTTTTTTGTTGTTGTTGTTTGTGGAGCACTTCAACTTCAACATTCCTCTTTTTCAGAGTTTAATGAAGTTTAAAATTGGTGTCGTAAAGAACATTTTACATTCTAATGCATTTTCAGGATACCAAGAACTTTTGAACATTTTGTCTAAGTTATAAGACTCTTTGCCCCAAATGTTGCCTCTCAGGAACCCCAAAGTCATGTACCTGACAAATACCGCAGCTGTTCTGGAGGCGTGCGCTGAATACGAGAGCGAACATCGGCTGAGTGCTTGATCTGCCGCAGGTCATGCCTAGGATTTGCAGCACCGAGCGCCTCCACTGCAGCGACACGGGAGTCCTGGGGTATGAGTCACTCCTCTCATCTCGTCAATCAGGATACAGACATGGTGAGTTTAAGGAATTTCCCCCATATCACCTTAGAAAATGGTGTCAGTCCATTTGGGCTGCTTTAACGTAAATACCCTGACCTGGGTAGATTAGATACCACAGGGATTGGGACTGGGAAGATAGCTTACTCATTACCAAGCTTACTGTGAAAGCATGAGGTACAGAGTTCCAACCTCACAACCCATGTTGTTATAAAAAGAAAAAGAAAAGTGAGGCACCATGGTATATGGCTATGACTTCAGTGTTGGGGCGGCAGAGACAGGCACATCCCTGGGATTTGCTGGCCAGTCTAACCTAATTGGTGAGTTCAAGGCCAGTGAGACTTTGTCTCAAAATTAGATGGGTGATATCATGAAGGAGATATTAAGGTTATTGTATGGCATCCATGTGTATAATAAGCAAACATGTGCAAGTGTACTTCCATGAACATACACACAATGGTTATTATTTTTCCCCACAGTTCTAGAGGCTGGGAAATCCAACAAGGAAGAGCCATCCGATTTGTCCTTTAGTAGGACTTACTGGGACATGATTTACTGGACATGGGACATAATTTAGGAGCTCTAGTGTCATTCACGACAGTTCTTCCATGACGTCTGCTCACCTTTCACAGGCTCCATCTCTCAGCAGTTACGCTAAGGATGAAGCGTCAGTGTATGAGTGGTAGAAACATACATGCATCCCCCATGAAAGACCCAGAACAGAATTCAAATACAGGCTGATAGCAAGGAAGACTCTGTGAACAATGGATAGAAGTCAAAAGCAGGAACTTGTGTTTGAGTCAGGCCTTTGTAAAAGCCACACAGCAATATGCACATGGGGAACCACCAAGACACTGGAAACATCTCAGTATCTGTTCAAGCATCTCGACCATCCTGGAACTCGTGATAGCCCCTGCTGGTCGCCTTGCAAGTACTCAATGAGCTTCCTGAAAATGCCTAACCTCTGAGCCCTACCACCTAGGTTGGACATTTGGGGATGGGGTCCCATTACTGTATAGAGCCTACTGATGATCACTTTAATAAATAGGTCAGTGGTGACAAGAAAGAGTGACTGTGGAGGCTATAGTGGTCATGACGTGTTTGCGGGAGGAAGAAGTGGAAGAACATAAGTAGGTAGGTGAAAATCCTGCACACATTCTTAAAGAATTTTCAGTGTCCAGAATTCCTGGGAGATGCTTCTATGCTGATTGATCTTCCCATGGAATCATCTGATACAACAGCCCCTTAAGAGTTACTGCAAACAGTAAATTAGCCAAGAAGCTTAGCAAATTTTATTACAGTTAAAACATATATAGTGGATGGATAAGTGGATGGAGTGATTTCAGAGACCATTAGTTCCTTCTGTGTATAACGAAGTAATCCAAAAGTACTTGCATTTTATAAAAGCCATTTTTATTGTCAAAGATCTTCCTATAGTACATCATGATTCTCATACAGGGAGGCTAACTCAATAAACTAAAATAAATGCAGTATGACTCGTGTGATATAGGTAGTATGAACGTGCTACCATTAACAATTTCTGATATTTTACCAAGTCAGATCTGAGTGAAATAAAGGCAGAGTAGAACATCAATTTGAGTTGAATGGTGTTAAACTTGGGAAAGTGGGAACAAGTTAAACATAGAGCCATAATACACACTAAAGTATCTGGCATTCTAAGATCATAGAACAGTATTAAATAGTCAAACAAAACAAGGACTGCATGCTGTATAGGTCACCCTGCACTCTTAGGGAGGCTTCAGTGAATACAACTTAGAAGGCAAGCACACAGCCTTGGTGTTACTGTTAAGCAACACATATCTTTCAGACTTTCTCTGAGATATGTAGGAAGTTCATTCACATGAGATGAGTTTCCATTTTGTAGGAACAGCATCCAAATATCCTAGTGACAGATAATCACTAAGTAATTAAGGAAAGACAAGAACAGTGCTGAGAAGCTGCAAGACTCCCTCTATGACCCATGAGCATCCCCTTTCCTTTTCTCTCAACAGCATTCCTGAGCCAGACGAAAATGTTTCGTAAATCTAGGTTAAGAAGAAGAAAGCAGAAAGGAAGAATGCCGGGCCTTTTACCAGCCTTTCAGTGGGAGAAAATGAATGAGCGCTATTGATGTCTAACGAAAGGTACACAAAGATTTGTATGGTCTCAGCGCCCCATGTTCTGTGTACAGAACATGAGTGCCCATGGCAGATGAGCCAATCTACATAACAGATGTGCTTGTAGAGGTGCTCACGGGTGTCCTGTTTCAGGCCAGACAGCAAAGGTTCCTCAAAATTGGATTTAGACACAGGTTGGAACTTCACACACACATGTATGGGCAACGCTGTTCAGGACCTGGGCCCTTGTGTTTTCCCTCAGTGAAATAGCACTGCCTGCCTTTTACGACCAGGCATTCAAATTTAATGGGTTTAGCAGGTGACCTGGCATTTGTAGTTTCAAATCTTTCCAGGCAATTCTGGTTTGTAGCAGAGAGTGAGCCCTGTGGTGGGAGCTGATTGATTTCCAGTCCCCATATGATTGTGTCTTTAATTCTTAGATGATTGGAATTCTTAAAATGCCATACACCACTTCCATAAAATAGCCAAAACTTGTCAACGCATAGCAGAGATTCTTTAAATCAGTTGCCATAACTGTGCCTCACCTCTCATTCCCCTCCAACTTCCTCCCTAGCATCCACCACACTTTCCCTGCCTCTCACTGATGTAACTTCACAATGGCCCCTAAATCCCCAGAAGGTAAAGGCTTATTTAGTGCAAAATGACATAGCACTCCTACCTTTTAACTGGAAACTGATGGGTAGCAAGCCCATTTCTAAGATGTAAAAGTTGGCAAAGATTTTTTTTTTTTTTAACAGGCAAAGTACTGCTTCCTCCTGTCAGTTGATCAACCCTCACATTTATTGCAGGCCGTGTCTCCTACTCAACAGTATTATTATGTAGGAAGGCACAATAAGAAGCTTCTGGGTTTTGTTTAAAGGCAACTTGTAAGTCTTGAAAAGCTTTGGGTGTCTTTTACATGGTATGATCTAAGGCTCATCAAATACATTTCATACTTTTAATTGTCCCAGCTAGGTGTGACATTAGGCCACATTCCTCTTTAAGCCCATTGCATTTTCACTCCGTGTTCTGGCATCTTACGCCATGAATATTGAGTTACGTGAATTAACTAAGAACAGAAGATCCTTCTCCCTAAATTCATAAATGATCTGGAATAAAACAAACCCCTCAACATAAAGAAGAGAATTCTTGGTATACAGAGTTGTGTTTTGTAATAAACATAAATTACCAGGAGAACAAAGTGAAATTCTACGTCTGCTTGTCCTTGCACAAGTGTCTTATACTTTGTATTTCTAGTCAGAACACAAAAAGAAGAAAATAAGTCAATTGTTATAAAAGTCCTGCTACTATCGTCTAAATACACCAGTCCCCACAGGCACATGAATTCTTCTGTTTTTACTGTGCAGATATCTCAGTTTCTCAGTTGGCAAAGTGTTTGCCTTGTAAGCATGGGGACCAGAGTTCAAGTCCTAAAATCACTGTAAAAATGCAAAGCATGATGGTACGTGCTCATAATTCTAGGACCAGGAGCAGGAGGCTAGATAGATCCTAGATTTACTACCCAGTCACTGCAGGCTAATGGATGTGCTCCAGGCAAATGAGAGATTCTGCCTAAGTAACAGTGGACAGTGTTCCTGAGGAATAATACCTGACGTTGTCCTCTAGCCTCTGTATGTACACACACCTGCATGCATCCCACAGACAAATGCAAATACAGAAAAAGTTCTCCTTCCTTCCTGTTACCTACTATTGATTTTATCATGAGCCTTCTGTCTTCCTGAAACTCAATGTGTGTGCAGACAGCCTCACCCCCACACCACCACTCTTTGGCTGTCTTCTCAGCCTCATTGAACTAAGTTGGGCTTAGTTTCTGCCCCTCCTGGAAGGTATGACATCCCTGTAATTTAGGGTATATCCCAAGCCCTCTGCCAAGTGCCTATCTTAATATCTACTCCTATATCTAAGGACATTCTTACTTTTGTTTTCCATACAGATTGTTAAATCTTTCAGAGGAGAGAATCCATACTATGTGTCTTTGCAGAAAATAGTGTATGACACAATTCTCACTCAACCAGTGTGTTGTGGTTTAAAGATGTATTCAAGGGGTGAATGCATGATTCCTGATATTAAAAATCTCTATGAGCCTGTTTTCTCACATTAAAATGTCCTCTTTCCTATAAGCTGAACATCCTAGTGGCTAAAGAAGGTAGGTCAAAGGTTCAGGACCAGCCAAGACTACCTGTCTCAAATCATAATGAAAATAATTACTATTTAAAAAGTAAACTTTAATTGCCTGTCACAAGTTTTACTCTGTTGATTGTGCCCAGGCTGGCATCAAACTTGAGTTCCTCCTTCCTCAACCTCCTGGTGCTGGGAGTACAAGTGCCATCACCGCACCTGAAAGATTGATTTGAAAATTAAGAAATATTATATATAAAATTCTGGAAATGACAATCCCTCAGTAGTGTGTTTTCTCTATATTTCTTTTTACTTAAGAATTTTCCCCACATGAGTGGTGTAAATTATACAGTAGTAAAGCAATGAAGTTCATAAAGTTAATATAACTTTCCCACAAAACATTGAAAAAGAGGCAATGCTTATCATACAATTTGAAAATACAGAATCCACATAATGACACTATGTTCCTCTTGTATGATGAAAATATTAAGAGCAGGACTGTTTATGAAAGTACACAGAAGATCAGTTATTAGAAGGGATGTGGTATGACAATTAAGATGATGTGCTGTGAGAGACCTGGACACAGAGACTCAAACCTCAGCTGTGTAGTAGACAGGGATGCATCACTAGTGGTCACTTAGACTCATTAAACTTTAGTGGTCTTGTGTCCAAATGAAAACACTACCTCAATATCTACGCTGCTTTAGAAATTGAGTACATGATGCATGCAGCCATGACTTTATGAATGATATTGCTACTAACGGCAATAGAAAGCAATGCTTTTAGAAACTATGTATTGGACTAGACTACACACCAAATACCCTATCTATGACTTCTTATACCTCTCATACTGGAAAACCTGCATGGCCTTCTTTTGAAGATTTTTTGTACTGAGTCTCTCCCCTCACAGTAGTGGGTTTTCTAGTGTGTACTTAATTCTCTAGCAGAACTGTAGAAAAATAATCAATCACAAATTGGCCCTAAGGAAACAATAGGCTTTTCTCTGTGATGTAATGGAAGATATACACCAGGAAATTGATGAACTCATGAGTCTAGTATTGTAGAGAGATTCACCAAGGCAAGGCCAGGTCAAAAGGAGAATTGGGGAAAAGGCTGAGAGGTACAGCTGTCTGACAGTAGTTTTTCCCTGGGTTATATCTCTGCCCTTCACATGATATATGTATCCCTTCCCTAACTTTGACTAGTCTGGGACAAATGCACAGAGTTACCTCAGAGTGCTCAAACATGAAAGTGGGACCCAGATATGGTTCAATTACTATGCATAGAAGAAATAAATGGATCTCAAACTTCATGAGCCATACCAGAAGGAGTGACAATAAGAAATGGAACAAATCAATCTAAGATCAATTCTACTAACATCAGAGGCTAGGCTGGTTTTGAAATGGTTAGTTAGAAAATATTCTCACTTAATATCACTTAGGAAGAGAAAATGTTAATATATGTTTTTAATACTCCACAAATATTAGTATATAATGGTAAGAGATCCCAGATGATCTAGCATGTGTGTGTGTGTGTGTGTATTTATACATGTATAAATACACACACACACACACACACACACACAGAGAGAGAGAGAGAGAGAGAGAATGAGACCAAGAACTAAAGGATGATTGGAATCATTTATCTCCTGTCATCATATGAAAGAGGAAGTAAGTTTGGGAAGCAATGGAAGAGCCAAAGTTGATCTTCCAAATACACCTGTTTCCTAGTATCCTCAGAAATACTGCAATAATGAGAGTTTGTTCTAATTTTTGAAGTTATGGATTATGGGACCAAGCTTATTTTGGTTTAGACTACAGAGAGGACTGAAGATGTTGCCCTCTGTTGTGATGCTGAAAACAGCAAGCAACTGTAAGTACCAGAGCAAATGATGACTTAGGAGAGATGTCAGACTTTGCATGAATATAACTGCCAAAGAGCATTTTCCAGCTATAATTCCATGACAGGGGGGATCAGATTATTCTTGTCTGGTAAAATAACTGGAAAAAAAAGCATAGGAATACATATATCTCAGAGTGCCTTTCAGACAGCATAAAACAAACACCACATGTCAATGCCACCAAAAAGAAGGGAAACAAATCTCATGGGTGCTTATGGAAACACACATTTGCTGCTTGAAAAAAGTTTTAGGATTACAGCATTGGAAAAGGACTGTGAATAGATTCTAGAGGTCACCTGGATTACAAGGAACAGAGTTTGATGTTTAAAAAGGCCAACATGGCCAGGTTTTATAAGAAAAGGAAGGCAGAGTGATTCAGAGAAGACTACAGATCTATAGATATTTCTCCTGAAACTTCAGCACCTACCAACGCACCGGCACATACAAGAGAGGAGTCTTCCAAGGCAGAACAAAGCAAGAAGCAATGGCTGAGCCATGAGACCAGGGAGGAGGAAACTGAGTGACCTAAAGCTTATACCCTAAATGTGTAATGCTTATCATATTATTTGAATAGAAACTGAAATAAATTAATGAGCAGCAAATTTTATAGAAACTAGTAAAAATTAAGTAAATGGGTAGAAGTAATAAGCCAATACAACAGTGAATATTGAACAAGAAAGCATGTCAATTACTCTAATGAGAACAGAGGATGAATGAAAAAATAAGAAATAATATCATGGTAGAATAAAAATAAAATATATATATACTTGCCTAAAGCCAAAAGATGAAAACCAGTGGTTCTCAAATCAAGAGTAATTTTGATTCTCCGAGGCAATGCTTGGCAATGTCTAGAGATATTTTTCACTCTTGGAATGTGAGTTGGGGCAGGTAATGGTGTCTAGCTTGTATAAACTAAGAATATATTTAAACACCCTGTCACATGGAGGTTATCAGGGAAAAGAATTCACTGGCCTACAGTGCAAATATTGCTAAGGTTGAGAAGGCCAGCAGTACACTTGCACTGAAGAAACATCAAAGGACATCCAGGCACATATTCTCAAGAGAAAATATGCTTTCATATAATGATAAAACAAGTTATAACTAAAGCATAGAAAATCAAATACAAAAGCTCCTTGATTAATAACATGCAAAACAGATTATAGAACAGGAATATTTCTGGGATAAAAGAGAGATAAAAACATGCCAACTCCACAAGGGATCAGCAAAATACTAAATTCACATAAAACACCAAATAAACTTTCAAATAAAACAAAACCTGATAGAAACAAAAGGAACCAAAGCACAAAATTTCATAAGTCTAAGTTTTATTGGAAATAATAATCACACTTTCTTCATGGTTAAAATAGCAAGACATCAATGAAGTTATAAAAAACACTATCATACATAAGATTACCTAATTGACTTTTGTTGAACATCACTGTATGAAAAAGGAAAATATATACTCCTTCAAACATACATAAAACATTAACAAAACAAGTCCCAACAAATTAAAACTGGATAAAGTTGGGGTGGAGAGATTGCTTAATTGTTAAGGTGCTTTCCTGCAAAGCCTAAGAACCAGGTTCAATTCTCTAGGTCCCACATAAGAAAGATGCACAGGTGGCATATGAATCTGGACTTCATTTACAGTGGCTAGAGGCCTTGGAACACCCATTTTCTCTCTCTCTCTCTCTCTCTCTCTCTCTCTCTCTCTCTTCTCTAACTCTTTTATATTATTTATCTTTTTCTTTCTTCTCCTAGTGGGCTGTAACTCCCAGTACCAGCAAGTGGCTATCATCCACAATGAGCTTTTGATCAGACAGACCTACAAGGTTTCCTAAAAGAATGACAGATTTCTGACAGAGTACTTGATGACCCACAAAGGTTAGTGGTAAGACCCTACTGCTGAAGACACCATATGTGGTGGACATGTAACATGGAGTGACATGGCTGGAAGCTGGAAGAAAGTCAGTCCCCAAACAGTCAGTGTGTCTAGTGCCAGAAGGTGCTACATGGGAGACTGGGGGAAAATGACCAATATCTATCTGTCCAAGCAACTCATGGTCTAATCTATTTAACAGCAAATAATCTGTTGCGATGCTCACACAAGTGCAATAGTGGTGCACAGCCATGATGGGAAACCAACAACTCTTGATTTGGCTAACTGATCCATCAGCTCAATAGAATGGGACCCCTACCTGGAGCTTGGAAACATGTCAGAAACATATGCAAACATGAACCCGCTCTCCAGTATCAAGCTACCACCAATTGTGGGCTACAAGAGGGCCTACACCTATTAAATTCTCTATTAAAAAAATATGGGTCATACCATTTATCTGGTGCTAATTTTACTCTCGTTGGAGAATCTGCTTCTCTTTTTCAGATGGAGGCAGATCCTAAGAAGAGAACCACCCCATCATACCTCAAAAGGGACCCCCAGCTGTTTTCTTGGTGAACCTGGTACCAACAAAAGGGTGGAGATTGATACAGAGAACAATCACCTCCTACTGAATCAGATAACCAGAGACACAGAGGCCCCCAACACCTCATCACTTAAGCAGACCCAAAATGAACCCAACATGGCTCAAGGAAATTTTTGTGGAAGAGAGGGTGGAAAGAATGTCAGAGCCGCATGTTGGGTCATGGTACGCAGAGACATTTCCTCCTACCCATAACTGTGGGCTAACTCCACAATGCATGACACATATACCTCAACAAGGAGGGGCCAGGGGGAGGGGGTAGGACACGGAGGAGGCTAACAGTGGTACCAACTTGACTGTATTCACTGAATATAAAACTAATTATGAAAAATAAATAAATAAAGTAAATTATCAAAATGTATTGAGTTATCTAAGGTTATACTTGAAATAAAAAATATTAATGAATCAAAAACATGGAAAATAAGAAAATTCCCAAATTTATAACAGTGGTAGTAATTTTCAGAGATTAGAAAAATAAAAAGGCAAATAAGATGTAAAATCAGCAGAAGTAATAAATAATGCCGATAAGGGACAAAAATCACAAACATAAAATATAAAAACATATAAAAATAAATTAAATACAAAGTAGACTCTTCAAATCATCAACAAAATCTATCAAACTTCCAGAACCATTAAAGAAAAAAGTTATATAAACGCGAGTGTGTGTGAGTGTGTGTGTGTGTGTGTGTGTGTGTGTGTGTGTGATTAGAGACATTTTTCAATGTTGGAATGAGGTTGGGGGCAGGTACTGGTATCTAGCTGGTATAAACTAAGAATGAAGTTAAATACACACATGCACATATATAATGACATTTCCAATGTAGTGGACTCATCATGTCTATTAAATAATGAAAGGATGGATAAATTAAGGTATCATAATAAAATAAAAGACTATTGTTATGAAAAATTGAAACCATCTCACTTGTAACATGCATAAAATTATAAAGAACAAGGTTAACTAAAATAATCCAGGAACAAAAAGTTAATCGACACATGATCTCACTCCTATGGGGAATCTGAAGGTTGGTCTCCTAGAAGTTGGCGGTGGAATGGTGGTTACCAGGGCTTCAGAGAACAGGAGAAGATGAGACAGGGGAAAGTTTGATCAATGGATGTGAAATAGAAATTAAAGAAGCACGGGAAGTTGTGGTATGCTGCTGAGAATGTATGCAGGAATTAAGTACTATATATTCCAAATTTCTAGAAGAAAAGGTTTTGAATGGTGCAACAAATATTTGTTCAAATGAATAACAGAGCATATGTTTAACCCAATATATGTGTTACCATAAGAAAGGTCATAGATATGCATACATTTTGTTAAATTAAATTTGAAAACCATAAAAATATTTTAACACTTCTGTATCCAGTTTAGCTGTCTGCCTCAGTAAACCATGCAGCTTAACAAAATGTAGTCAATATTTTCACCACTGCTGTGCAGGCCTAGACAAAGCAATGTGTCAATATACATAAATAAAAATCATCCCTTATTGCAAAGTAAGGAAGAAAATCATCTTCACTTACAGAATACATCATTGTCTATGTAGAAAATTTCCTGTAAATAACAAAAAAGCTATCAGAACTAACAAGCTATTATATAGAGGCAGATGATAAGAGATGAGAATACAAAATTTAATTATTTTCTTATATACCAACAATGAACAATTAAAATATAGCATTCCATTTGTACTCAAAATAGTCATAAGTCTAAAAATATGTAAATGATGCAATGGGTAAATCTGTAAAATTATGGAAGAAAGAAATCAAAGATAATTAAATTAATGGATAGACATTCCATATTCATAGATAGAGAGACTATTGCCCAAATATTACTTGTTACAATTTTGTGTATACATTCAATTCAATCCATTTCAAACTCCCACTAAGTAATTTGTGGAACTTGACAAACTTTCCAAAGTTTATATGCAGACACCAAAGTCCTAGAATAGCTAATAGGAATATTTAAAGAGGACAATAACTAACACACTTTCTCCCTGAGTTGTAAAGCTACAAAAATCAAGATGGTGTACATGTGTGGTGTTGGCAAAGAACAGAAGAATTAACACAAAAGTAGAATAGACAGTGAGAAAGAGACTGATAAATTTTCACATGTGACATGAAAGTGGGAAAGAATAATGTGGGGGTGTAGCAAGGGGGAAAAGGAAGGGAGTGAAGGGGAAGCAAACAATTGTATGAAAAAAATTATCTATATGTCTGCACACTAAAAATAACTTTATAAGATGGCACACAGATTACTTCAATATAAAGAGAGGAATGAAGTGTCATCACAGACAAATATTTGCAAGGAAATTATTAAAATGACAATTTCAAGGAATTTCATGCAAAACTTGAAAACACAGATGATACTAGAAATATCTTGAAAGATGAAAAATAAGTCATGTATATCAAATATAATGCCCACTGTAAAAATTATTTCATAGAAAAGTTAATTCTGAAGACTAGGGGAATGGCTCAGCAGAGAAAGCGCATACCACGCAAGGCTGAGGACCAGACTCCACATAAAAAGCTCAAAGCCATGGTGGTTTTCTGTGATCACAGCGCACTGACAGTGAGATGGGAGGCAGACACAGGAGGATTTCAGGGATTCTCAAGGCAAGCAGAGCAAAAGAAAAACTGCAGGTTGAGATTCAGGGAGAGGGACCCTGCCTCCACTGAGATGGAAAGGCAAGGACGGAACCAAACGATGTCATCTGACATCACACATGCACCTTGGCAGGCACACGCCCATATGCACACACACACACATGCTCATGCACACATACTCACAAACACTGGGTGGAAAAGTGCATCCTGAGGCACTCCCCACATACACACACATATACTGAAACTGAAAAATGCACTCATGACTCCAGAGTGAAAACCAAAAACCCCACTGAGGAGGAGCATGAGTGGAATGGAGGCAGGGGAGAGGGGATGTAAGAGTATAATCCAATGGGAATATGATCAATATGCAATTTGTTAATACTGTAAAGTTTATAAAAATGAAAATAATTTAGAAATATATTAAAAAAACTTTTGAAAGTAAGTATAAACAATAGCTGTCTTTGGCTACCTTTACTGTACAGTTGTAATGCTTTTTAATCTTGCCCAACTTTGGTGTTTTTGATGACGTAATAAGAACATAATTATTAATTACTAATGTAGTGCAAAAAGTAAAAATAAAACACATTAACAAACTTTAAATCATTAATACAGTTCAAAAAATAAAAAAACACACATTAACAAACTTAAAAAGGGATAAATTTTTTAAAGGTGATGAACTCTATAGAGAAAGAGTTGCCAGAAGAGCTAGACATCCAATCCACATACCAAGAAAGGAAAGTTGATCCTTACTGTATGACGAACTGTAATTCATAGACTTAAATACATCAAAAGGATGGTAGGAAAAACAAAACAAAACATAGAAGCATACTTTTCCTAATTTAGCCAAGGCTAGCTTTAAATTTGCACTATCCTGACATTACATTTATGTGGGAAATCTTTGTAGCATTGTATTAAGCAGAAGTTTTTTTTTGATATGATACCAAAAATACAAAATATCAAGGATAAAGAAAATATGATTTCATTCATTTTAAGAACTTCTGAGATTCAAAATGTAACTACTGGGCTGGAGAGATTGCTCAGTGGTTAAGGTACTTGCATGCAAAGTCTAACAACCCAGGTTAAATTCCCCAGTACCTACATAAAGCCAGAAACACAAAGAGGAGCATTCATCTAGAGTTCATTTCCAGTGGCTGGAGGCCTGGCATGCTCTCTCTCTCTCTCTCTCTCTCCTTTCAAATAAATAAATAAAAATGTTTTATAAATTGCTACTACTAATAGAAGAAGTTGATAAAACATAGAAAGGGAAAATATTTGCAATCCATCGTCCATTGTTTGCTTATTTTCTTAATAAATAAAGCCATATACCTATACAAACTTGCATCTCAGTGTGCATGGATGCTTTATTTACAACAAATAAAAACTTGAAGCCATCTGTGTATGAACAAGTATTTGCAGAAACATATTGCTGGGAATCCAACAACAGAACACCACTGAGCAACTAGAAGATATGAAATATTGATCCAAACTCTAATATCGGGTAGACCTCACCACAGTCGTGCTCAGTAAAGGAAGTCACGTGGTCCCAAAAGCACATAACATATGAATCTGTTTATATGAAATTCTGGAAATTTTGAACTGCCTGGCAGTGACAGCACGTAGATCAGATACTCCGTGGAGACAACAGTAGAAGATTGGGCAACTTACACGTTGCCATGGGTGATCAAAATGTTCAGTGCTTGATACTGTCATGATGGTTTTACAAAGGTACATATATGTGTGGGTAGGAGCAGAAATCATAAATCCGTGCACTTTACATATGTGAAAGCTATTGTGGGTTAACTTTAAATGAGTGTAGCTTTAAAATGAGTAATTTTTCTCAGAGAGGATAGGTGAGAACTAATTAATTCAATGGACTTCTGAGGATAATATCTGAATGGAAGATCTATGAAAAGCCTCAGAAGAGGATCACTAAACAAGAGTAGAGATAAATAAATTAAGAAATAAGGAAATAAAACTATGATAAATGCTAATATACATTATACAGTGTGTTCCTCTGTGTGTTGTATAGTCTCCTCTGCATGTTCATTCCCAGAAATGTGTCTGATTGACTCCTTGCCCTCAAACTCAGGGGCTTAGTATCTGATTCTCAATGAATTTGACTAGAGAAAATGTATTATCTTATCTAACAAACAACGTTGTTCAGAATGTCCCATTTGTGTAATCATGTGAGGATGAACTGTCTCCCATAACTGGCCTCCAGCTGGTAGTGTTATTATGGGAGGTTGTGGACACTTGACAACATGAGACTTCATTTGACAAAGTAAATTACTGAGGCAGGTCCTTGACTACAACTTGTCTCTGGTCCCTTCTTGTGCTTTCTCTAAGTGAGAAGCCTTTGCCACCTGTTACCATGACATTCAGCCTAACGTAAGCCAAAAATCAATGGAGCCAAGAACCGTGGGATGAAACTTCTGAAACTGTGAGGGAAAGTACACAGTTCCTTCCTTTAAGTTGTTTTTGTTAGGTACTTACAGTGATGATAAGAGTGAATAGCACAATTAGTTTCTATGTTTTACAAGTGAAGAAAGAGTTAAGAAAATGTAAGTAGTTTGTCCAAGATTCCAAGAAGGTCATGGGACATGCTGAGAAACAAACACCCATCTTCATTTGGCAACTATACGGCCTCCTAAATAAAGCTTTCTCATGACTGAGTCATTAAAATCTATCCTAATATCTTTTTGGATGACATTTTCAGGTTGGCAGATTATATAATGCTAAAGGCATAGTTTATCTTGATATATCAAAGCATCTCTAATAATAGCTCTATGACTATCAGGTGAAATGTGATAGAAATGATTGGACGGATAGATGAATTAACAGCTAGTTGAATCACTATACCCAATTAGTGCTGATTAATAGGGCCATGTGAAGCCAGACTGTGTGTTTTCAGAGAGTGACACATCATTGCGGCCTACACAAACCTGACACATACTCAGCACAGACAAATGCTTGTGGGATTTAATTAAAGCCCCAGGGAGTCCCTGATGGATTGTCATCAGGTCCTATCCTTGAGTTTCTCATCTATGATACACATATCAGTGAATTTAATGGGGTCTGCAATCATAATTATGAAATATGTTATAAATGCTCTATTAAAACAACATTGATAAGTTATACATTATAACACAAAAATCTAACTTATTAATATTTATTCTACAATATGCATTGCACAGCCACCACATAGATCCTATTGTGTGCATTAAGCCAAATGTGTTTTCAAGGTTTTTATAATTACAAAGTATGAGAGGATATTTTAAATATTTTATATAAATTCCTAGATTTATTTTGCAAAGTAGAACCATTTAGCCTTGAATGTGACATGTCTCCCAGAGGCTCCTGTGTTTGAGCACCTCATTGATAGCAAACTTACACTGCTGGGGAAAATTTTTGATCCTTGAGGAGGTGGAGCATTGCTGGAGGAAATGGGTTACCAGGGAGTAGGTCTTGAGGTTTTAGAGTCCTGCCCCCCGCCCCCCATGTGGATCTTTTCCTGACTCTGGTTGCAATGTGACACTGGCCTCTGCAGCTACCATAGCTTTCTCACCGTGGTGGGATGTATCCCCTTGAACCTGTACACCTAAATAAACCCTTTCATTCCTTAAACTGCTGTATTTGATCACAGCAAGAATGTAACTGATATACCAGGTCTAGTGGTCAGGTGACGCTGAGGTAATTTTTACATTTATAAAAAGCACTTTAATATTTGTACTAATGGATCCTGGAGATTCCTAGTATTCTCTGCCATCTGTAAAATAAAATGGATTTTCCAACCAGGAGTGAAAGTAGCTTGGATTAAAGAGGATCAGCTATTACTTGAGAGACTTGTTAACGTGTATACCCACTCTTCTTAGCCAAGGAGCAGTGGCGGATTATCTCTGGGGTCTCTGAGTTTCCTATCCATGGCATTCTGACTTGATTCGCAGTTCCAAGTAAGAGTTCTATCCCACTGGTTGTGCCTCATGTCCAACCTGAGAACAGCTGGTGACCGGCATGGGCTGTGTTTCACTATAGCACAGGTGTGTACTTCTTGCCAGGCTGGTTGATTTTGTAGCTTGCACAATCTCCTGTTTATTCACACTGTTGGTGGCCATTATCTCCCAGAAGCTCCAGAGCACTTTCCAGCACTGTGAGGGATAGCCAGGAGGGAACAGGTTTCCTGCTCAGTTCCATTATGGGCTCTCCATGTCCTGTGACCACAGCTCCATCAATATGACAAGAAAAGATGGGCAACTGCCTGAAAGAGATATGTTGCCTCTACAACATCTGTGGAGGCCCAGGAGACATTGCAGAGGATGTCAACAGCCAGTGTGGTCACTCAAAAGTCATTAAAGCAGAAATCCAGAAGCTATGGAGAACTCAACACTAAACCACACTTCAATTTCAGAAGGAGAGGTGGATAGATTGTAAGAGTCACGAGGTGAGTAGGAATGTCGTGAGGAATTTCCCCCTCCCCACCACCACAGTGAATACCAATAATCCCACTCAGGAGGGCCCACAATGGAATGGGTGCAGAGGAGGGGGGATATAAGAGCATAACTATTAAAAGAAATAAAATAAAATTTTAAAAATACTCCTATTAATATTTTCTGAGTTAATTTTATGCTGTAATAGATCTGATCTGGCCAGACTTTCTAAATACTATTATATTCAATCTATTAAATTACAAAATAACTATTGCAGCATTGTTTTTCTTAAAGAAACATCCTTTCTTTTTTTTTTAAATATAGAAAACAAAGCAAAAGCCCTTATTGCTTAAAAAAAAATCCTGAAAAACACTCATATGGTCAAAGTAGCATCTTGACAAATTATAAAATAATAAATCTTGTCCTACAATTATAACAATATAAAGTGACTGCTTATTCTTAATAAGTTAACCTCTTTTTAAAAAGAACTCCTGGGCAGGGGGAATAGCTAAATGGTTAAAGACACTGCTTGCAAAGTCTGCTGGTCCAGGTTTGATTCCCTAGTACTCATATAAAGCTAGATGAACAAATGGATATATACAGCTGGAGTTTGTTTACAGTGACAGGAGGTCCTAGTGTGCCCATTCTCACCCTCTTTCCCTTTCTACCTTTCCCTTCCTCCCTCTCTCTCTCTCTCTGTCTCTCTCTCTTCCCCCCTCTCTCTCTCTGTCTCTCTCTCTCTCTCTCTCTTTCCCTCTCTCTCTCTCTGTCTCTCTCTTTCCCTCTCTCTCTCTCTGTCTCTCTCTCTCTCTCTGTCTATCTGTCTCATCTCTATCTCCTGGCAAACAAATAAATAAAATATGTAAAAACAAGTCCTAGTCAAATCAAGGATTTTTCTAGCAATAGATATTAGCTAGAAAATAGACCAATTCTAAAAATGTATGGAAGATAATGGTTCATGATTTGTAACAATTCACTTTGAAAACATTTGATTTTTAATGGAAATCAACAATGTATTATAATTTTGGATGATGACGATAATTAAAGAACAGAAAGGTACAATTGCCATTTTAAGACACTGTATCAGAAAATATAAAGATAGTTATCAGGAAAGCAGGATATAGAGAAATAAAGCAGTCAATTTAAGAGTTAAAAATCAGAACAAGAAATAAAATGATCCCTCTTTCAAAGCTAATTTGGCATGGGGAGATGGCTTAGTGTTAAAAGGCATTTGCTTGCAAGGCCTGATGACCTGGGTTTGATTCTCCAGTGCCCATGTAAAGTCAGATGCACATAGTGGCTCATGGGTCTCAGGTTCATTTGCAGTCAGTGCACCCACACTTATTCTCTCTTTGTCTGCCTCTTTCTCTCTGTCTGTCTGTCTGTCTCTCCCAAATAAATAAATAAAAGCATTGCAATGTTTCCTTTAAAAAAAGCTAAATTGGAAGTTGTGTTTTTCTCTCTTTTTGTTTTGTTTTGCTCTTTTCCAAGGTAGGGTTTTACTAGCTCAGGCGGACCTGGAATTCACTATGTAGTCTTAGGGTGGACTTGAACTCACAGCAATCCTCCTACCTCTGCCTCCCGAGTGCTGGGATTAAAGGTATGTGCCATCATGCCCGGTGGAGGTTGTGTTCTGATATAACTTTTAGTTGGAACAAATTGACAATCATTAACCACATGCTGATAAATACAGATGAAATACCTGAGAGGTTCACATATTATACAAAGCAAGAGGATAAAGAGGTGTTTAAGAAGATCTCCCTGCCCTTGTGGAGATTTAAGTTTAGCAACAGAAAGAGATCAGCTTCACAGTGAATGTGTGCTGGCCTCCTGGAGTACTGGGTAGTCCCAGATATGACGTAACATCATGCGTTGCAGGGACAGTTGCCATTTTCACTTATGAAGCTTCTCACTGGTATGGAGATTAGTGACATGTCATGGGCAGAAAGTGTACCCTGGCTCAGGATCAGACATGAATAAGAAAATGAAGTAAACAGCAAATGTCACTACTATACATTGAAACAATGAGAGAGAAAGAGAAATATATTGTTATACATTTGGTTTTAAGTGAACAATATTTAGAGACATCACCCAGAAATGAATTATTTTTTTGTCAACATCCTAAGGGGGATGGGGAGAGAGCTCAGTAGGTAAGGTGCTGGCCACACAAGCATTAGGGCTTGAAGTCGGATCTCCAGCACCCACGTAAAATGTTGGGCATGCCCCAAATCCCAGAGTTGGGGAGGCAGAGACAAGAGGACCCCTGAAACCCATTGACTAGCAGCTTTAACTGAATCCCTGAGCTCGAAGTTCAGTGAGGGCCCTGTCTAAACACACACAGTGGAGAGTGACTGATGAAGACACCCAGTGTCAACCTCTGACTTCTAGATGCACCCCCACACACATTTGAACATGAAAGCTCACAAACATGTACACGCCCCCACACACAATAAAAAACAAATTCACTTAAATAGTTTTAAAATAAAACATAATACTAAGGGAAGGATGCATTGAAGAAGTTGATATTGAACTGGTCTACAGAAATGCTAGCAAATAATGAGTGCTATGGAACTTGCCAACAAGATGCCCTGGGCAGGGCAACTGTGGGAATGTGGGTATTCCAGAGCAATTCTGAATATCCATAATGTGTACAGGTAGGATAGACCTTTCTTCCAAGAGCCATGGAGGTCACAGGAGCAAATAGACAAGGGCTGTGAACATCGTTTTATTACTAATGAAAAAGAATCATTTTTTTATGTATGGATACATCATGTGTTGGTACCCTCATTTCTCTCAGGGAGTTTTGAGGAAGAGGGGACAGAAAGATTGTAAGAGCCATAGGTTGAAAAATAGAATATATTTTAATGAAGAAATGCATTTTAGTTAGAGTGAGTTGCTCTTAAAAGTTTATTTTAAAACAAACAAAAAAACCCAGCAGCTCTAGGAAAATCATAGATACCTAATTTAATTCCTACACAGATCTTTGAAGAATCAAGAAAATATACTTTCACAACACAGAAAGAATGTGAGCTTGAAACTGAGAAGAGAGAAGTCCAGAATTCATTCAAAGCCTAGCCACTTGCTGGGCAGCTCTGGAGGTCACACATCATGCCCTAGCATGGAACATGTGGCCTCCAGGAGACATTATTAGCTGTTGGCTCTGAGTCAACACTCACCTCCAGGGATTCTAAGCGCCACAGCGGTTTATCAGTCAGAGCGAAAAGGGTTGGAGTTCAGTGGAAGTTGGAGTCCTGAAAGTTATATCTTGCAGTTCCGTTGCACCTGAAGGACCATTCTGGGCTCCTGTTACTTGGAGAAGCACGCCATGCCACTATCAGCATCCTGCATTAGGGTACAAAGGGCTGCTGTTACTGTAGAAAAGAGCCAAGACAATTACCTCCTCCAAAATAATAAATTAAAAGAACAGGTTTGCAAAGGAATTCCAGATAATGATACTGAAGTAAAGGAACCGGGGTGCTAAGTTCCATCAAATCCCTGCATAACTCAACGTTTGGGCTGACAAAAAAGCATAATGGATCTTTGACAGTAGATTATTATGCAGTTGATGAGAGTAATATCAATTCCTTGGCAAATACGGTATCTTTATTGGTGTAAACTGTGGGAGGCCTTCCTCTCATATGCATTTGTCTTCCTCTTGTAATAGTGAATGTTTTTTTTCTCAATACCCATTAATAGAGATAATTACAAGATAACTGATAAAATGCATCGTCACAAGCAGCAGTAACACAATCTGTCTTACCTCAGGGTTACTGATACTCTGATTTATGTCATGATATAATCTATATTGTATCTTGGAAAAATCATTTATCAAGGACTTATGTTTACTAGACCTGGTGAGTCTTAGTGACACTTACTAAGCTGCATGCACACCAGCTTCCAGGAAAACAACATCATTAAGATCACACTGTTCAATATCATCAAACATGTCAAAATATCACCTAGGAAGCCTAAGCTTGTTGAGCATAAGAAGTTAGCAACAGAGTCCCTAAGGTACTAAATGTTACAATGTTCCATTTCATGGCTAGATAGTGAAACGCTTATATCTGTGTAGCCGTGCTCTCCTCTGCATCTATTCTACTCAACCTCTGTGATGTGGAACCACAGTCTTGGACAAGTATTGCAAGACGGTGTCAGCGCATTCCACTGAAACACGTGGACGGCCACAGGGCACATTTAGAGCCGGGTCTGCACTTTGTGGAACTTGGTTTCATGTGAAGTCTGGACATACTAACCTCTTAAGCTTACTGACCATAAAGTCTAGGTTAAAATACACCAGCCCCCACTAGGGCAGAAAAGGAAGTCTAATGGACATTAGCTGAGGAATTGCAATTTCCTTGGTCTCACTACAGGGAACAGTATCAGAAAGTTAGAGAATGCATTTAGTAATTTGCATTCTGTGTAGAGAGGATTAATTTTAAAGTTGCAACATGTGTGAGACACAGAGATATATATTGTCCTACTAATTGTTTGGGGATATAGTTTCAAGAGTTTTGTTTTGCAAGTTTCCAGTGTGTTCTGATTTAAGGGCAGAAAGACATTTTTTAATGAATTTTTATTCCTGAAATGACAGTGTGAATTTTTATCACGCTTTCAGAAAACTGGACAGCCCTCTTCAGCTTTGTAGTTCTAAGCATGATGTCTGTGATCTAGCGACAACACTGTCCCAGAGGACATCTTCCTTGCGGACAAGGTTGTCCATTAAGCGGTCACCTTCGGCACGCACGAGTTGATTGGGCTTTACTTCTTGCCTTGCTTCGCAGTGCTGTCCATCTTAAACTACGAGCGCAGATCATCAGAGGCACACACGCATTTACGTCACATTGAATACCATAGATGATTAGAACAATGATCTGGAAGATTATCCCCACAGCCCTTCATGATTGTGATTTTCTGTGTCAGGAACCTCTCCACATGACAAAATGGGATGAAAAGGTCATTGCTCCACCTCTGGGTAGAACTTACAATACTTTAATCATTCACAGACTGATAGCAAATTCCCATTTCTACTAGAGATAATATGAGTTGCTTATTTGTTCTCTTTTAAAGGTAATGGATTTTTATTATTCTTTACTCCTAGCCTTCATAACATCTGAGTTATGTTAATCAACCCTAATTAATACAAATTATTTTATTTTTGCTTTAATGATTTTTTTTGAAAACAGGTATTGAAAGTCAGAAGTGCTTAACCCTTGCCCCTGTCTGCTATTTTCTTTATGTGACACTTGAGACAAGTCACTTCTTCCTAGCCTTTATTTTGCATCTAGAAAAGG
The DNA here is from genome assembly GCA_036346955.1 of Dipus sagitta. NCBI lineage: Eukaryota > Metazoa > Chordata > Mammalia > Rodentia > Dipodidae > Dipus > Dipus sagitta. The sequence continues at coordinate 106,311,682 of CM070780.1, read as the reverse complement.
GAGAGATTGCTGTAAACACTGAAGCTACTACAACACTTTTAAAATTCATGAAATCTCTCCATTGGTATAAAAATGCTTGTTCTTTCCTGGGAAGTTTATTGTGTCTGTATATGAAGGGAGGAAAATTGTTTAAATCTGTGGTTAACTTGAAGTGAAACACTATTTTATCCTATTTGCCTTTATTACTCAAGATATTTCATTTAGATTCTGCGTCATATTTATTTATTTACTTATTTGTTTATTATTTGCATATGTGTGTTGGGGGGCATTCCAGGGTCTCTGGCCACTGCAAAAAGAACAACAGGTACTTGTACCACTTCCTGTGTCTGGCTGTCTGTGAGTGGCTAGGGCATTGAACCAGGCCAGCTTGCTTTTCAAGCAATGCACCTTCAAGCGCTGAGACATCACCTCAGCCCTTCTTTTCATTTTATTTATTTTTTTAATAATTTACTTTTATTTATTTATTTGAGAGAGGGAAAGAGGCAGAGCAAGAGAGAGAGAGAGAATGGGTGCTCTAGGGTTTCCAGCCACTGCAAACGAACTCCAGATGCATGCGCCACCTTGTGCATCTGGCTTACGTGGGTCCTAGGGAATCGAACCTGGGTCCTTTAGCTTTGCAGGCAAATGCCATAACCACTGAGCTATCTCTCCATCCCTCTTTCTATTTATTTTTTGTATGTGGTGTGTGTCTATGACATGCATGTACGCATGGATGTGCAGACGTGACAGCTATGCATACATGTGATGAGACCAGAAGAGAATCAGATGTTAGATGTGCTTCTCCATTGCTCTTCCATGTTGTTTCCTAGAGATGGACTTTCTCGCAAATTCCAAAGCTTTCTATCTTCGTGAGCCTCGGTGATTCCCCTGTCTCTGCTCCCCGCAGGACAGGGATTACAGATGTGCATGGCCACACCCACCTGCTCACATGGGAGTTGGGACATCCAGCTCATACTGGCCCAGGTCCTTTCAAGCGTTCCCGTTTGATGAAAGCACAGGAGGCGTTCTTCACCATGGAGCTCTCTCTAGCCCTGTATTTATTTTTCATAATGTAAGGACGTGCTGCCCAAGCTTGACCTCTGCCTTTTGCCCTTCTTTGGCCTCCATAACACTACACTCCATTTCCCACCAGCCTCTTTTTCTTCCTTTCTTTTTATTTTGTTGACAACTGCCATAATTGTAAACAATATCCCATTGTAATTCCCCCCTCCCCCCACTTTCCCCTCTGAAACTCCACAAATGTGTAGCCCAGGCTGGCCTTGAACGCCTGATCCTCCCACCTCTGCCTCTTCAGCAATATCCTACCAGCACGCGCCACCACAGCCGGCTATTTCTATTCCTCCTAGATCCTCACCGTTCTTCTCCTGTGTGCTTGCTTTGCTCGGGATCTCTGCCCACATGTCCATTTCTACTCACACTAGCCAGTCCTACTGAATAGACTCACTCACTCAGGGTTGTGTGCCCTGGAGAGACTGATCCAGGGTTGGCACACCCTGTATACAATTAATCACTCAGGTTTTTCATGACCTGAATAGATGTGTAAACTCAGGGTTTGTATATCCTGTACAAACTTACCCAGTGAGAGTAGGTATAACATGGATATATTTGCATGCTCGGTGTTTTTGAAACCCAGAATAGACTGGCTTACTCAGGGTTTGCACAACCTGGGTAGACTTGCACACTCCCAAGATGCCCCTTATGCCTGGGTGCCTTTCTCTGACCATCGGTGTGCTGTGCTATAGGCACCTCACTGAAGACTGAACACAACGCCTTCCCCAGTAATTTGCTAACAGGGAACATTGCTGAAGAGGAAGCAGAAAGACTCTAAGCTCCACAAGGTGGGAAACTGTACTTTGAGGCACTGCCCTTCTCACAGGGACTGGCTGGTATATTCATGACCCCACAGTGACTACAGATACCTTACTGAACCTCAGCCCATGAAACAATGGCCCCCACAGTAGAATGGTTCCTCTCACCTCAATTAACCTAATATAGAAAATCCCTCAGACAATACCAGAGATTTGTTTCCACGATGATTCTAAATCCTGTCAAGATGAAAGTCTGAGATTAACCATTACAAAGCCTATAAAGCAGTGCCTTTAATATCGCTAAAAAAAAAAAAAATAGAAAAATGACCCTTTCTTGAAATTGAGAAATCGATTATCAGAGAGGAGAGCTGCCTATATTGCACAGCCTCATCCCACGGGGACTCACACGCCGGGCTCTGTCTAGAAGCGCATGTGCTACACTGTGAAGTCAAGTCGTGCCATTGCTGAACGTGACTTCAGTCACATTTCAAACATAGACAGCACACAACTATATTTCTTGGGCAATTTTCAGGATAGTCAACTTATTTTATATGAATTTGGGATGCATACTGATGCACAATAAAATATCTCCACAAGCTGCATGCAAATCTCCTTCTATTACACACGGGAGAAACGGCTTGGCTTCTTCCAACTGTCTGTCAGGAATTAGCTCCTGGAAAATATACTTTTGTCCTAAACTTAATTTCAGCAAGGTCTGAGTGATATTCAAAGATGAAAAGATGAGTTGGAAGTGACTATGGCCATAATAGCACTAGACATGAGTTGTAGGTAAGGTTTCTGAAAGGATTCACAAAGAAAAGATATTTGGTCCTAAACAATAGAGATATTTGCAAGACAGAAAACATCCATTAACAATGCACCAAAAAAAAAAAAAGTGCAGCAGTATGTAAAATGTGTTTAGACAGAAGCTGGCCAGGTGGTTTTATATGAGTTTAGGGAATATTTTCATAAACATCAGGTGTGTTTGGATGTTCTGGGAAAGAAACTCAACAAGGATATTTACATGCAGCCAATTATTTTAACATATGTTTATAGTGTTGACATATGCCCCAAATCAGAGGAATTCTAGGGGACAATGTTTAGACTTTAGACCTTATTTCTTGTTCATAAACAGCTAGTTTAGATTTCTCAATGCTTTTAACAGAAGCTGGGTTCATTTTGCAAAATGTTGGCAACAGCACCATTTAAGTCATGTGCTTTATAATATGCTGAGGGGAGCAAATGAATAAAATATAATTATACATGAATACTTAAAATAGGCCAAAATGATAACAAGATTTTAACAGCACTTCTATATCACTGCTGTTTAGCCTATAAAGTTAAGGCAAACTGCTGAAAAAATAGAATTGCGTAGATTTTAGTTACTTTACATTTCTGCTAAATAAAGAGGATCAGATAAAATAATCACTTTTTAGCCAGGAGTGGTGGCACACGCCTTTAATCCCAGTCCCAGCACTCGGAAGGCAGAGGTAGGAGGATCACTGTTAAGGTTGAGGCCAGCCTGAGACCACAGAGTGAATTCCCGGACAGCCTGGGCTAGAGAGAGACCCTACCTTGTAAAAACCAAAATAATAATAATAATAATAATAATAATAATAATAATCACTTTGGGTGTATTTCACCTCTGCCAAATAAGTTATATGAGAGTCAAATTAGGTCTTACACAGGACGTCTTGGAAATTCACCTGGGGGTAATGGGTAAGCTAGAACTCTGGCGGTTCCTGCCACCTTACCAAAAGTCTATCAGAGCTGCTCATATGTCATTCCTATAACTGCCACCACATGACTGGTAGCTCCTTGCTTTATAATAAATGGGCTAAACAACCGATATTTCCATATTTATGAGAGCTTCAGGGTAACAAAATAAGCTCACAGTTGAATCAGCATGACCTGTTTTATAAAGTTTAATAACAGCATAAAATTAATTAACTCCCTAACATTGGACAAAACTCTGAAATAAATTTAACTCAAAAATACCTTTATAGAGAGCTCTAAAATACACTTAATTCTGATTCAATATTGTTTTCACCCCCTGGTGATCCGCTTACTCTGGCAAGGATCTACCTCCTAAAGGTTCCATAACCGTCCCAAACAGACGAGCGAGTCACATGCTCAAACGCATGAACCTATGGGAGACATTTTACCTTCACACCACAACGCAGGCTGTTAAGGCAGTGGGAACTTTTTTTTTTTTTTTTCTGCAAGAGTTTGCATGAAGTCCAAGCAAAGTTCATATATGTCACATGTACCTCCGCTGGAAGAGCAGCTGTCCCAGTATTTAATTGAGCCGGAGTGACTACACCAGCAATGTGTGGAGTTACTGATCCATACAAGGGAACAGTGGTCAAAGTTTCAGTGACTGATACCCAAAGGACAGAGTGATTTCAATGGCCAAGAGCAGAGGTCTGGACAAGGAGCTGTGCATCCAGAAAAGCACTGAGCAGTGATGAAGGGCTTGGGTTTCCTCAGGAAGGCTGGACAAACTAGTCAAAGGCAAGTACGCAGGGACTGGATCGATTGAGATTTGGAGAACACAATGCACCGGTTGAAGAGGACTGGAGGTACTGGGGAAGGCCGCCGTGGCACAAATTAGATCAATAGCGATGGGAAAGGACACAAGAACACAGAGATCCTATGAGAGGCCATCTCTGAGATGTCAAATCATTATGAAAGCTTAGACAGACTGAGCCTATTATGTCTCCCAGGATTCTGATCTGGCCTAGTAGATTCTGGGGTCATTTATCAGGACAGAGGATACGAGAAGAAGGACAAATTTATAAGTCGGTGAGAGAAGAAAGAAATATTGCGGTTTTCTCAGTATACTGTTTTCAGCACCTCTGTAACATTTGGAAAGAAGGAACAAAGTAGAATGATGGTGCAGAGAGCAGGATTCGTACAAAGGGAAAAGCTTTAGTCTCAAGGGGGGGTTGAAAGCAGTAAATGGATCTGTAAATGAGTAAACGAGTTAGTATATGAAGAGCCCACAAGACAGGCCTGATCAGTAAGTGTCATCTAGTCATACTTTGTTTTTATGTTTTTGTTGTTTTCATTTTTTTTAATTTTTCTTTATTTATTTTAGACAGAGAGAGAGAGAGAGAATGGGCAAACCAGGGTCTCCAGCCACTGCAAACAAACTCCAGATGTGTGCACCCCCTTGTGCATCTGGCTTACATGGGTGCTGGGGGAATCAAACCTGGGTCCTTTGCCTATGTAGGCATGCGCCTTAACCACTAAGCAATCTCTTCAGCCCTAGTAGCACTTTGTTTTTATTCAAGTGGTCTTGTTTAGTCAATTTCAAATGGAATGCATCGCGTGACATGCAGAAGGGGGAAAACTATTGGAAGGAGATTGGGTAGGGAAGAGAAGGATTGGTGTGATAGTTTGAATAGATGGCTCCAAATATATTCAGTGTTTTATTAGTTTGTGGTTTGGATCTGTAGCTATCTGGCTGGACATGGTGTCACTAGGTGGATCTTAAGGTGTGGTGGTGGATTTGAAATTTCAATCTAAAGGTATACAAAGTGCCTAGTTCTGCTTGAAGTTCCTGAAGTGTGCTATATAGATTGGCGTTTGGCTTGAGGCTGGTCTCTCTCTGCTTGGTCCTGTGAAGGCAGGCCAGCTTCTTCTCCCATTATGGAACTTCCCCTGGATCTGTAAACTTCAATAAATATCCCTTCCTTAAAAACTGTGCCTGGTTTGGAAGTTCATCTCAGTGAACCTGAAGCTGTCTTCTACAACTGGGGAATAGGAGAAGAGATAGACTCAACAACAACAACAAAAATTGTATTTCAAACTGACAGAATGAATGAGTCCTAAATCTTTGTATGCCAACTTTAAAATTTTCAATTAAAAAAGAATAAAGTAAAAGCAAACAGAATATATTTCTAATGAAATGGCACTTTTCCATCACTGATGTACACATGAGGCATATAATTATGGTTCTAGGTCTATAAAAATATTTCAGAATTACTGAATGGTGACTGTACTTTAAAACAAATGAAATCTTTTCTTGAAGGTGGAAGACAAAAAGGAAGAAAGGAAAGAAGTAAGGAATGGAGGAAAAGAGAAAGAAGGAAAGAAAGAAAAAAGAAGGAAGAGGAATGGAGAAACAGGAGACAAAAGAAAGTAATGGGAGGAGGTTATGACTAAAATACATTATGTATATGTATAAAAATTGTTGATAAAATTTAAAAAATATAAAATAAAATGGGTGCTATAGCTCAGTATGGAAATATACTGCACAGAAAAAAACTTTGGCAGCATCCTCACATAGCACATTGTTTCTCAAACCTGACTGTGTATCAGAAACACGCAGAAGCACGAGAAAAAGCCAGCAGGGGCAGCACATGTCAGATGGAGGAGGCCCATGGCATTATGGGCTGGATAGGATCTCCAAGGAGACGCAGGTAGCAGAAGTTGTGACATTTGTCACTTGTAAGCCAAAATCACCACCTGTGCAACAACACCAAGTTCCCAGTTGTCATAATAAGAATCTTGGCCCATGTGAACATCGTGGGAAAATAAGAAGTCACTGGAGGCCCCTTGCACGTAGAAACTGTGGGGAAGCCAGTGATTTTTCTCTACTACCAATCATGTTGACACAGGATTCAAGTAAGCCTAAAGGCAGATGGAGTTGGGGCGTAAGGCAGGGCCCTTGAGTTGAGAATGAGCTCATTGTGGACATGGGGGAGAGCATGTCTGAAAGCTCTTGCTGCATCCCAGCACTGATGGTGGAGTCTCCAGGCTAAAAACAGTGCAGTTAAGCCCAAAGCTTAGAAGAAAATGTTTGCCATGTAATGAACAGCTGCCAAAACCTGATAATCTCAGGGCTCCCTACTCTCATTTGACGGCTGTTCACGCCTGCAAGCGAATAAGGTAGGCATCCCTACATCCTCTTTGTTTTGTGTGCATATATGTGCATAGCATGAATGATATATGTTCACGTTGTGAGAGTATATTTGTGTGCATGTGTGTGTGGAGGCCAGCAGTCAATACTGGATGTCTCTTGCAGTTGTCCTCTTATTTGTTGAGACAGGGTCTCACACTGGCCTCATCAATTTGGCTAGATAAGTTAACCAGCAAGCCCTAGATATCTTCCTGCATACATCTTCTCAGAGCTTACAAGCGCACACTGTTAATACTAGCTTTTTATGTGACTTCTGGGGAGCCCAACTCAGGTCCTGATGCTTATACAGCAAGCGCTTTGCACAAGTAACCACTTCCCCTACCCCGGGAAGCCTCGTTTGACCTCTGTGTGGCTATTGTAGCCTCTGTGTGGCTGTGAGACAATGATAGGTTTGTACTTACGGAGCGAATGAACCATGAATCAAATCTACTGTGACACGGAGCCACCAGAGTTGAGCACATGGAAGAGAAAAAAAAAAAAAAAAAAAGCTGTCTTGTGTACTCAGCACCCTGCCTCCCCTTAAATACACAGCCGCAGTCAGCCGATGTCTGTGGTAGCACGGTCACTGGAGGCTGGGGACATTCTGGCTCTGTCAGTGGGCAGAAGCACAGTACACTCCTGGGCCTCGTGTTTGCAGCAGAAACACCTTGAAGAAAGTCATCAGTTCACCAAGGCCCTGTCTTCTTTTGCAGCTTTATATAACCCCTTTATATAACGTTTGGTTTTGCTTTAGTCTTTTTTTTTTTTTTTTTTAATGATACAGTCTCACTATGTAGCTCTGAGTGGCCCAGCACTTCACTATGTATAGCAAATGGAACTCAGAGCTGCGGCTCTCCTCCTGCTTCCGCCTTCCGAATGCTAAGATTAGAGACGCGCATCACCACACCTGGCCTTCGAGGTGGACGTTGTACAGAAAACCTCACGCTCAGCTAAGGAGAACGAGACTAGAAATTTACCCAAGTCTCACGTCAATATTTTCCCACTGTATGATAGGGTATATTTAGAAACATTATGCTAATGCATATTGGTTAATTTCGTATGAAGCCCACTTCCTGTTTACCCTTTGCTTCTCCCCCACTACAAATACAGCGTGATGAGCCAGCATACCTTCCTTGCCACAGTGGAGTGTATCCCTGTAGTCTGTAAGCTAAAACAAATCCTTTCCTTCCTTAGGCTGCTTTGCGTCAGGTGTTTAGTCATGAGAGTGAGTAAAGAAACCAGTATGTGTTAGAAAGCCTGAGTGAGAGCCAGGCGTGGAGGCACACACCTTTAATCCCAGCACTCGGGAGGCAGAGGTTGGAAGATCACTGTGAGTTCAAGGCCACCCTGAAACTACATAGTGAATACCAGGTTGGCCTGGGCTAGAGTGAGAACCTACCTTGAGAAAAAAAAGAAAAGAACAGAAATAAAGCATGAGTGACTCTGAACAACTGATCTACTCTCTCCTATAACTGCTTCATAAGCCTCTATGATGTATCAGATAATAGTGTGGGCTCCGGGGACAACATGTAAAAAATAGTGAATAGGACTTGTTCTCATGAAGATTTTAAACTCTAATCGAAGGGAGAAGATAAACCACGTTAAGTTCATTACAAGTCTGAAGGCTGTGACTGCAATGAAGAAACAGACAATGGGATAGTATAGAAAAGCAGCGGTGGAAAAGGCAGCATCTTGTTTTATGTAGATAACTCATCCAAAAAGAGTGCTTGCAAGAAGATCACAGGCAATCAGGGAGTGACCACATAGACGCTAGGCATGGGAGGAGTCGGAGAAGAACAGGTACAAAGGCCAAGGGACAGAGCCACCACACTTACCTACCTCCATGTGTTTCTTACCTGAGAGACAGCATTCCTAAGCACAGGGTGTTTGGTGTTCTGCTTTGGTGTTTATATAGATATAATTTTACACGGTGTGAGATCTTTTGGAAAGAAATAAAAGAATGAAAAGTCATCTCTACCCTATCTGTCTCCCAGAAAGATTAGAGACAAAATAACTATTTAACAAATCTACCACCATCATTCTTGTCTCCAAAGCCCTACTATCATTGCTTTAGTGCACCGATTTTCTCTTTTATTATCTGTCAGCTGAGGATATATGGGGGAAGCCCTTTATTGTTAGATGGAACCTCCCCTGCAATTTGGTAAGGCGGCATTTTCTTTCTCTACTTCTAATTATGAAAGGGAGCCTGGACACAGCATGATCAAGGATGTCCAGCAGCTACGAACGAACTCCGTTCTGAAGCTTTTGATTCATTAAAAAGTGTACTGCACTCCTTTCTGCACAAGAGCTCCTAAAATTATCTGTAACACAATTATGTCCCGACCCATTTGCCGGCAACACCCATAGGAAACTTCAATTTTTCAGCGTTTTGATTGGAGCCACAGAGTTACACGACTTTCTTGGAGGTTTAGAGGACAGAAAACACCTCAGAGAAAAATTGTTTCTAAGTAATAGTTTCTGTGAAGCTAGCAAGAGTTTCGAGTTTACTAGTGTCTTTTCAAATTGGGAATAGTAGAAATTTGATCTTTTTCCGGTGTCATTGTGGGTCTTTGACTCTCTCTCTCTCTCTTGATACTCCCTTCCTTCGGTCTAACTTTGATCTAGCAGCAAGACTTCACAATTTAAAGTTCTTTGAAAACAAAGGACAAGAGGGACCAAGCCGAAAAGTACCATCGCCATCTGGCTTCCCTTCTTTCCTTTCATAAGCACAGCTCCTAGAGGTATAAAAATGGCATAAAGAGGAAAAAGATGGTCTTGAATAAACTTTGGCCAATTATTGAGCTTAGAGGGGGCCTAAACCCTAACAATGTTGGTAAGATTAGACAAGATTGCATGACAACATATACAAGGCACGAGAAAGTCCCCCCCCCCCCTTAAATAGTCACTTTTGCACAGATAGCCCATTCAGAATCCATTTCTTTGGAGTAAATGTTTCTTTATCCCCACAATTTTCTTTAAGCACGATCTATGGGCAGATACAGATGTGAGATGTATTTTGGCTGAGTTCATTCAGTGGAGTTATGTAACTCAATCAGCTATGTAGTTCATTCAGTGGATTTAGAGTAATGAGGATATAGGAAGGTAAGGCCCACATCAGGAAAGAACACTTAAAGGGGGCTGGATAGATGGCTTAGCGGTTAAGGCATTTGCCTGCGAAGCCAAAGGATCCAGGTTCAATTCCCCAGGACCCACATAAGCCAGATACACAAGGGGCACATGCATCTGTGCTACAGGCCCTGTTGTGCCCATTCTTTCTCTGTCTGTCTCTCTTCTCTCTCTCTCTCCTTACAAATAAATAAATAAAAATAGATATTAAAAAAAATTAAAAAGAACACTTAAAGGGCAGGAAAATGGTAGCAAGCCACACTAAATCCTAAATCCATTTCTTTTTTAATTTTTTTTTAAATTTTATTTACTTATCTGTGAGCAGAGAGAGAGAGATAGAGAGAGAGAGAATAGGTGTGCCAGGGCCTCTAGCCACTGCAAAGGAACTCCAGATGCATGCACCCCCTTGAGCATCTGGTTTCCCTGGATACTTGGGAATTGAACCTGGGTCCTTTGGCTTTTCAGGCAAGCACCTTAACTGCTAAGCCATCTCTCCAGCCACTGAATCCATTTCTTAACGCCAATCCTTGGTTAATATCTTAGTAATCATTCAACAATCATAGAGTTGCCAGTGAGGATGGAGGAAGATAGCCTGTACTTCTAATAAAGAGGGCTCCTCTTCTTCAAAAACACCAATGTAGTACAAACATGTCCAGACATTTCCACCAAATTAATGTTTGTACATAACAGCCACATGAATTCCTTCCATCTGCATGTAGCATTTGAGTGTATGCTTAAAGTCTTCTCTGACATGGGCAAGCATTGTAATAAAGAAGTGATAATTTGTTATTTATAGGCAGGTGAAAATTAGAAAAGTACTCCAATCAAACAGAAAACTTGTCTTTGTATATATGTATATGATATAAATAGGTATAGATATAGATGATATAGATATAGATGACTGCCTTTGAGGAAGCAACAACTTGAGGGTCTATGTCCTAAACAATGAAATCTGCATCTCTTAGTCATTCTGAAATCACTATAAATAATCCTAAAAGGGCCCATTGCATAATAAAATGTTCTCCCTCTTTTGCATGGTTATATCATGTGTCAGCAAAACAAAACAAAACAAAACAAAAAAACAGATTACCACCATCATTATTGCTACAGTTTTCGCCATTATCCGAATGCTTTATTGACATTGATTAGTTAACTCTGCCAGAAAGGTCTTTATGATTAACCTGAAGGCAGAGGCACAGAAGAACCTGAGAGTATTCAATTCCTCCTTCCCTCCAAGGGGATCAGTAAAGGACAAGATTTAAACTCTGACTTTGTGGACATACGTAACAATGAAAATGCTTTTTTTTTTTTTTTCCTTTCCTCACACAATGGATGTCTGGAAAAGCCACACTTACTGGTCAAGAATAAAGGAAAATTCCCAGCGAGTGTCTCTATTCAATTAGAATTAATACACTGGGGAAACTTTTCAGTTTGGCCACAGTTCAAGTCATAGCTCCAATGTCTTCATGCAACTGCTTGTTCTTGCCATAACTATCTATCAAGGCATTACTGTGGCCCCAGAGGTAAGTTCTAGACTGCAGGGATACTGAAGTGTGGAACACAATGTCTTTTGGAATGAAGGTTACCTTTGAGTGAAGAGTCAAATTACGAACATGAGAGCAATGAGAGTAATGAATTGTCAAAAGAGCAGAGAAAGAATTAGCTCAGAATAATGTGGGGAATCAGTGACTGGTGATGCCTTAGATTGAGAAATCAGGGAAAAGTGTCCCCCGAGGAGGTAGAATTGAAAGCGAATCAGACATACCTTGCCAGGGGAAGAGGAAAGCAAAGAATGATCTACCTAGGAATAGAAGCCAGCAATGGTCCTGAAAAGTAGAATGGAGCTGAAGATCCAAGAGCAAGGCCCGTCTGAAGATCGGCCAGCTGAAAGGGGAAGTAGCTGATGACCAGAACAACAGCAAGGGCCGGGCTATTTGGTCTAGGGAAAGGAGTTTGGGTTTATGCTAATAACCTTCATTAGACAGTGTTAAGTAGTAATATTGAAATCCTATTCCTATTTGCCAAACAGTGCAGTTTAGTTTGGAGGGAAATTATGGAAGGAAGGAAGCTGGTGAAGGGTTTGTTGGCGTTGGTAGATAAGTTCTGGGTGAGGTGGCTCATCGCTGGAATCTCAACACATGGGCAACTGAGGCAGGTGGATTTCCATTAGTTCAACAATAAACTGGCTTCCTAATGAGTTCAAGGCCAGCCTGGACCACAGGGTTAAACCTGTCTGAAAAGGAAAAAAAGAGATGGGGACAACTGTTTGAATTTACAATAAATTTTGAGTGCAGAATGGACAGGACCTGCTGGTAGATGTGAGAAGCATGGGCAGCAAAAAATTCAATGCAGCTTCTATTTATTCAGGTGGAAAATTCAAATTATAAGCAAATTCTTGAAACTGAAGGCTTTTTCAAAGTGCAGTTTTAAGTTGAAGCTCATTTATGACTTAATTTTTCTGATCATATATAGAACATTAAAATATTTTCAGTACAAAGATAATAATTGTAGTCTGGCTTCTAGTATCTATCTATCTATCTATCTATCTATCTATCTATCTATCTATCTATCTATATATGGTAGGAGTTGGGTGAAAACAAACTAGAAAAGTAAATCTATCTTGTTGTGGGTTGAACATGAAATGTCCCACAAATGCTTATATGTTTTAACATTTGGTCCCCAGCTGGTGACTCCACTTGGAAAGGTTGTGTGAGTCTTACTAGAAGAAGAGGCCACTGGGGGTGGGTCTTGAGGATTTTTGAGACCAGTCCAATGCCTGTTTTCATTGTGCTTCTTGATCGTGGATGTAATGTGACCAGCCTGACTCCCATTCCTGCCACCAAACCTTCCCCGCCACAATGTGCCATTCCCTGGAACTTTTAGCCAAAATAATCCCTTCCTTCCTTAAGCTGTTCCTTCTCAGGTAGTTGGGCACAGCAATGAATAACGTAACTAATAGAAATTCTAGTATTGCTTTGAAATTATTAAAATATTGAATGAAATCAGGTAAATTTTTCTAATCAAGATATTTCAATAGACAAGATGAGAACAACAGTAACTTTTATGAAACATACTCCAATTGGCATAAAAATAATAATCCCAATTATCACAATTAATTAATTATAATTGTTATAAAGGAAAGAACAAGAAATGTAGCATCCTTTAAAAGAAAATGTAAGGCTAAGAAGGACTTCTTTATGAAGGACAGTGGAAACCAAGCTGTGACAGGCTATCCCTGAGAAATACTGTGACCATCACTACTGGGATATAAACCTGTAATTCTCTCTCTCTCTCTCTCTCTCTCTCTCTCTCTCTCTCGCACACACACACACACATTTATTGGCGACATCCATCATGAAGGAGAGTGTCTGGTTAGAGGACTTTGGCCTCTGAACAGGTACCCATTGCGGACCCACTCAGTGGTGGCTTGGGAATGAGTGTGTGGTAGGGACATAAAAGCCTGTACTATACAAGGACAGAGCTCATGGAGAAGTTGGATATAGCAGCTCACTGCTTTATGCTTCCAACATCATCCTCTGCTCACCTCTGCAGTCCCAAAGTTCAGCACAGTCGCAACCACGTAGCAAGCATCCATAGTCGACTGAAGGTTGAACAAATGAATAATGACAATTATACACAGTAGAAGGCAACGGTTGGCTGCTGCTAAGTGGTAATGAAGTCAGTAACCCAGATCAATCGTGGCCCTCTACCAATGAATTACTGTCACTGCTATGTCACATTTAGAGCAGGACATTGCTAACAAACAGGCTAACACAATGAAATTAGAAATAGTTTGGTTATTATTATTATTATTATTATTTTTTGGTTATTCGAAGCAGGGTCTCACTCTAGCCCAGGCTGACCTGGAATTCACTATGTAGTCTCAGGGTGGCCTTGAACTCCCAGCGATCCTCCTACCTCTGCCTCCCAAGTGCTAGGATTAAAAGCATGCACCACCACGCCCAGCAGTTTGGTTATTATTAACACTTGATCTATTGGACATGTGATTGCTATGTTTTTAAGATTTTACAGAGCTTAAGAATCATCGGGTATCATCTGTTAAAATGCATATTCTTAAGTTTCACACACTTGAGTACCACCAGAGGAAAAGGCAATAATAAGAACTTTAATAAAGACTTTTATTGGTTAATATACAAATGACCATCCGACTCTTCCGAAGTTCAGTCTATTACATACCTCAGGGGCCGCAAGGACCCACTCTGTCCTCCATTATTACTGTCACCAGCAATCTAGGCTTTACCATTCATCAGTTAAATTCCAACAGCCACAGAAATATTCATTTCTAATCCAGTGTGTCTCTAACTCAGCGTACCTTGCATTTTACTCTGATGTCTTCCTAAAATAATGAATTTGGGGTAGAGAATGGTCAAATATCTTCAAATCCTAGTAGTATCTAAGATGTTTATATTAGAATGAAATATTTAACTTCCTTAAATTTGAAGTCTTTTATTTGATTAAAAGGGGGTGATTGTACTTACTTCACCAAAGAATTATTATTTTTTTAAACATGACTTAATTACTGTGCTCCTACAAACCCAAAAGTAAGGGAGATTAGGAAAGATGGTTTTCTTCCAGTGTGTTCCACAAGCTAGCTCTGTGAATATGAAAATTTCCCTTGGCTTCTCCAGGACTCCTTTGCTCCAAAGGGAGATGTGTGGCCTTCACACATCAAGATGGCTAACCACCATCAGGTAACGACTTCACACAGGACTCCATGACCCTGCAGTTCTCCACACAGTCCACAAAATGTTGCCCCTAACTTCCGGAAATGGCTTTGTACATTTTATCTTCTTGTCTGTTCTACTGCATCCTCTATTATCCCATGCATTAAAAAATGCTAGCTGCAACACTCGAAACTGATTTCCCCACGCTCCACTGGGTCACAGCTGCAGCTTGAAAAACACTGATGGAGGTGATCTTTACAGTCCCTTCTAGTTCTGATGCTCAGGGATAACGAATGAACAGGGACTTTTCTTTGCATATTTGTATATTTTCCCTACTTTATCTACTGTCATATTTACAGATAAATTCCTGGGAAAGAAATAACTTTCCTAAACTTTTCTGACAACTCTAATAAAAAGGCAGAAATTCACATTATAAATTTATGAATATATAATTCATAACATAAAATGTTTATTTAATGATACAAGCCATTGGAAAAGAAATTAGATTATTTTTCTTACTTTCCCACTGAGCCAGATTGTACCCCATATCTTCCTAGTGCTGAATCACTGACAGTTTTCAATCTCCCTTTGGAGAAGGCTGAGAGTGAGACCATTTGATTTTGACCTCAAAACTAATGGTGCTTTGAGTATCTGGTTTGGCGTGGTGACAGAAATAAGGTTGGGGCAACCATTGTTGATTCACTGTCTTCTCTCTTGCCTCTGTTATTCTACTCATCATTTGGATCCTCCTCCTCTTTCCCACCCTCAGAATATGTAATTGAGAACTGCTGTATACTCCAATTTAACCTATGACGCTCTTAAATCCCTAATTTCCTTCTTTGTTCATGCCAACATGTCTACCCACCAAGACCTCTGTGCACACAGCCTTTGAGAGGGGGGAATGTCACAGCAATTGATTTCCTTATATCGTCTCTGCTCACACTGTGGGGTAGAGTTGTGCCAACTTGTTCATGGGAAATTTAAAGCACTCTAGCTGCAGGTAGGTGGGGGAGTAGCATCTGTAATATCCACCATTCATCATGCCAGGGAGACCTGAGAAAGAAGGACACAGAAAGACAGGAGTTTGGGACCACAGCTACCAACTGAGAGATGCAGACATATGAGATGACAGGAGGTGGAGGGGTATGGCACTGGTTTTTGTAGTGAGTCACATATTTAAAAGGTCTGCTAAAGAAAAAACCATGGAACCCGCTGTGGTGGCGCAGGCCTGTGATCCCAACATTCAGGAGGCAGAAGCAAGAAGAGCTTACATTCCAGGTCAGACTGGGCTAATAGCAAGTTCCAAACCCAGGTAAGCTGTATACCTCAAAAATAAATACAGAGATGAATGAATAACATGGGTACATATTTTATTCAACACACAATACAATACATATTGTATAGTTATGAGTAGAATAACATAGAGGCAAGAGAGAAGGCAATGATATCAACAATGGTTTCCCCACCTTTATTTCTGTCACCACACCCAACCAGATACCCAAAATTAATGTTAGCAAATACTTGCTTTGTGGTGTTATAGTGCTTTTAGTATTTGCTCTGTAGGCTTGATTTTGTTTATATGGTGATCTTTTTTTTTCCTTAACAAACAAATTAACTGAATTCTGAGATATGAGTCCATTTTTATAATTATAGACTCTCATCACAGAGGAAAACCACTGATATTTATATGTTTTCTTAATGCCATCTGGTGCACACTAGAGTAATGCAAAGGGGAAGGTGGCATAGTCTAACGGAATTACCAGTGGAAAAATCAAAGCTGGTGGCTAAGCAACTTAATGGACAACCTGAGTGTGGTACAGTAAATTGCAGACATGGTACAGCAAGCCATCTCAATACACAAAGACCGCTTTCTCTGGCCTTCAGGACTGCTGGCATGGCTTCCTTCAGTTATAAGATTGTTATGTTCATAATTATTTTAAAAATGCATTTTAACACTTAAAAATTATATTATAGGGCTGGACAGATGGCTTAGCAGTTAAGGCACTTGCCTGCAAAGCCTAAGGATCCAGGTTTGATTTTCCAGGTCCTTCTCTCTCTCTCTCTCTCTCTCTCTCTCTCTCTCTCTCTCTATATATATATATATATATATATATATATATATATATATATATATATATATCATAAATAAATAAATAAAAATAAATCTTAAAAAATTATATTATTAGTGTAGGGGCATGGAAGATGGCAAAATCAGTATACTATGTCCCACTCAAGCTTGATGACATAACTTCAGATCCGAAGCACCCAAATAAGAGCCAGCATTGTGTCCTAAACCTATGATCTCAGGCCTGGGGTGGGGATGGTAACAGCTGCTGAGCAGGTGAAGGTGCTAGCTTAGGACTCACTTCTCTTCATTTTGTCTCAATGTGGTCTATTGTACATGAACACTGTCTATTGTGATCCTACCACAGACTCAGCTTCTCATCTGCTGCCTGGCAAGAACCTTCGGTACATAAGGGCATAACTAACTAACTCTTTTGCATGGATTAAGTATACTAAACATCATTATATGTGAGAAACTTTAAAGAAGAAGAACCTTTTGCTGTTTTTCAGCTTCTATCCCATGACTTCTGACTTCCTCTTCCTTTTCCTCAGCCTACTACTGGATGAACGCGTTAAACCCTGTGTAACCACAAGCTCATAGTTAAATAGGAGACCTGAGAATTCAGACGCTCAGGACTCAAAATACATGGGAATAGGCTTGAAAATCCATTAATTTTAGTTGAATCTCTGTTGTGATTTGATTATTCTCTCTACCTCCTGATGGGGGGAAAAATCATGAAGAGCCACGAGACCTGTGGAACATTGTCTTCTCGAAAAGCACTCTCAATTATACATTTTCTGGATATTCTGTTGCAGAAGACTTTTCCCTAAAGTGTATCTTTTCCCGAATGTGACTAGTACTTTACATGGAGGCCGCCTCCTCACTGACCAGTGTCAGGTAGCACAAGAGATTCCAGGGTCAGTGATGCTCTCTCTGTGCTTCCAGCCTGTTTTGGTTCAGTTATTTAGGCGTGTCTTTAGCAAAAATAGATGATTCCTATAATTTCCCTGAGCTCCTGTGCAGCCAAAACGATAAAAGGTGGACTGATCCAGGCCGATTCAAGCCAAGCCCAGTGGGTGGGTCCTTGACTTTAAACAGGGCTCCAGCGAATCCTTTGGAGAACCATGCCTCATCTGGAGCTTCTATCCTGATTTTCAGACAAAAATTTCCTTGGCACAGAAAGTGGAGGGAAATCTCAGAGGCAGCTCAGTTTGAAAAATTGCAGAGACAATAGTAAGAGAGAAAAGGCTAAAAGGGTTCCTTTGATGTTAGCTGATTGCTTGGAGAGATTTCAAAGAAAGATGTTGAACATGATCATAGTTTTTGATTTATTCCTGTCCTTTGAAAAGAAGTTTTGTTTCTAAAACAATAAGTTAGGATTAGCTTTGACCCTGCTTAATCAAACAAACTGGGGAAGTCTGTGTATCTATAGAAAATATGCAAGTAGAAATACATGATGAAGGTGTCAGGGATCTAAGACTTCCAAGGAAAAGGCCAAACATTAAATGTTGTGACAGTTCTCAGGGGCCATTCTTAGAGGCAGCAGAGCCTGAAAATATAGAAAGAAGCATTTTGCTGAAGCTGGACCTGGTCTAGCATTTCTCTTGTAAGGAGCAGTTTATGGGATAGAGCATTTCTCTTTCTAATGTAAGCTCATAGATTTGGCTCTAGGTCTCAAGTTTGAAATGTTTTGCTTTCTGGCCATGCAGGTCTCTGGGTATTTCTGTTTATGGTAAGTTTAGATGATTCTATGTGAAAAATCAATTACTTATTACAAACTTGTTCAGCATTCCAGAAACCCAACAAGTTCACTATATAATGAGAATATTGCCTTCAGTTCTAGTATGACTATCACTAAAACCTCAGAAATGTAAATGACACGACTCATGAGCTATTTACCTAAAGGAATGTTATAACCATAAGATCATAGCAGGGAATACTTACTTATTAAACACAGGAGACATTCTACCTGCTCACATTCTTAACAGAACTTGAAAATAAACTGTCTCTTGCAGCACCTGGTTCAAGGCATTACACACCACCAGCTTCTTTGAACAATAAGGTAACTTCTTCCTGCTACTGACTAAGTCTATGGAAAGAAGACATTCATGAAGACTCAGTTTCCTCACCTGTGAAGAAATAAAATGAAGTTATAGAGTGAGCCCTGTAGTATATTATCTCTAACTGCCTCTCTGCTCAATCATTTTATGAGTCCAAGTAATATGTCTTCATTACTGCTTAAATTTTTTCTCACCAATAAAATAGTTAACTGCTCATTTTACAAATACAAGTTAAGCTTTGTAAGCCATTGGTGCTACAAAAGCAATGTGAACCTAATTTGATAAAAGCATACGGAAGTATTCAGATCTGACAGATTGCCTTTACAAGTATTAGTAGAGAATCCAAAAATATATATTTTTCCATTCTTCAATGATTACAGTATAAAAGTAGTATTATTGCTTTTCATGAATGTTACTTTTCTTTTACAAATTGTTGCTTAAATCAGTGGCAAGGATTAAAAAAAATCCCTTTGCAACAATAAGTTAACTACATTCCTTTGTGTATTATACAATTCTCAGTAACTATTCATTTTAAAGGAGAGATATGAAGTAAATACCACTGTGTAGCGCTTTCACAGTGCTAAGAAGATGATAAAGACATGATTGATATAGCTATTTGGAACAACATAGACCATATTTCACAAAATATGTGCATGGCTCTTTAAAAAGTCTCAATATTGTAAACTGCCAGATCCTTCTGTGAGTTGCAGGGATCTGTCTTTATGGGTGAAACAAAAAGACAGCGACAACCTGACTGCAGTGATCTGGGAGAAATGGCAATTATAGGTGGAGAGGGACTATTTTTGTACTAAATGCGTGAGGCTATTTTTTTTTTTTTTTTTTTTTTTTGGCAGAGTCTCACTGTGATCTAGTTAAGCTAATGAAGCTTTCACTGAATTAAACCTAGTTGGTGAGCTTGACTGAAGCTTTGGGGGAATCAGAATCCTGCCAATAATAGACAGGAAATGTGAGGGAACAGAACAATAATGCTTCTATCACCAGGGCCAGCCTTGGGGAGTGGGAGAGGTCTAAATGGAGAGAAGCAGTAAAGCCAGCGTGTACTTCACTGACAAGAATGTGATAAAATGTTCTTTATATATTTTCATCTAACTTTCATTATGGCATTAATTAAAGAAAAATGTAAGAGGAGAAAGAAGAGGAGGAACAGGAAAATGAGGAAGAGGTTGAAGGAAAAAAAAACTCACAAATCCAGCAATTCATTAAAAAGAATCACCATGATGTTATAAAATCTATGGGGTTTGAGCCTAGCTTACTGGTTTGTCTAAGGTTCCTCTTTTCAGGTGCTTTTCTCTAGCTGAAGATGTATACTCACCAGTCTGTAATCACAGATCTTTGCTCACTAGAAGGCCAGACACAGGCTGATTTTAAGAGTGATTATGACAGCAGTCAGCCTTTTCTACACTTAAGCTTCTGGCAAATTCCAATAATAAGCACTCCTGCTTTCCACAAACCTCCTCTTTCACACCCAGTTTCCAGCCCCTGTTTCCCTAACTGGCATCTTACCAGAATTTGGTGGGCTCTCATCCACATTTCATAATGATCAGATTACACTCATAATGGTAAGAGACCAAAGGGAATTGACAACCTGAAATAGCTCATTCCTTTGCAGCCTCTTTTCATCACCTATCTCAGTGTTGTGCCGGTAGGAAGAGAACACACATACACAGACTTGTTCTCTCTCTCCTTCTCTCTCTGTCTCTTCCTATTACCCAGCCGCTCCGTAGAGAAGTGGATTGGGTGAGGCACCTCCACAGACCTCCAGCACACTCCCAGCAGCATTCTTGTTGCCTCTCGCTTCCCCACGGAGCAGCAGTGAGTGAAGCTTTTCAAGACAGAGGAGCCCTCAGGGCCTGGGGATCTCTGAAGAACCCTCTTAGCCTTTTCCAGTTGGCACCACACATGCTAATCTTCTTATGTTTTTGCCAAGCGAAGGAATCAAAATGCAAGAATAAAATGCAATGGTTTTTATAGTATTAAAACTTAAGCAATTTATTTATTTATTAAAATTGAATTTATAATTGCACTGATTGTGTGGATATGTGTGTGTGTGTGTGCATGCATGTTTGTGTGTGTGTACATATGTGGAAAGATCAAAGGCTTAACTTCAGGTGTTGAGCCTCTGTAGTTTTCTATTGTATCTTTTGAGATGAGATCTTGCACTGAACCTAGGGCACATTGCAACTACAATAGCTAGCCACTGAGCCCCAGGGATCATCCTGTCTCTTACCATTCAAACTCATGTTCCAGAATTATGGAACAGGTTCCCTTTAGACAGCAAGGAAGTTTTACCAGTGGAGAAAACATTTCATCTGAAACTAAGGAATGGGCAGATGGAGATCAAGACCCACAGAGAAACAATGTTCTAGACAGGGAGGCTCTGAGGTGGAAAGAGTGAGGCATTCCCAGAAAATGGAAGTATAGATTTCATGACGAAAAGATTTTGAGTCTTTTCAAAAGCGCATTTTCCAAAATACAACAGGACGTTACAAGAGGATTTTCAAGACCTGGAGAACTCAGAGCTGCCTATGTGGTTTTAAAACTGTGATGTTTTATCTAGGATTATGTTTTGTCTTCCATAGGCTCTAGGCACTTTGGGGACAAGAGGAAAGAAATGATGGAACGAGAAAAAAGAGGGGGAAGGGAGAGAAGGGAGCTACAAAAAGAGTCAAATGAAATGAAGAGAAAAATTTAAAGGAAAACGTTTGTTAAAGCTCTTTTAGCATAAAAAGGTTGGACAAGTGTAGTGTATTAGGAATCCAAGGATTTTTTTTTTTTAATCTTGGGAGCCCGAAACTAATGCATTAAAAATTGTCTAATTCAGAAATTGCAGAAGAAGCAGGGAAATTGAAAGATACCCCATGTTCTTGGATTGGAAAAATCAATATTGTGAAAATGTCAATTTTACCAAAGAAATCTACACATTTAATGCAATCCCCATCAAAATTCCAATGGAATTCTTCATGGAAATAGAAAAAACAATCCTAAAATTCATTTGGAAGCATTAAAAAAAACTCAAATATACAAAACAAATTTGAGCAATAAAATTAAGGCTGGTGCTATCAGCAAACCTGACTTTAACCCATATGACAAAGCCATAGTAACAAAACAGCATGATACTGGCACAAAAACAGACATGTAGAGCAATGGAACAGAATAGAGGACTGTTGCAGTCAGGTTCGCATTGCTGGTAGCAATTTCCCAAACAAGAGCAGCTTGTGGTAGAAAAAAAGAGGTTTATTTTGGCTTACAGGTTTGAGGGGGAAGCTCCGTGATTGCAAGGAAATTGATGACATGAGCAGAGGGCAGACATCACCCCCTGGCCAACATAAGGTGGACCATAGCAACAGGAGAGTGTTCCAAACAATGGCAAGGGGAAACTGGCTGTGATACCCATAAGCCTACTCCCAACAATACACTGCCTCATGGAGGCTTTAATTTCCAACTGCTATCAGCAGGGGAGACTAGCATTCAGAATATCTAAGTGTATGGGGGACACCTAAATCAAACCACCACATTCTGCCTAACTCCCATAAACTGATAACCATACATAATTTAAAATGGAATGCATTCATCTAAGTTTAAAATTCCCCATAGTTTTCATCAATCCCAATGATGTTCAAACATCCCCATAGTCCAAGATCTTCTAACTGAACCTTAATGCCAACAAAATCCCCCCCCAAAACCAATAACAGCACAAAGTAAACATTCACACTGCAAAAGATGGCATTGTGTATAGCAAAGAAATACTCAAGCCATACATGATTTAAACAGGGCAAACACCAAACTCTGTAGCTCCAAGTCCAACAACTCTAGCCAGTAACAAATCTCCAAGTCTGATAATTCTAAGCAGCAACAAGTCTCTGATATTCCAATTCTGCCCCTCAAGTTACGCTACTCACGGTCCTGGAAAACGGCAGCTCTCCTTAACAGCAATCTCCTGGTCCTGGCATCTCCACTAGGTCTCCACTGAAAACCATGCTCATCCTCACGGCTCTATCGGGTCTCCATGCAGTCATCCAGCAAACCTGCTTCACATTGCCCATGGGTATTTCCAAAACACAAGACCAGACCATGTTATAAACTCAATGACCCTCTCTTTCCTGCATTTTTTTATATTTCATAATACCAGGTAGGGTGCCAATTTGTTAATCCAGGGAGGAATAAAGCAGATTTTGAAGAACAGGACACTCCTTGAGCATTCAGGCCCCTTCAAAAGAGTCTACATTCTTCTTATTGCCCCAGTGCAGTTCAGCTTGTCCAATCTCAAAGGTTGTAATCTCTCAATTGCGGCTAACCGGGCAGCAGTTCACCCAAATATTTGTGTGTGTGTGTGTGTGTGTGTGTGTGTGTGTGTGTGCCATATCCCTCTGCTCACATCAGTTCATTTCTACGCAAAGCAACCCTACACGACTTCTCAGGACATGGGCATGACAGCAAGCTTTCAGGCAAACTGCTAGCCCATTCCAAGCAAAGCTCTTTCTCACCCTCATAAGCCAAACCTCACCGTCCATAGTTTTTACTGCATTTACATCTTTTCACCCTGACAGAATAGTCCATCAAACTGTACTTATAGCACTGCAAGGCATCTCTTAGGTCAAGGTTTCAAATGCTCCCACATTCCTCTTGAAAATCAGCTCAAAAAGGCCAAAGCCACATAGTCAGGTGTCTAGCAGCAATCCCACTCCTTGGTGCCACTTTACTGTTGCAGTCAGGTTCACATTACTGATAGAAATCACCAAACCAAGAGCAACTTGTGAGAAAGAGGTTTATTTTGGCTTGCAGGCTCAAGGGGGAAGCTCCATGATGGCAGGGGAAAACGATGACATGAGCAGAGGGTGGACATCATCCCCTGGCCAACATAAGGTGGACAATAGCAACAGGAGATTGTGCCAAACACTGGCTTGGAGAAACCGGCTATAACACCCATAAGCCTGCCCCGAATAATACACTGCCTCCAGGAGGGTTTAGTTTCCAATTGCTATCAGCTGGGAAGACTACCATACAAAATACCTAAATTTATGGGGGACACCTAAATCAAACCACCACAAGGACCCAGATGTAAGTTTAGGCTGCTACAGGCACCTGATTTTTTTTTTAAAGTGCCAAAAATACTCAGCAGAGAAAAGCCAGCATCTTCAACAAATGGTGGTAGGAAAATGGGCTATCTATATGTACACGGAAAAAATAGATCCTTATCCCTCTCCATACACAAGAATTAAGTCCAAATGGATCAAAGACCTTAATATCAGACCTAAAACTCTGAAACTGATAGAGAACAAATTAGGGGAAACCCTTCAACATACTGACATAGGCAATGACTTTCTGAATATAACCTCAATTGCTCAAGAAACAAAATCACTAAAAAACCACTGGGACTTCATGAACTTACAAAGCTTTTGTACAGCAAAGGACTCTATGAATAGAGCAAAGAGGCAACCTACAGAATGGGAGAAAATCTTTGCTAGCTATATACATCTATCAACGTATTAATATCCAGGATATATAAGGAGCTCAAAAAGAACCTAAGTAATAAGAAAGCAAACATTCCAATTAAAAGATTGGCTATGAAACTAAATAAGAGAGTTCTCAAAAGAAGAAATACAGATGGCATATAAACATCTAAAAAAATGTTCTACATCCCTAGCCATCAGGGAAATGAAAATTAAAACTACTTTGTGATTCCATCTCACTCCTGTCAGAATGGCTGTCATCGAGAAAACAAATGACAATAAATGCTGGTGAGGATGAAGAAAAAGAGGAACACTTTTACACTGTTGGTGGGAATGCAATCTGGTCCAGCCATTGTGGAAATCAGTGTGGAGGTTCCTGAGACAGCTAAAAATAGATTTTACCGTAGACCCAGCTATACTGCTCCTAGGCATATATTGTAAGGACTCATTGTACTACCTTAGAGATACTGACACATCCATATTTCCTGCCACTCTATTCACAATAGCTAAGAAACAAAACCAGCCTAGGTGCCCTGTATTGAGTGGATAATGAAGATGTGGTACATTTATACAATTGAGTTCTATTCAATTGAGTGGTTTTAAAAAAAATGAAGTTTATAGGGAAATGGATGGATCACAAAAGGATTATACGAAGTGGGGTAACCCAGGTCCAGAAAGGCAAGCACCGCATGTTCTCTTTCATATGTGGATCCTAGTTGCAAATGTTTGGACCTGTATGTGTGTTGGAATAAAACTCAGTAGGAGAAGCCAGTAAGCTAGAAAGGGGACATAAGGGAGGTAGGAAAGGGGGGCTTGCAGGGATGGTATTGTATATGTGTAAGTAGAAGAACAGATTACTGGGGGTGGAAAGGCCTAGGAGAGGTCAGGGGGTGAGATTGAGTGAAGGAGAGGTGGGAGATGTTGCATCCAGGTTCGCATTGCTGGCAGAAATCACCTGACCAAGAGCAGCTTGTAGGGAAAAGGGGGCTTATTTGGGCTTAGAGACTCAAGGCAAAGCTTTGTGATGGCAGGGGAAAATGATGGCATGAGCAGAGGGTGGGCATTGCTCCTGGCCAACATCAGATGGACAACAGGAACAACAGCAAACACTGGCATGGGGAAACTGGCTATAATCCCCATAAGCCCACCCCTATCAATATACTGCCTCTAGGAGCCTTTAATTTCCAATTGCCTTCAGCTGGGGAGACCAGCATTCAGAATACCTAAGTTGATGGAGGACATCTGAATCAAACCATCACAGGAAGGGTTAATCAAAACCTAAAAGGGACTGAATAAGTCATATGTAGACCTAGTTTTTTGGACAATGCCACACCCAGAAGCCATAGATTGTTACTAGAAAATTTTCAGTGTCAGTGACTTGTTGGTCAGGGATGTCCCTGATGCCCCCCCCCCCAAAACATTGCAGTCCTTTGTCAAGGCTCTTGGTTTCCCAACAGTAATAGATGATAAGACCCTATTTCTGAAGACACAGGCTTGGACTGCAAGGTCACTGAAAAATTCTGCTGGAGCTGACCAGAAAACCTTCTCTGTGTAGACCAGCTGACAGAAAGCTGAAGAAAGTATGTTGTATGCAGTTCCATGGGAGAGAGTGAATTCACCAGTGCAGATAAACAACAGTGGACACTTCAAGCCTTAAATTTGGCCAGCCAGGCCAAGTGAGCCACCAGGTGCAATAATGACATGTCTGTTTTGGGGGAAACCAACCTCTCCCTAGTTTTCCTGGAGGTCCACTCCACAGGAGGGAATACATGCCAGATACTGAAAACCTATGACATGGCAAGTCATTAGCTCTAGGGGTGAACTGTCTGCTGGTGTGTGCCTAAATGTATACACTATGCTCACCAAACTGCCTGGTAAGCACTTCTTTGAATGTTCACACCTGCATATTCATGCTACTCCCACTTTTGATTAGAGAAGCTTCTCTTTTCAGGTGGCGGGGACCTTAGGATGACTCAAAAGGTACCATAGTGTTGAGAAGAAGTGACAGAGGAGTGCTCAGCACTGAAACATCTCTATCACTCCCTCCAAGGTTCACGGTCCATTGTGGAAGATGTAGCAGACAGAATGTAAGAGCCAAAAGAAGGGTAGGACTTCTTACAATGCACTCTTCCAGACACAAAATAGCCTGAATATCCATGGCCTCAAAATGTCTGACCCTACCTATACAAGACCATCATAATAGGAGACAAAGATGATAACATCAAAAATAAGAGTGACCTTATTGAGAGGGGGTGGGGATACAATGGATAGTGGAGCTGCAAAGTGGGATGTGGGGGAGGGGTATGGAATTACCATGGTTTATTGTCTAGAATTATGGAAGCTGTCAATAAAAAATAAAATTAAAAAAATTATCTAATGAGTGCCCACCCTGCTTCAGAAAAACTCAGAGGAATGTGAGCCTTGCTGGAAGTAGTCATGTTAAAAGGACAAAGGTTTAAAATGGGGCAATACTGTGAGGACTATCCATGCAATCATTTACGCAGAAAAATGAGTTAGTGCGTAATTGACAGGCATGCTTGCCAAGATTCTTGTGTGTCCTTGCTAGGGAAATAATGCAGGGGATTTTTTTTTGCTGTTCCTCAGCAATGTTGTTAAGTGAAAAAATTCTGAATGAAATTTTAGGAGGTAAGACAAGGTATATGCACCGCTCTCCCCTACTTCATCCTGGTAGCATGCAATTGCTTCTGAGCTCTGTGGCCAAAGGGCTTTCCTGTGCATAGAACAGGAATGGCACCCCATGAGCACAGGACAGGCCAGGCTGGCTGATGTGAGGGCCTTCGCTTCGTCCCCTCACACCCCTGCTCTATGTTCTGCATAGTTATATGCACCAACACACGTACCAATGTCAGGATGTGGTTCATGAATTAGAAGCTTGGTCTCAAGTGTGGTGAAGTTAAGAGGTGGTAGGAACCCTAAGAGTTGGAACTTAGAGGGACACCATTAGATTAGTGAGGCTATGGCCTCATATGGGATTGACCTATGTAGTTCTTAGGGAACTCTGGTCAACTCTTGAAATAAGTTTATGATAATCTGTAAGAATGTCCTTTCCTCAGGCTCTCTCTGGCTTTCTGCTTCATCATGTGATCCTTCCACTTCACAAACATTCCTGCTGAGACACCATCTGCTAGAATGTAGTGTAGCCAAAAGGCCTCGTCAGAACCAAATTGATAAAGTTGCCAGATATCAGACTTTCAGACTCCACATTCATGAGATAAATGTACCTCTATTTTCTTTTTTTGTTTTTGAGGAAAGCCCAACAGACTGGCCTTTTTTTTATGCAAGACAATGAGAGTGTGAGAGAGAGAGAATTGGCATGCCAGAGCCTCCAGCTACTGCAATCAAACTCCAGATGCAAGCACCCCCTCGTGCGACCTTGCAATCTTGCATCACTCTGCATCTGGCTTATGTAGGACCTGGAGAGTCAAACATGAGTCCTTATGCTTCACAGCCAAGCAACTTAACTGCTAATCCATCTCTCCAGCCCTAAATGTACCTCTTTTTATGCTAGTCAGCCTCAAGCATTTTGTAATAGCAATAAAAGCAGATTAAAACACCAGTTAATCAACCAAGTACTAAGCTAGATGTTGCCATAAAGGTATTGTGTAGCCATGATTAATGTCTACAGTCAGATTTAACTGAAAGTTATTCTTGTAAATAGGGATTGTTTTCTGGAATGTGGGTGGGCCTCGTGCAATCTTAGCCAATGAAGAAGGAATTCTGCCTGAAGATTGATGTCAATGCCTGCCCAACAGGTCCAGCTTGCTAGTTTACTCTATGGGATACCACTGCATGAAGCAGCTCCTGGAAGTAAATGTTGCTATGCTCAATGGATTCTGTTTCTATAGAGTCTCTGGCCAACACAAATGCTGGTGCCAGGCACGGCTTAGAGGAACAGAATCCCGGGGACGAATTTTTTTAATTGTTTCTGGACAGCCTGGAATGTATTCTCTTGGCTTAGATCTAAAGGGATAAGTGGCTCTGCTTCCAGTGGTAAAGACAGCATTGACACAATGATAGGGTGTTGGGGTGCCTTAGTCACTTGTACTGCTACGACAGTAGCACAGGGAGGCTTAGACAATGAAAATCTATTTTCTCGTAGTTCTGGAAACATATGGAGGTTCTGAGTGACTCCGTTCTTGAGGGGAAGGGGACTCATCCTCGCATGTAAATGTTTGCCTTCTCACCACGTCTTCCCATGGCCTTTCCTTGGTGCACAGAGGAAAGACTTCCCGGTTTCTCTTAGGAGAACACTAATCTATTATACCAAGACCCCACCCTTATGACCTCGTTGATGCTTAAATGCTTAAACACAGTCAGCCTGAGAGTTAGAAGTACAATATAGGATTAGGGGAGGAAGAATCACAGATATTCAGTCAACAACAAATAGCAATTGAGAAATAAAAGACACCATCATTAGATGACCCTAATCAAGTACTTTCAACAGTGAGGTGCTATGTGACTATATATTTTATTCTTTCCAATGTTTTCTTGGGCTGGACAGATTGCTTAGCGGTTAAGGCTCTTGCCTGCAAAGTCATGGAGCTTCAATCTCCAGGTCCCATGGAGCCAGACACACAGTGACACAAGCACACAATGTCACACATGTGCCACGGGGGGCACATGCATCTGGAATTCACTCACAGTGGCTGAAGGCCCTAGCATGCCCATTCTATCTCTCTCTCGCTATTAAAAAAAGTTTTCTCTAACTCAAGACCTGGAAAATGGCTCAATATGTAAAGTGCTTGCTGGATAATCATTAATACCTGACATCAGAGCCCCAGGACCCATGTTGAACAAAAGCCAGCTATGGTGATATGGCCCTGTCATTTCAGCACTGGACAGTCCCTACGACACTCTGGCTGGATGGTGTAGGCTCTGTGCAAGATAGGTCTCAAAAAATAAGGTGGAGAGTGGTTAAGAAAGACATCCTAGCACTGGAGAGATGGGTAAGCAGTTAAAGTACTTGCCTGCAAAGCCTAGCAACCTGGATTTTATTCCCCAGTGCCCATGTAGGGCCAGATGCACAAAGTGGCACACACATCTGGAATCCTTTTGCAGTGGCTGGAGGCCCTGGCATCTCTCTCTCTCTCTCCTCTTTCTCTCTCTGCTTGCATATAAAGAAATTAAAATATTTGTTAAAAAGAAATTCTACATCAGCCTCTGGTCTCCACATGCATGAGTACCCACACACATGTACATATAAAGTTATTTTGTCTAATGAACATAATATCAAAGGTGGTTCACTGCTCTTAACTGCATTATAGGAAGGTGAGTAGGAAGGGGGTAAAGGAAAAGTTTAATGTTTCAAAGTCCCAGTTCAGTGTCACTATAAAATACCTCAAATTCTTGTGTTTGTCTATCCTGACAGAAATGTATTACTCAGATCAGAAGTGGGGGCTAAGATTTATGAAAACCAAACCAATCTTGTGAGAAGCCAATTACACCATGAACCAAATTCCCGGTCCAGCAGTATGTCACTGAACAACATATGTGAGAAAAACTAGGTCTGCAAGTACTGTACCATTGAAGCTTCACAACAGAAGCTTGGGATAGCACATGGTTATCCAGGCATGTGGAAGACACTTGTGGTGGTTTGAATAGAATAGATGGCCCCCAATATATTCAGTTATTTATTTGTAGTTTGCATCTTTAGCCACCTGGCTGGAGGCAGTGTCACTGGGTGGATCTTAAGGTGTGGTGGTGGGTTTCAGATTTCAATCTAAAGATGTACAAAGTGTGCCTAGCTGAAGTTCCTGAAGTGTGCTGTGGCTTTTGGCTTTTTGGTTTATGCTTCTCTCTCTCTCTGCTTGGGCCTGTGAAGGCAGGCCAGTTTCTTCTGCCATTATGGAACTTCCCCTGGATCTGTAAGCTTCAATAAATCCCTTCCTCCATAACTGTGTCTGGTCTGGAAGTTCATCTCAGCAAACCTGAAGCTGACTAATATACCCTGCTAACCCCATCTGCTTCCAACCTCACTCCACACGACCCCACTGGCCTCACCCCAGTGCCACAAACATGCCAAGCCTGTTCCCCTCATAGGACCTTCCATTCTTCTGCTTGGAATGTTCTTCCCATATTCACTTCCTTACCTCCTTCAAACATCCATCAACCACCTTCCTCCATAACTGTGCCTGGTCTGGAAGTTCATCTTAGTGAACCTGAAGCTGTCTGCTACAACACTCTTACCAGCTGGCTTAGAACCCCACCTATTGCCTATGGGCAACTTGCAAGGTTTTTAAGAACCTTTAACCGTCCAAAGTCTCTACCCTGCATTGAAAGGGGCCAAGACATAGAAGACATGCCTAAAAGAAAACCATATACTAAGTCACAGATTGGGAGATGCCACCAGGTTAGACAAAGAAAGGCTTCTTCCTTAGAGATGGCAGAGGAAGAAGGTCTCCACTGTCCCTGGGACACTGGACTTCTAGATTTCAGTATTCTGAGAGAATACATGTCTGTTGTTTCCATCTGCCCACTGTGTGGTAATTTGTTGCAGCAGCCCAAGGAAAACGAATAATAGCAACTGTGGCCACCCCCAAGCCATTCATGCAGTTCTCCATAGGAAGGATGAAAATATTGAGCTAGATCAACACTGCACATATATATTTGTTACTTTTGAAATATTTTGGAATCTGAAGGAAATAGAATTTTTTAAGTCTTCCAACATCCATAAGGATCTCCAGTGAATCCAAAGATTAAACTGTATATAGATGATCTGTGTTTCCTTTCCCTTGACCCAGCCAACATTATTGTTTTAATTATTTATTGCTAAGGGAATAACACAAAGGAGAGCAAAAGTAGAAGAGAGACTAAAGGAAAAGTGTGTTCACAGCTCTGAGAGGACATCAGAGGTCCTAGGAATGGTCTTAGTCAACTGGTACCTTCTAGGCTCAGACTGCATAACGTAAACTGCTGCTAAAAGATGCCTTACATATAACCTTAACTGAAGATATAGCATTTATACAGAGGTACAATGTAGGATGGCATCTCAACACATCAAGGTTAGTAACAAGTCTAGACCAGGCCTCTGAGGAGTAGAAATCATGACTTTTGAAAGGTATTCCTAATCACCCACCCAAGGCCAGCTCAGTAGAAGCAATGCCATAGACCCCAGCCAGTGTTCCATAGCCCACTGATGTGATCCTCTTCAAGGTGGCCATCACGTGCTGGGCACCGTATGTGATTTATGGGTTTCAATCATATGGTTTCATAGCTTTCCAATAGAAGATTGAACTGAGTGGGTCACATCTTGGGAAGGTCATCAGAATATGGAAACCTATCAAGGAATAAGCTGATTGAAATTAAAGGGTTCCAAAATAGCAAGGACAGATTTGTTGCTGGTCTACAAGATACCACACTGAGGTCATCTTTATAACTGCTTTGGGAGACTTTTGACCAATTCCCCTATGCTGTTAAAAAAAAAAAAAAGGTATGATTTCAAATATGGCAAACCCTAAACACTACTGCAGCGAGCTCTTTCATTTTACTTAAGAGGCTGATGCTGTGTATAAAGTACCGGCAACCTTGATTCGCTGTGTTGTCAAATCATAATAAATTGAAAATGGCCAATTAGAGATGGGCGGTCTACAAGAAGTAGTCACACTTAGATTTGACAGCTTGGTAATAAGGAACTGTGTGCCTAACCTCTATTTAGAGACATGGTGAAAAGCTCATTTGTCATAATCATGGAAACTCCCAGGTACTTCTCTAGAAACTCGGGCTTAAATTATGTTCTTACTGACTTTCAACCGTTTGTGGATATCTCAAGAGAGTTGGTAAGGTACATATAGACCATCTACTTAGAAAGCATCTGGAGGCTGTGGATGGCTCAATGGATGAACTTCTTGCTGCATAAGTGTGGTATAAGTGTAGTAGCATGCATCTGTCATTCTAGAACAGGACAATCAGTAGCAGTAATTCTCAGACTCTATGGATAGCTAGTCTAACAAGGGTGAAGATCACTAGATTCAGTGAGAGACCCTGTACCAAACAATAAAGGCAGAGAATGAATGAAGAAGACACCACATGTCAACCACTGGCCTCAACAGATGCACATGAACCCTCACACATGTGCAGCCACATACTTATGAATAAGTACATACATTTAGATACACTAAAAACACTTGAAAAAATAAATCTGGTATCTTCCTGTTTCTGGGGGCACCCAGAGTGCTTATTACACACACTGTTCTTTCTTTCTTTCTTCTCTTGTTCTTTTCTTCTTTTTTGGTGTTTTTTTGTTTGTTTTGTTTTTGTTTGTTTGTTTGGTTGGTTGGTTGGTTTGCTTCCAGGCAAGGTCTCATACTAGCCCAGGCTGACCTGAAACTCACTCAGTAGTCCTAGGCTGGCTTAGAACTCACAGTGACTCCCTCTAACTCTGCCTCCCAAGCTCTGGGATTAAAGGCATGTGCAACCACACCTAGCTGCTCACTGCTCTTCAGCCCAGAGTCAGTTCCTAAAGAACAGGGAGTGTAGAAGTAAGAAGTGAAAGTCCTGTTGCTGGGAGATCTTGGGAGCAACACAGGGGAGAGGAAATGTGCCCTCCTCTTCTGAAGGGCAGCCTCAGGGTGCAGACCCTGTGCCAGGAGCGCACACACCCCGCAGAAAGGGGCCCCAGAGTCACTGACTCATGCAGGGTTGTGAAGGTCGCCACCTCCACCCGCCCCCCAAGTGAAAACCTCATCCAGCCAGGAAGCACTGACGTGCAATTGATCCCTCAGAGATGCCTTAGCTCTCCTGGTACCAGGACAATGGGATGCTCAGAGGCGATGATGTTTTGGAGATCAGTTTTGACACTTGTGATTACAGGGACTCCAGCAATGGAAGAACTGAGCAAACTTCACGTTTGTTCCGTGCTCTAGTCCTCTCCTCACCTCGCCTGGTCATTCTAGGGAAGGACTTCATGAAAGTAAAGCCATCCTTTTTGACATATGCCGTTTATGTTGGCTGGTGTTACCCAGTCCATTTTAGCAGTGTTTTCCTCAAAATGGTTCATTCGTATGAAGTTTTTGCACGGTGGTTATATGTGACAGTTGTGTGCAGAATTCACTTATGTGGGATAGCTCATTGAGAGTTCCCATTGCTATACACATGGAATAGTATCGCAGTTACATTCTAGTTGCTGGAACAACACCTCCAATGAAGAGCACATGATGGGAGGAAAGGCTCTATTTTGACTCACAGCCTCCAGAGGAAGCTCAGCTGTGAGAGCAAGGATGGCAGGGTAGAGGCTGGGCATCACTTCTTACTGCAGCAGCAGATGGCAGGAAACAGCAGGAGCGTGAACTGTGAACTGAGCTCTGGCAAGGGGGCAGCTTGGCTGTAACAGTGCAAGGCCCGCCCCCAGCAACACAGCTCCCCCAGTAAGGCTCCGCCACCAGCCGAGGACCAAGCATTCCAAACACACGAAGCTGTGGAGGAAATTCTACAATCAAATTAACGTGAGAAGCAGACGACGAATGCATCCGATTAATCACAGAAGCATTCAGAAATAACTTGCATTAAGAACAACTCCCGTCCCAAGTAAGAACAAAAGAATTTCTGTCCCAGTAATTAAATACTGAAGTTGGGCCAGATTTTGTGATGCATTTGTCATCCAATGCCTCCTTTAGAAGGCATTATTCTGTCTCTCCACCTTAAACTGCTATTAAAAATGTAAATTTATGGCTTATTTCCTCTGTGACATGAATATGCAAGTTCTGAAGGCGGTACAGTTGCCTCAGAAAGTCTCCTTTTACTACTCAGAAGGGACAGAGAGCAGTTCACCGCTTCACAGCTGCCTGTCTTCTCCAGCTTGTTGGCTGCCTCTGCCGCTCTTTGATGCTAGAGTGGAAGCTAAAATTAACAACTGCCTCGTATGGTACTCTGCAGGGCATCCTGCATCTGGCCCAAGGAGGCATGTTGAGCAGCAGTGACATGGGTAAGTAACTGTAAATGGAGATCACATCCCTAAATTGAATTGGCACTTTTTTTTTTCAATAGAGACTTTCAAACTCAATTTGCATACTGTACATTATCAACACAAATGCTAATAAAATCTGCCCTGAGCAAATTGTTTCTTTGAACAGCAAAATGAACTCTGTGAGAAAACAGAGGATGTGGTGTAGTGGGGGATGCAAATGTGCTTGTATCATGTAATATACATCTTCCTGTGTGAGTTTTGTTTGGTGTGTGTGTGTGTGTGTGTGTGTGTGTGTGTGTGTGTGTCTAGTTCTGAGCCCTGGGGATTGAACCCAAGGCTTTGCACATGCTAAGCAAGTGTTATGTACCTATACCACCAGGCCCTTGGTTTTATTTTTTTTTCATTTATTAAGTATAATAGAGATATATTTGTGTTCAAATTTCAGGCTGAGGATTCCTTACTTCTGAGCCTATAGCAAAAAGGAGAAAGCTTGCTGACTGATCATTCTAGTAAAGACAGATTCAGATGTGAGCAGAGATGAGCTTTCCTGAGAAGCCAAATTATGAAAAAAAAAAAACAGAACACTCTAAGTTCAAGGTTTTTAAAAATTATTTTGTTTGTGTGTTTGTGTGTATGTACATGTATATATGCATTATAGGTGTGTGTGTGTGTGTGTGTGTGTGTGCATGCATGTATGTGTGTGTGTAAAGGTACATATGCCACCATCAGGTGTAGTGGTCAGGGAACAACCTCATGGTGGTTTTTACCTCCTTCCAGTATCTTTGAGATAGAGTCTCTTGTTTCTCTGGTGTTGGCACCAGTCTAGCCAGGCCATGCACTTCTGGATTCAACTGGATCCATCTCCCATTGCGGTAGGCACATTGCCATTTCAGATGTTATGTCTGTGTCATTTGCATCTGCCTCCACATGAATTCTGGGAAGGTTCAAACTCAGGTCTGCAAGCTTGAAAACAACTGCCTTTAAACACTGTACCATCTCCCCAACTCCAACACTTCTAAAAACGATATTGACCCCACAAACTAGAGCTAGAGGTGCAATGGTTTAGATTATTCTGCAGAGGCCTGAGTGTGAAAGGCCAATTGCCAGACTATGCTATACTTCGGAGGTGGACCCTTATAGAGGTGGGCACAGGCTAGGTCCCCAGGTGCATGACTTTAAAGGGTATATTGAGACCCAACCCTACTGCTATACTTCCAACTATCATGTGCACAGTGACTTTCCACAGGCTGCACTCCCAGATACAATGTGCTCTCTCACTACAGGCCCAAGCAATATGCAACTAGCCAAAGGCTGAACTCTCCAAAAACTGTGAGGCAGAAACAAAAAAAAAAAAAAACACCTTTTCTTCATTATAAGATGATTATTTCAAGTATTTTGTTACACTATTGATAAGGTATCCTAAAATAATAAGATAACACACCAAAGGTAACATAAAGTACATATATTCATACATGTTAAAAAAATATAGTGGCTAATATGGTGCGAGCTCAGGACAGACATTTCCTTACTTGCTGTGATAGTAAACAAAAAGCATCAGTAAATAGAATCCCTGAGGTTTCCATGTCTTTAAATAAAGGGAATTGGACCTAACACTGTTGTTTTTACTTTGTAAAGCATATTCATACTTATTTATTTGAGACAGTGAGAGAAAGTGAGAAGTCAGAGAGAGAAAGAGTGAGTATGGACATGCCAGGGCCTCCAGCCGCTGCAAACAAACTCCACAGGCATGTGCCTTTTTGTTTTTTGTTTTTTTTTTTTTTTTTTTTTTTTTGGAGGTAGGGTGTTGTTCTAGCTCAGGCTGACCTGGAATTCATCATGTAGTGTGAGGGTGGCTTTGAACCCATGTGCCATTTTTTTTTATATCTAACTTTATTTGCGTACTTAGGAATAGAACCTGGACCATCAGAATTTGCCAGCAAGCACTTACGACCACCTACAACTGAGCCATCTCTCCAGCCCCTGTGATTTTTATTTTAACAGTACTTATGATTGACTTCTGTGTCTGTCTACTCTCCTCACAAGATTATAAGTTCCCTGATAAAGAGAAACAGCTTCGTAACTTTAGTGTTACAGATGCTCCTCCTTCATGCTACGTTGCATAATGTAGTCCTTATAAACATTATCTATCATTGTGACCAGAGAGCAGATTTACATGTGAGTAGATATCAAATTTCTTTACTGACGTCCATACTAACCTGTTCAAAAGACAGGACCATAGTTTGCAATGTTGGGATGTAAAGCTGAGATACCCAGAATTAGTGAAATACAATCCTGACATATGTTAAAACGCACAACCGAGAATCACCTCATTTCACTTACTCCATTCATAATTACACATGCAGTGTCTTAATTGGTTTAGATTTATTCTTCTTCTCCTGCAAAGGACTGTTGTCAGCGACAACTGAGTGTGGCAAATGCACTTCCATCC
The DNA here is from genome assembly GCA_036346955.1 of Dipus sagitta. Classification (NCBI taxonomy): domain Eukaryota; kingdom Metazoa; phylum Chordata; class Mammalia; order Rodentia; family Dipodidae; genus Dipus; species Dipus sagitta. The sequence continues at coordinate 106,275,190 of CM070780.1, read as the reverse complement.
AGGATTTACAAGGCGCACATACCTTAATTAACAGGCCTTATATCCAATGAGCAATGAGAGCTAAACTCATTTAAATTTCAATAAAATTAAATGTCCATGTTTATGCAGGCTTTTATCTAAATGCTGGCATTTGAATTGAAACATCTATTTCATTTTCCCCTTGGTTTCCCCTGATTAAACTTATAGAAGATTATATTGAAGCTGAATTATCTAAAATAGAGCCCTACGGTTAAGTTCTTGGCGTCCATTCAGCATCGCACTAGGAAGTACTAAAGTTTAGCAGCAACAACATCTGAGTTTGTGCCATGCTGTAGCTTTCCCCCAAAATGGAAACTCTGGTTTAACAAGGTCCAGTCCATCAATAGTATATAACCATTTTGTAAAATTGCATGGATGCACTATATTTTTTTAACTTCACAGAGAACTATCGCAGCTACATGCAATACTGTGTGACATAGGGACCTTCACTCTGTCAGCTTCTCTATCACGAAAAAACAAAACAAAGCAAAACATAACAAAAACACAAAAGGTTTTTTTTTTCTGTTTTTTTTTTTTTTTTCAGTAGTCCGCCAGTATCTTTTCACAAGCAGAATATTCAACTATATTTGGGTAGGCATGCTTTATACCAAATCACCAAATGCATGCTTTTTTTTTGGACATTTGTATCTTATCTCCTCAATTTATCCTATCCTTGTTGATTAGAGACATCACCTTCCTGGCTTTGAGTAACAAACTTGTGATGGGAATCATTTATCCACTTGATTGCCTCTTCCCACACATAAACATGCACACAGTTCCTTGCTTCATTGTTCCTTTTATCAAAATACTATTTCTTGAAGATGTATGTTAATCAATGTCATTGCTTTCTTAAGTTTCCCCTCCTCTTGGATAAAGACAAAAAAATATCCTTAACATGGCTCTGCAGGCTTACCTCTAGCATAGAACAAAATAGTGATTCTTCCTAACCCTTAGGATTTTCAAAATGCAAGGTTATTACCCTCACTCCTTAACCCAACCACTGCCATGACCTTGCTTCCTCTGAAAAACGCTTAATTTTCACATGTCAGGTTAGATCCCAATTACATGTGCCCACCACAAACTAATGTTTTTCTTGCATACAATTTAGTACAATTATGAGCCTTGGTTTTTCTATTCTTTAATAAAGTATCTATGCTGCAAATATACCTAAGCCAAGTTGGTCTTAAAATCCTGTCAGGAAAAATTTTGTTAAATAGAAGTCATCTTGAGCTGGAAGGATGGCTTAGCAGTTAAGGAATTTGGCTGCAAAGCCAAAGGATCCAGGTTCGATTCCCCAGGACCCACGCTAGCCAGATGCACAAGGGGGCGCACGCATCTGGAGTTCCTTTGCAGTGGCTGGAGGCCTAGGAGAGCCCATTCTCTCTCTCTCTTTCTCACTCACTCTCTCTCTCTCCCTCTCCCTCTCTCTTCCTCTTTCTCTGTCAAATAAATAAATAAACAAACAAATAGAAGTCATCTTGGGCTGGAGAGATGCCTTAGCACTTAAGGCATTTGCCTGCAATGCCAAAGGACCCAGGTTCAATTCCCCAGGACCCACATATGCCAAATGTATCAGGTGGTACATGTGTCTGGAGTTTGTTCACAGTGGCTGAAGGCCTTGGCATACCCATTTTCTTTTTTTTCTCTCTCTCTCAAATAAATAAAATAAAATAAAACAGAAAATCGACATCATCTTAAGTGAGTAGGGGAGATGGAACCATGTGCATCATGTGCAATCTCCACATGGATGTCAGTGGATGGTGTGAGAGGAAACATGGCTCAATACATTCTTCTACACTATGGACATTCATTATCTAGGGAATGCAAGACTTTCCCACAGCCTGAGCCTTCCAAACCACATCTCATGTTCTGTATACAGGCTACTGGTAAGCACTTTGCTGGGAAGTGCTTGGCACATTCAATTAGTCTCTGCAGATGCGGCCAAGTCTCTCACCAGCTCTTCTATTAACTGGAATCAGAGATGTCACCAGTCTGAGGGCAAATGATCTGGCTTTAGGTAACCAAACTGGGCAAGCTTGTATACCTGACTCAATATAAAAATCAGTTAAACAGATAAGTACAGTCATCCACATATGAGAAATCCAAATGTGCGTATGGAATTTTCTCAAGCTAGCAGCACAGATACTTAACCAATACTGCCACATATGGAAGTGCAGAGAGGGTTGGCATGGCCCCAACTCCCTTCAGGGTACTGGCCTGAGCTTTAGGTTTAAACACAGGAAGAGCTGAGGCAGAGGGCAAGACGCCTGCACAGCTATGCAGACCTGGTAACCTGCGTCTGATCGCCAGCTCAGTTCTCATCCTACAATGCAGTTCCTCAGGGAAAGTCCTTGGTGCTGAAGGGGACCAGCCATGTGCCACAGGGTGAGTTGTCTGAAGCTCTGGATTTCTGGAATCCATGTTTAGGACAGTGACTAGAGGCTTTGTGGAGCCATCTGGGGTCCTGAAACAAAACCCTGTTTAAACTTGCAGTTAGATGCCTCCACTGTTCATATCTTTCTGCCCTGAGCCACAAAGGGATGAGGCAGCTTAGACATCACAAGCTTACAGACACGCTCCTTGCATGATCCAGTCACCTGTGTACAGAGCTAGACAAAGAAGTGACCCAAAGCAAAGGACTCAGACAAAAAATGAAAACGGAGCACCAAGCTCTGACCTTTCATTCTCCTTTTTAGTTACCTTGAGGAACCAAGTGGAGTTAACTTTTTTTTTTGTAAAATAATTTCTCAGTGCCTATTAAAGAAGGACAGAGTTGCAAATGTCTAGGTCTTGGACTACTGAACATGCTAGTGTCTTAGACCTCCTTCACTGCCAAAGTTAACACGAGTTCGGTTTAAATTCATTTTGTCTCTAAAGTCCCCTACTCTGCACCAGGGGGCGCTGGTCAGCAAAAGCTTCTGCCCTATGACAGGCTGGACCCTAACGTGGAGCCAAGGAGCCGTAGTAAGCTGAGGGTACTGTGAGTCCCCTCCAGGGCCTATGGTTCTTCCCGCAATCACCCTCGGGCAGCGACCTCTATTCTGCAGTAGCTAAATGCAGACACTCTCCAAAAGGGAAGACTGGCAGGCTCAACTCTCATTCTTTAAAGAATAAGCTGGTTTGTTATCACTCAAAGGAGAAGCTTGAATACATAGGGATTTGGGAAGGGTCAGTAAGTTTCAAATCAAAGCCCAAATAGAAGTAATATCATTCTTTCAAAGCAAGAAGTTGTTCTTCCATTTGTATAACCAAAAGAGCCGTTCAATGGATTTTTCCCAGAAGAAAGTAATTATACTCCAAAATGACTTTTGCCTTCTAGCAGAGAATAATGAAAGTTCTAACTAGCCCACTATTCATAGCCCTCTGATTAGACTTTCTTAAGAGTCACTGGTGTTAAAGATATTAAACATGCCCTGGTTATTTTTTTAATCTCTCACTTTGTAAGTTTTGGTTTGATAACAGAGGACTTTGAGATAGACTATCTCTTGGGGCCACAAGATTTATTTAATATTAGGTGGCGGAAGGACAGATTGAAAGCACCCAGTAAGGAATGGGGTGCGGTTATAAGGCTTCTCAGGAAGGAGAGGGGGGATGTTTCACTGTAAGGAAGGGTCCTGAATGGGACTTGTGGGAAATAAGAAGGAAGTTGGGCATCTGTGCACCAAGCCCAAGAGAGTCACATACCTGGAGTACCTGCTAAGCTTAGAGGAGGTGAAGCTTGGAATGTCCTGTTTCCATTCAGGGACGCAGGCAGAAATGTGGACTTGGTCCCTTCGACTGAAAGAAAGCAGCTTCGTTTACCAAAACCTTGGTATCTTCACTGGAATGGGTTTAGTCAATTCCAGAACAGACCTGGGCACACCTGGGTGCCTGTCACAGCTGAGGAGATAGGTGGGGAGACATGCAGCTCGCCTAACATCTACCATATATTTTCCACTGAGAACTTTACTGTATGGACATATTGCAAATTGGTCATATCCCCACGGGTCATATTCCCACCCTTGGGTTCCTCTCCCACTTCAACATTTCACGGAGGTCCCTCCTCAGTGAGGTTATCAATATTCTCTGCGGGGTCATGAACGCACCAACCAATCTCAGAACACACTTCCCGTTGTTGATTCCTTTCTTCATCAAATACAATAAATAGCACGGCTACTTGGATACAGGCACTGACGAGAGCCCCTAGCTCAGGGATAATTAATATACATCACGTTACTTTGTGAATATTATGCAAGTACAGAAAAGCTACTTAAAAGACCATGAATGGGCATGTTCTCTTGCTGTAAAGTTCATGTATTTAAAGGGAAAAAGGGATAGAGGCATTCAGGCTTGGTGAGTTACAAAAGCTTACACAGCCTAAAGCTTAAAGCCACAGGACCAGGGAAGGGTGTGAGACACTTGCCCCGGCTTGTACTTCCTGCCAAGCAGCAGCGCAGCTGAGCCTGGCTGGAGGTGGGGCTGATGCTGCAGGCAGCCCCGCACAGCCAGCCGACCTGTGCGAGGTGCGTCAGGGTAGAGCTTCCCACAGAACCCCGCGCTGCAGTTTGGACCGAACGCCAGGCACATATTTGGATCTCGCCTAGGTGCACAATACTACAAGTGGGGAACTTGGCTTTGCTGAGAAAGGCTACATTTAGCTTGGAATTCGTAATTCTCCTGGATGCCATAAGCTCTGTTCACAAATGCAAGCTCAGCTGTGGCTCATTCTGCGGCAGTGCCAGGGCAGTTGTAAGTCAGGGAGGGCAATAAAGTTACCTGGGCCTTCTGCTGCTCCTGTGTCTCATTTTAAACATCCTCATTCCTTTCAGACGGCCTCACTTCATCAAATGACTACATGAAATTAAACCACATGAGTTAGGAGTGGAAAAGACCCTGGGAGCTTGTAGTAACAACAAAGAAAAGCCCTGAAGATACATTTTTTTGTTCATTCACTTATTCTATAAAAAAAGAAAACTATTGTTTTCTGTGTGCTAAATGCTGATCTAGAAACTTAGTATAAAATAGTGAATAAAAGAGACAAAATGTTCTTCATAATGGCACTTCTACTGAGAAGAGACAAAAAAATGAAGTACACTAACAATGATACAGAATTGTTTTCCTACAAATCACACTAGTTGTTGCAAAATGAATACCTCAGTCTCTCATGGCTTAACCAACAAAGCTTTATTTTCTGTTAGAAGCAGTATAGCCATATTCATCTTCCAGCTAAATCATGTGGAAAATGGCATCTAAAGTTACCATGCCAGGAAATAAAAGGAAATAAAAACTCAGCAAAAGAGTGAAGCTTGCCTCCGTTAAGAAATAACCCAGCATACTCTTAGTCATATCTCATTTGTCAAATTGGCCACATGCTCCTTTGCTAATTGTAAATACAGGCAGTGGACACTAGAGCGACACTAAATATATAGTGAGGCTGAGGCTCTCTGCCATAGGATGCTGGGCGTGGGGGAGGACAAACCATGAAGAACACTAGGACAGGATGTGAGAAGTGCTGAGTACTGAAAGGTGAGCTGGCTACAGTTTTAAGTAGGGTCCTCAGGATATGGTGCAGAGGCGAGCTCAGGAAAAAAAAATGATTGAAAAATGAAGGAGATAGCTGAGGAGATGGAATAGTGAGCAAAATGTTCACCACATAAACTTTAGGACCTAAGTTTACATCCGCTGCAAGCATGTAAAAGCCAGCCATAGTGGCGCATGACTTACCCCAACGTTAGAGTCAGTGAAGAGAGGATTTTCAGGGTATGCTGATCAGCTAGCCAAATCAAAGAGCTGTGGGTTCAGTGGAAAATCCCTTCTCAAAACACTAGATGTGGCTGTGGAGATTTCTCAGCAGCTGAAGGTGCTTGCTTGCTGGGTTCAATACCACAGTACCCATGTAAAGTCAGATGCACTAAGTTGTTCATGCAACTGAAGTTCATTTGCAGTGGCAAAAGGTCCTTGCACACTATCCTCTTTTTCTTTCTCTTTCTCTTCCTCTTTCTCTCTCTCTTTCTCTCTCTCAAATACAGGCACATACATACATAAATTTAAGATAATTTTTAAAATAATAAGGTGGACAATGACTGAAGAGAATACCCAACGTTGAGCTCTGGTCAACACATGCACTTGCACATATGTGCAGCTGCATCCACACACAGATACGGGCCCACATACATCCTAACACGTGTGCAATTTGCAAGCATACCAGGTACACATGGACATTCGAAACAGGGAATTATTAGTGTACATAGTTGGAAGAAGAGACGATCACGCTTGTTTATGCAGAAGCGGCAGCTGGAGCAAAGAGGTCACTAGCAAGAATGTGTTTTGCTTTGTCGAGGTGTGTCCAAGGAGGCTTTCCGTCTTGAGCAGCCTGAACTGGAACAGGAAGATGAGGCAGGTCAGAGCAATGAAGGCCAAAGTGTGAGGGGCTTACTGCCCAGTCTATGAATTTCCATTCCACTATGAAATGGAGAGTCTTTGCAAGGCAATGAGCTGAAGAGTAACCCAACCTTCATTTAAAGTGATCACTCTGGCTGTTGAAGAGAAAGTAGGTTGTAATATATACAAAAAGGGAAAGTCAAAAGTATGGAAAGGAACACTATGATAATAATCCGGAGATGATGGCGGTGGGTCCTGCCGGGGCGCCAGCAGTGGGAACGCTAAGAAGAGGCCGATTCTCTGCGGACATCGCAGATGAAGTCAGCAGAACTTCCAGGCAGATAAGAGGGATGTGTGCTACATAAAAAAGGTGGACTGATGAACTAAAAGAAAGACTTTGTGTCATCAATGGGGAGGACAGATATGGGCAGGTCAGATATTAAGAGAAGATCTAACAAAATAAAGTCTGTAAACAACCAATCAGTGGAGTACAAAGAAAAACATGGTGACGTTGTTCCCTAGAAACCAACTAACACACACACACACACACAAATCAATCTTATGAAGGAAGAGCAGTGATTCCCTGTGTCACATGTCAAATGTTGTTGGTAAATCTAGTTAAGAAGGAATGGATCGTTGGTGATTGAGTTTAGTGAAAAGAAAGTTCTTGCACACATTAGTAAAAGGTGCTCTGAAAAAAATAATTTTCAAGAAGCTTAATGCCAATGTCGAATTTGAGTAAAGATAGAGGAGAAAGAAATTGGATGCACTAAGTAAATAGCTCAATGGAAATATTTGTTCTGAATATGGTAGCAAACTAAAAGATGAGTCACTGGCAGGGAAGCAGGTTAATAGAAGGACTTTTAAAAATAGAAAGTTAACTTCATGATCATATGTTGATTCGAATGTTCTAATAAAAAAAATTCATAGTAGGGCTGGAGAGATGGCTTAGCAGTTAAGGCACTTGCCTGCAAAGCCAAAGGACGCAGGTCCAGTTCCTCAGGACCCATGTAAGCCAAATGCACAAGCGGGCACACGCACCTGGAGTTCGTTTGCAGTGGCTGGAGGCCCTGGCGCACCCATTCTCTCTCTCTGTCTCTCTCTGTTTCTCTATCTCTCTTTCTCTTTCTCCCTATTTCTCTCTCTCTCTATCAAATAATAAATGAGTAAATAAATAATATTTTAACAAAAAAATCGTAAGATAAAGGCAGGTAGGAAGATAAATTTCTATGTTTATAAGTAGGTAAGGAGAAATGGACTCTAGACTAACTGATAGAGTAGATTTAAAAATATACTTTATTTGAGTGCTGGAGAGATGGTTCAGTAGTTAGGAAGCTTGCCTACAAAGCCCAAGGACCCAGATTTGACTCCACAGACAGAAGCCAGGTAAGCCAGCCCCACAAGGTCAGGCAAGCACACAAGCTGGTACACTCATCTAGAGCTTGATTTCAGTGGCTAGAGGCTGTAGTGTGCCAGTTCTCAATCTCTCTCTCTCTGTCTCTCTCCCTCTCTGTCTCTCTCTGTCTCTTAAAAATAAAATAAAATGTTTATTTGAGAGAGAGGAAGAGGCAAATAGAGAGACTAGGCACTCCAGGGCCTCTAGCCACTGCAAGCTAAATCCAGATATATGCGCCACCTTTGCATCTGGTTTATGTGGGTACCAGGGAATAGAACCTGGGCCCTTAAGGACTTCACAAACAAGTACCTTAACTGCTAAGACATCTCTCCAGCTCCCAGAGAGAGTGGCTTTGAGAGAGAATCAGATTGGAAAGAGAAAACTACAATGACTCTTTAGGAATGGATCATGAAATTAGCAAAAAGGTGTGAGAAGCATGAATGTAAGTTGGCACATAGCATAACAGAGAAAATGAGACAGCGATCTTGGCAGATAGATTTTCCTTGACTAGAGCCAGTGAGAGGTATTCAGCCATGTGTCTCTTTTGTGCCTTTCCTGGCTCTAAGGGGCAACATCTTTTCTGCTGGTTCAAATGGACTCTCTGATTAGCAGATATATCTGTATTAGAGTAATTATTAACTCCATTAAATCTTCCTTCCAAAGATTCCTACTAAATAATTTTTACTTGGACTAAAAATTATTTCCTCCAATTTCCATTGTGGAGAAAAATCATGAGGATCAGCTAAGGTGGAAATAAAGTTAATGAGATACATTTTTCTCTACATTACATATTTAAATGGTGGTTGATGGATGTATATACTTCTCTGTGAAGATTGCTAGCCTAGGGAGATTCTAGTATCAAGAAGGTTAGGGTTTCATTATAGCCACTTCTACTTGGTTTCTATATCTGCAGAAGGTAAGGTGTGCAGAAAGGAAGGTACTAGGAAAGTAGACCAATAGGACATATAGCTAGATAGGTAAGAGGAGGCAATAGTAAGAATCTGCTCATGCAATCGTGACGATTGACAAGTACTACAATACTCTACCTGCTAAGCACATGGAGAAGCCGGAGAGACAGTAATGTGATTATTGTGTGAGAACCAGGGGAGGGAGCAGACTTTTGGTTTGATGTCCATAGAAGAATGAGATAGAGGGAGCTACTAATATCTATCTATCTATCTATCTATCTATCTATCTATCTATCTATCTATGTATATATGTATAAAGAATTCAAGTACCTGAGTCCCAGAAACTTAAATGTCTCCTAGTGAGAGAGGATGGACATGCAGGTGAGGCAGAGAGCTGACTCGCCGGTCCTCTGCATCCTCAGCAGATTGGAAGATGCAAGTACGGCAGGGGAGGGAAGCTCTTCCATGCCAGTCACTTAGATGCCAGAGACACAGTTACTCACAGAGGCATTCACAAATGCTGTTGTTTTCCAGTTATCTGGACATTCCTTAGCCCAGTGATGCTGGCAAACATGACGACAAGGAGTGTACCAATGTGTTGCAATAGAGTTTGAAAGTTCAAGAGGCAAAATCCTGAATGGGAGCATATCTTGCTCTTAGATTGCAATGCTTTTGCTATCACCATGAAACAAATGGGCGACTTGGGTAAGAAATTTCTACAGTATTCTGTTGGGCAATGTGACATATCAATGTAGAAACATTCAAAGCAATGAAAAGTGCAGATTTTTCACAAACATCTTTGTGCTCTGTGACACTTTTTTTTTTCTTCCCAGAGGTTATAGCCCTTAAGTAATGCACTCATTTCAAACTCTTTCCTTTCTTTAATGTCACATCTGTAAACTTTATGTGATTTAATACTGAGCAATGATTAATTTAAAAAAACTATAAATATACTGAACATTTTATGCAATTTGGAAGACGATTCACAAATACAAATCCTTTTTAATAAAAATAGCAAAAACAATGAAGGTGTTTTTTATATGTATTATGAAATGATGTCAGAGGAAGTAATGGAATTAATGTGGTTTAACACAAGAAATGTAGCTCTTAGACTTAATTAGGAAGTAGTTAATCTAATCATAAGCCAAAGCATCAATATAGTTAAATAATGAGCCATGAAAGCATTTGGGGAGAAAAGGGTTAAGCTAGAATGCCATTAATGAGACCATCTTGAAAATGGTCTGGAGGACTTCAGCAGTGTCACGGGTATGGCAGCGCAGACTTCATCGAATTTATTTTCGTGCTCTCAACATGCTTTCAATTGAGAATTGTTTCCATACACTGAAAAGCCACAGACACTGAGAGCACAGTTTGATGAGTTTTGATGATTACGTATACTTAGATAACCAAAGCACCAGTCAGGAAATGGAATGCTTCTATTACTCAAAAATGTCTCCTTGATCCTTTTCTACCAGATCCCTTCTAACAGAAGAGACTGCTGCTTGATTTCTATTTTCATGAATTGTTTTTTGACTATTCTAAAACTTCACATCAATTAATCTGAATTCTGAACTTTTGTCCCTGTTTCCTTCTGTTCATCATTGTATTTGAGGTTTTCATTTTGTAGCATATGTCACTCAGGTTTCTTTCCCTAGTTACAGATTATTTTACATTTCTACCAACCAAGCCTGAGTGTTTAACCAACACTATAGCCTTAATGACAGGAGTGGAGGCAGTCTTTCTAGTTTGTGTAGTTTTAGCTTTTGTTGCTGTTGTTCTCAAATCATTCACTATAGGGGATATTTATGTATCCTGGATACAAGCCATTATCGATATATGAGCTTTGAATATGTTCTCTAAATTTATGGCTCAGAAACTTTTCTGAAAATACTTTCTCTCATGTGGAAGCTTATGTTATTAATGTTATATTTTGATGAAAGATATTCTTAAAATTGAAATTTTATCATGGCAGCATATATTGTCCCAGTTCAGGTGGAGAATAAGAGAACAGGCCTATTTTATATGAAAACACAGGCTATCTAAGTCCTAGGTGCACACTTTATTTAATATGTAAAACATTTGCATGTGGTTAATTTCCTATTTCTAGGTAAACAAATGGACTGGGAGAGGTTAAATGAGTTATCTGAAGTTGGACCCAATATTTTATCATTGTATATACCAATTCAAAGTTTCTACTATATAACATTGGTTCTTATTGAGAAAGGGAAATGATTTAATTTCACCTAGACTTTGATACAATTCTCCCTGACATTGTAGTTTTTTAGTTCCCAACACCTGGCACCATGAAACCTAGAAAAGCTATCAGCCACATTTACTGAAATATACAGTGATTTTTTTTCTTAAAATTATCCCCGAGAAAAGGAGTCACCTTGTATTTGAGCTTTAACAAAAATCTATTAAATTACAAAAAGACATAGTCATTTACTTTCTTTTGAACAGTAAAAATTGTATTTGGAGAAAATATATTTGTCTGAAAAAGCCTTCTAGTTTTGAATGTTTATAATGACCATCTGGTAGACCTGTTTTTATTTTCAAAGCTAGAAATAATGTAATTCACATTCAGTAATCATTTCTATGGGGATATCATGACTTCATTCATTAGACTTAGCATTAGGGCAATGGTAAAACATATACAAATAATTTTGCAAATCCTTAAATGTTGATTGTTTATAACACAAGAAAAAATTAGGTCTGATAAAACTGATAGTAAACAAAAGACATTTCTGCATGCTCAGAGGTGTTCTCATAGCAGAGATTCAAGTATCCAGATTCCTTCTGGTTAGGACCACCAAGGTCCTGTTTAGCAGGGGGAGCTGTGTGTGGCCCATGGAGCCCAGCTTTACCAATTTGTTTATGTGGTATTGGTCTGTTTTCATGACAACAGCAGTTTTAGGTTGTTGCAGCAGAAACTTGTGTAGCCAGCTATAGAAGAACAGAGACAGTAGGATGAGTTTCCATTACAAAGGGGATTGACTGTACCAGCTAGGTAGTCCAGCAATGACTGACTACAAGCTGGAGAGGCTGAGAAGCTAGTCACCTCTCTCGTAGCCCATGAGTCTGGAAGCCTCAGTAGTCTCGATCTCACAGTGAAGGCTAGAGAATGCCTGGAGACCTGCTGCTCTCCAATCCACCTGGGTTCCCAGGCCAGCAGAGGAGAGAAGCAGTACCCTCAACCACAGAGTAGATGAAGAAGGTGGGGAAGGAAAAGCATCACTGCTTAGCCCTCAGATCTTCCTGTATCTGCCCTCTATGGGGGACAGTCTTCGTCCCTCAGTTAATTCTTCCTGCAAATGCCCTCACAGACCAGCCCAGAGATGTGTCTCTTAGGTGAATCCTGATCCAATCAAGCTGTCAGTCAAGATTAACCCTCACTTAAGCCAATCCTGATCTGTTTCCTACATGTCTCTTTATATAAAGACTCTACCAAGTAGCCAACAAATGGGGAAAGGGAATGTGGTAAAGAGCTGAAGTCACAAGGGACAGGGTCTCCTTTTACTGACATTTCACTGGCAAGAACACATAGTCACCTAGCACCCATGCCTGGGTAGAACGGGTTTGGAAAAGGTGATTTTTAACTAGGAAACTCCCTCCTAACGATTATTCGGAGCCCAGGAAAAGTAGAGCAGACAACTTCGGTGTACACTAGCTGATTCTGCAGCAGTTGTCATCTTAAGCAAGTCCCTTAAAGAGCTATTGTAAAAAGCAATACGGATCACAAATATGCATGCTCAGGATGAATAAAAGTCCAAATATCCTAAAGCTGGGGCTTATGATAAAAGTTTTCAGTGACAGCTCCATACACAGATATAAAAATTGCAATATCTCACACTAGACAGTAAGATAAGGGGCACAGAAGATGTGTTAGAATAAGGTGATTCGAAATGCTTTTATGGCAAAGATACTGAAATAAAAAAAATGCAAGCACCATATTTGATTAAAACTACCTTTGAAATATTAGTATAAAGAAGCAACATTTTTGTTTAATATCTTTTACGTTCTTAACATGCATCGTTCAACTTAACAGTTAATTATAACTAGACATTTGACTGTGTCATTTACATGCCTAACAGTTCACCTGTTTGTCATGCAAGGAGCGTGGGGACCCACAGAGGTGATGTAATATGGTCTGGTGAGGACGTCTATTGAGAAAGACACAAGCAAATGGATAACAGAGAGCACAGGATACTCTAAGCCACACATGTCATTCATTGAATAAACTGAGTGTCGTTGAAAAACCCACTTAGACTAAGGCCCCTGGCTCCATCATGCTTCATGTACTTGAAGGCTGGGCTGAGACCAGGGTCATCTGAGAAACATTGTGAGAACTCTCTAGACCACGAAAAAGCTTGGGTGTTGTGGTGTGAATATAAAATGCATCCACAGGTTCATGTTTGAACACTTGGTTCCCAGCTACTGACACTGTTAGGAAACGTTCTGCAAACTTAGGAAGTGGATCCTTGTTGAAGGAAGTGGGTCACTGGGGACAGACCTTGAGGATTTTGTAGGTCTGCTTATCCTCTACTTCCTACAAACCAGAATGACCAAGTTGGCCTCCTTTTCCAATTGACATGCCTTTCCTGTCATGAAACTTGCCCTTTCAAAACTATAAGCTGAAAATAAACCCTTCTCTTCCTCCCACTGCTTCTGGTTGGTTAGTTTGTCATAGCCACAAGAAAGTCAAGGTACAGAGAGATTCTTTAGAGCACCTAGAGAGGAAACATATTGTTGAAGTATCAAGCCAGGCTTTGATTTCATGCTGCAGAAAGAAAATTGAGAACTTCCCAGGGCCATATATCTCACAGAATAAAAGCTTCACTATCTTAATGTTCATGAAAGCCAAATCCTTTGGGGAATAATATTGTCCCTGAGAAGATAGGAGGAGCATGATAGTGCGTGAGTTTATATGGTCTTCATGCACTGGAGACTGTCCTTTCAGTAATTCGCAATGAGGAAATTAATTTATTTTATGTAAAGTCAGGTCATAATGTTGGAGAAAGGATTACAGAACCATATACTCAAGTTCTGACCTTTGGTGCTACTTTCCATTAACTTGCTGTCCACACACTCCAAGGCTGCTTTAGAAATTTTGCTAGATTTCATTTCCCTTTTGCTTTAATATTTGGCCACAGCATTTGTCCAAGTGACTGCTTCTCTGGGTAATGCCAGCTCTGCTTTCAAAAATCAACAGCAAAAGAATGTAGAGCAGTGGCTGACTCGCCAAAGTGTATGTTTCCTATACACAAAATCCTAGGACATGAGGCTCAGCTCTTTATGTTTAAATGAAATAAAGAATCATTTCTCACATTAATCTTTAACTGATGTACTATTTCAAAGCACACTACAAACATGTTCCCATGGTTTTTATATGTTTAAGGATAGTTATTTTTCTTCCTGCCATTGAGGCTCACCTTCAATTGCACATTGAAGGTTATGCGAGTGTTAAAACTCCGCAATATTTTACTTTTATTTTATCACAACTTGACTTTCTTGTTGGCTTTAAGAGATCCTACCAAAGGCCCAATAAGCCTAGGTGACTGCAGAGAATTTTGCAGCCGCTACAGCTATGAGAGAATAGACTAAGAGACCCACTGAGCACCTATCACGGCCATTCACTCAGTGAAGTGTTTGTTCACACTGCATCTTGCAGGCTGTGTTGCCTTGGCAATCATGAAAAGTAAGGTTCATTGCTATATTGTATTTCCTGATATGTACTAGAGTTAGTGGTTTAACCCAGGACTCTGCAGAAGATTGTCAGAAGACCACTATAAAAAGATAGGCTTCTGTACATATGTCATTCAAGACCAATCTCTATTTATTTATTTTTCTTAAGAAAATGAACTTAGTTCACTCACCCTACAACAATGACTGACAGTCAAAAAGACAAGACTCAAGGGATGAGAGCAGGACTGGGGGTTGCTTCCTGTATACCAGGGCAGCAGCCCAGGGAAGGGGCAGGAGATGACGTATGGGCCAGGCAGATACCAGGAGAGGACCCCAATACACAGGGTACTGTTTTGTCACTGTGTCTGACCTGGTAGTAATAACCTGCAATGTTAATCAGCCTGTTGGGCATCTTCACTTTTTTCCTAGTATCAGTAAATTGTCCTTGGTTCCCTAAGTCTGACATGCTCCTCAGGCTGAATGAGTGCTGTCATAGCTACTACATCACACAGGGGTCCTACAGATAACTTCATTATTCTCGCTACTGACAAAGGACATTTCTAGCTTTGGCTTCTATGGAACCCCAAGCTGTATTCGTTTCTAATCACTTATTTATTTTTTATTTGAGATAAGGTAAGACAGAAAGACAATGAGAAAGAGAAAAAGAAAGAGAATGGGAGGCCAAGGCCTCTAGCCACTACATACGAACTCCAGACGCATGTGCCAGTTTGTGCATCTGTCTTTACATGCCTTAACCTCTGAGCCATCTTTCCAGCCCCCAAGCTGTATTCTTTCTTAAATCATCAGGATCCTTCCACTGGGTCATATCACACTATCATCAGTGATTACTTAACACCAATAGTAACTTTTGTTTCTCCTACAAAAGCAAGGAATTTGCATTTGTTTACTTATTAAAAGCTACCTCCTATTTAATAATCCTAAAGAATCCATACCATGACTCCATACCATAGGCTTGCCATACAGCATTTGTGAATAACAGGACCATTTTGGCATATATGCCACATAAAAACTAAAACATAATTAAGATGACCTCATCAATTCCAGACAATATGCAATATGAAATTACACAAACTAGTGAGTGCCTCACATAGAGTAATTATGCATAAGAAAATGAAGAAATATTTGTAGATATGAGCTTCTCTAGAGGAGATAATATAACCCTGATATTCATAATATTAAAAAGCATTATTTGCAGGGTGTGGTGGCGCATGCCTTTTATCCAAGCATTTGGGAGGCAGAGGTAGGAGGATCACCATGAGTTCAAGGCCACCCTGAGATTATATAGCATAATTCCAGGTCTGCCTGAGATAGAGTGAAGCCCTACCTCAAAAAACCAAAAAAATAAAATGCATTGTTTAATTATTATATCACCTTCACAGTTATATGTTAATTATATATGTATTATTGGTTCATTGTACACATGTATGTATATATATATATATGTATATATATATATATATATACAAGATATACATAGATTCAAATAAATTATGATATTTTGCATGTGTGTATATAATATTCCATTTAGTCTCATATAAAACTAATCTATATACTTCATTTCCAACAAATTAAGTATCCATGTTTACATTAATTATTTTAATAGCCTAAAAGTCTCTTGTTATTTCTAATTATAATTCTGGAAAATATTTTACTTCATTATAATAATAAAGCACCTCTTTTGGCCCTCAAATATGAAGAATATGGGCATGTAAATTCAAGTGTGATATAAATTTAACTAAGATTTTAAATACCATTTAGCCCGTTTACAGAATGACAAGTGCAACATGGTACTCACGGGACGAGAACATGCAAAAGAAGTTGCTCACAAGCTTTGAAACACAGCTCCCTAACCAAAAGTAAATGCTCCATAGTTTAGGGTGGAGAAAATAAGAATTTTGTCCTTTTGCAAAGGAATTGTGTTTGCCAGGTATGAAAGTGGCTGAGAAGACACCATTGACATACAATGTTATAATATTCCTACAATATCTAATGTCATCTAATCCATCAGAGAGCCTAAAATACCATGCAGTCTCACATGGGCTTTTGTTGAAAATTTAACCTGATTGTAACAAATTAGAAAATAGCGAATGGACCTAAGTTTAATCGTTTTACCTTAATATTAAAGCATTTTTTGGTCTCTGCCTCTTAGCCAAGAAAAATTGCTTATGATATTATTGATTCTCAATCTTATTAAATTATCATCTTCAAAATTACTTTCTGTAACTTTCAACTTTGTCTTGAAGGCCAGATAGCATGAAGGATATTACAGCTGAAACGAAAGATTTAGGAAAACTGTTAGTGGCATGAGGTGGTATAATTACATACTTGAAGAGAAGGGGAGTGAGAAAGGAGGAAAGAGAACCCTCTCCCCTCATCCCTTGCTTTTATCACCTGTTAAAATGCACAGAAGTTGCATGCAGGCAACTTTTGTAAAATAAACTTTGACAGTCTTCTTCAATTAATGGGACTGTCATGCTTTCAATTATAATGTTCAAATTAAGAAGAAAATAAGAGTAGATTTAATTGTATTTTCTTCCCATGGCGTTCCCAAAATTAATCCAATTCCTGTTAGTCTCATGGTCAGCCAGCATCCTACCCTAGCCTTTCTCAATCCCTACTGAAATTATTGTAGTAGATTTTTCCCTTTCCTTCTTAATCTTCATTTTTATAACAAAATTTTTATTTATTTATTATTTGAGAGACACAGAGAGAGAGCTAGAAAGAGAGGCAGATAGAGAATGGGTGTGTCAGTGACTCCAGCGACTGTTAAAAAAAAAAAAAAAAACTCCAGACACATGTGCACCATATGTATCTGGCTTATGTTGGTCTTGGGGAATTGAACCTGAGTCCTTTGGCTTTCCAGGCAAGTGCCTTAACCACTAAGCCATTTTTCCAGCTCACTAACATTCATTTTTAAAAATCTTGTGTAGCTTCACCTACTACTACTCTCAAATATCATTATTAGTATGTCAGAACGAGTATATGAACCAATTAATATGTGAAATAAAATTCATTATATATATATATAATGTTTATTTTCATAGTCTTATCCAATTTCTATGGCAGAACTTCTCATGCCTAATCAAGCAGGTCCATTATTTATTACAAATATATAATGTTTTTAGAATTGATGATACTTTTAGTCAGAATGTTCTCACCCTGTTTGTCTGTTTTTCTGCCTAGATACTACATATCCTCCTCTAAAGCCAAGTTCATTTTCCATAGTACCTACAAAGTCTTATCCTGATTTAATTAATGTTTTTCCAGTATACAAATTACCAGAGTGACACAGGCAGGAAAGTCCCTTGTTTATGGCTTTCAGACTTCCTGGAACATTGTATACCATGCAAACACCCACAGTCCACATCCTAAAGGACACACGGCTATCTCTGATCCTAAGCATCAAGGCGACCATTTTGGCAGAGGGCCACCTACACCTTGAGTAAATCCACTTTGGTGACTAACTGTTCTGTCATCCTTGTTTCCCATGGAGCCTTTGACTGCAGGTAGTGACTGCTCTGAACGCTGTGCTTTGTGACACCGCTATTATTTGATGTGAGCACTGCTTTAGAACTCAGGAGATCTTGAGGACACAATGTGCCATGGTAAGAGACAAGATAAATTAACATGTCAGAACCTCTCTCCCCTCTGCATGACTGCAATGGAGCCTTGCATAGCAAGTGTCATCTCCCAGGACAGCCTGCTGTCCCTGTCCTTGTCTCAATTACTGATCCAATTTGTACTTCTCTGTAAGTATTCATAATTTAGCATGGCATTTGCAACAATTACCAACAGTGAATAGGAGCTTTTCACAATGTTAATATATTATCATGCCATTATAATAATGTATAATAATTTCACTCTCACATTTGTTTATTCACAATAATTACATTTTAGTGGCCATGGGGGGTATGTGGTAAGTTAAGGATTATTTATTTTGGTAACAAAAAAGAAATTTATATACTAAACTTTAAAAAAGATTGAATAAGCTTTAATTAAATTTAAAATAAATTAAATTTAAATGTTGATATAAATGTTTGACATTTATTAACCACAATTTATAGAACTAATAGATATCTGTCAGGCATAATAGATAAATTTGAGTAATTTTGAAGATTTTAAAATAAAATACATTTAAAATTTTGATTTATATTTTAATAAAAATACTTTTAAATTTAGTTCAGTCATATAATCATAATTTATTAGAGTTGTCATCACTGTAACTAGAAAACAAAGTATGTGAAGAACATAATTATGAATGCTCAATAATGTGCTGAAATAATGAAATAAAATAAATCTTATGAAATATACACAATAGATGGAAAGTTACATATGAGTTTATTTTATGACCACTTAAACACTAATCAGACTATGGAAAGATCATCAGTACATGAAGAATAAATCAGTCTTTGCTATTTTATCAGTCTTCAGTTATAAAGCAACCAAATCTAAACACAAAAGTTTATTCCATCATTCATTATAACATACTCTTTGTCAGTGAAGGAGGGAAGACATTCTATTCATGTTTTGAATAATTTGCTTGTTCATCCTATAATTCAAAAACACAACATACTGTAGGTGAGCCTTCATTCACGTTCCTACCTCATAAATTGCAATTATGGAACTGGCCATAAAAATTTTAACACAAATTAAGATCTCATATATAATCACCTTCCGTATCATTGTCACCCCTGTGAGTGTCTGTCAGCTGTCAGTGTCCTTGGTAAATGGTGACTTACCAGCCTTCTGCCCTTTGTCAGCCTCTCGTGGTACGTGTCATTACTGCAAGCAGTTTTGCTAGTCCTTCAGCAGCTATTCATTGACCAGAAAAGTGATGAGAAAAAAATAATTTTAAAATTAATTCGAAATTACAAGTGGTTCTAAGGTGAGCTTTGGGTGGCAGTAAGTTTGTGTCTAGCTCTGGAGCTTATGGCATTCTGTACGGGACATAACGGTGTGGCGCATGAGAAGGCTGTTCCACTAAGACTCTATGCAGCTCCTGCCTGACAGAGAAGTGGAGCAGAAGAGCCTTCCTTGACCAACAGAAGGGGGGGGTTTCATAGCAGCACAGAACTGCTCAGAGGCATTTAATTGGAAAATGAGTAGACTAAGTAGGGTTCTTAGGAAGCGAATTCACAGTTAATCTTTTTGGTTGCTTTATTTATGACCATGTCACACCCTTTCATTTCCAGACCTTAAATGAGTTTGCTCCAAATCTGTTCCGGGGTGAGCATAAGTGAAAAGCTGCCCTTACCTATCCTCACTGAAGAGACAAGCATGAAATTTTAAATTAAGCTGACATTTAATGACTGCCAATTTGCTATTCCACAATAAATTTCTTTTTAAAAAGTTAACTAAATACCAAAACCATTCCTTTACAAAGATATTTAAGTTTCACTGGCTTTCAAAGCCATGGCCAAACATCTCCTAAACAGCTCAGTTAAAAAGAGTGCTCAGAAACACGATCTTCTCGCGCCTTACGCGGCCATTGCATTCGTGACCACTCAGCAGTTGCTGTTCCTTACACCAGATCTGCACTATCTTAGGCCAATCAAAATTTCAACATGGTTCTTAGAGAAGGAAAGAAATTTTAAAATAGACATCAAGATAGAATAGGGAATCATCAGAAAGAAGAGGTTCTGGGGAGGGGAATGGGAATAGAGAAGCAACAGAAGATAAAATGAGGGGACTACGATCAAAATAAAAACTATTGCTTATTGCTTCAGTTGTGGGTGCTTTTGTAAATAGTTTAAGATGGTATTTATGATAGTTTGTTTGCTTGAGAAATAAAGGTAATAACAACCCTCAACGATCAGCTATGTGACATTCCACAGAGTATATTTTCTCATTAGTAACTCCAACACGCACATTTTGTTTATGTACATTAAGTTTAAGGACTCAAAATAGACACCAGTTACCAAGACCACTGTGGGTCACTGTAAAAGATGACTGAACACAGAGCTGCTCCTCTCTTTCCTCTTCTCCCCCTTGTCTTTTCTTTATAATACAAATTTCCTCTCATGGGCTAGGCAAGGTGGACATTCATATAGGAGTGGACGAGGCTATGAGGAGTTAGTTCTGGTGCCCAGAGAGCATGCCAGAGACAAGAAAAGGGAGGAGGGTGTCCAAGAGAAGAATTTTCTAGGGTAGGTCTATTTGCCAACTTCTCATTGTGGAGACAAAAATATCTGACCTCAACCTTCATCTCAAGGTTACAATTCATCATGGTAAGGAAGGCATGGTGGCAGCAGCTGGACCTGTTCAGTCCACTGTAAGGAAGCAGAGCAGGCCAATGATTGCTGCTGCTCAGCCAGCTTTCTCCTTTGTACATAGCCCAGGACCCCACCCTCGCAGGTGATTTCTCTATCCTGTCAAGCTGACAGTCACGGCTGGACACTGGAGCCCAATGTCGCTTGACCAGAGAAAGAAGATCGGGTCATGAAGACAGGGTGGAGAGTGGTCTAACCCAGGCACCAGAGCCAATAGGTGTAGTGGGATCGGGTAACTCAGAGGAGGAGCTAGTGGCACTGACATAAGTTTGACTATAAAGCCAAGGGGCAGAGGGAAAATTTTGGCCAAATAAGTGAATTATTTTTTGGAAGTAAGTTTTTTTTTTTTTTAATGTGTGTGTGTGTGTGTGTGTGTGTGTGTCTGTTTGTTTTGGAGAAAGTGGCACACATATAAAAAGAGAAACAACTCAAATAAGCCTATGGTGTTGAGTTGAAATTGAAGGTATTGATGTGATCATGTGGGGGGTATGAATACAGCTATAAATGCATATTTACATACACATGCACACATTCATCCTTGAACTTGTTAGTTCTGTCTACTGATGAAAGCCTGAGAACGAGGATCCCTTGACAGCAAGGAAAACACTTGGTAAGTAGACCCAGCTCTCTGAACACCATTCCCCATCCCTCACTCTTCACCAAACGGAAGCAGATCTCATAGGCAAAATCGACAACCCCACGGCTTCTGCAGGCGAAGCACAAGATGAGCCTCGGTCATTGTGCTATGCTGTAAGAGGGAGGGGCTCTGAGAAAGACAGAAGTGGACCAAAGAGACACAAAGGACTGCTTGAAGAGGCTATTAATGTGAGCATTATGATAATCATGGATTGTGATATTTTCACTAAAATAGAAAACACTTCACTAAATAATGACTATTTCACTAAAAGAGAAATAGAAAAATATAACTTGACAATTTTAATAGTTTATTTATTTATTTATTTATTTATTTATTTATTTATTTATTTGACAGAGAAAGCGGGGGGGAGAGAGAGAATGAATGGGAACACCAGGGCCTCCAGCCACTGCAAACGAACTCCAGACATGTGCACCCCCTTGTGCATTGGCTAACGTGAGTCCTGGGGAATTGAACCTGGGTCTCTTGGCTTTGCAGGAAAACGCCTTAACCACTATGCCATCCCTCCAGCCCTTACTTGACAATATTGATGATCAATGAAATACATGCTATCCTAAGGTCATTTCTTACAAAATTGTTTGTTCATCACAAAGAAAAAGGCAGTCACTTTCACAAAGAAGTGTGGCAATGCCACCATGATCAAGTGATTGAATGTACCACCAGAAATGGGACAAGTCAAAGTTTCACTACGTACTAAGGGAAGAGTACACAGTGGCTGCTGTAATGTCCTCCTCAAAGATGCATCAGCTAAATTGATTCCTGAGGAAGCATACAGACATTTAACTGGAGGTAATTTTCTAATTTTACTGTCACTTTGAAGAATCTCAGCCTAGGGACAGCCTAGGGAATGGTTCTAGTTTGCCAACACAGAGAAAGATTTCAGCTGGTGCTGGCTTGTCTCTTGTATCCTTGTGTTGCAGAGGGCAGTGTGGGGACACGGGGAAAAAGTTGAGTGTGCTCTGAGGAGGAGGCAGCAGAGATGCCAACTTGTTAATTCATCACTATGGTTATGCATTAGGACTCTTTGCTTTGTAGTGAAAATACTCTCAAGTTTTCAGGAGTGACAGGTCATAAATCCAGAAACTTACCCTCAAGTAACTTGAAACACTAGAAACTAAAGAAGAGTTTCTTGCATCATCCGTGCAACTTTTCTGTCAGGCTGTGATTGTCTGAATAACAAAATCAGAGCTGGAACATACACAAAAAGCCCCCCCCCCTTAAAAGATAACACAAAATAATCTAGGGGGAGAAGGTCTAAACTAATTCAGCAGAATTTGATTCTCTCAGCTGATCTTCTATTCCCATTTCTCATTTCAGTAATGTGATCAGAACCCTCCTTATGAGCCTAGATACTCAGTTATTACTAATGCAATATGGGAGACTCCACGCACACTCAATGGAACCTTCCTTCCAGCCTGCCTAAATTTCCATAAGCGGGAATTCTTTCTCATGAGATAATGAGAAAGATCCTTTTAAAAGCACTGTATTAGAATATTATTGACTGGCTTGCAAGGGGATAACTACTGACTAAAGCTCGTGTGCAGGGTCGTCTCAGGTAACTGCTTTCTAGACACCCTGCTGGAAATCCAAGAAGATGTTGAATAGCTACAGTTGTCCATTCCTGTCCATTTCTATTGTTTGTTCTAAGGTTTTCATTCTGAACACAGAGTAGAGTAGAGGGTAGGAAGGTCTGTCTGTGCCCACTTAAGATTGGTTTTGCTGTGTAACAGAAAAAGGGGGTATCATCGTAACATAAACAGGAGATGCACAATCAGAATCCCCTTCATGGAAGAACTTTCTGCATGAGTTGCAATGTAGCTCGTTAGGACTGAGGGAGTAGCTCAGGGAGTGCAGCACCCGATGTACAAGCATGAGGACTGAAGTCGAGAGCTCTCACATGTGCATAAATGCCATACGGGCATTGAGCCCACTGTAAGCCTATTGCTCAGAGGAAGAGACAGAGGGTCTCTTGGGCAAGATGGCTAACAAGACTAACCAAATCAGCAATCTTTGGGTTCAAGTGAGAGACTTTGTCTCAATAAGTAGGGCAGAAAATGATCTAGGAAAATACCCAGCATCAATCCTGGCCTCCAACTGTGTATGACCCGCACACACATACACATACATGAACACACATGCAAGCCACACACACACCCACTCCCCCCCCACACACACACGCACACACACACAAAGCAGAAAAAGTATTCAAGTATTCAACACTTGACCACTCCAAGGTCCACCTCCACTGTGCATAGCTGATTAGCTCCAAGCCATAGGAGGAGATGGGCAAGAAGGAAACAACATTCTTCAGCCCTTTGAGATTTTAGACTTGCATGCACACAGTAAAGGTCTCTGTAACCTGGCTTCACTTTGAACAAATATATTATTACACTTCCCTCTTGATTTTTCATAGTTTCTGTTTCAGAAAGGACTTAAGAAAATGGCATATCTTAAATTATGAGTCAATAGCTCCCTAAACATCTATTGTCAATGTAATAGTAATTTCTTATTATCTCAAAATACCAAAAGGAAATCAGTACAGTTACATGAAGAACTCATCTTACCAGCTGCTAGTGAGCTTGTCCGACGAGGTCACCCCATGCCTGTCAGCTCTCCTTGGATTTCTGTGACCAAGCAAGGCTGTCTCCTCTAAGACCATGCCTCCTTTCCTTTGTCTGCACTTGTGGACCCTATAGGACCCTACCAAGGGGGAGGGGTGAAGGTTTACTAGCAGGGTTTGTTTCCCTAGCTCCAACTGCAGACAACTCAGACTCTAAACTCACTTGTCGTTCATGAAGGTCCTTGTTGGATTGCGTCATCATTCATACTCCCTGTGTACCCATCCCCTCTTTCTTTCCTCCTTTTCTGCTGCTCGTGGTCTCACAAGCATTGCCTTCCAATGAACACTTTTTTCATTACAGTGACAAAATACCTGACAAGAATCCACTCAGTGAATAAAGAGTTTATTTCAGCATGCATTCTGAAGTGATCATCCATCCATCGTGGCAGGGCAGGGATGGCAGCCTGAGCATGAAGCAGCTGGTCACATTCAGTCAACAGTCAGGAAACAGAGAGAGAGATGAGTGCCAGTTCTGAGCTAGCTTTCTCCTTTTTGTATGACCCAAGACTCCAGACCATAACACAGTACTACCCATTTTTACAGTAGGACCCCCCCACCTCAACTAATTTAATCCCAAAAATCCATTATGGAGATGCCCAAAGTCCCCCACCCATGGTGATTCTAAATCCTTTCAAGTTGACAAACAAGATTAACAATCACAGAGGTTAATTTCTGCTCTAACCTCAGTGCTAACCCTTGTCTCTTGAGAACTCAACTTGTGACAGTTTGTGTCAGGGGAAGTTCACAAAAGCAGACACTAAGGTATGATTTTTTAAGATGGGGTACCCTGCCATCCAGTTGTCAGCAAAGATTCAGTGAGAGGTGGACAAGGACATGTATGTTCATACAGAAACACAATATTTATGTTCATAATATTTTTGCATATACATGTATACCCATTACCAGCAGATAGCTATAGCACAGATATCTGGAGACAAGATAGTAAGTACAATTATTAAACTCCCACCCATGTGAACTGGTGTGTTGTAAGGAAATACCTTGGCTAGTTTATATTACATTATCATTTGAGAATTATGAGAATAGTAACTCTAGTGACAGTGAAATTGACCTGCACCACACATTAATGGTATTTTTGAAAAGGAGTCCCATCCAGCTGAGTGTATTGATTGGTAAGGAAAAGGTAGGTGTGAAAGCCCAAATGCCTCCTTGATTGTATAACAAGCTCTCCTCTCTTGTAGCAAAGTAATAAGAACAGCTAATGTCCAAGTAAGGCACATTGCTGGAATAACCAAGCTGCAAAAATGGTTAAATGCCAGTAAATATAGGTCTGCTATGGTAACCTTAGAGATCTTGCTGGGAAAGAATGAGTCTCTAATAAATAAGATGGGTAATTCAGCACTGAGGACCCTCAAATATTAAAGCTGCGGGACAACAGAACAATCTCCCCCCTGTGTTCCCTCTCAACAAGAAGTAAGCACTGCTCCTCTTTCAGAAAAAATATCAAAGGTTATATTTTGAACGTGACATGAACTCTCACCATGATCTGTCTTCAGCTTCCTTCCTGGGCAACAGGCCAGTAAGTGGGATTAAATTAAAACATAACCTTGTCAGAGGAGCACATCCCATCACAGAAAAGTCAGGAGAAGAGGGAGAGCACAGACCAACCGTTTTCAGATTCCAGCTTTCCTTCCAGCTCTGCCGTTGCCCTGGGTAGGTATGACCTTAGACACACGATGTCACTGTGCTGGTCTCATCACATATAAAACACCTGAGCTTGGTTCCCAGGTGCACCCCCTAGATATGTGGAAGCACATGTTTCCAGGGCTGGCCTTTAATGAGAGTGTATGTATTATCATACACCCTGTCATTCACTTTGTTTGAAAAGAGAATTGGCCAACTGTGTGTATGTGTGCATTTGAATACACACAGACACACACACACACACACACACACACACACATATGAACATGAAGGGAAAATATTGAAAAGAGTACTGCAAGAGATTGGGCAAAGAAGCCAGAGTTACAGGTATATGAGTGGACAGATGAGAGTGAGAAGGACACAGGAATATTTTAGTCATATGTTATGGACTAGCACAGAATACAAAATGCAGAACAAATGAGGTTGAAAAATCACTGAAGCGGCTCTCACGGTCAGCCGTGTCACAAGATGCCTGTGAGCAGAGCTCGGGGCACAGGAGGACAGTAGCCACAGTGGCCCGGATAGAAGTCATGCGCTGACTGACAGCATGGGTCTTCACATGTGAAAGTTTGTCTGGCTAATTCCACACAGCAAGTCCCCCATACGGCATTATCCCTCAAAGCCATCACTTTTAGAAAACAGATATTACCATGTATTGGACACATTATGATTGGGACTATAAATAGTTTCATTTTGGTAAGAATTTGCACAGATTGGGGGATGGACTGAAGCCTCCTGTTCACATGACTTCAGCCACTTTTTTGCCCAATGGTCTACATTGTGTAAACAAGGTGCAGGGAACAGAATAAGGACAGATGGTCCAGAAGCTTCCAACATAACAGTAACAGAACATCCTGTCAAAGGTGTCAGTGAACTGTTCACTTGTAGGCAGAGCTTGGCAAGAATGAGATCCATTCTCACATTGGGGTACAATTTCAAATCAACAACCTTTAGATAGTAACATATTTCTTGTTTTGATGTTTTTGGTTTGTTGTGATGTGTATGTATGTGTGTGCGTGCATGTGCGTGTGTACAGGTACAGGTATGTGCATGTCACAGAACATAGCTTTCTCATGTCTATCCTGACCTTTCACCTCCTTTGAGGCAGAACCTGTGGCTCTTAACTGTTGTTGACCACCTTGTAGCCCTCCAGGCTGGCTTGTCTATGAGCTCCAGGGCAATTTTCCTGCCTCTGCCTCCCGGTCACTGTCAGTACGCTGGAATGCCAGACAGTCACCACCGATTCAGGATTCTTTACCTGGCTACTGTGTCTCCAAACTCAGGTACTTGGGTTTCAATGGCACATACTTTACCCATTGGACCATATTCCCAACGCAGTTGCCATATTTCAATAGGAAGAATGCATAGGTCTAATTCTGAGGGCTCTATAGCACTATAATCTTCTTAATAAGCACTAAATGCATAGAATACCCTTGGGAGCCTGGCTTAGTCTCATGAGTGCTTGAAAAATAGACTCTTCTCTCAGTGGTGGCAGAAGAGTAAGTTCAAGGCTTCACACACAGTTAGGGTTTGATGGACAGTTGCTGCCTTGAAGGTAAAGGAACATATCTTCAGGAATGAGGCAACATCCAGAAATCGAAACATGGTCTGAGCTGGCTCACAGGGTACCTAGCACCTCAGTCCTATAACTGCAAGCACTTTACTCTAAATATAACCTTTCCTTATCTCTCTCAAACTCTGCTTGCCCTAGCCTCGGGTAACCACCATTCTATCCTCAACTTCTTCTAAGAGATGGACAGTCTCATGTTCCACATGTGAATGAGGCTGTGTGGTTCTTGTCATTCTATGCTTGGTTTAATTCACTTACTATAATATCTCCTTTTCTATCCATGTTTATCACTACTTGGACATGAACTGCCTTCTAAAAGTCTCATGTGGTGAAGGCTTAACTCTCAGCTGTTGGGTTCTGTTACTAAGAGTCACAAGGGTCCCACTGTAATAAAAGATTAATCCAGGGACTGGATAGATGGCTCAGCAGTTAAACATACTTGCTTACTAAAGCCTAATGCCCTGACTTCAACTCTTCCATGCCCACGTGAAGCCAGATGCATAAACTGGCTAATGAGTCTAGAGTTCGTTCACAGTGTCAGGAGGCCCTGGCATGCCAATACTTACTTTCTGTCTGTCTGTCTGTCTCTGTGTCTCATAAACAAACAAATAAATAAATAAACAAACAAATAATAAATAAAATGTTTTTGAAAAAGATTAATCCATTGGTGGGTTCATCGTTGACAGCATCACTGAGACATGATGAAAACTTTTGGGGACAGGACTTCCTTGACAGAGGTATGTCACTGAGAGTATCCTGGGGGCTTAGACTTCCCAGGTCCCCTCTGCTTCTCGGTCCCTGTGAGCTGAGAAACATTGCTCTGCCGTGTCCTTCTGCCATGATATCTAACCTTGCCTCAGAAAGAAAGTACTGGTCCATCCAACCTGGGCCTGAAGCTCCTGAAATGAGCCAAATATAAATCCTTCCTCACTTATTTTCTTAGATATTTTTTTGACAGCAACAGGAAGTAACTAATAGAGAATTTTTGCAAGTGGCATTATTTTCTTTTTTTTTAAAATCTTAATAGTATTGCAGTGTGTATATATACTATATTTTCATCCACTGGCAGTTGATGGGTGCTTGGGATGTTTCCACTTCTGTTTACTTGGGAATAGTGTTAAGATAAGCGTGGAGGTAGAGATCTCTTTTGGACATAGTGACATCACTTCTCTGAGTATATAGCCAGTAGTGGGATGGATGAATGGATGTTATGGAAATTCTATTTTTTTAAATATTTTATTTTATTGATTGATTGATTAGACAGAGAAAGAGGGAGAGAGAGAGAGAGAAAGAGAGAGAACGGGCATGCCAGGGCCTCCAGCCATTGCAAACAAACTGCAGATGCATATGCTCCCTTGTGTATCTGGCTAACGTGGGTCCTGGGGAATCGAACCTAGGTCCTTTGGCTTTGAAGGCAAATGCCTTAACCACTAAGCCATCCCTACAGCCCTGGAAATAATATTTTTAAATTTTGGGTACTCTACAGGGTATTTTTCTTAATTGTTTTAATTTATATTTCCATTAATGTGTATTGCAATTTATCTATATTTTCATAAACTATTCATCCTAGAGTGAATTGTATCTCCTTATGGTTTTGAGTTGTGTTTCCACAATATTAGTGACACTGAACATGTGTCCATGTACATTTGAATGTCTTTGTGTGTGTGTGTGTGTGTGTAGGGGTGCATGCCCTGTGTACGCACAGAGGAGGAACAGCGCTTTATGTGGGTTCTTGGGGTCAAGCTCTGGGGTACTCATGTTTGCACAGGACCCTTACCTACCCATACATCTCCCCAGTCCATATCTCTTCTTATTAAATATGTCTATTTGGGTTCTAATGGTACTATTTTTAATCAGGTTTTGGAGTTACAATCATGTTTTTGTTTTTTTACTACCAGAGTTGATTACCTCATATAATTTGAACGTTAACCTCTTGTCAGATGCATATTATTAAAATACTTTTTCTTCTTATATAGTTTCACTTTGATAATGGTTTCCTTTGCAGTGCAAAAGCTTTTTCTTTAGTTTGATATAACCATATTTATACTTTTTTTTTGGTTTCCTGTGCTTTTGACATAATGTCCACAAACCCATTGTCCATCCCAGTATCCTGAAGCATTTTGTTTATGTTTTTACAAGTGATTTCATAGCTTTCAGGATGTCTTATGTGGATGGTTTCAGACTGCTTTGAGTTAATTGTTGTAAGCAGTGAGGGACAGGACTCTAATTTCATTTTGCTATACATGCATGCCCAAGATTCCCAGCATGATAGTTTTTTTTTCTTTTTTCTTTATCTGACTGGTCTTTCTTCAGCACATGCTTATAAAACCTGGGTCAAAAACCATTGGTATATAAATGTATAAGTTTTATTCCAGACTCTTAATTTTATTTCACAGGCCTATGAACCTGTTTTTATGCCAAAGCCATGCTATTTTGATGACTACAGCTCTGTAATTTACTTAAGTCATGCAGTAAAATGCCTCCTGCTTTGTTAATTTTTATCATGAGTACTTCAGTCATTCAAATATTTAGTGCTTTAGGGTTTTTGGAAGAATATCACTGACATTTTGACAGTGAATCTATAGATTGCTTTGGGTATCCATTTATACAATGTCTTTACTTTTTTTGTTCTAAACGAATAAAATACAGTAGAGCAAGTCACTACCATCCACATGGGTATGATATTTCTGGGTGAATAATCAAGGAACTTAGATCATGAATGAGACTGGGCAACATTTGAATTAATGAGAAAGCAAATATTCTGGGTAAACCAAGCCCAAGTACTTTTTGCAGGATTAACTGAGATTTTAGCATAGACAGAAGTGACTCTAATTTTTAAAACATAGCACTTTAGTGCAATCAGTATATCAAATAATCAATATTCTGACAATCATAAGTAACTAGAATCAGATTTTGAGACATGCTTTTTCCCCTCATTAGATTCTCCTCAAGTAGGTTCTTCTGTCTTGACTCATGCATTCCTTCTACCGAGTTCCACCCTGGCTTTGCTCCATCTTCTAGGTCATGCCCTATCACATAACTCGTCTGATAGCTGGGTTTCTGGCTCTCCATCATGTGCGTGCTATCTCTAAGATGCCGCATTCTATCCTTTCTAACCCCAAAACCTGATGCTTCTCTTCCTTTCATATTTAGTTCTCCTCTTTAATCCCCATGTCTCTTTTTCTTCACATCACTGTCAAAAATGTCTCTGTATGACAAGAATGATAATATTTCTCCTGTAAAAAAAAAACAATTATCATGACTATTGCTGAAATCAAAATACATAGAATGATCTCCCCCAGACCCTATGCACATTTATTGTTTCTTTTTGTAAAAGAAAAGTAACATTTAGTGAACTTAATGCTGGAATTGTCTCTTTAATACTTTTTTTTTTTTTAAAGAAACTCAGGTAGATCCTGCAGCACAAATTAACTAATTATTTCCATCTCCATTCCTGATGTTTACTTTTGCAAACAAATGCATGCATAGATAAACCAATCCCAACGTGCACTGACACAGTCAGGACCTCTACTTAGCAATGCTTCCTGGAGCAGCCAGCACAGCATGCGCCGGGCACATCATGAAAGTGGACTTTCTCATGTGATTTTTAAAAAAAGTCTGTCTCTGACAAGATTTTGAAGCTACATGGGGCTGTCAGAGGAAAATCTTTTGGGTTATTAGTTACTCATATTCTGACAGTAAAATAAATATTCTCTTCAGAGTCTGTCAAGTCAACGTGAGTGTGGCATCTCAGAGCTTCTTTCTCCCTACACAGACCCATCCTCTGTGAGAAGGGGAGGACGGACTCGGGAAGAGATGTAATTACATGTAATTATTGTATTTTGCCTGCACTAACGGAACTCATTTCTCCTTCTTTTATTTAATTTCCTATTTATATTGCATGTATTTGGAAAATCATAAATATTTTCATAATTGCATATATATGATATAAGTTTAGAAGGGTGTTATGCATGCTAATTCTGTCCTCATTTTGTTTTTTTGTAATTTCATTATACAAATTGAAGATGATTTTTAAATAAGAGGAAAAGTCATCAACCAACAGGAAAATGATTCTTAATTCTAGCAAGTCCACAGCGCTATTATAAGATTAAAGGTAATGTGTGTCTTTTCTTCACGTCCCATCACCACCAACACTTTCAGTAGTAGCTTATTCAATTTACACATCAGGGAAGTTTGGACATGACAGAGTGCAGTAAGAAGGGCACCTTGTCTCTGGATTTCATGGGGAGCTGACAGCCCTCAGCAAAAGACTAACAACTGCCACGGGGTCTCAAGCCAGTATACTCCTGGCACAGGGGAGAGAAGGAAGGTAGGGATTCCAAGATTTCGAGATCTGCAGGAAGGCAATATTGGCTCTGTTTGGAGAGTCAGGGACTATATGCTGGATGAGGCAAGCAGGGTGCCAGTCCTGGCAAATGGCATAAACTAATATTGTTTACCCTGATTACAAGAAAAGAATTTTTGCTTTCCCTGACAACTGAAATGAAATGAACCAGCAAGGCAAGGCTTTTAGTAGCAAAGAGGCAACCAGGGTGTGGATGGGCCTCTCTCCTGGTCTGTTCAGGATGATATGTGCACCACGTTATCTCCATCGGAAAAAAAGAGGACACCTTCCAATTCACACCTAATAGCACGTGGAAGAGCAGAGATTTCCCTGGCCTCCTCTTTAAGGACAAACACCTTCCCTTCCCCTCTCTCATGCTTCCCCTGCCCTGTTTCCCTCACTCTCCCTACTCCACTGACCCTTCTTTAATACTTTCCTTCTCTCTGTCTCCCTCTCTCTCTCTGTCTCTCTCTTTCTCTATGTTAAAAAGAACATTATGTGGATATGCCAAGAAGATTAATTTGACTTCATTAATGAATCAAAGTAAAAGAATAATGAAAAATGAGGCTTGTGAGAAAAGAATGAGGAGGGAGTGATTGAGAGGGTGCATTGAAATCCAACCCTGGAAATTGGAATAGGTTAGGCTATTTTGAACAAAGTAACATCATGAAAAAAAAATAAGTTTGCTGAACATATATTTTTCTAGAAAATGTGGGGTGACCTACAGCATGCTGTATCTGAGGAACCTCATTTCAGTTTCCAAAAAAAATGAGTGGAGTACATGGAAATATTTGAGAGGGAAGGAAAATAAAAACTGTAAGTAGGGTCTTGAACCACAGAAGACCATACTCAGCAAGTGAGAACCAATGAGACATGTTTGCACCAAATAACTAAAGAAATAACTTAATCCGGATGGTGGAACTTTAAAATACATTGTTCCTGGAATTCAGGTAATTTAGTGTACCTCCTCTATGGGCAGTTTGTCATATATGGGAACCCCAAAAGATGCAAGAAGCCAGGGAGGAAGGGAGAGAGGGTAGAGAGGAAGGAAGGAGGCAAGAAGGAAGTCAGTAAAGTATCAGAGAATACTAGAAGTCTATTTCATTGTGTGTGGGAATAAAATGTTTCTACTGAGATACAGTATGTGCCATCTTGAGGGAATCCATCCATTCCTTTTTACCAAAACCTGAACAAGATCAGCAAAGTCAGTAGGTAAAGAGAAAATCAGCACAGTTGGTCTCTATATTATTATTTATTCCTAAAAAAATCAAATCACTAAGGTGAAATGATATATTTCAGTCTTACATGCAAAGATCCATCCACATAAATCCTAAAACTTGAAAATCTACCATGCAGTATGGGGAGTCTATTTCCAGAATTTTGTACGTATTCTTTATTTTTTTTTTCTCTTTTCCCTTACAAATGAGTGCACAATTAGCTGAGTACGCAACTGAAGCTAAAAATTCACCACTTTTCACATACCCAATTATTTCAATCTCTGTCTCAATTTTTGAAGTTTATGAAACCTACGCTTATTACTTTCTTTAACTTATCATCTTTTCCTAAATGAATGAGGGCGAGAACAATGAAATCTTCACATGATGAAGTGTGAAACTGGGAGCTCAGAGATGCTGCTGTCAGGCAGTGTCAGAGTGGCTCAAGATGCTTGTTTCTCAGACAATGCTTGAGGTTTAAATTCAGACTTGAGATTGAAGAGGCTTAGGTATGTCAACGCGTAATGTTGTAAAAGTAACATAAAAGCATAGAAGAATTAAACCTGGACTAGAGAGATGGCTCAGTGGTTAGGAGAACTTCCTGTGCAAGCATGCAGGCCTGAGCAGGCCTGACAGATCACTTAAATTGGGTCCCCAGAACCCAGGTAAACAACCGGAAATGACCACACATATCTGTCACCCTAGTCCCCTAGGGGAGTAGAGGTCTTAGAATATCTGCAGCTTGTAAAAAAAAAAAATGGCAAGCTCTAGGATCACTAAGAGACTAAATTGAAATAAAAATGGTGGAAGGTGTAGGGCAGGACACTGACATCCCACTCTGTCTGCCTCAGAACAGACACAGAGTGCCACAGGGCACAGCATGTGCATATGCCAGACTGACCATGCCATACACACACAGGCAAAATAATTAAAAGAAAAAAAAACAGAAAATTCAAGGCCCACCTATAGACTATTTCCATGGAAGGTGAAGAGTTTGTTTATAGAGGAACCTAGAACTATAAATATAGAGTCTTAAATCTAGAAATCGTGGTGATTTTGACCTGATGGCTTTCAGATGCTAAGTGTGATCTTTCCAAAGTGACGGAAAAAGTGAGAAGATGCACATCTAGAGTGAACTTGGGCTATGAATAAGAATTGGTTCATGATATAAAAATGCTGGGATCTTTCAGAATGGTGACCATGCCATCTTGAAGTGTGATGGACTCTGAAAGGTGTTGTAAGATATATGTAATAGATGTTAAAAACTGTTGATGGGGACTGGAGGAATGGCTTAGCGGTTAAGGTATGCTTGCCTGCAAAACCAAAGGAGCCAGGTTTGATTCCTCAGGACCCATATTAGCCAGATGGACAAGGGGGTGCATGCATCTGGAGTTTGTTTGCAGTGGCTGGAGGCCCTGGAGTGCCTGTTCTCTCTCTCTCTCTCTCTCTCTCTCTCTCTCTCTCTCTCTCTCTCTCTTTCTCTCTCTTTCTCTGTTAAATCAATAAATAAATAAAAAGAAAATATTTTTAAAAATTGTTGGTGGTTTAATTAAATACATTTCTTAGCCCTCTCATACAATATAGGCTTTCTTTTCCATAACAAAAGAGTTCTTTTTAAATAATCAGTGTTACAGATAATGGAGAGCCAAACATGTTTTGAGCAAGGATGACATGCTTATATTTGTTTTTTGAAAAGTCACTATAGATGGAGTGGGCTGAAGGTCCTGTTAAGCCTATGTTTATCTTTACTTGCCAGAGTTGTCACCATTCACTGACAAAGGAAGTGACAGTCTCTTCCCAAAGGATGGGTGACTTAGAAGAAAAGAGAACAAGTCTACCCATTCCACCAGGCTATTGATTATCTTGTTGAGCTCCCTAAAAGACTTTCTGAACCAAATGAGGAAAGATCGCTCTCACATTGTGACTTCTAAAAACTCTGTTCAGGGGCTGGGGGAATGGCTTAGCCGTTAAGGTGTTTCCCTGCAAAGCCTAAGGACCCTGGTTCAATTCCCTAGGACCCACATAAGCCAGATGCACAAGGGGGTGGATGCATCTGCAGGTCGTTTGCAGTGGCTAGAGTCCCTGGTCCTCCCATTTTCTCTTTCTCTCTGCCTCTGCCTCTGTCTCTGTCAAATAAATAAATATATTTAAAAAATAAAAAATCTGTTCAGGGGAGCACATGCCACTGGCCATTTCTATATAGCATAGCCACCCAGCTGAATTTATATCCCTTCCTATTTTGTAATCTTTATCTTACCAAATTACCATGTTCTCCAGGACTGTAAGTCTGTGGGTACAGACATGCTGTAACCAAAGGCTAACTCATTCCCTGAAATCTCCTGTTCTCTTACATTCATAAGAACTATGAAATCCACTACACATCTATGAGAATAACATTACTTAAACTAGCTAAATAGCCTAATATCACTGCTATATCCCTTGATATCTCCCTTGCCAGTTTATCACTTTCAGTAGCAGTAATTCATGTGGGTGGAGAGAATTAGGTGAATAACAAGTCTATGAGACAGTTAAAAATAGATCTACTGGGCTGGAGAGATGGCTTAGAGGTTATGCACTTGCTTTTGAAGCCTAAAGACCCTGGTTCGAGGCTCAATGCCCCAGGACCCACGTTAGCCAGATGCGCAAGGGGGTGCATGCATCTGGAGTTCATTTGCAGTGGCTGCAGGCCCTGGCGTGCCCATTCTCTCTCTCTATCTCTCTATCTCTCTCTCTCTCTCTCTCTCTCTGCCTCTTTCTCTCTCTGTCACTGTCAAATAAATAAATAAAAATAAACAAAAAAATTTAAAAATAGATCTACCATATGATCCAGCCATAGCACTCCTAGGCATATATCCTAAGGACTTGTCTCATTACCTTAGAGATACTTACTCAACCATGTTTATTGCCACTCAATTCACAATACCTGGAAAATGGAACCAGCCTAGATGTTCCTCAACTGATGAGTGTATGATGAAGATATGGTGCATTTTTACAATGGAGTTCTACTAAGCAGTAAAGAAAAATGAAGTTATGAAATTTGCAGGAAAATGAATGGATTTGGAAAGCCAAACATCGCATGTTCTCTCTCATATGTGGATCCTAGCTACAGATGACTGGAATTCTGAATGAGTAGGAAGAAAACTCAGTAGCAAAGGCCAGTAGGCTAGCAAAGAGATATAAAGGGAAGAGAAAGGAAGGGAGGGGATACTTAATAGGATGGCATTGTATGTATGTAAGTAGAAGAATAGATTAATTGGGGTGAAAAGTGAGGTCAGGGGAAGAGATTGAGTAAAGGAAAGGTGGAGGGAGGGCTAATGAAAATCTAAGAGGATATAAGTAAATCATATGGAAACCTACTTTTTTGGACAATGGAATACTCAGGAGCCATAGATTGTTGCTAGAAAATTTTCAGTGCCAGGGATGGGATACGTTACAGTGAGTTGTTGGCCATGGAGGTCCTTGATGCTCCCAAAACATTACAGGCCATTGCCAAGGCCCTTGGTTTCCCACCAGGAATAGATGGTAAGACCCTATTGCTGAAGACTCCACATACTTGGGCTGCAAGGTCACTGAGAAATCCTGCTAGTGCTGAGCTGAAAACCTCCTCCATGTAGACCAGCTGGCAAGAGCTGTAAGAAGCCATTCTGCATGCAGGTCAATGGGATACAGAGAAATCACCAGTGAAGATACTCAACAGTGGATACTGCAAGCTTATCTGAAAATGCAGGACAAATTTCCTCATTCGAGGCTCTTAATTATTTGTCATTACCTTACATACCCCAACCTCCCATTATATTATATACCAACAGCACCTCCCTCCAGCATCCTTGCCTTATGGATACACCAACTTCGCAACCAACTTTGCATATTTACTTCTACTTAGAGTTTCATGTCCCACACTCACAGCCTGTCCATCCACTTCTCAAGCCAGTTGAAGGTCATTTCCCTCAACGCAACATTGCATCACTTCCCTGATAATATTTTTTGTTTATATCACACATTTGACAAAATTGTATTGCACCTTGATACACGATTATCAAGGTATCACTTCCAGGTGTTTTCCAAATATTTATTACAAAGGGTAGCAGCTGTATCTCTTTACTAATCAAATACTGAAAGCTCAGCGAATAACTTAAAAAAATGAAATCTACTTTCAATGATCTTATTAAAGAGAAACCTGTTTGTATAGCAAACTTCAATTTTTCGTATATTGAGGATTTTAATACATGAATGTACTGTAATTTGATCTTAATCACCTCCTATCACCCTTCTGTATCTCTCCCTCCTCACCCCCATTCTATTGAATCTGCTCTGGTTTAATTTGGAAAGGATCCTCAATTTATGTAGTTTCAACTCCCTTGCCTTTTCTACATGAATAACCTGCCACAGGTCTATGAACAATCACAGAGCACATCACAAGTCATTAGGCTTAAAAACAGTAGTTCTGTTAAATTGGTAACTCTGATTTTACAGATAAGATAATTCAACACAAATTTATCTCCTTGAAAAGAAAAATAAAACCTCAGAAATGAGTGATCGACAAACCACATATCATCACTGCTTTCTGGTTGGTTGAGTCTAAAGTGATGGATTTACTAGTGGGACATCACCTACCTTTTGTAATTACTTTAGTACTTAGTACCTCATAGTGTCCCCAAATACCAAAGCCACTAGGAATCCTACAGCATTGTTTGAGAATGTAAGATCAAACAACATTCACAGAAAATATATAAAAGAAAACAGCTCAAAGGCAGGAAAGATAATCAGTGAGCAAAAATTTCCAGGGAATTTAAATAGTCCTCACACATGATCAAAGAAACATACATGAAAACAACATTTTTTTTCATACCTTGCCATCTTCTCTCCTCACACATCTAAGATCTTTACCTCATTAGTTAGCTAAACTCATTTGTCATCAGCTACATTGTCACTCATTTCTCCTCATTTTCTTCTGTTTTCAACTCATTTCCTTTTCCATTTTCACAGAACGAAAATGTTAATTATACGGTAACATATCACTGTGGCTGCTGAGAATCAAATGTTCTAACTAGTAGATCCATACAGTTTGGAAAATCTGCAAACTCACTGGACTGCAAAATATTATTGCTCCTCTCAGAAATAAAGATCCTCTGCTGAGTGTGTTGGAAATAAGATATCATCCCAGGGAACACAGAAATTACGGAAGAAGGGACAACCTTGGAATAAGTTCCCACATGCAGCTTGCAGAGCAAAGTGATGAACTGGAGAGAATCTGAGGTCATAAGAAAGTTCATGATCCCGTCAGTCAGTTGACATGGCCCAACAGCCTGCTTGGGTTGGCCATGTCCATCCAGGGACCAACCCTTGTTTTTAGTTTCTTCGTTCATTCCCTTTGGAGCTGACCCACTTCCCTTGGCTATTCCAGAAGCATCTCTTTTGGTCTCCTGTTTCTATAGAACTGAAAACCTTTCTCTTCTCAAAGTGACCTCCTTGCAGCCTGCTTTATCTTCCATAACTAGATCTCTTCATCAGCCACTTGATTTCCCCTGGGTAAAAAGGAAGCTTCTGTTGACCTGCTTCAATGAGCCAGTGACATTTTCTGAAAAAAAATCTCCACATGGTTCTATGAAGGAAGTCCCACACTGACACAGCCAGGGCCGCACTTGCCACATTGCTGCAGATGTAGACGTGCTGTGCAATGTACTGCACAAGACACAAGCTATATAAAATGACATGGAGCCAGCATCACCTGTGTCAAAATAGGAAAGTCAAAGTTGATTTCATATGTCAGAAGACAGCTCTTCAGTGGGGTTCTATATGTTTTCATATGCATGTGCACGTGGTATGCTGCATCTGTATGTATATCTGCATGCATGTGTGTGACATGCATATGTGTGCATCTGAAGGATAGAGGTTGACATTTGGTTTCTTCCCCAGTTGATCTTCACTTTATTGTTTCAGAAAGAATCTCTTAAGATCTTAGAGCTCAAGGACTTGGCCATATTAGGAAGCCAGCAAACCCTATGAGTCCTCCTATCTCATGGTCCCCAGTGCTAAGATTATAGACATGTGCCACCACATCTGGACTTTTTACATGGGTGCTAAGAATCTGATCTCAGGTTATCATGCATGTACAAGAACTTGCAGCAAGAACTTGACCTATTAAGCCAACTCCCCAGCCCCAGATTCTGAATTTTTGACAGAAGATATTTATCCACTGCATAGGAGTCACTTCCGGTGCTAGTACGCAAAGGTAACTTTCTGTGGTTATTTCCGCCCATTCCGAGAAGCAGAATGATGAAATGAACACTTAATGTCCGGGTGTATAGTGTAAATTTATAATCTGTATGGATGAGAACTGACAAAGTTGTGGCAGGCTGGTGAATGTCACAAAGCTCTAAAAATGCTCAATTACACTCCTAGGTGGGATTACTAGATTTTAAGCAAAGAAAAAAAAATAAAAAGAATGTAGTTCTTTTAAAGGCAAACAAAGGCAGAAATCTCTAAAACCATGTAATCCAAGAACTGAATTAAATTTGGATACATAAATGAAAACTCAATTCAGAATGAAATACTTGTGGTGTCTCACTTTTGTCATAGTTTTTAATAACTGAACATGCTGTAATAATCCTAGAGAGTTTCTTTAGACATGAATAACTTGAATATCATAAGCTTCTTTTGTCAAAGAAAAACTAATTGACTGGAACTCAGTATTTTCTTTGTATTGAACATAGAATTACTATGCTCACAGGTGTCACAAGTTGGAACTCTGTGTCATCCGTTGTGACTTCATAACTTCATCTCTCTGTATAAGACATAGAAATTTTAATTATTCCTTTCTAGTTCTTTCAGTACATTTCCAACAACTATCAAGAAGCATTAGTGACTGCTAATAGCTTAGGCATGTCAGGTCAAGCATAAGTGTCTTCACATGCAGAGAACCAATCTTCCAATTATAACACAAAACAGACCTCAAATCCCTGCTGTTCAGAAAAGAAAGGACTTTAAAACAGTACATTTTGCTGTTCACCGTGCTTCTCCAGCACAAGTACAATTTTACATGGTATGTATTTTCCTCTCTGTTTCATCTAAAGTCAGTTATCATTGAACTACGTCATATTTACTTTCTTCTCTTTGGTACTAAAGATGAATATTTGCTTTGTGTCACTTATGCATTAAACACCAAAAACTACTTTTACTCAGGACCAAGGCTGAGGACAGTAAAGTACATGTTAAGAACCTGAGATCAACCCTCAGTACTTATACAAAAATGACAAAGGCCTCCATGTTTACTGGCACATACAAACACACACACACACAAACACACACACACACACACACACGCACACACTCATACACATGTGTGTGCAAACACACACACACACACTACTTTCATTCTTTAGCTGAACTAAATGCCATTTTGCA
Source organism: Dipus sagitta (assembly GCA_036346955.1). Taxonomy (NCBI): domain Eukaryota; kingdom Metazoa; phylum Chordata; class Mammalia; order Rodentia; family Dipodidae; genus Dipus; species Dipus sagitta. Next base: position 106,235,066 of record CM070780.1, on the reverse strand, counting down.
ATTTAATAATTTAATTAGCTATCTCTTTCCCCAAAACCAAAATCTTCCATATGTTCTGTGTATTCTTTCTTTTCCATTTCATCTATGAAACTGAAAACTACCACATCCAAGTATATTCTCAGAAAGATGCACAATCAAAATTCAATTAACATTACGGTAATAATAAGTACATTATCTATTAAAACTTTAAATTCTTAGCAAAAATAAATGGTACTCTCCTCATATCTCATAATTCAACAAAGAATGGTGGCCACCGATAGCGATCTAGACTAAGATTTTAAAAGCAGAGACCTTGAAGATGCCCAGATGATTCTGAAAGTAACATCTGGACCCTGCTAATAAGTGGTGGTCTGCAGGTAGAGCACTAACTGTACATAATCCCTTGGAGCCAGTGTGACCTCAGACCAACACATGCCAGACACAGGGAAGAATTATGGCTTTGCTGAATGTTTCTTCATCATCAAAATCACCAGGGACATATTCCCAACATCTTAATCCCATCTAGGTATATCATATGTTTAGATCATATTTGTGAAGAAATAAAGCAGAGAATGAGAATCAGAGAACATAGCAGCAATCTATCAAGAGTTTCTTGTTTTGTTCTTTCATTGAGATAGGATCTCACTGTGCAACCCATGATGGCTGGTCCCTAACTGGTACCACACTGCCTCACCTCCTTAGTGCTGGGATTATAAGTGTGTGTGACCACTCCCAGCTATCAGAAGTCTCCTGACCTCAATTTGGCACAATGTGCCGGCGTGGTGGAGCACACCTTTAATCCCAGCACTCGGGAGGCAGAGGTAGGAGGATCACTGTGAGTTCGAGGCCACACTGAGATGACATAGTGAATCCCAGGTCAGCCTAGGCTAAAGTGAGACCCTACCTTGGAAAAAAAAAAAATGAGCTTCTACCTTGATAAGCCTCTGGGTGCTCTGAATAAATACCCTCTTCACCTCCTGACTTCTATCCAGCACAGATAACAATATATGTGGCAACTGAGGACTGAAGCTCTCCTATGTCCTCTATATCTTTACGTAGCTCTTTGGACATGTGAAATCCGCTTATAAAAGTCGTGATGCCTTTCTCTGTGAGTTGTAACCACTTTCAACTGATTCTCCCCCGACTCCACGCTGCCCCGACTTCGTGCATGTCTAGTCATCTTACATTGGATGGTAGACCTTAGGAATGTCCCCTTTCATGGTGATGGGCACTTTTGCTTTCAAGTAAGTACCCTTGAACTTCATCCAGAACATATATTACTTGGAAGCAATTCAGTCCTTTCCGCACTCACTTTAAGATTTGATGGCAAATAGTATTAAGTCAAAGATTATAGTACCCAGCCTCAAAGGCAAGACACGAGTGAGCACCAGCAGGATCTTGTCACTCATAAGGTTCTACCTTGGCAGGAAGGAATAGTCACTTCTCCCTCTTAGTGCAGCCCAGCCCCTAATCCTTTTCATGGGCTCGCTCATGGTTGCTCTCTCTCCCTCTCTCTTCCTCCCTTCCTCCTCTCTTTTCTCCCATCCACTCACCTGAGGTTACAGTCCAGGCTCTTCCTGGGTCCTTCCTCCAGTAAGACCTAGAATCTCCCTGTCATAGGAAAATAGGTCAACCACGGGGATCTTCTTCCTTGTCTCACAATCATAGCTTCTTAGCTGTGTCCGTCTGTCTGGACTACTTTCATGAACATTTGGGAGCTTTACTTTCCATCATGGCTAGAATTGGAAGCCTATTTTCATCTCACTGAGTATTGAATTGCATTACATTGAAATGAATTAAAGTCTACGTACCAAATCAACACGAAATAATGAAAATTTCCAAATGGAGAGTAATTCAGCCCCAAGTCAGTGTATAAGCTAAGATGCTTTAACAAAAGGGTAACTGGTTTCAACCTTGTTTTTCCTTGATTTATTGGAAGCCTCCAAAGGCTTGGACTCTCATAAAATATCTTGGATGGTCTGGATAATTTATAGCAACACATTTTCACATTTTAACCCACCAACAACCAAATAAAAGAGAAAGAGTTCTCCTCCAATGACAACAAAGTTTAACTGAAGCAAGTAGACTTATCTTTTTGTTGCTATTGCTGTTCTATCTCAAGCATATAAACCATCTTTTAGTCAAACTTTAAGCACAGCAAGATCCTTAGCATATACTTTATCAGATACTCACACAGGTTTGGAACTCTACTTGGGAAAAACTTGTTTCAAAAGTTTTGGGGTCCAAAATCAATGAGGGTCTTGGATAGAGGTGCAGGATTTTCAGAGGATATTTCCCAGAGCATTTTGTGTTCCTTAGAACAAGCAAAAAACAAGACTTGAAAGGGAGTTACTGCCTCTCTGTAGTGTAGGCAGGAGAGGAACCAGCGGGCCTCCAGAGAGACTTTCAGAGCTTTCCTCACAGGGAAGATGCAATCTAAAGCAAAGAGAAGTGCATGAAGCCAGAAGACACATCTCTGGAAGAAATCTGATATTTTGTTGACTTGCTTTGGGTATGAGGAGGGGCAAGAAAAGACATTCTTGAGAAAATACTTTTGGTCTCCTGATAGTTTTAGCCTTTCTATAGCTAAGATATTGAGTGCCTAATAAACAATAGCTACCTCATTGCTTTAGACAATTTTAGCATGATAGAAGGCATGTAGATGTTGGAGGACTCTCAAGTTAATGTAGGTTTATAAATTGAAAAGGAATGGGAATGTAGCTCAGTGATAGAACACTTGCTTTCCATATGTAAGGTTTTGGTTCAATCCCCTGCACTAAATAAATAAATAAATAAATATTAAACAAATAGATCAAAAAGCAAAGTGAAATGTGTGTGGAGTGGGAAGTGAGCATTTGAAATGGGTAAAATTAATGCCATTACTTGGACTTCAATGGCTGTGTCTACAAAGATCTCAAGCTGCTTCCAAATGTTGTAAATCTTACTACAGTAAAGGCCTTGAATTTGGAGTGGCTTCAGGATCAAAGGACAGTAAATTCATTTAATAGTTTCTATATTTTTAAACCTCAGTACAAATAATTGCAAATTATTATTCCTCCCCTGGCATTGTAGTCCAGCACTTTCCTCAGGCAGTTGAGATGCAGTTCAGAATCTTACAGCATAAATACTAAGATTTGCATGCAAGATGCCATGTTTCTTCTGAGTAAAATGACAACAGGTGCGCCCTTCTCCATCATCCTGAACACACCAGAGAAATCACGATCTCAAGGGCAAAGTATCGTCAAGTTCAAACTTATTTAAGAAATTTATTTCATATGATTAGTTATTCAAGCAAAGAATTTTATTTTTGCCTACTTTATGAGGGTGAGATTTTAGCCTTCTTACGAGCATACAGAAGGGATTTACATGACAGAAGCTGAATAGATAAGTATTTTGTATTTTTCCTCCAGGAAATTGTCTACCTTCCTTTAATTAAAGCTGAGTCTTTCTTAAAGAAGGAAACATATTTCTGATTTTATTTTTTCCTACACCAAGTAAAGCACTCACAATGTTTGTCTTCCACTGGGGAAGCATAAATGGTGGAATAAACACAGGGAAGATTTTACATCTCCACCCCAGGGAGGAATTTAGAAAGGCCTATGAGTGAATTGAGGGGTCAATCATGTTAAGGCTGAATCTCCTTGGCAATTATACTACATGTCAGCAAACTCTCTGCTCATATTTGAGAAGGGTATGGAATGTCACTTTCTGTTGATTAATCTTCCGAATGCAACTGAGACGTGTCCAGTCATCTAAAACGTTTCCATGGGTTAAAAAAAATGTGCTTTTTAACTGTTCTTTCAAGTTCTTCCCTCAAATAGGCCTAAGGGCTACACATACATTGAGAATCCTGACTGTTTAGTGATTTTTCATAAGGAAGAGAGTCTTCTCTTCAGTGGACAAATACAACAGAAATTCAAGAGAAGATATGAAAACAGATTTGGAAATCACTGCAGGACCATGAGGACCCATCATGAGGTAGAAGAAATAAGCCACAGTCAACTGATAGGCCTGTGAAGGGAGGCCAAATATTTCATACAACAATGTGAAAGTCACTTCTGGGTATATATCCAAAGTAAGTAAGAGCACTATCTTACCAAGATATATATACTCCATGTTTATTGCAAAATCATTCATTGTAGCCATGATAATACAATACTGTGAAGGGCTGGTGAGATGGTTCCCTTGCTCAGTGTACCTCCTATGCATGCACAATGGCATGAAGGGGCATGAGACCACCCAAGTTCTATTCCCCAGCACCCAAGTGAACAACTGAGCGTGGCCACTTGTGCATTTGTAATCCAAGTCCTCTGTGGGACAGAAACAAACAAACAAACAAAAATGTCACTGGGGCTCACTGAAATGGCAAGTGCCAGAAACAGAGAGACTCTGTCTCAAACAGAACAGGTGAGTGTTACTGTTACCTTCACAATACTGAAAGGTTAAGCAGACATCTGACCAGAAGCAGCTTATGGGAGGAAAGCAACCCTTACTTCATGTTGAGGATTCCGGGGGAAAGGGAGAGACCAGCACCCACATGCATGAATATCCAGAGCTCAACCTGGCTCTTCACCCATCTGAGGACTGCACTAAAAGATCCGCTCCCAGTGACACCTCCTCCAGGAGGCTGCTGAAGAATTATGTCGCAAGTTTAATAAAAAATACTTCAGGCTACAGGGGACATAAATTCACATTCAAACCACCACCTTCCCCACCTGGAAGCCCTCATAGTCTTTACTAACTTTCACATTGTTCAAAAGGCCAAAAGTTTCATCTGAGATTCAAGGCTGTCTTGTAACTGTGAGCCCTGTGAAATCAAAACACAAGTTATTACTTCCCATACATAATGGCCCAGAGTACACATTCCCGTTGCAAAAATAATACTATCTACTTCCAATATATAATGAGAGGGACAGGGATATAGAGAGGAGGAGTGGGACCAAAGTGACACTGAAATGCAATGTGGTAGACACTAAATTCTGTAGCTCAATATCCAGCATCCAGGGACTATAACAATATAATGTCAGCACCCCAAATTTTGGGCCACCCTGCACCTATGCCCTTGATGTTGGGGTTGATTCCATTCATTGCAGTGTTGTTTCTCAATGTAGTCTAGTTGATAACCAAGATTAACCACCCTATTGATGTGAATAGCCTTTATAATTACTATTACTCTTAGGGGGAAGGGAAGCACTCACCAAAGATGCATTATGTAGTCTAGCAAAAGGGAAGATCCCTTCTCAGTATTCCTGAGACCCTTCTTTTACTACTTTATGTCACCAGAAAACTCATTAATTCAGTTGCCTTTGCTCTAGCCCAGAACAGGAACCTGGCCAGCCCAACCCTGAAATACTCTGGTCCTCTTTGTGTACAAATGAGAAACCCATCAGAGTCTGTCATCTACAGAAAAAAGACTTCTAAAGACACCACACACAAGCATCCCAAGGCTTGCACACTTTATTCAGATAACAAATTAATTTGATGCTTATTTAACAGCATAATGTAATGGTACTTCAAATTGGCCTAGGCATCAAAAACTATGAAAGTACCATGCAAGTTTCTTACATATTTAAATTTTTCTCTTGCTTGAAAAGAAAATGGATACCAAAAAATTACTGAAGTGGGCAAATTTTAAGGCATACAAAATTCAAAAATTTATAATGGTGGGACAGTAATCATATAATCTATATCCTAGTTATAAATATAATTTTAAAATAAAGGTAAATTTATATCAATCTAGAGAATGACAACATGAAATTTTCTAAGTTTTATAGTTTTGAACACTTCTATTTTTTAAATTGTATTGAAACTACAGATTAATACACTTTGGCCTCATGACAAAACGGAGGAATCAAAATATCTTTACTCTGAAATTTAATTAATAGTTTTTAACATTGTTCTGTATATGCATATTACAGTATTTTGACTCTTAACCAATGCAATTAACCTGAGAAAGCCTAAGTTTTAAAGGGTTTCCCCAAAAGATCATTATTTAATTTTCATTCACTCTCCAGTTTATGACCATGTAGAGCAGTTAATAAAACTGTGTGTGGAACATAAATCCAAAATGACTAGAACACAATTTAAGTGTGTGGAATAACTTTATAATATTGAAAAGTAAAAAGTAAACTAAATCTGTGGATATTAATATGGGAAAGAATAAGTTTTCTCCTTGAAATTGCAAAGTTTTCAGTTAATATCTGTGAAAATCAAATTTTAATATGGAATAAATGATTAAACTAATATGAGAATGCAGTCTTATGCTGTGGATAGCAAAATTGGGTGATGATTGATTGATTGTTGAAATGATAAAATGAAATTAAAGTGAAATGCTTCTTTAGTTAAAATAGTGATTTGCTATGCACCCGTGTGAAAAGGATAATAGGGAACCCTTTGAGTGATTTAATAAAATGATATATGCTGGCTTGAATGTAATGGCCCCATAACCTCAGAGGTATTCTGTTTTGTTTTGTTTTGTTTTGTTTTGTTTTTTTGTTTTTTGAGGTAGGGTCCGTGTTGCTCTACCACAGGCTGACCTGGAATTCACTATGTAGTCCCAGGGTGGCCTCAAACTCATGGCGATCCTCCTACATTTGCCTCCCAAGTGCTGGGTTTAAGGAGTGTACTACCACACCCAGTTTACCTCAGCTGTTTTTGATTAGCCTTCCGACTTAGTCTTCAGCAGGCTGAGCCCTGCTGGAGGAGGTGTGTCACCATGGGGTGGATGTTGAGTCAAGCCTGCTGTGTGTTCAAAGTCAACTTGAGCTCTGGCTGTTCTCGCCATACCGTAGATATATGATTAAGTAAGCCAGCTTCCTCAGCCATGAAGAAGGTTCCCCTGGAGACTGTAAACCAGAAATAAACTTCTTTTTCCCCATAAGCTGCTTCTGGTCAGGTGTTCTGTACCAGCAACAAGAAGGTAACTGAAATCATATACTTCCTGAATTATTCCATTACAATGAAAAGTCCAATCAATTACAAATGCTAAGAGACATGACATAGGAAAACTGTTTATGGAACAAAAGAGTTGAGGGTGCAGGTAAAGTTTTAGCATTACCTTTAGTATCTAAAACTTACTGAGGACACTTAGCATGTCCCCAGGAGAATTTCAATAAACTTTCTTATCATAAGTCAAATTCACAACATGAAAAAACCAATGACTGCTTCAGAACTGACTCATGTAGAATACTAATTAGACCCAAGACAGTAAGTTGAGATCAGATGGCAATGTTGCAACTTCAATATTAAATCCGGAGAGAATGGCTGGTTACCTACAGTGGTGATTGTATCCATGTACCCATTCAGCTGTTTTCAAAATTACTGACCACATTCACTTCCCCAGAAAGTATCCTCTGTTCTGATACTTCACAAGGTCTCTTCAGGTAAAACTTTTAACTATGAGCTAAGTCACAGGGATCAAGATCTTGAATGTGTAGGGCATTGAGATCTTCAAGTCTCCTTGCTAGTGTCATTCCTTGATGGTGTCATTCCTTTACCTAAAATCCTTCAATGGGGTGACATGTATGTGTTTAGATGTCTGTGTTTACATGCAGGACATGCATGTGGAGGCCAGAGCAGAAGCTTAGGATGTCACCCATGTCTGACATTTTAGCTGGGTACTAGGTATAGACCACAGGTCCTCACTACTTACAGGGCAGGTGTTTTCCCCAATGAACTAGATCCCTAGCTCTCCTTCATGGTTTTTAAATAGCTTTAAAGTTCAAACTTCTAGGTGTTGCTCACAGAGACTCTTTTTGACTAGCATTGTGCAACATTTCTTTTTTTAAATTTTTTTGTACATTTTTATTTATTTGAGAGTGACAGACAGAGAGAGGAAGAGGCAGAGAGAGAGAGAAAGAGAATGGGCGCGCCAGGGCCTCCAGCCACTGCAAATGAACTCCAGACATATGTGCCCCCTTGTGCATCTGGCTAATGTGGGTCCTGGGGAATTAAGCCTCCAACCACGGTCCTTAGGCTTCACAGGCAAGCGCTTAACTGCTAAGCCATCTCTCCAGTCCATTGTGCATCATTTCTGACTACAATCCTCTCTAACACTTGGGAAGTATACCCATGGGTTTTGCAAAAGCCTGTTTGCATCCAGTTCCTGGGCCTGAAATGCCTTCATATCTTTCATCCACTAGTATTTCAATGTATTACTTCAGTGTCTCATCACTGTGCAAGAGTGCACACACACACACACACACATTCAGCCTACACCCAAATCTGAGTTTCTCACACTGTCTTTCTCTGGATTACTATGATGCTGTATGTGTCTCTGGGTACTTGCCATTAAGATTTGTAAGTCATGGGTTGTTGCCTCAACTGAGCAACAAAAGAAAATCCATGTTATGCAATGTTATATAAAAATGCTGGGATGGAGAGATGGCTTAGCAGTTAAGGTGCCTACAAAGCCTAAGGACCTATGGTTGACTCTCCAGATACCACATAAGCAAAAAACACTAGGGGGAGGGAAGTGCAAAGTCGCACATACCCACTAGGTGATGCAAGCATCTGGAATTGAATTGCAGTGGCTTAGGCCCTGGTGTGTCAATGTGTCAATTCTCTCTCTCTCTCTCACTCTCTCTCTCTCTCTCTCTCTCTCTCTCTCTTTCTGTCTCTCCCTCTGGAAAAAAAAATGCTTTCTGTGGATAGAGAGATGGTTCATCAGTTAAAGTCATTTACTTGCCAAGCCTGTCAGGCAGAATTCATTTCAACAACCATCCACATAAATTTGGACAAGTGAGCATTCTTTTACAGTGGCAAGAACCCATGGCATGCACACAGACACACACACACACACACACACCCCACACATGTACGCACACACACACATACACACACACATGGAAATAAATAAGAAATAAATTATTCTGGCTCTTAAAAATCACCTAATTAAACATCTTATTATTATAATTAATAAAAATAGTAACAGAACACTGGAAATAAAAATATTCCAGTAGTACAAATCAGAATATTGTACTTGGGGCCCTGTGTTCCAATGAGGAATCAGTAACTTCTCCAACCAGTTGGTCACTCTAAAAGGAAAGCACAATTGTTACCTGCCACCTTGATAAAAGTGCTTGCTTGCATATGTGGGCTCTGATGAAAACCAGCATGTTTGCCAGCCTACAGATACCATCATCATGAAAGGTTGTTAAGCCATAGAGGCTGGTTTGATATACATGAGCTATTCTTTTTTTAAAATTTTTGTTCACTTTTATTTATTTATTTGAGAGTGACAGACAGAAAGAGAAAGAGGCAGAGAGAGAGAGAGAGAGAGAGAGAAGGGGTGCGCCATGGCCTCCAGCCACTGCAAAGGACCTCCAGATGTGTGCGCCCCCTTGTGCATCTGGCTAACATGGGTCCTGGGGAATGCAGCCTAGAACCGAGGTCCTTAGGCTTCAAAGGCAAGCACTTAACCGCAGAGCCATCTCTCCAGCCCAAGATGAGCTATTCTTTCTTTTTTTAAAAAAAAATATTTATTTGAGAAAGGGAGAGAGAGTGAGGTGGGGAGGCAGATAGAGAGAGAAAACAGGCACACCAGGGCCTCAAGCCACTGAAACAAACTCCAGAAGCATGTGTCACCTTGTGCATCTTGCTTACATGGGTACTGGGGAATTGAACCTGGGTCTTTCGGCTTTGCAGGAAAGTTTCTTAACCAATAATCCATCTCTCCAGCCCCCAAGATGAGCTATTCTTAATATTTCCTTTGTGTTGCATAGATTCAAAAGAACGTAATTAATTAAATAGATTTGATGGTTTCTAAAAAAAAAAAATCGGCAGTAATAAATGTGGCCCAGAGCTAAATTAAGACATCCTCCCTCTACTTGGAGCTGAGCATTTTTTCTGAACAGCTGGTTTCTGTTAATAGGCACATCCTTCCTGCAGAGCTAGCAAATTTGTAATCCCTATCATGCTCGCTGTGTAACTGCCCCAGAGCACATAATCACAGCGCACATTCCCGTTGCTTTACAAGGATTCTTTTTTTTTCTTTCAAAGTTGTACTTTTGGGAGACAAACCATCTATTTTGCACTCCAGTTCTGTGCCTTTCTTTAATTATAGAGTCTGATATTTATGGTGGGGAGGAGAAGAAGATAACGTTAAAGGTGTACGATTGCCTGTTTAAAATATATGCACCCACAAATCTTTAAAACGTGAGAAGTCCTTTGTGCTGCTGAAGGAGCATATTTCATGTCACAGAAGCATCTCCTACTGCACAATTAGAATATTTAAAAACCGGTGACGCCCGTGGTACGGTCGGGATCCCACAGTCCCTGCGATGCCTGCTGCTCATCATGGTTTCACAAGCTCGTGGCAAATCCATCACGGGGTCTTCAGGAGTTAAATGAGATTTCTTTTCTAAGTTTTTAAACAGTGAATTCTTCATTTTATATCACGACTCTATTCATAAGTTGGTTGTTGATAAGCAGTCGCTGAGATCAATACTCAATTCATCTAGTAATCTTGATTCAGTGTCATTGCAGATCATGGACTGGTCCACAGTTTGTGTGAGTTAATTCTTCTAGGAAAGTGTATCCCCCAAATTCCATGTGCATTCAGCCAAAATGCCTGGCTTTGAGCAAAAACAGGTGGCAGGTTACCTTTTACACATAGGAAGAGAAAGCTCATAAACGCAAGGTGAAACAAACACGTAATATTTTAGGCAAAATAAGCCAGATGTGGAGGTATGACTATCACCTCCGCACTTGGGAGGGGGATCAGGAAAGAGGATCAGAAATTCAAGACCAGTCTGCCTTCAGCCAACAAGTTAAAGGGCCAATCTGGGTTACATAAGACCCAATCTCACAAGAAAAGCATCAACATCAAAATAGGATGGGGAGATGGCTCCATGGGAAAAAGCAGTTGTTTGCAAATATTGCAGTCTGGTCCTCATTGCTGGTAGAAATCACCCAACCAAGGGCAGCTTCTGGGGAAAACAAAAAGAGGCTTATTTTGGCTTACAAGGGGGAAGCTCCATGATGGCAGGGGAAAATGATGGCATGAGCCGAGGGTGGACGTCACCCTCTGGCCAACATAACATGGACCATAGTAACAGGAGAGTGTGCCAAACACTAGCGAGGGGGAGCTGGTTATAACACCCATAAGCTCCCATCCTGGAGGTGTTAATTCCTAAATCTCCATCAGCTGGGGACTTACCATTCAGAACACCTAAGTTTATGGGGGACACCTGAATCAAACCACCACAGCAAAGTGCAAGGTATCAATTTTTTTTTCAAAAAACAAGTGTTTTCAATCATTTAAACAAATTAAATGTGTCATTATTTTGAAACATGTAAGAATGGTTTCTCTTCAAAACACCTGCAAAAGTCACACAGAAAAATTGAGGACAGCTATATCAGTAAATCTAGGTGATATCAGATAGCTATGCACAGGAAAGACATGCAAAGAGATCAGGTGGAGGCAGGGGATTAAAAGATGTGTTCACTGCCTATCCGAGAGTGAGAGTCTCCTGAGGTGAGGATGGAAGGCTCATATAGAACCAGCTCTGAGCTCTCAACTGCATGCTGCCTTTGTCCTTTCTGAACTATGCCTAGGCAGCCATCAGTCTGTTTGTTGACGTGTGCAATTTAGAACAAATACGGTCCATGCTCAGGGCTGTGAGACTGGTCTTCTTTCCACCCTGTACATTAAACAAAAATATCAAAATAAAAGTCTCAAAATGTTTTATGCTAAAATAAACTTTTTAAAGCCTCAGTTTGACCAAGCATGGTGGCACGCATCTGAAATCCCAACACTCAGGGGAGAGGCTGAGTCAGGAGGATCATGAGTTCTAGAACATATAAGCACATCTGTTTCAGAAACAAAACAAGCATAAAAGCGCTTGTCACTAAGTAATCACTCAGTTTATGAATCAAAGTAGTAAATCTGAGATAAGCTAAACATCCGCATCCTACAGCTTAAAGCATCTTTACAAACGCTTGTACTTAAATCACTGCTCGGCCGTTGTACCCAGCTTGTTAGCTTGTACTTAAGTAATGCTCGTAGTTTATTTCATGTAATCTCTCACATGTCAAGGATTGAGAAGATAGAAAGTACAAGTATTTATTTGATGAAAACTTGATGGTACTTTGATACTAGAACTTCAGAGGAGGGAAGACAGAACAAAAACTTCCAGGGGAGGGAGGAGGTTGGGTACTATGACAACGTGGATGCATTTCCTGTCAGTCAAGGCCAATATCTTTTCATATCCATTCATGTGAAGCAGAGAAGCAAAGTAAGATCTTAGAAAACCTCAAAAGAGGAAAATTTCCACATGCAGAAATCAATTCCAGACGCATTAAAGATCATCATAGATTACATTATAAAAGGAAAATGATCAAAATTCTGTAGTCAGGCACCTTGACAACAATGCATCTTCATCACAAAAGGGTAGTCAAATTCCTAACAGAAAAGACTGTTAAGAAGAAGCTTATGAACCAAATTATAAGAATGTTGGAACTTATGCTCATGAAAAGTCATCCAACAGAATGTAAAAATATTTATGGAGTTAGATATTTGCCAGATATATGGACAACTTAAGTTTTTATTCAAGTGTGTGTGTGTGTGTGTGTGTGTGTGTGTGTGTGTGTGTGTGTGTGATTAAGTAAAACAAAAACAACTTGAAAGTTCTTAAGGTAGAAATTCTCAAAGGACTGCTTTTGTAAAACTTTAGATACTACTAAAAATATTGATATTTTAATTCATTTGTTGTAGATATGGGCTTCCATGCTGAACTTAATTTTTTTCTCATGCAAGTTTGTCAGAAAGGCCTCTATGTAGCTCACCTCTCTACTTTTGATCTTTTTACAGGAAAACCAGATATGGAGGCCTCTCCATGAATAATTCACATACCACAACCTCAAACTGACACCACTGGCTCTTCCTGAACATTCTGTTAGGCCCTCATTGATTTTTATGGAGAAAACTGAGGCCATATCCACTCTCCTCCTCACATCCATGAATCAATGCCCCTCTGTTGATACAACTTACAGGGAGGAAAAGAATAGAACTATTATGAGAAGCCTAGGCTTTGAGAACGAAGGGAAACTTTGGAGGTCAATGAGCCACAGCCATCTCATTCCACAACTCAGGCTAGGAGACCTAGAGTGTCAGGAGTATCTGCCCCATTATTCTTTTTAATTTATTCTTTTCCTGAATAAAGAAAACTGCCTGCTACTTCTCTCTCTCTCTCTCTCTCTCCTTCTTTCTCTCTCATCTTTAGTAGACGGTTCTTTGTCAAGCAACCACCCTTTTTAATGTAGTCAGTGTGTTCCTTTGAACCGACAGCATTTACCCACTGCAAATGCCATTGTGTGAATCAGAAATGCATTAATGTACGAGCAAAGGAAAATCTGACTCAACATTCCTTGAAAATATATGTTGCATTTTTCTTACATTATGGATAGTCCAAAGTTCATGGGATGTGCATGCTGGCTCAGCAGTCCAGGGATAACAGGACTGCCTCTGTGAGACTATTTAGCCTTAGTTTGGGCATCAAAGCTATTCAAGGCAAGAGGAAAAGGTCTAAAGTCATAGGTGTACCTTTTACATAAACATAAAATGTCCCTGCATGCTCCACTCACTCACCTAACACTTGTGTGTTACAAAATCAGAATCCATCGTAGGGCTCTCCTGGCTGCAAGAAGGCTCTGTACTGAGCCAAGCTTTTCTCATTCATTCATTGTTTAGTGACGTTATTGCCCTGAGTAAAATCAGAATTTGTGAGTAAAGTATTTTAAAAAGCAGTTGATAGGATGGCAAACTGAACGGTGGCCTCAGCACAGAATATGGCCTGCTCAGGACAGCCCGCAGAGAGGGGTGAGTGGGTAACCTGGACCATGTCACTGCCCCTCACTCACTGCATCCCAGTCAACAAACCCCTTATCTTTTCTTCTCATAGGTTTCAAGCTTTCAACATGCTGCTCCAATCTAGAATACTTCCCATGGCTGGCTCAGGTCATCTCTTTCTTCTGATACATCCCAGCTCCAGCAGAAACATCAGTCTAGTCAATTGAAAGTGCTCAAAATCATGTTCTAATTTCAATATCATCTTGCAACTAATTAATTCCTTATCTTTTATTGTTAATTTTTGTTTTAATTTTGCCAAATTACCCCTCCAAAGTAGAAAGTAAATTTCCTTAGTTCTTAATGCATTAGACTCCCTCATATTTACATGAATAGTGAAATCCATTAACCAAATCCATGGAAGTTGTTAAGTCTGACAAACGAAAGATCTTTAGACCATCAGCATTTTGTGCTTTTGTTCACTGTAGCAAATAAATGTGAGAAGATGGACTAATAACCAATAAGAATTATCAGAGCTTTATTAAATTCATAGTAAAGCATTTCCATTCAATCCATAGACTTTGCCCACCACAAATACTTGTATGGAATTCATGCATTTCCATTTTTGTACAATTATCTGTGGTGAGCATAAGCATTTCCTTATGAGAATATCTCTCATTCTTGTTTATATTGAACCCATCCAATGCATTTAATTCCGTGTCCTGGGATAGTAGGAACAATGTAGTTTTGCAGACACTTGGATCATAAACATAGTGGTGAATAATTAATGTATAATAATAATAATATAGAATAATTAATATATACATATAATGTGGCCTTTACATGTGTTCATGCTAAAGCATCCAAAAACATATATATTTATATCATGAGTGATTTAGTCAGATGTGTCTCCACACAATTTTTATTGTTATTATTGTTGTTGCTTTTGTATCCTTTTGTTTGCTTTTGTCCTGTTAGAAAACAAATGGGAAATGAAAGTGTAGTGGCACAGACACGTAACCTCAGCTGTGCTCAGGAGGCTTAAACATGGAGATGATGAGTTTGAGATTAGAGAAAATGACTCAAAACAAGACAGGCTTCTGTCAGAGCACTTGATTACCTACCCGAGGCAAAAGGTAAGACCTTATTGCTGAAGACACCTCATGTTGCCAATGCAGAACTTCAAGAGATCCAGCTGAATCTGAAAGGAAGACAGTTCCCTGATGGTTAGCCCATGCAGTGCTGAAGAGCACTACATGAGCTGCTGGGAGAATAATGTCATAAGCAAGCAGGGGACACTGCTATATGAAGACAATGAACCTAACAAGATGTAATGGGCAATGGTGGCACAAAGCCTAGGTGGGTAAGCAATGGCTTCTTGATTGGCTATGGGATCTGCTCAATGGAAAGGAACCCACAACTGGAATGAAGAACCAAGTCAGAACTCTGTAGAGACCAAGATGATGGACTGCAGTGAGAAGCTCCCACCAGCCTTTGTCCATAAGTGAGGCTACACCCATCAAAATCTCTCTAAATTAACAATGCTTATATACTTTAACATATCCTGATCTCATATCCTGCTGACTCCCTGCCAGGAGATGAGCCATCTGTCACAGCTGCCAGGGCCAGGGTGAAGCTCCCGAGGAACTGGCAAGATGAACAAGGGTGATGTTTCCACAGCAAGCCTGACAACCTGGGCCAGGGCGACGCAGACACACACTGAGGACACTCAACAGGCGCCAAAGCAGAAATACAGAGGCTTCTGAGAACTCAGCTCCAAAGCAGAATTAAATCACACTCACCAAGACTCAGGGAAGCTTGTGGCACAGGGACGGAAAGAATGTAAGAGCCACAGGGTGGGAAGGAATATGCAGAGACACAGCCGTTCCCACAGTGACTACAGGTGCTCTCACAACTCACATCCTACAACTACGTGGTGAATACCAGCAATCTCCTAAAGGATGGCCCTCAGTGCAGTAATAATAAAGTAACCAATAATGGAGGGAGGAGGAAAGAAAAAGGCTCCTGTGGTAGTTTAAATGTATGTCCTCCAATAGACTCGGGTACTTTATTAAAGCTTGAAACTTGGCATGTAGGGATGGATTCGCAGTTAAGGCACTTGCCCACAAAGTCTAAGGACCCAAGTTTGATTCCCCAGGATCCATGTAAGCCAGATGCACAAGGGGGCACATGTGTCTGGAGTTTGTTTCAGTGGCTGAAGGCTCTGACATGCCTCCCCCGCCCACCTCTCATATGTATATATAGTCTGCCCCCTCCCAAAAAAAATTGAAACTTGGATTTCCAAATGCCTGGCTGAAAGATGTGTCACTGTGGGAGGATCTCAGGGCCCAGCCCTAAGGTATTACTGGAGACAAATCTGATTTCCAGCCTAAAGGCGTAAAGAGAAGTGTGTGTTCTACCTGGGTCCCTGCTGCTTGCTAAGGGTCCCTGTTATTCTGTTGTCCATTTGGGTTTGCTTGTGGTACTGGCTGGTAGAGTCTCTCTACCTCGATTTATGAATGAGAGCCAACTTCCTCCACCATTATGGAGCTTCCCCTGGGTCTGTAAGCTGAAGAAAATCCCTCCCTCCCATAAACTGTGCCTGGTTTGGATGTTCAACCCAGCAACACGAAGGTGATTATCACAACCTCCTACCAGAAATGGCACATTCTAATCCCACAGAAAGATTTACAATTTGTCTAAAAGTCTGGGGCAATGATCAAATCTATAATTTCTACTGTAGAGACTGAATTTTTAGTGGAAGCTTGGCCAATTTTTCTCTCTGGTAAAAATATATTAATTATTTTACAAAAAAATTGAATATTTCTAAAAATATAACCATATCTTCCATTCAAATAGGAGATGGGTGCACACATCTGGGCCAATTTCCTTATCCTTCAGAGAAAAAATGAGGAGAAAACATTTCCCTTCCTTCCTATATGAATACATGTTAATGTTGAGATATACATATGGTTGTACATAGAAATACAGATTTGTGAACTCGAAATACTTAGTGGATTTTTCTTGTCCACTGTTTCACTCTGAGACTACCACAAACATTCAAGCTTTTGGTATTTCACATGAGCTAAAATAAGATGTTTTGCCGACTGCGCGTATGTTCCGGGATACTCTGTCCCCTGCGGGCCAAAGCTAACCTGCTTGTTTAAACGAAGCTGGATCTGGCAGGGAGCCCAGACCACTGGGCACTGTGACTTCAGGGGCCCCATGACAGGCTTACCAGAGCATGATGGAGGTAAGCATGAGGATCTTGCTGGGGTACACCTCAGAATCCCTGCTAGGCAGTACCCGCTGGCACGGTGGTGAACGCCTGCCGACCCACAACTCAGGAGACAAAAGCATCAACTTTGCGGCCAGCCTGAGCTAAGCAGTGAGTTCCAGAGAAAGATTCTATCTGAACTGTATCAAAAAGAAAGAAGTACAATAAGCAAGTAACATCATCTAATATTCCCTTGCCTCAACTCAACACTGCATTTGGACCCCAGGCTTTGTGGTGGGTCGTGGCATCCGGAGTAGTACAAGGGACTTTCCATCTCAATAGAAGAAGGACCAGAGACAGATGCTCCACAAGACTTACTATGGTTATATATAAGAAGCAAACCAACTTAAAAATTTTACCAATGCTTCCTTCCTTCTAGAAGCATCTGCCATACCCCAGCCTCATTTGTGAGTATAAAGGAGCAAAGAGAAGAGTTAACACGTTCAGAACCACTGTATCTTTCCTATATTCAAGTTCCTTCTGAGCTCAGCACATCACCAATATACACAATCCTTCATCTGCTCCGAATTTAAGTCAAATTATTTTTCATTCTATGTACATAGTATATAATGTTATATCTTGGATATTTGTAGCCTGCGATCATTTTTTTTTTATATACTTTCATTCAGTTTCTCAAGAAAGTAGTTTGAAACAGCAGACAGGATGATTTTAAGGCAGCATTCTCTTGTGTTTCAGATACCTCTCCAAAAGGTGACTCTGACCTCCTGCTTATAAAGTTCTCTTTTCATTCCCTTTACCGTCAAACAACAAGGTCTGTTCAGTCTCTCAGCACTGACCCTTGCCTTGGCTCCTACCGGCCCTCATATGCTGTTCTTCACTCAGCGTCTGCCATTTAGAAACAGTCGTGGGTGGGTGGGGGGGGATGCATCATTTCGGAATGTTTGCCGTGTAAGCGAGGACTTGAGTTCAGATCTCCAGCACCCACATAAATGCTGGGCAGACCTGGAAGCCTGCCTATAATCCCAGTGCTCAGGAGGAAGACACAGGGGATTCCTTAGGAAAAGTTGGGCAAGTTAGCAAGCTAGGCTAATTAAATTTATCAGCTTTGTGTTCAAGTGAGAGACCCTATCTCTATAAGTACATGATTAATGCAGACTCCCAGCATCAGCATCTGGGCTGATACACACATGAACACATGCACACATGTGCCCACACATATGTGAACATCATACACAGATGCACATCACTCACGCAATTTTTTAATGCAAAATCAATCTTATCTCCTTGCCTTTTTCCTCAATAGTAACAATTTGTTGAAATCTTAACTATGGGGCTGGGAATAGAGTCAAAGATTAAAGGTGTTTGTTTATAAAGCCTGCCAACTGGGTTCAATTCCCCACCATCCAGGTGAAGTGTCTTCATCACCTTGTTAAAACCAGGTGCAAATAGGTGCATGTATCTGTGACCCCAGCATACCTACGACAATGGGAGGTGAGCCAGGAGAGTCACAAGCTCCTGCTCAGACTTGTTTGTGGCAAGAATCCCTGTCACAAAGACAGTGAGCCCAAGACAACTTGTTGACCTGCACATGCGCCATGGTACACACACACCCATACACACAAACACAAACACATACACACATGCAAATAAAATAGATAACTAAAGTTTTAAATATGCACTCACATGCCTTGTCCATTTTCTATTCTCTTAGTTACTGTCCACTTCACCTCCCATGTTTTGCTCCAACTCAATTACTCCCAGAGTAAGCCACAATCATGTGAGCTCTTCCTTTCTGAAACCCCAGTGTGAAGAGCAAACCTTGATCAATGCTCCCTGTATTTCCAAATCACTTTTCCCACCCTTATCACTCTGTGACCACCCATCTCTGCCACCTCACATCACTTCTCTCCAACACAGCTGAGACACCATGTCCAAAAATCCCATTAACATACTGATTTCTCTTGCAGACACTCAGATTTTGCTTATATTTACTTAATTCACATTAGTTATTTATTTTTAAAAAATCAAACAGTATCCTTTCCTCAGGGAGTCTAAATAATAACACCTGAAAATTGATTACAATGAAGTAGCTGGATCCCCATATTTCACTTTAAATTCATGATTATCAAGATCAACTGGGTATTGCTTTACCTGGATACTTCATTATACTAACAAAATTATATGACATTTATAATAATGTACATGTATTAGATCAAAAAACAAGCTTTAAAGAGGCCAGTAATTTTACACCAACACATTTAAACTAAAGATATTATTCAAAAAATAAGACATAAACCGGGCATGGTGGCACAAGCTTCTAATCCCAGCACTCAGGAGGCAGAGGTAGGAGGATCACCACGAGGTCAAGGCCGCCCTGAGACTACACAGTGAATTCCACGTCAGCCTGGGCTAGAGTGAGACCCTACCTCAAAAAAAAAAAAAAAAACATATCTTTGGTTATTTCAAAGCATACTTCTAAATAACCCATGCAAATGAAAATGTTAATATGCATTTTATTGATAACCTTTAATAGATGAAAATACAGTAATTTGGGCATGTTCCAGACTTGTCCCTTTATTCTCTTTGGTTGTCAATCCCCTGCCTCTCACTCCACTTTCTCTGAGGACCATCCACTTTCGAGGTAAACCTTCCTTTGTTTTGTTATCTTCTTCCTTTTGTCCTCCTCCATGTCAAAATGTTGATGGCCTCAGAACTGCACTGGTTTTGTGGGGGTAGCAGAAACCACTGTGGGTCATAAATGTGCCATTTAGTTAAGGTCACAGGGATAGGGCCCCAAAATACACTTATGCACCCTGTGGCTCTTACATTGCTTCCCTCCCCTCACACATATTACTTAAGCCTTGAACATCATGTAACAAACCTCCATTAGCACTGAGCTCTCCACAGCCTCTTGGTTCCTGCTTTGATGAGTTTGATGTCTCCTTAGTGCCTTCCACCATCTCCATAGACATGGTTCTCTGGCTCACAGTGAGAGCAATGCTCATATTCTTTCTGCAGCTACCTCTGCAAGGTCCCCTGAGCCATGGTGTGTGGTATAGAAGTGACTAGTCCTTGTCCTAAGCCGTCTTCTTGGTGTCATTTTGATGAGCCTTAAGAATCCCCAGTATTCCCCACCACCTATAAAATGTTCTCTTACCGAAAGTGAGAGCAGCAGGAATCAAATGGCTTAAACATACACACTGTCTGGTGGGAATAACATCTCTCTTTAGCCAAAGGACAGCGGAGGCTTCCCTCTGGGGCCTATGTCCTTCCAAACCATAAGTTTTTGACTCAGTGCTCAGTATCGGGTATGAATTTCCTCCCAATGACCTGTCCAATCAGAAAGCCATTGATTGCCTCCATAACTCAGCTGTCAGTCTTGCGCTGCAGATACATCTTGCCCGACTGGTTGATTTTGCAGCTTGGAGGATCCACTGTTTGTTCAGGCTGTAGATGACTTTTCTACCCCAGCAGCTCACATAACACCTTTGAGCACTATGGAAGCTATCCCGTAGGGATATGGCTTCATAGGTGGTCTAGTGAGGGACAGCCTGCAATGGTTTGGGGGCCTCAGTGGCCTTTATGACCAACAGATCACTCTGAGGAGGTCTCAAATTTCTGGCACTGAAACTCACTTGCAACAGCTCATGGCTTCAGAGTAAAGCTTCCCCCACCCCAGTGGGTACCTCTACCCAAGTTATCCCTTTAATATGAATTTTAAAGCACAAAAACATATTTAAATGACATTTTTTTGTATCTCTTAAGGAATAATACTGTGATGGTTTGATTCAGGTGTCTGCCAAATACTTAGGTGTTCTCAATGCTAGGTTCCCAGCTGATGGAGATTTGGGAATTAACACCTCCTGGAGGCAGTGTATTGTTGGGAGTGGCCTTATGGGTATTATAGCCAGTTTCTCCTTGTCAGTATTTGGCACACTGTTCTGTTTCTGTTGTCCATCGGATGTTTGAGGTGATGTCCACCCTCTGCTCATGCCATTATTTTACCCTGCCATCATAGAGCTTCACGTCGAGTCTGTAAACCAAAATAAACCTTTATTTTCCCTCAAGCTGCTCTTGGTCGGGTGATTTCTGCCAGCAAGTGAGCCTGACTGCAGCAAGTACTAATGGAACTTTATTGAATTTAATGCTTGTATATTACCATAAGTAGGCCTCAAAATTAATTAGGTAGGGGCCAAGGAAATAGCTTAGTCAGTGAGTAAAGTGTTTGTCTTTCAAGCTAAGACCTGGGTTCAGACCCCCAGCACTCATATATCCACTCTTGCATGCACACATGAATTACACATAACTGAATATATAAACACACCATAAACATGCAAGAGTCTCTGGAAATTCCAAAAAAGTAGAGATGACTAGTCCTCACAAAATGAGATGCAGAAATGCTTTTTTAAAAATGTAAATTAAATCCAATAGGTATACAGTAGTTAGTAAATTAGGTACAAGTTGAATTTATCAAAGAATGCAAATATTGATGGCACATTCACAGAAGTACCAATGGGCATCACCATAGCCACAGAATAAAAAAGAAAATGCATATCAATATTTTAACAGACTCAGAAATAAGGGAATGTGGTAAATATGTTTATTTTAGCAAATCAAATTTTTTTCACAGTAGTGGAAGTTTTGGTTAATGTTACAAGGAAATAAAACATAAACAAATAATGGCCCAAAGCCATATACGGTGGCTCAAGCCCATAAAGAGAGCACACAGAAGGCAGAGGCAGGAAAATTGTCACAAGTTTAAGGTCAGCCGAGTCTTCAAGTAGATTTCAGTATGTTGCCTTTGTTTTACATCCAGGGGTACATGGAGAGACTCTGTCTCCAAACCCTAACTAAATGAATAAATATAGTAAAGAATAAAATTCTTGATATTTGCCAATGATACAGTTGTATGTAGAGAAGATAGCAGAGAATTAATAAAAATTCTAGGTGCATTAGAGGTACTAAATTTAACAAAAATTAATATTTTCTACTACTCTAGTACCAAAATTCAGAAAATCAGCTTTAGGCAGAATTTTATTATAATTACATCACAAACGTTTTTTGTTTATTATCCAAAATCTTCTTATCAATTAGCACAGTAGATGTTGGCCCAGTTTGAATAAAATGCTTTACAATTATGCAATATTTTCATGCAATAAAGTTCACAGTTAATAAAATAAATATTTGCTTCTTTATTTAGAATCACCAAAAATCTGATTTTGTAAGAATAAGGTACTCTGTTGCCATATTTGAAAAAAAATTGTAAGAATAAATGTGATAAAAAGTAAAAATAAATGGAATAACAAGTATACCAGATGACAAAAGGTGAGGCAACTGCCCATCAGAGATAGAAGGTAGAATTTACTTCATATTCATTTTATTACTTATATCTATTACTACTAATATGTAACTGTAATCCATCCATTATTGGATATTATTTCAATAAAGACAGGAAGTATCTTTTCCTTTATTCATCTGAAATTTTGATTCAATCCACTCAAAATACTTTTTAGAGAACTCTTATGTTCCTGGTACTATGTGAGGCACTGGAATACATCATGTATAAAGGCAAAACTCTACCCCCACATAGCTTGGATTCCAGCAAGGATCCTTCCACAAAGTTGGAATAATCGTGCCAAGCTGAAATTAAAAATCAATGGTAATGAAATTTAAGACCATATGCACATGAGCCATTGTCAATGGAGCATTGAAAGGTACCCAGATGATTATAATCCATTACCAAAGAGTGTGGGTGTGCAGAATTCTACTGGCAATATTTGTCTAATAAAGAAAAAAATTCATTCCTTGAGTGAGGCTAAGAGCTGTTATATTTACTGAGCTATGTCCTGAGTATAATACAGTTACTTAGGACAAGGCTCTCTGCTGCATAAAGCCATCCCTAAAGGTGTCAAGTGGTGATATGAAATGGGTTCATCACACCCTTGAAAATCACTCTTAATAAAAATGGCATACCACTTTGAGCCCTTGGCTGGGCTAGTAATTTATATTCATGAAGAGGATGCATCCAGCAATGATCATTTAATTAACAAATATAGAGTATTCTAAAGAGAAATGATCCTTCCCTTGTGCCTAAAGTGTCATTCAGTACCCATGTCACTGCTGATGTATCAAAAATGTCAGATGAATCTTTAGACACCTTACACTCTGCAGTGGAAGTAATTTCACTTGGGGATAAAACCGCCATTTGGCTCAATTACCTTCATATGGTATAGTTCTAGAAGACAGGCAGTCGCTCTTTTAAGCTTCAGAGGGCTTCATCATGGCAATGATTTCCATGCGCATGGAATGCTTTTCACTTCAGCATTAAATGCAGTTTAAAACCAAACAATCTTTGGAAAAGGTTTTAGCATGCAGTTTGACTCTTTCTCAGCAGTGCTCTTTGTTTCTGTCAAGCATGCAGAGCAATAAGGAAATCAAGTCACCGGGCTGTATTACCACTTGTCTCCTAAACAACCCACAGAGAAAGTTTTGTATGCGTGAAATACACAGATAACAAGCGATGAAAGGTCACCAGAGGCTTGTTGGGAGCATGAGACAGGTACTCCAAACCCTGAACTACTTCCTCCTGTTGACTCTACTTCCCCAATGAATTTGTGTGAAAACATCCCACTAATACAAAGAAACTTTTGGTGTGAAGATTATTGCAAATCACATTCAAATTTGTCTTTCTGTTCATAGTTAAATGATTCCGTGGCTCACAGAACCCAGTAATGTGAAGACCCATATGCAGAATCCAATGTGAAGTCCATGGTGTAAGGAATAATGAATATGAAAGTTTGGCCAAATAGATGATTTGCAGGTAGAGGTGTCTGTCTGTCTGTCTGTCTGTTTGAGGTGGTAGTGATGGAACCCAGGACCTTGCACTTATTAGATCAGCTCTCTACCACATTGTTGCCTTTTCAGCACATAGTAGTTTCATTTTGATGAGCAAGAGAAGTATTCTGCTCTAGAGAACTCCCTAAATTAGATTTTTTTAAAAAATCACATATATGTATATGTATATTTTATTTATTTATTTGAGAGAAATAGAAAGAGACAGGGGGAGAGAAAATGGGCATACCAAGGCCTCTCGCCACTACAAAGGAACTCCAGACATACATACCACCTTGTGCATCTGGCTTACATGGGTACTGGAGAATCAAACCTTGGTCTTTAGGCTTCACAAGCAAGTACCTTAACTGTTGAGCTATCTCTCCAGCCATCAACTTTTTAATCAGCATCTATTAACTTGATTTTTAATTTATTTTGTAGTGAGGGGGATCAAACTCAAGGACTCACGCATGTGAGGCAAGCCTTTTACTACTGAGATAAGCCCCCAAATCCCTGAATTCATCTTTAAAAAGGTTTTACCAGAATCTAAATATAATATTTGACTTTAAAAATGCATAGGGCTCTTCTCAAATGCAGTATTTTTACATCAAAATGTAGCTGCTGATATATGGCCAAATGAAACAAAAACATCTATTATTTTTGGTGTGTGTGTGTGTGTGCATTCATGATAGATATATATGAGTGTGCAGATGCACATGGCCCATACAAAGGCCAGGAAAGGATGCCAATGTCCTCGTCTGTGGCACTTCTGCCTTATTTTCTTGAGACAGGGTCTCTTACTGACCCTTGAGCTCACCATTTCTCCATTAGACTGGCTGACCACTGAGTCCCAGCATGACTTCTATGTCTTTTCTCCTGAGTACTGGACTTACAGGCATGCACAGTCACACTCAGCTTCTCTGTGGGTACTGGGGAGTGAACATGAGACCCCATGCTTGCACAGCAAGCACCCTAACCCACTCAGCCATCTCCATAGTCTCAGAATATAATACTTCAGAAGTGATGAAGAAGAAATTGCCTGGGCTGGAGAGATGGCTTAGTGGTTAAGCGCTTGCCTGTGAAGCCTAAGGACCCCGGTTCGAGGCTCGGTTTCCCAGGACCCACGTTAGCCAGATGCACAAGGGGGGCGCACACATCTGGAGTTTGTTTGCAGTGGCTGGAGGCCCTGGCGCACCCATTCTCTCTCTCTCTCTCTCTCTCTCTCTCTCTCTCTCTCTCTCTCTCTCTGTCTCCCCCTCCTTCTCTCTGCCTGTCACTCTCAAATAAATAAATAAAAATAACCAACAAAAAAATTTAAAAAAAAGAAATTGCCTGAGTAAAAGTTGAAATGTGTCTAGGTATTTGATTTTTAAATTTAACTGACTACTTTAAGAAAATTATTTAAATGTATTTTATGTTTCAGATAAGCTTGGTTACCTCCATGAATAAATATTTCATTTCCCAGTTTCTAATTGCAGTCAATGTCGATTTCTACAATTAGCAATATATTTAGTTCTTTGGATGTGTTGAAAGTTATGATAATTATCATTTACACTGAGTAATACCTTAATCATAAGAAATTTCTTTAGCCTGGAATGTTACATTTTCATCTCTTTCTATGAAGAAATGAGCCTTTATGTTTTCACACATTCTGTCATGTATCATCCCCTTATATGTTCATTGTCATACCATGCACTTTGAGGAGTACATACAGGGTGATGATAATTATTCTGATAAGGAATGATAATTCCTTACTAAAGGAATGGAGAAGCTAAGAGAAAAACTCGTGATTACTAGAAGTGAGTTTCCTACAAATACTTGATTTAAGAAAATAAAAGACTATCTACCTAGCTTCATCCTAAACCCAACTGGAAAAAGAAAGTAACCACAATAATTCACTTTTGATGAATTAACAACAACAAAAAAACAATCACAGGAATGTCAAGGTCTTTTAATTGTTTATTTCCTTTTATAATTAAGAAATTCAGATCAGTTACTATAAAGTATGTATTTTACAAAGTTTATTTAGGTGCACAATGGCAAAAATTGGACATAAATTACATATATTTTTAACCTTTATAAACTATTAACCATAACTTTTATACTTTTTATATAGTAGTCTTTCTTATTTGTAAAATACAAGGCTTCCCCCTTATCTCCCATTTTTTACTTGTTAAATCATATTTCACTACACAACTATCATTTAAAAGTATTTTTCAATGAATAATAAGCACATCCCTGAGTCCTTCACCATGTCTCCTTAGAATTTCCTTCTCGCTTGTGTAGACAGTAAAACTTTCCTGTGTTCTCTGTGCTCCTGTAGCAACTGTACCTGCCCTCCAGAGACTCTTTACATACCATGAGAATCAGCCTGGATCCAATTACTTAGTTAATTGTTCCGAGATCTGAGATGGAAAGAGAATGAAACTTCTTTTACAGCCTGGAGGATGTCCCCAGGTATAGCTCTAACAGTGTCAAAAAGATAAAAGGCACTGCCTCCATCAACACTGATGCTTCATAAGGCTTGATGACCAGACCTTGGAGACTACCTTAGGTCATAAATGTCAAAGATGTCCAGAAAAGACAGAAGAGTATTCTCACGTGTGAAAAAGGAACAAACACTTTTTACTCTCTGGCCTTGAGAGGGAAGGCAAACAGCTGCCTAACTCTGTCATTAATGCATGGGAAGATGGAACCAGCAAATCTGAGGAAACCTCCATTGCAGGACCAAAGAGTAATGAAGGAGCAGAGGGGGACAGTGTCATCACTGTGAAGGAATCAATACAGAATCTGACTGATACAAAGCACCTCAGTTGCATATTCAAAGGAAAATTAGCCAAGAATCATAATTTAATATCTTGATATTTGTTTGGTAATTTTTACCTATCTTCTTATCTGGTATTCCATGTAGGCATGTGTATTAGTCAGCTTCAGGTTAGCTGAGATGAACTTCCAGACCAGGAACAGTTATGGAGGAAGGGATTTATTGAAGCTTACAGATCCAGGGGAAGTTCCATAAAAGCAGAAGAAACTGGCCTGCTTTCACAGGCCCAAACAGAGAGAGAGAGAAGTACAAGCCTAAAGGTCAAAAGCCAGGCACACTTCAGGAACTCCAGCTAGGCACAATTTGCATATCTTTAGATTGAAATCTCAAACCCATCACCACACCTTAAGATCCACACAATGGCATTGCAACAGGAGTAGCAACCATAGGCATTTGGGCAACTTCCTCATGTAACTTACTCGTACCTTCAGGGCCTGCTCGAGCCCCGATCACGTATATACCACTTCCACTTAATGATGGACTGTTGCTGTGCATGTCCAACTTTATGGCCTGGTGGGTCAGATAACACCCAGCTCATGATGGGCAGCTCAGGTCGCATAGTAACTTGATGGCCCATTGTCAAATGTTCAGTTTCCACTAAGGCCCAATAGCAGGCCAAGACCTGTCTCTCAAATGGAGAATAATTGTCTGCAGATGATGGCAGGGCCTTGCTCCAAAATCCCAATGGCCTCCGCTGTGATTCACCTATGGGGGCCTGCCAAAGGCTCCAAACAGCATCCCTGTCTGCCACTGAAACCTCAAGTACCATCAGATCTGCTGGATCATACGGCCCAAGGGGCAGAGCAGCATGCACAGCAGCCTGGACCTGTTGAAGAGCCTTCTCTTGTTCTGGGCCCCACTGAAAACTAGTAGCTTTCCGAGTCACTTGGTATATGGGACGGAGTAAGACACCCAAGTGAGGAATGTGCTGTCTCCAAAATCCAAATAGGCCCACTAGACGTTGTGCTTCTTTCTTAGTGGTAGGAGGGGCCAAATGCAACAACTTGTCCTTCACCTTAGAAGGAATATCCCTACATGCCCCACACCACTGAACTCCTAGAAATTTCACTGAGGTGGAAGGTCCTTGAATTTTGGATGGATTTATTTCCCATCCCCTGATGTGCATATGTTGTACCAGCAACTCCAGAGTGGATGCCACCTCCTGCTCATTTGATCCAATTAGCATTATGTCATCGATATAATGGACCAACGTGACACCCTGTGGAAGGGACAGGCGATCAAGGTCCCTGCGAACTAAGCTATGACACAGGGCTGAAGAGTTAATATAACCTTGAGGTAAAACAGTAAATGTGTACTGCTGACCTTGCCAGCTGAAGGCAAATTGCTTCTGGTGGTCCTTATGGACAGGTATGGAGAAGAAAGCATTTGCAAGATCAATAGCCGCATACCAGGTACCAGGAGATGTGTTAATCTGCTCAAGTAAAGAAACCACATCTGGTACGGCAGCTGCAATTGGAGTCACCACCTGATTAAGTTTCCTATAATCCCCTGTCATTCTCCAGGATCCATCTGTCTTATGAACAGGCCAAATAGGAGAGTTAAAGGGAGATGTGTTGGGAACCACCACCCCTGCATCCTTCAAGTCCTTTATAGTGGCATTAATTTCTGAAATCCCTCCAGGGATGCGATACTGCTTTAGATTCACTATTTTCCCTGGTGGTGGGAGCCTCAGTGGCTTCCATTTTGCCTTTCCAACAATAATAGCCCTCACTACACAAGTCAGGGAACCAATGTGGGGGTTCTGCCAACTCCTATGTATATCTATCCCAATTATGCATTCTGGCACTGGGGAAATAACCACAGGGTGAGTTCGGGGACCCACTGGACCCACTGTCAGTCTAACATTTGCCAAAACTCCATTGATCACCTGACCTCCATAAGCACCTACTTTAACTGGAGGGCCATGGTGCTTTTTGGGGTCTCCTGGGATCAATGTCAATTCAGAGCCAGTGTCCAGTAGGCCCCAAAAGGTCTGATTATTTCCTTTCCCCCAGTGTACAGTTACCCTAGCAAAAGGCCGCAGGTCCCTCTGAGGAAGGATAGGTGTAAGTTTAATATTGAAACTTTTGGCAGTTGCAGGAGGGTCCTTCCTCAAGGGGACCCGGCCACCCCATCAATCATGGGGCTCAGGGTCTGTAAACTGGCTCAAGTCTGGAAACTGATTAAGAGGTCTTGATTCTCTGTTGCTATAATTCAAAGTGGCTTTATGTTCCCTTGCTCTGGAACTTTTCTGCTTATACAGATCAAGAAGAAATTCAGTTGGCTTCTTATCTATTTGACTTCTGGGAACACCATGATTAATCAGCCAATTCCAAAGGTCCATACGAGTCATACCTTTATGTGCATAATTTTGCCTACGCTGTCTATTATGAAAAACACGTTCACCCCACCTTTGGGGATTCAGTGCTGCCACTTGGTCCTTGTTACCCCGAGATCCAGTTATGCCCATTGCATCTAAATCACCTAATGCAGCAACTGCAGCTCCCACTGTGAGGTCTTCTTTACATAAAAGAGCAATGATGGAAGACTTTAAGTATGCTGGCGCTGCCCTCACAAATGTTTCTTATAGTCTTAGTGAAGGGCACATGGTAAGATATCTGGTATTCCATGTAGGCATGTCTTTCTTTAAATATGGTTTTCTCCCTTCACCGTACATAGGACATTGGACATAGAACAAGGAGTGATTTTGCTCAGGGCAGCATGCTGTTAGTCAATAGGATTTACTCAGTGAATAAGGGTACACCATAAATGAAGCACTAGTACCGAATCTGGAATGTGAAAAGTTGTAAAGCAGATGGGACCTTGACCTCTGTGTTTGAGCCAAAATGTGTATGTCTGTGGAAAATGCTGTGTGTATCCTCAACTCAAGCTGAAAGTTATATGGTATGTGTAAGATAAGAAATGCAGTGTGAACCAGGTTGCAACAGTGTGTGTGTTTATGGGTGTGTGTGTGTTTTATAAGATTAGGTTTTATAAAAAGCAATATCATATATAATTCAATACTGTAGGATTCTTCTTTCAGGTAGTCTTATAACTGGGCCATCAATAGACTCTTTAAAGGATAAGCCACAGGACTAGGGAGATTCTCACTTGGTAAAGCACACACCACACAAGTGTAAGAACCTGAGTTCAGATCCCCAGCACCCACATAAATGCCAGGTGTGGTGGCATGCAATCGTAATCGCAGCACTTGAGAGACAGACTTGAAGAACTCTAGGGCAAGATGGTTAGCTAGAATAGCCAAAGGGATGAGCTCTAGATTCAGCTACAGACCCCCATCTCAATAACAAGGTGAAGGGCCATTGGAAAAGACAACAGATGTTGATCTCTGGCCTCTACCTGCACACACACACACACACACACACACACACACACACACACACTACAAAGAGCTACAGAAAGGGAAAAGACAGAGAGGAAGAGAGAGAAAAGCCACTCTGTTCTTCTTGGATGCGATTTGGCATTCTCTTGTAAATGGGGCTACCGAAATCTCTCCACATTCTCGTAAAGCCAGAGCTCTTTTCTTATCATTAAACTCAGCTTTCCCAACAAACATCATATATCAAAAGATGTGGGCCTTTAACTGCGAGCACATCTGCTTCCTTTGTTAGATGTTTACTCCTAAGTCAGCAATTTAAATTTTTTAAAATGCTCTTAAAGTTTTATTTAGCCTTTTAATGTATTATTAATTTTTGTTTTCCATGGTACAGTAATGGTTGAAAGAGTTTTGTTGTATTCTTTCCTGTTTTATCTTTGTCTAGCATCACAACTGTCAGACAAGAAAGGGAAAACAGTGTGCCAGGCAGAGGCATGATCTTGAAGGCTCCGGAGGAGTGACAGCGCTTCTGGGCCGCAAGCAGAAAGGGGAGAATAAAGGCAGACAGTGGCTGGAAAGGTTAACAGCAGCTGGGCAGGCCGAAGCCGGTGCCTTCTGCTAAGGACTCAGGAGGATGAATAAGCAGGAAGTTAACTTTGTATATAGTTTTAAGTTTTATCTGGCAATAACGTCAAACTTAAATTTTTAGTAATGTTATATGCAGTGCATATATAGCCTTTCCTCAAACGTACTGATCGCCAATATTTTGTCACATTTATTGTTTGTTTCCTAAAACATTCAGTCAAAATTGCCTATTTCATTCTTATGTCCCCTAATTTCTGCTCCTATGTCAGGTAATCTATTTGTGGGCACTACGAGTCCCCGTTGACATGCCTGAGAAAGCTGTGATTCTGTCTGCTACAGAGTGCAGTAATTCTGCCACATGGTACCCTAAGGTCCTTGCTTGCTTCCACAGAGTCCACATAAGTCAGGAAAGACCCTTCTTCTGAGTACTGAAAAAAAAAAAAAAAAACACCCTGTTGGTTCCTCCTTGGGTCCAGGATTTGTTCAACCTTGGGTCCATCATTCAGGAGCCACCCACAGGCCTGTTTGTCACCATTGCCCCAGTTTCCTTTCACAAAGGGTGTTCCCCTGCCCTCACCATACAGCCCTGGGCCCCCGAACAAATCCATGCAAGCGACTAACCCTCAGTCAGAGGCTTAGGTACTCCACCTGCACCATGTGTTCTGTGGTCCCCGAAATTGTTGTCACTGTGTGAGATGAGGGACAGGGAAATCTGACACCATAATAATCATGTTTAGTCTGTGTAGACAAAACCTACCTGCATTTAGCTGGGTTTGCATTCTCCTAGACCTAATCAGCGGAAGTGTAGAATTTTATCTCTACAGCCGCTGCCAGAACGACACTGTAAATCTTTGTAGCACAGGGCTGCTGCCTAAGGCCTCCTGACTGCCTGATATTTAGTAATTTTCTGTGTACCATACTATCCTACCCAAGTCCCTGTCTGCCTCCACGTGGTGTATTTGTTTGCTATGTCCCTTAATCTTATTTAATCCAAAATAACTTATTCACCTGCTTTTCTGTTTGTTTGTTTTTGTTTTTCGAGGTAGGGTTTCAGGCTGACCTAGAATCCGCTATGTAGTTTCAGGATGGACACAAGCTCATAGTGATCCTCCTACCTCTGCCTGCCTCCTAAGTGCTGGCATTAAAGGTGTGAGCCACCATGCCAGGCTTCACCTGTCTTTTGTACTAACAGCATTAACATATTTAAAAGCTATTTGAGTTCACTTTTCCATGTGATTAAACTGATAACTCCGGCTGGTACTGTAAGTAAATGATATTTACCATGCATCTTATCAGAGTAGGTCAGGGAATGTGTGATGTCAACATGGGCCATGATTAGGGATGCTCATTTAGACTGCTAGATTGAAGGAGTACCCACTAGGTTTATCCACCATGATGGTACACTGTTTTTTTTTTTTCCTTTCCTAATAAATGGTATAAATGTAGTAATGCTTTGATTCTATGCAAATACAGGTTTTAAAATTCCACCCACTAGGTTTAGCATGTGTTGAAAATGACTAAGTTATAACTCTGATCATTAAAAAATGATAATTTTTCTAACGTCATCTTGTTTTCTTAAATATTCTCACAATATGGAGAGCTGGTTATTAGTTGTTTTGTGATATTTAGTTATACTAGAAATGAGAGGCTCCCCTGGGGCTTATTCATTCCATTTGGAGCACTGTATTCCTGTTTCCTTGCACTGTGGTTGGTTTTAGTGAAGATTTTGAAACCACTGAAGTGTTTGGTTTTCATTTCCCCTTTTCTTCTTTCCATACCTATGAATGGATTCTCTGGTTCCATGAATTGCTGCAACAGGACTGCTTGTGCCAAGGTGCCCCCTTTCCCTTTGTGGAGGGAAGCACTGGTTCATTCTTAGGAAACATGGCTAACCATTGATTCTGGGTTCTCTGTGGTCCTCCTGGGTTCTAGTGATAGTTTTTTCTTTCCTCTCCTTGCAAGTATATAGGAAGCCTCCCCCACCTTTCTATCACCTTACTCCGGTCAGATTCACTTCTCTGAAATGAATATCCAGGTCAACATGCCTCCCTTCCCCAGGTGCTGTGCTGTCTGTGTTGACTTTTCATGGCATGTGTTCTTTGTGGTGATTTTGCGGCCTCTGCACCCCAAACGTCTTTTCTATTTGCAATCATTCAGCTAATCCTCCTGGACTCGCTATATGTAAAGACTTGCTGGGAGCATCAGGGAGAGCTCCAGTGCTATGTGGTGCTGTGGTGGGTTTTTGGTGAGCTCCTCTCAAATTTGGGTGGCTTTTAGGAGAACACATGAAGAAATTTGGATGTGGAGCTAGGACCAACCAGAAACCCACGCAAGAGCTTAAAGTACAGAACCCACACGATTATGTTTGCATTTCCAAATGAACGTCAATTCTCTGCAGATAACAGGTTACAAAAGTCAAGAGGAGGGCTGGAGGGATTGCTTAGCAGTTAAGGCTTTTGCCTGCAAAGCCAAAGGACCCAGGTTTGATTATCCAGGACCCACATTAGCCCATGCACAAGGGGGTGCGTGCATCTGAAGTTCATTTGCAGTGGTTGGAGGCCCTGGTGCACCCATTGATTCTCTCTCTCTCTCTCTCTCTCTCTCTCTCTCTCTCTTTCTCTCTCCCTCTCTCTTCCTTGCTCCCCCTCCCTCTTTCTCTGTCAAGTAAATAAAAAAAAAGTCAAGAGGAGACTGAGAAAATGGTTTCAGAGCTGAGAGGTGCTATTCGGCTTAAGAGGGTGTTTTGCGGTGATCAGAGGTTTTGGCAGGAAATTGGAGGGAAATAAGTAGATTTAAGATATAATTCCCACTTAAATATTAGCTATTGATTAGATAGAAGACCTCAGGTTCAGGGAAATTTATGCTCTTATCTTGAACATTATATAATATTCTCTCACTGTGTGGAATCCATTCTATCATGTGCAGCATACTAACTAAATGCCCTAATTCCACAAACCTTAGAAAGGCCATTGCTGATGTAACCTAAGGATCTTGAGATAGGGGGTGATCAAGTGAGCTCCATAAAACCACCAGGGGTCTTATAGGATGAGGCAAGAGGGTCCCAGTTAGAGAAGGGTATTATGGAAGCAGGGAGAGACGGCAGAAGGAGTGAGATTGTACGTTGTCACTATTGCAGTTGACCTTGAGTTTGAGCCAAGGAACGTGGGCCAGCTCTGTGAGAGACTTTTAGCCCTACGAGAGACATTTTCAACTTAATCCCACGGCTGTAAGCCTGATGTCGCTATTTTATGACATTAAGCTTATGGTGGCCTGTGGCAGCAGCAGCAGCAGCAACACGACAGCAATAGCCCCAGAATCCCAAAAGTTCCTCTTCACTTTCTCCCAAGCTTGGCTCAGCATTGCTTTGTGAGAGACCTCCCCACACCAATCCTGACCATCCCAGCTAAACTAAGCTTCTCATTTATGTCTCATGCCTACATTAGTTTTCTCTCATTTATTTATTTAGTTATTTATTATTAGTTATGGACATATTCCCTATGTAAACAGCACACATTGATGCCATCCTTTCCCTCATCCCTGCCTCCCCAAAGGGAGCCTCCTCGTTGGGGATGTCGGTTATTCCTGTGGGGATTGTGGGTTGTGCATTGTGGGGGTAGCCATCGGTTAAGGGGAAGAGGCAATGTCTCTGTGAGTAATGTCCCAACAATTATAACTGTTACCATTTAACTTTTTTTTGTCAAGTAAGAGCAAAGACTTAGTTTTGTTCACCCCTGTAGTCTAGCTCCCCAAAGCCGCCCCTGGCATATGGCAGTATATCCTGCTTGCGTAAATGAATAAAATGTGCAAAATGGTGTTCTTTTCAAAATATAAAGAATAGTGGAAAAAATAGAGAATTTCACATAAAAAAGAAGTTGAGTTTTGGATATTTCGTAAATATGAGAAACTATGCTCCATTTTGAATTCATCAAGTCATTTTTTTCCTTGAATGATGGTCATCATAAAATCAGTTACTGAAACCCCAGGCACAGATGAGCTCTTTTGGAAGCTGGGCACATTCCCTTAGTGGGCATCACATGAATATCCCACATGTGTGCCAGCATTTCTCAAAATGGCCTCATTTTATCCTGACATCCAAATATGGCTGTCTTTGACAGCTTTCTGTCAGTGGTACCAGCTCCTAATTGCCACAAAAATATCTTAACTCTTCCTTCTTTTTTCCTTCAGCACTGAATTAAGCAAATTGTGTTGTTTGTGTTTCGTGCCAATCTCAGAATTCCATCCATCACTGCCTCTTCCCAGTTCCCTTTGCCACACACAATTCATGATGCTGTTTTCTCTGGTTATTATAGTTTTCTACTCAATTCCCACATCAACTCTCTGTTCCTTTATGTTCCCCTCCCTCAGAAAGCTAACGTTCAAACATTTTTTCTGACAAGGAAAACAATTCTCTCACGTACGACATAAGATCTGGTGCCACCAATTTCTGACCTTTATTTCCATATTTGTTCTTAGTCTCCTACTTCCACTCTAACCACCAGTATCCCAAACATGCTACCCTGGTCTAATATTACCAAAATGCTATAAAATGTCATGATTCTGGGCTTTTGCCAATATCCTTTTCCATCCACCCAGGCTCAACTCATCCTCCAATACCCACCCCAAAAATCTACCTCCACTGTAGAACCTTCATGATGGACATAATCTAGTCCTTCTTCTCTAGTCCCACAATTCTCAGCATGTATGTATAACAGAAAGTTCACGCTGTTCAGAGCAGCTTTGTCTGCATGCCTAGACTCTTTGCCTTATGATCAGCACTGTAAACTTTCCACTGCATTTGTCTGTGAACTCTCATGGGTTCTGACATAGAGCCTGGCCAATCTCAGGCTCAGAATAAAAGTGTGCCAAGTGAATGAAGTCACGCTCACTAAATTATAGCTTTGTGAATAATGACATAGAAAAACTCTAAAAATATTTCCCAAAGAGCTCCTGATGCCAGCCTGCATATATTCATTTTTATTATTAAGAGGTATTATGAAACATGGGCTAAAAATATTTTGAAACAATCAGAGTTAGGAAGTTGGAGCTCAATATTTCAGAGCAATGCAGTTAATGAGGGATGCAATGCCCACATGATGGCCGTGGCATCAGGAGCTCAGATTAGAGAAAAGCTTTGCATCAGTCGGGACAAGATGAAGGGATAGACTCCAACTGTGCCCAGCCCACCTCCACTCATGTGTGTGGGCTCTACCCCACAGCTTTGCCTCTTCTTAGGAAGGTAGCCTGATAATGCCTTCCATCGAATGCACTGCATTCTCATTCCACTCTCACCTAGAACTACTGCAATTACCTAGCTTCAGAGACTAGGGAGGTACTTAAGATTGCGGCATCTCAATGTGTGGATAATCCCAGAAGTAGGGCAACTCTAATTCCACGGAGGCTGTGGTAACCTGATTCTGCATGCTCATCCTCAACTGTCACTTTTCAAGGTTTATTACACGTAACTCCACAGAAGATCCTAGAGTGATCTAACTCCAGTTACACATAGCTGGAACACAGGTGGAAGTGTACTGTATCAGACAGCTTCAGGTCCACTGAGATGAACTTCCAGACCAGGCACAGTTATGGAGAAAGGGATATTTATTGAAGCTTCAGATCCAGGGAAAGTTCCATAATGGCAGAAGAAGCTGGTCTGCCTTCACAGGACCAAGCAGAAAGAGAGAGAAGCACAAGCCTAAAGCCAAAAGCCACAGCACACTTCAGGAACTCCAGCTAGGCACACTTTGCATATCTTTAGATTGAAATCTGAAACCCACCACCACACCTAAAGATACACCCAGTGACATTGCCTCCAGCCAGGTGGCTAAGGATGCAAACTACAAACAAATAAACAACTGAATATATTGGGGGCCATCTATTCTATTCAAACCACCACATATACCCTGTGCCAGCTCTCCTTCTGTCTCAGGCTTCCCAGTCTCTCACCCTTGTTAACTGAAAACACCTCCATCAAAGTTATCTACCACATATAAACTCCTGGTTCGGTTTATATTCTCTAGTGAGTCGCAAAGCAAACTATTATCAAAATTGGTCCTGGACAGCAACCCCTCAGGGTGGAATTCTGGAAGTGGCCATATGGAAGTCATCTGGGTGGTGATGAGCCTGAGCACGCCGTAGCCAGGAGAGCACACTCAGAGTCTCACAGGTGGGGTGAAACATGCGTGGAAGGAAAGTGCAGTGACCGGTAGCAAACAATGTGAGGTAAAGGTGATTTTTCAGGACTGGAGTGTGAGCTGTTTTTGTTAACTTCTTTAGGATCCTTGGATGGAAAATTGACAGGCTCAAAGCTAGCCTACCTTCAAGCCAAGACATGTTGTGTAGGTCAGGATAGTTCCTTGCCGGTGTTAAAAGAAACTTTTATCCTCTGAAGTCTTGGGAAAGACAAGGCTAAAAATCATGCCCAGGACATAATTGTAAAAGTGACAGAACTACAAGGGAGGCTGAATGCTTTGGCTTAACAGCTGGCAGACCAGTGCTGGGCTCCTGACATAACCTGCCAGGCATCACCAGAGGATCTAAGATTCTTGAACCCCCATGAGCTCTTCATGGTAACAGAAGCAAGCCCCTTTCATGAATAGAAAGGAAGTTTCAGTCTAGTCACATGTCTGGGCACTCAAGTTACCTCAAGTAAGGTGTACTCCAGAGCCATGCATGTGAAATTCTGTTGCCTTCATACTATTAATTAGGGTTGACTCACAGCATAGCTGGTTAGGGAAATACAATGCTTTCTGCTAAAGGAAAAAGAAGATGTCCTCCAAGATTAGAAGAGATGGATGCATATGCCTGTGTACAAAGCAACAAAGCGGAGTGATTGTGAATCTTGATAATGGAGCTCCAGAAAGGACCAGATCTGGATAGGTAATAATGTTTTCACTTAAGAAGGCTCTGTTGTGATTTAAAAGCTAATATTTTAACAAGGACACTAAGTGCTAGCCCTAATATGTTTTGGGGATCTGTGAAGCTTGGACATATTACTGGCCTACAGGAAGTGTGGTAGCAATTCCAGGATTGCATTAGCAAAGTCCTGACGAATCACTCAGACTGTGAGGATGCTAGAATGGATTTATTGCACAATATTGAAGAACCAGCCATCTAAATATTGCCCCAGGAAGGCCCAGGGACAAACCCTCTGCTAACATGACAATGAATGTACAGGTAAAGAGGCTTATACACATTGAAGAGATGGATGATGCTTGTCTTCTGTAGGTTGTCAAGGAACTAGGATATTTAGTAGTAATGTGAATTGTGTCTGGAATGCCAAGGACTAGGCAGAAGTTCCTAACTGGAAAGCTAAGATACATGAGAGGACCGTAATGGGCAGCAGTTGTGGAGCAGTAATCAGAATATCTTAAACCAAAATGATCTATCCATCATGGCTGACAGACCATGATACTCCTAGGGATGAAAAAGATGGGAGCCAATTACTTGCCTTGCTTAAGAATAAACGAGAACTACTTAGCAGAATGAATACCAGTTGCCAGATTGGGAAATTGTCATCTTTCATCTTAGATTCGCCTTCTAATTCAGTTTAGAGACCCAGATCCCATTAATCAGAGAGAAGGGAATGTTTGCTCAAGGAATATTATCACAAATGTATAACATTACCATGTCCCTAGATCATCTTCCAAAAATACAAGTCTCTCTCCCACAGGAACTACACAGGTAGAAAAAGGAAATATATATACCCTAACACATTGGGACCATTGGATACAATGCATGGTCTGATGCTGAAATCTGGGTACCAAAGGTCAATACACTGCCCAGCTATAGCAGAAATGTCAGGGAGCCAATGGATAAATGAAATCCTAGCCCAAGAAGGTATCACTATATGTCAGGAGGATCAAAAGACCCATTCTGGGGCTGGAGAGATGGCTCAGCAGTTCAGGCACTTGCCTGAGAAGCCAAAGGACCCAAGTTTGATCTTTCTCCAAATCCCACCTAAGCTAGAAGCAAAAAGATGAGGCAAGTGCAAGGTCAAACATGCCCACTAGGTAGAGCAAGCATCTGGAGTTCAGTTAAGTTGCTGAGGCCCTGGCATGCCAATTCTCTCTCTCTCTTTCTCTCTCTCCCCCCCACCCCTGCTTTCAATCACTCTAAAAGAATAAAAATAAAAAAAGAAAGAAAAGATCCATTCTGTCATGTTTTCCTCAATCTTCCAATAGATAAGTAGAATTTAGGATTTTTATTGACCCACAATCTATAGACAACTGTTAAAGGAGAAGATATGCATTGGTGGTCCCTGACAGAAATCTGTCATCTTCCAGTTAAATCTATTATAATAAATTGTTTTAGTCGAAGTAATTTTAAAAAGCCCTACCTTCTAGAGACATGATGTTGAAAAAGGCAGAGATATTTAATATCTTTTTAGATAACTGGACTTCCCAGGCATAGTTGTGCATGCATTTAATCCCAGCACTTAGGAGGCAGATGTAGGAGGATTGCTGTGAGTTCAAGGCCACACTTGGAATACATAGTGTATTCCAGGTCAGCCGGGGCCTAGAGGGAGATGTTACCTCAAAAACCAAATAGTAAAATAAAATAATTTTTTAAGAAAATAGACAACTAGACACTTTTTATTAGATACTTATTCTAAAATCTGAAAAACAAGAGCTTTTCTTTTACATTTATTTGTTTATGTATGTATTTATTTATTGTTTTGAGCCAGAATCTCACCATAGGTCTAAGGCTGGCCTTGTACTCTGCATCACACTAGCCATGACTCATGATCTTACTGATGTAGCTTCCCAGATGCTGAGTTACAGGTATGTTCCATATACCTAGGCCATAGGAGAATCGTTACAAAACTCAGCGGTAATGAAAAGACACCGATCATATCAATGAACTTTCTAACACTTAGTGACCTTTTAAAGTCCACTTATCCAGCTGGTACTTTGGAGCTTTGCAACCATGCTTAATTTGATGATAGCTTCCAAAGGCTGACATACTCCATCACATATCAAACATCACACTTCTTAGCACTTCATTCAACTCCTCAGGATGGTCCTATAGACGTGAGAAGCCATCCAGCTCAAAGTGGCAGCTAAATATTTTTTGAGAATTTTAATTGTTGCCTAACTGTTTCGATTTTGTTCTTGACTACTAATCTTGTCAACTATTTTTTTCTAAAGGTAGCAAGTTCACTTCATTTATGTTCAAGAAAATATCTGCCTGGGCTGGAGTAAGCTGAGCTTATGTGTCAGGTGTTCTTTGGTTATAAATGATACTCCATGGAGAAAGGTGACATGACTAACAGCCACACAGTCCTGCTCCTCTAGACATTCTTCACAGTGTGTTTTCAGCAGGTGCACATCATGTCTCCCTCCCATCTCATCACAGAGAATAGTAAAAGTTCTCAATAAAACATGAAGGCATTTATAAAAATTTCAGAAATTAAAATGAATGGGCTAGGGAGAGGGCCCAGTGGGTAAGACCATTTTCTGTGCAAGAATGATGACCTGAGTCCAATCCCTAGAACCATGTGAAAAACAAGGCATGACTGAACATACCTACAACCCCAGTAACTGAGTTAAGTAGAAATAGGAGTATCTCTAGGGCTCCCTGTTCAGCCAGTCCAACTGGAAAATTGGGAGCTTCAGGTTCAGTGAAAGACTTGGCCTCATGTAAGTAGGTGAAAGAATGATAGAGGAGGACACTTACCATCTTCCTCTGGCTTCTCTACATGTGCACACTGCGGACACACACATCTACACATCTACCAACACGCACACACACACACACACACACACACACACACACACACACACATGTGGGGCTTCAAGTCAAAAATGAATATCTGGCTGGAAAAAAATTGCTGAGTGGTTAACTGTGCTTTTGCATAAGCGTGGATTACCACACACCTCTAATGACCAAAGAAGCTCTCAGAAGTTCTACTACCTCCCAGGAACACCACCTGTATACCAAGCTATCTGTTACCATAGACCCTTGAGAGACACAAACCCTATTCTAACCACAGCCCCACCCAAGGCAGACACAGACATAGGGCCTTGCTGGCATGCAAGGAAGCATGACTTTGAGAGGAAACCATCCATGCCTGTTCCTCTTGATTATCTCCATCTTAGCAGTCAAAGCACCTGAGCATCCAAAGATGACTCTTTCCAAATATTTTCCCATATCTCTCCTCTCAGGATAAAGGAACCATGAGTAAACAGTGATTCAAGGACAGCTGAAATGTCACCAGGTTCCCAGAAGTTCATATGCACAATTGGATAAAGCATGCATTTAGCAATGGCTCTTTCTTTCTCTAATAGACTTGTGATTTTCTTAGGAAAGAAATCTATCACCTGGCTTTCCAAAATACCCTCTATTCCCA
The DNA here is from genome assembly GCA_036346955.1 of Dipus sagitta. NCBI lineage: Eukaryota > Metazoa > Chordata > Mammalia > Rodentia > Dipodidae > Dipus > Dipus sagitta. The sequence goes on along the minus strand of CM070780.1, from coordinate 106,194,138 downwards.
GCACAGCACAGGCCCTGTAATAAACCTTACATACCTAATTCACTGATTTATTGATATAAAAAGCTTAGTGAGCGGGTGACAGAGGGGGACACAAATGAGCAAAAATGCCATAGAAAGAGGTTCCTTATGCAAATCGCCATGTAACTCCAGTGCTGGTTTACAAACAAAATTCTTTCAGTTCCATTTACTTAATATTTTATGTGTACATTGAATATTATTCAAACTCTAGATGCTTGTAAGCACCCCATGCAGTCTGTCTTGCTGTATAAACAGTGCACATTCATCTCCAGCCTCACTCTGAGCCTTGATACCCAACATTGTCTTGGCATCACTCCTGCTCAGCATGCAAAGGCACAGGGCTCTGAAGTTGGATGGACTGTGCCTCAGAAACAGTCAGAAGAGTTATGTGCTTTGGGAGGCCCACAGGGAGAACTGAAAGCCTTCCCCAGTGAGCATCAGCACAGCAGGGTGCCTCCCCACACAACCACCACCATCCCCTGCAGTGACATCCCAGACAAGAAACATGCTTGAGAAAGGATTCGGCAGTGTTAGTGAGAGGTACAGGCTGGATGGAACATGCCACTCACAATATGGTACCAACTACATGAGACTCATTTCACTGCTCACCAGTGAGTACAGATTTTGTAACAGAAACAACTATTTTATTTAAAAAATGTATGCCTGCCTAATCCTAAAACCACTGGCTGGTGAATCTCAGTACAAGAATTGGGTTATCCCTCCTCCACACTGACCTATTGCTCAGGGAGGTCCATGTGGTCTCCAAAACAATGCTGGCAATTGCCAAAAGATTTGGTTACTCACCAGAGCTAAAAGGTAAGACCCTGTTGTGGAGACACTGCAGGCTGCTGTCAGAGGTCACTGAGAGACCACATCGGAACTGAGAGGAAACCCAGTCCTCTGGAGAATAAAGATCACCAACAGCATAAATAAGAGTGGATGCTGTAAGGTATACAACCAACCAGCCCAGCAGGAAGTACATACCTGTGCAATAATGGCACACAGCCCATGCAGGTAATCAACTGCCCTTTGATTGGATATGAGCCCAGCTCAGTGGAAGAGAACACACATATGGTACAGGGAACCACGTCAGAACCCCATGGCCAGGAAACTCTTAGATCCCAGAGAGAAGCCCCCAGTACTCTGGATAAGTAGAGGCAGCATACACATCAAGAAGTGTCTCAAATAACTATGCATATCCCCCTAAATCAAAGTTGCTCTCATTCTTGGTCAGAGATTCTGTTTTATTTTACAGATGTAAATCCAAGATACATCAGTAAGGCAAGTCAAGATACCTGAGTACCTTCCAGGAGACATGCGTCCTATACCACAACCAGCTGGGTCCAGAAGAAAGTTGCAAAGGAAGCAGTGTTAGAGTATTGCTTCCACTGCTGGCTTGATAACCAGTTCCAGGGAAATGGTGACAGACATTGTGGTTAATCAGAACATATCAAAGCAGAAACCCAGAGGATACAGAGAACTCAGTTCCAAATCAGACTGCTAACAGACTCACCAAGGCTCAAGAAGCACTCTGGAAGAGGGGGCAGGAAGATTGTAAGAGCCACAGGGTGGCTAGAATTTTCCTGAAGCATAGCCCTTTAGACTGAGACCTTAATTACCCTACAGTGAATACCAGTAACCCCACTGAGGAGAAGGTTCATGAAAAGTGGATCTGGGGAAGAAGGGATATAAGACTATAACCTTTGTAAAAGAAATAATTTAAAAAATAAAAATATCAGCATGAGATGTTGACATACCTAATAGGCATCTTGAGGACTGGAAAATAGGAAGAATGGGACTGAGGGGGTTGGACAAGGGAGGGGAGGACACACAACTGGACCCAAATAGAACTTGGACCATAAAATTCTGTATCCTGAAAGACAGACTAAAGGGTGGAACCTTCATCGGGTCCTTAGTGGGAACACCTGAATCAAAGGGCCCTGTAGAAGGTATGATGAAGAATAACCTTAATTTTCTTCTCTCTCTCTCTCTCTTTCTCTTTCTCTTTTATATCACCTATCTTTTTATTCCTTCTTTTCCCTTGGTGCTGCCCTATAACTCCCAGTACCAGGATTTAGTTAACATCCGCAATGTGCTATTGATCAGAGAGACTTACGAGGTTTCCCAAAAGAACCCAGAATTCTGTCAGAGCACTTGATTACCTACCAAAGGTTAATGGTAAGACCCTACTGCCAAAGACACCATATTCTGTCAGTACAGAACATGGAGAGGCCTGGATGGAATCTAGAAGAGAGTTAGTTCCCAGATAAGTAGCTCATCTAGTACCAGAAGGTGTTACATGAGTGACTGGGGCAAAATGGCCAACATCTGTCCAAGGCAATTGGAGATCCAAGCTACTCAGCAGCAAACAACCTGATGTGATGCTCATCCAAGTCCTATAGTGGTGCACAGACATGGTGGGTAACCACTGCTCCTGTATTGCTAATGAATCTGCTCAGTGGAACAGAACCCATATCTAGAACTGGGTAACAAGTCAGAATCATACCCAAATAATGAGTTCACTCTCCAGTATCAAGCTCCCACCAATCTTGGGCTGTAAGAGGGCCTACACCTATTAATTCTCTTTAAACCAACAATAGTTATCCCACTTATCTGGTGCTGACTTCACTCTCTGCTGGAGAATCTGCTTCTCTTTTTCATATGGACACAGAACCTGAGGAGAGAACCAGTCCATTACACCTTACCAGGGCCCCAGCTGACCACAGAGTAATTGGGGAAATGAGCAAGAGTGCTGTTTTCTTGGTGAACCTGGTATCAGCACAAGGGTGAAGGAGATAAACACAAAGAACACTCAACTCCTACCAAACCAGGTGATCCAGAGACACAGAGGCTCCCAAGACCTCATCACTGAAGCAGGCCTAAAATGAACCCAACATGGCTCAGGGAAATTCACAGGAGAGGGAGCAGGAAGATTGTTAGAGCCACGAGTTGGGACATTATGCACAGAGACGTTGCCTCTTCCCACTATCTGATGGCTGGTCCCACAATGCATGACCCACAATCCCCATGGGGATAACTGCCTCCCAATGAGGAGGGTTCCATGTGGGCGGGGGGGGGGGCAGGGATGAGGGTAAGGATGGTACCAATATGGACTGTTTACACACTGAGTATGTGCCAGGGATGGCAAGAATGTCATTTAAGGATCTCGAGAAATCAAGCACTGAAGAGCTGCATGACACAGTTCCAGCCCAGCTCTCAGCTGTCTCTTCCTTGGAGTCCAGTGTGGCCCCTCTATAGAAAACATCTTTGGCTCTCTGCGCTACAGATACCTGTGGTTTTCTGCATCATGTTTGTCTTTTTCTGTCTTTCACTTGGTGCACCAATCTCTAAGTTTACTTTTCCAGCAAAAATGGATGTTAGTGAAGTGTTGGTCAAAGAATCTGAAAGAAGCTCTGGCATAGAATTGGGAAAACAAGAAAATGGGCCAGAAATAATTGTTTTCCTTAAGGCCTTAAAGAAAGTCAGGCATGGAGTACAGTACACTGAGGAGGAAACAGTGAACCTCCTGGAACAGTGTAAGAATTGTTCTATGACTAATTTTTCTGAATGGTGGCAATTGCAACAAACTATGACTCTTTACCAAGAACCCTTACAGGAATTACAACCGAGGTCAGAAAGAGTTCAATCAGGGGGACCAAAATCTAAGTATTGGAGGGACTCTGAAAGGGGAATTCACAAGAAATGGTTGGGGGATAAATGGATTTATTGGATCAATGGTCAATGGTGGGAACCCCCATTTTGAGGTTGTTCTGTCTCTCACCTTTAATATAGCAACTGAAAATATGAACTCATGAAACTGCAAGTGCTTGACCACCCATACATGGGGAAACTGTAAAAACAGTTAATCATTATAAGGGCCTCATGGCTGTGCTTGAGGTAAATAATTCTGGGATTGTTTGATGTTAAGAAATAGCAAAAAGTTTCTAGGAATTCAGTGGAATTCTACCTTTCTTGAAGTTCGCTCTTGCATGACATGATCAGAACATGAAAGACTGAGGTTAAGAGCTGTGGCAGCAGAGTGAGAGAAAAAGAGACAGAGAAACTCAGTTGCCTTCAGCATTAGCCTGTTGGCTTACATCAGAACTTGATTTAGAGTCACTATTGTGCTGCTCCCTTTCACACCTCTCTTTGGGGACCCACCTTCAAGCCAGGGCTGGACCCCGCCAAGTAGGTACATAACTAATAAAGAAAAAAAATGAAAATAAAATGAGAAAAAAATGTATGCATTAGACTATAGAACTGAGACCATAGTTGTTAATCTCCTTTATACCAAAGTATAAATGATAATAAGTTTCCATTTGGGGCACTTCAGGGTACTGTTTACCATTTCACAGAGGAGGAGGGAATGTTACAAAGGCAAAAAGTGGGGATTAAGGAGAGAAAAGATCAGAGCTGATGAGCATCAGCTGCATGGGTATTAAAACTTTGTTCTGAAACAAAGCCTATAAGATGAAAAGCACTGTAAAATTCAGCATATTTAAATAATTTTCTGGAAGTATGTTTGCCTTCTACTTCTCCTACACAGAAATGTCCTAACACCATGGTTACATAGTCTTTTCCTCAGTTATTTGCTTTAACACTAACAAAAAAAATGTGTCTTTTAGACTAACAGCCTAATTTAAAATTTTATAGACAAACTGTATATATATATATATATATATATGTATGTGTGTGTGTATATATATATATATATATATATATATATATATATGTATATATATATATATATATAGGTTATTTCTCTTCAATACATTTCATAAATGAGCTAAAAATCACTAATTGCCTAGTACAGTCCCAAGAAGTCCTTTTCTTTCCTTGATTGTTTATATGAAGAAACCGGGACTACTTCCCTTCAACCCACAAACTTTTCCCAACTACTACGAGCTCTCTCTTTATAAATATTTGCTGCTAAAGAACAGAAATCTCTAAGAACAAAACACAAGATAAGACATGAGGACAGAAAATGTGGAGGAGACTTGGGTCTCCATGACTCATATGTCACCTCTGCCTGGAGTCCAGAAGTAAGGCCCCACTCCACCCTTCCCTTTCCATTCTGCATCTCTTTGCTTCTCTCCTCACAGCTCAGTCAGCTTATTGTTATCTGCCTGTCTGTGTCTTTCTTAGCCTGTGTCTCTCATCTTCAAACTCAGCTTATTTAGTTGAAAATTATGCCTGGAATTGATCTCTTTTGTATCAATAATGTATCCAGAGTTTATAGAACAATTTGAAGATCTAATCATAAAAATTTTAATCCCAAGTTAGAAAGATGTAAAAGAATCTAAAGATAGAAACAAAACATTTTACATCAGGCCATGCTTGAGGTGTTTTTGGTTTCTTCATGAAGACAGAACTGACAGAATGAATGACTGTACATACGTACACTGTGGGTGTGCACACAGGCAGAGTGCCTGTACTCATGGAGATCATGTGAGGGGGCTGGAGGGACTGACTCACACTACTGAGGCCGAGAAGTACAATGACAGGCTGGCAGTGTTACGGAAACTAAAGTCAGTATCACAAGTCCGTCTAAGTGCAAATGCCTCAGCAGCAGGAATTCTGATTGTGAGGTCCTCAGTTTGAGACTAAAAGTCTCAGAGCCCTGGGGCCTACTAGTCAGAGCCCCAGAGTTGATAGGCTAAAAGACTTGGGTGCTAATTTCAAGGGCAGGGAAACAATGGAAGTTCCCTTTCCAATCCAATATCATCTGGAAATGCTCAAAGAAAGATACAATCAGAAAGCAACCATTTTACCTGCCTGCTACATCTTTCAATCAAGACAGGGTAATACCAAAATTGAATCATCACAATGGACATTGTCCCCCCAGAGGAGAACTGGATGCTTTTCTGAGGACAAAAGATGTTTCTGAAAGACTACTTCAATAATCTGTCACAGTGCAGGTTACAACAAAACTGCCCTTGCTCATCTGTTATTTGTGCTGCCAGTGTTGAACCCCAATATGTTTTCATACCACATAATGGAGATTATTTCCACACTGACAATTTTAAGGACAACATCCTGTATATAGCAAGTTCTAGACAGCTGAAGCTACATGGCAATGTAAGATAGATAGAGATAGATAAATGGTGATAGATGATAGACAGACAGATAGGTAGGTAGATAGATAGATAGATAGATAGATAGATAGATAGATAGATAGATAGATAGATAATAGGTCGATAGAGGATAGATACAAAGATAATAGAAAATAAGGAAGCAAGAGAGAGTAAGAGAGAAAAGAAAGAGAGAAAAGGGAAGACATAAGAAAGAAAACAAGCAATAGAGGGGGGAGGGTAAGTAAAAGCTCCACATCTCAGTTCAGAAACATTTGCTCAACCATGTTTATAGCTGCTCAATTCATAATAGCTAAAAACTGGAATCAACCCAGGTGCCTATCATTGGATTAATGGGCAACCAAGATATGGTATATCTACACAATGGAATTCTACTCAGCAGTAGGAAAAAATGCCACATTGAAATTTGTAGGATAAATGGTTGATCATTCTAAGTGAACTGACACAATCACAAAAAGACAACCGTTGAATGATCTCACTCATCTGTAGTTCCTAACCTGGATCAGCCCAACTTGCTGTCATAACTGAATGGCATCGTGATGCTTGAACAATAGGGAGGGTAGGGCTTGGGAGAAGGGAAAGGGTGGGGGGGGGACATAAAACTGAACCCAAATTGAACTGGTAGCATGGAATCCTATATGCTGGAAGTCAGACTAAAAGGTGGAACCCTCAAAACGACCTTAGATGGAGCACTTGAATTGAAGGGCCCTGGAGAGAGTGAGATGAAACCTAACCTCAAATTTCTTCTGTTTCTCTTTCTTCTCTGGGTTTTCCTTTTTTCTTTTCCTTTGGTGCTGGCCTGTAATTCCCTGTACCAGGATGTGGTCTACATCCACAAAGAGCTGTTGATCAGAGAGACCTATTAGATATCCCAAAACAAGCAAGACAGACTTCTGTCAGAGCACTTGATTACCCACCAGAGGTTAATGGTAAGACCCTACTACTGAAGACACCAAACGCTGTTGGTATGGACCATGGAGAAACCTGGTTGGAATCCAGAAGAGAGCCAGTCCCCAGACAATTAGTCCATCTAGTGCTGTAAGGCACTATATGAGTTACCCAGGAAAAGTGGCCAACATCTGTCCAAGCAACTCAAAGTCTAAGTGACTCAGAAGCAAACAACATGATGTGATGCTCACACAAGTGCAATCATGGCACACAGCCATGGTGGATAACCAACTGCTCTTGGATTGGTTAACAGATCTGCTCAGTGGAAAGGAAACCATATCTGGAACTAGGAAACAAGTCAGAATCATATCCAGATAATGATTCTGCTTTCCATTGTCAAGCTCCCACTACCCTTGGACTATAAGAGTGTCTAAACCATTTAAATTCTCTCTAAATTAATAATGCTTATCCCATTTAACTGGCACTGACTTCACTTTCTGTTGGAGAATTTGCTTCTCTTTTCAGATGGGAACTGGATCTGAGGAGATAAATGACCCAGCGCACTCCACCCTGGCCCCAGCTGAAACCACAGAGGAACTGGGGAAATGAGCATGAGTGCTGCTTTCTTAGTTAAGCTGATATCGGCACAAGTGCGATGGAGAAAGATACTGAGGACACTCAACACTTATCAAAACAGAGATCCAAATGCCCCTAAGTGCCCATCAGTGAAGTAGACTTAAAATGCTCTCAGCATGGTTCAGGAAATTTTGCAGAAGAGGGGACAGAAAGATTGTTAGAGCCACAAGTTGGGACATTTTGCACAGAGACATTGCCTCTCCCCCATAACTGACTGCTGCCCCCATAATGCATGACCCACAATCCCCATGGGGTTGGCCTGCATCCCCAATGAGGAAGGCCTCTTCAGAAAAGGGGCAGGGAGGAGGGAAAGGATGGTACCAACATGTGATGTTTATATACAAAATATGTCCATATCTAATAATAAAAATAAATTAATTAATTTTAAAAAGAAAAGGGGAGGGTAAGGAAAGAAGAATGGAGGGAGAGAAGGAAAGAGGAGAGGAATAAAGATAGACTAGGAAAAGGAAAAATAGAGTTCCATTTTCCCCTACCTCTCCATACTTGCCTCTTCTTCCTCTGCCTCTCCTCCCTACAAAGTCATATTATATTTCAGGATGTCAACCTTCAACATTTACATTTAGAGGATCATATTACAACATATTCTCAACTAAATTATAGGGAAAACTCTGATTGCTTTCATTTGTTTTACAACATTTTTACCAAAATTAATATTGTAAAATATTTTCTATGTAATTGGTATTAATTCAATCCCAAACTTTCTGCCACTCATGTTTTTTCCTTGGGAAAAGCAAATGTCAAGGCAGAGTGTGAATTTTAGCTTCTGAAGACATGTCTCATGGTGCCCTATGAGTGGGTCCATGTGTGCTGATGGTCTGCTAGCCTTTGGCCCTTCCTACACACTGCCCTTTTCTCTCCTCTGCTGTGACTTTTTTTTTAAATTCCATGTCTTCTTCATCTTGGAATATGTCTCTATTTTGACAGAAAATATTATCCAGTGTCTTCCTAAGGGAGGATTCACTGGAAGTAATTTTGTGCACTTATAAGACAAAGAATATCATAGCATTTTTATTATTCTTGATTGAAATTGGATTGAGTATAGGATTATAGAATAAAAATGCTTTTCCTTCACAATTGTGTGTTCTTGTTTCCAGTGCCATAGAGAACCTATATGATTCCTGATTCTCATTCTTGATGATTTTTCTTTATTTCTCTAGGACAATATATTTGCTGTTTAAAATTTTAGTGGCTCCTTACAAATGGTGACAAAAGGAATAGAATTGTTTTAAATATTTTATTGAACCAAATATATACAGAATATTATTTTTACAGAATATTATTTTTAATATTTTATTTTAAATTATTTATTTGAGAGAGAGAGAGAGAGAAAATGGGCAGACCAGGACCTCCAGCCACTACAAACAAATTCCATATGTGTGCTCCACCTTGTACATCTGGCTTATGTGAGCCCTGGGGAAACAAACCTGGGTCCTTTGGCTTTGTAGGCAAGTGCCTTAACCACAAAGCCACCTCTTCAGCCCAATAATATTATTTTTTAAATAAGCAGTAGATTTGAATAAAGCATTCTGTAAGCATTTAAAATGTGAGTCTTCAAGATAGAATGCATTCTTGTGTTGATAATGTGTGTCAAGTGGATGAGCTATGTGCCAAGTAAGCGCTCACCACAGTGCCTCGTGGCTCTTTTACTCAGTGAGGAAGTCCATGAAAGATTTAAGATACCTCCTTTATTACTACTGTTCTGATATGTCTTAATAATTTGCCTTTATGAGGACCAAATTTTGCCTCAGTGAACCCATTTTGTGTAACTTGTTTGTATCCGCTTTAGGGAAATTCTTTTCTTACTTTGGAGAAAACCATCCCCCTGGATCTCAGTTTCTGAAGCTTTTCTCATTTAGGAACTTTTTTTTTTTTCTTTTGGTTTTTCGAGGTAGGGTCTCACTCTAGCCCAGGCTGACCTGGAATTCACTATGGAGTCTCAGGGTGGCCTCGAACTCACGGCGATCCTCCTACCTCTGCCTCCTGAGTGCTGGGATTAAAGGCATGCGCCACCACGCCCGACTTAAGTGAATTTTCTTTTTAAATATTTTATTATTTATTTATTTATTTGACAGAGAGAATGGATGTGCCCGGGACTCCAGCCACTGCAGACAAACTCCAGACGCATGTGCCCCTTTGTGCATCTGGCTAATGTGGGTCCTGGGGAATCGCACCTGGGTCCTTTGGCTTTGCAGGCAAACACCTTAACTGCTAAGCCATCCCTCCAGCCCTCATTTAGGAACTTTTGATGCTCAGCAGGCAATGTATATGTTGGTGTGTTTTCTGGTCCTCTGCATTTCTTCTACTTTCTATGCCTTTTTCTTAGCTTTAATTGTTGGGAATTTTATTTAATTTTATTCCCAACACCCTCTGGTGGGTTGTGAGTGCATGAATGTGTGCATGCATGTATCACATCTTTCATTTCAAGGAGTGCTCTGCTTCTGAAGGTTTATGTTCTAATAGTACCTGGGCTTGTTTCATGATTATAATGCCTTCTCATAGGTCTCTGTGTTGTGTGTGTGTGTGTGTGTTTTGTTGCTGCTGCTGCTATTGTTATTTCTCAAATCTCTCCTATCTGTTTAGTCTTTATTTCTCATGGAAAAGCCTCCAGACCTGCACTCTCAGTTGACTCTTACTATCTTTTTATATTTTCATTTGCTTTTTTGAAAGAGAAAGAGATGAGAGTCAGAGACAGAATGTGCATGCCAGGGCCTGTAGACACTACAAACAAATTCCAGATACACGTGCCACCTTGTGCATCTGGCTTACATGGGTATTGGGAATCGAACCTGGGTCCTTGGGCTTCACAGACAAGTGCCTTAAGCTGTAAGCCTGACTCTTATTCTTTACGGTGGGAAGCTAACTAACGTGTGGACACAAGGTCGGGTAGGTGAAGCTTGGTGATGATTCATTTTGTTGAGGATAAGCTGGCTGGGGCATTTCATCTTGTGGCCAGAGATGCTGATACTGTCAAGACCTTCCCCTTCGCTGCTTTCCACTGGTCAGATTCTCCAGAGAAATCCTTCCTCTCTCCTTTAATCAGGAACAAACATTGGCTGTGACAGTAGGAGTCAAGGAAGCACAGTTGAACAGAGGTCTTCGGCATCGCCACGCCGTGTGCACTTAATCAATACGGTTTTCAATGTGGTTTCTCTATGTCCAGGTGGGACTCGAGCTCCTCACTTCAGGGACCTTCCACATGACCCATAAGAACCCCGCTTTCCGCTGGTACCAGAAGAGCTGCTCTTGCACACTCTGCTTTGGAATGATGCCACAAACATGTGGAAAAATATTACGTGAAAGAACCCTGCAAGAAGCTTACATTTTTTTTTTAAAGTCTGTAACATCCAATTAACACGGGCTCACCGAGGTGCTGAAATTCAAAACTTGGAAAATGAATTGGGGCCAAAACAGTCTCAAACTTATTTCCTTCACTGAAGTACAGCACGTCTCCATTCTTTGTAGCGTCATGGATAGAAACAACTAGACAATCAATCTGGTTGCTGTCGGCTCTTCTGACTTCAGTCTGAACCTTGGTGTCTGCTAGGTTCAGCCCAGCAAAGGGCTCTCCTGCCACCCCACGCTCTCACCTGCTCCCTGAAGTACGTGGTTGGGGAATACTGCCACCAGGTGGTGCACCTAGAGATCATTTTCCATTTAAAAAAAAAAAAAACAAAACTTCAAATCAGGTGACAGTTCTTTTCTTCTTCTTTTATTATTATTAGTTATGCACACCGTGTGTATACAGCCACGTTGGTACCACCGTTAGCCTCCTGCCTGTCCTCAGCCCCTCCGCAGGGACCCTCCTCGCTGCGGAATGTGGCAGCTCTTGACTAAGAGATGGCAGTGGTCAGAAGGGTGGTGCTGGGGATAGGGAGGGCAAGGAGCCATCCGCTGGACGGGCCGCTGGCCTCCTGACAGCAGCGACACAGCACCAGGCACTTAGTTGGAGCTCAATAAATATTCGTCAGCTCTTTGTGCACCAAGGATGATAGGGGCTCCCCTAGGGAAATAACACGTTACATCCCACCTGCCCTCAGTTCTTGAAGGCACCAGGTGAGAGGTCTCCCTGTAGCCCCCCCCCCCCCTTTATCATCTAGGAAAGGCTTGGGCCTGTCCCATCCCAGCTCCCCAGACCCCTTCCCAGGTCGTAGACACTTTGGGAGGGAAAAGACTCAAGACCCTCTCCCCCACTATGGGGACTTAAACTTAAGAGTCTGCGGAGCCTCCCAGACTGCCTGCTATTTGCACGGGCTTTTAGACTTTCTCCCCCCGCCACGTGGCGGCCAATCTCTGACTTCCTCCGCCCGGGTTTAAGGATATTTCTTCGTGGACAGGAAGACCCCAGACAATCTGAGGAGATCCGCGGTGCGTGGAGGGGGGTCAGGCAGGGGGACGGCAGAGACACTGGATGAGGGGCCGCAGCTCCCCAGCCACGGGACCCTAGTCCTTCCAGGCCAGGCATGGTGCCTGTGGGTAAACCTCTGGGCGAGGGACCTAGAGATCATTTTCTAATGTCAACTATAAATTGCGTATTTTTTAAAAAATTTTTTGTTTGTTTATTTACTTGAGAGCGACAGAGAGAAGGAGGGAGGGAGGGAGAGAAAGAGAGAGAGAGAGAGAGAGAGAGAGAGAGAGAGAGAGAGAGAGAGAGAGAGAATGGGCGCGCCAGAGCTTCCAGCCTCTGTAAACGAACTCCAGATGCATGTGCCCCTTGTGCAGCTGGCTAACGTGGGTCCTGGGGAATCGAGCCTCGAACTGGGGTCCTTAGGCTTCACAGGCAAGCGCTTAACTGCTAAGCCATCTCTCCAGCCGATAAATTGCGTATTTTGAAGGAAGCCAATTCATCTTATTTGTGTTTTATTCTTGCTATTTATGGAAACATGATGTCTTATTGGACTGCAAACACTTAAATATGAAACGTTAAACAATATTATTTATTTTAGGCGATAGTTTTCCTTTGAAAGTAATTTCAAAAGGAAACGTGGCCTCCCCATTAAACTCTGGGACCAAAACAGCTCAGCAGAACTGTTTTCACACGCACGTTACCTATGACACTTCTTCAAAGGCTTCTTGAATTCTAAATTGCAAAGTTAGTTTGACTGCATCGTTTCTTTTCATTTTAATCTTTCTAAAACTGAGATATCTGATATTTCAAATGTTTCTGCATTGCAGGCCCACAATCTTTTGAAATAGCCCTTCTCTTCCCTGAGTACTTAGCTTCTGCTAGCTATGGAAACTGAAATTGTCCCATACTGAATTAGACCAAGAGACACCATGGCAGAAACCAACGTTCAGACCAGTGTGTGTAGTGGGGGGGGGAGGTATTGTTCTAATAAATATTCCCTAATCAACAGTGAAAAATGAGCAAAGTATTGACACATCTCAAGGTCACTAGAGGCACTGAAAGTTCATCATGCTGAGTGGGGAATAAGTCATTCCCGAAAGGCCATCTACTATCTGATTCCATTTACACAGCATTCATGAAATAAAATGATGGAGAAGAAAGACAGTTGTGCCAGCAATTCATAAGCGGGGCAGGATAGCAAAAGGAAAATCTTTGTTTGACAGGGTGAATTTGTATCTAGATTGTAGTGGTGGTTACGTAAGTCTGCATGAGACTTAGTGCAGCAGGCCTTCAGGCAAATTGGACTAACTTAAATGGCCGGATTTTGACATTGGGCGATGACCATGTAAGATTAAGCCATTGGGGGGGATAAGTGAATGTGCGCACCTAAGGTCACTCTATTCTACTGTTGTAGCTCCCTGTGAATTTATAGCAATTAAAAAAATAAACAAAAAAATCTACTTGTACTAGTAATTAAGACTTTAATACCTGAAGTGTAGACATTAGGTAATCCTTTGAAATGCATCATAAATTATGACAATATATATTCTACTGTGTCTACAATGAAAAAGAAAGGAATAAAGATGTTAGGGAAAAAAATAGAGACTGTCCATCATTCTACATCATGTCTTTACCATGGTGCTGTTAATCATGCCTTTAAAAAAGTTACATGCCATAGACTCTGCCTGACATTTGGAGTTCAGTTCAGTGGGTCCTAAAAATGTGTCTGTTTTTATGTTTCTTTTCTTTCTGCTGAAATTGTGTAGGAGTGTTTTAATACCTTTAAGCTTGAATATCTATGCCCGATAATATAGCATCTTAGAATTTTGCTTTTTTTTGTCTTTATTATATGTCATCTAGTTTTATTACCTCTTGAACGATTGTTTTCTTTTTCTTATTGTTTTGGGCTAGAGACTGCTAAAATGGTGGCAGCTACTGTTCAGAACAATAACATTTTATAAAGAACTTTGGGAGCTCCATTGCATGAAGGAAAGTAATTCTGAAGTTTTAATGATGAACCTATCAATCACTACAATTATACTGCTGCTCAAACCTGCACTGCCGGAAAACAAGGTGGAATATTCCTCCAAATCAGGTTTTAATGAATAACAAGTTGATATGTGTTACAGTTTTATTGTATCCTACTAGTCTTTAATTTTAACCTTGAACTCCATCAATCACCTATTTAATTAACAACTCAGGGCATTCCCCAACATGAAAATTGACTGTTCTCTATAATGGATGGTTTCAAAACTGAAAACTTACTTCTTAATAGTAATCATACTACTTGTCGTTGACTTTCAGAATAATCCACAAAATTAGATGTAAAGGAAGAAATAATTTAGCAGCCTATCATGCCCAAAGTATAAGAAAACAATAGCGGAATGTGTCTTCAAAACATATTTTAAAGTATTTGAATCCCAGACTGCATAAGAATACATTTTCCCTGACATAATAAGTGACCATTTTTTAATTATCTGTTTCACCTCACCATTAGTAGTTGATGTTGAAATACAGCCTAGAAAGAAAATAATGGGTACGTGAACAGAATCCTGGGTGGATTTGCAAGGGTTACTGGCCCCTTTGGGGTGTTTCAGCGGAAGACACTAATTTTTCATTATATTTCTTTGTATATATAAGCTTCTCTTCATTGTCCTTTAAAAAAATTTTTTTCCCCTTTAACTGTCAAGCACATATCATCCATGATTAAGGTCTTTTGTGGAAGTACCCCATTCTCACCATGGTGCCTTCAAAGAACAAAATGTCTCTCCTGTTCTCCCATGCTGCTCTCACCGTCTCGCTGTCAAATGTCTCTTGTGCGGTCTTCACTATCTCACTATGAAATGTCTCTCATGCGGTCTTCACTATCTCACTATGAAATGTCTCTCGTGCGGTCTTCACTATCTCACTATGAAATGTCTCTCATGAGGGCTCCAGTGGCTCAGTCAGTTAGTGAGTGGTACTTACATAAAAAATCTTCCATGTTTTCCTATTTTAAATTCACTATCACGTGCTGAAAATTTTGTGGAAACCTAGCCCCAAGATGATCTCATTACATCCATGAGAGAATAGGATCACAGAAAAAAAAAAATACCATAAAGCCATGAAAATTCCAGGCTAATAGTTTTCTCTGAATCATTTCATTGTTTGCTCTCAATGCCAACTATTATCTTACTGGTCTCAACTGGACAAGCACTCTTCAATAATAGAACTGCTGTGAGCAGTTGTGAGAACCAAGAACGGCCTCGGGCTGGCTCAGGTGAGACATCCCAGGAGGAATGGGCTCTCCTTCATTTCTCTGTGCTTCAGGACACATGTGGGCGTGCTGGAGCAACAGCATCCAGCAAAGATATTCAAGACACAGACAGAGTAGGCCTCAGCAACTTTGCAAGCTTTGGCCTGATGCAACCATCCCCAGACACCTGCCCTGAATTCCCTTTGTAGCTCCTCTACTCTGTCTTACCTTTGCCTACCTCCCCCCTCCACCACAGCACAATCCAGCTTGGGCTTGTACAAACCTAGAAACTCATGGGTCAGGGACAGGCAAAAGTAAAGAAGACTAAAGAAGACTAGGCTAGAAGACTAAGGCTAAACGTCCATCATTAATCAGGGGTGTGTGTGTGTGTGTGTGTGTGTGTGTGTGTGTGTGTGTGTGTTTCTGTTCTTGCTGTTCAAGTACAAATAAATTGCAAAGTGCAGGGAATGATGCACTGGTGAGATCAGAGAACTCCAGAGGCCTTTCCAGAAGATATTCAAACAACGTGTCCACAGCTAGGGAAGAAGAGGAGTGTGCAGGGAAGGAATGGAAATCCCTCTACCTTGCACTGAAGGTGGCCTATTCTTTGGGAGTTATCTGAAGGAACAGCCACAGATACCTGTCTATAAATCATGCTCCAATCTTCAGACTATCTGTGTATCTGGAAAAAGAAAAAGCTGTGTTTGTTTAAATCTACTGGCTTCTTTTAGCATTAGTTATCCTGTATAATTTTGACTATATATTCCCCACTTTGGTTAAGACTAAGATTTTATTTTTACTGTACCTCATCTTAAACACAGACAAGCAAAAAGACCTGTGATGTATCTCAGAGCAAACATTAAAAAAATTCCATTTGCACAATTAATTGGCCTATGACTTTTTAAAAAAAGAAAAGCAGAAATTTCATCTCTAAAGAAAATATCAATTTCTAAAATGCAGATTGTCTGAGGAAAGAAATGGTATTTTTTAAGCAAGCAGAAAATGGACACGGAAAAGACACAATGAGCAAGTCTTATCATGCCATGGCTTCTGTGATGCTGAGGAACAGGAAAAGTTCAACCCAGCGTCAGAGTTTAGCTCTGTTTCTGTATCTGATCCCATCTCCTTGTTTCTGTGACAAGAATATGGGCTCATTCTCTTCTTGAAAGAAGTGGAGTATGCGGAGAGTAGACTTGGAGAAAACAAGTGACTTCATTGTGTAGAAACAAAATTGAATGCTAAAGGATTAAATATTGCAAAATTTTTCCATTGACATCAGCGTCTCATCAATATCATTTAGTTTGGTGCTGGCATGAGTACTTACCAAGTCCACACGAGTCCAAACATACATTCTTAGAACCTCACACTGCTATGAGGGAAGACATGATCACATCCCATTTCTGTCAGCCTCAAGCCCTCTCCTCTCCAAATACTTCAGCTGAAATTTTTATCTCTTTATCAGTTTACGTGTAGCAAGTCAGTATCTGATTCTACATGAGATTTAAAATGTATCACCATTCTCTCAAAAAAAAAAAAGAAAAAAAAACTCTTCTATTGCTTTTATAAACGTGTCCATCTGCTGTCAGGAAGAGGTGGCATGAGTTCATCCCTGAGTAGATGGTATTGATTCACTAAACCCCAAAGATTGTTGACCTTTTCAAAAAGAGATTCCCAGTGCACAAGGTATTTTACAGAGTGACAAGGACTTCGGCGCATTGAGATGAAATCAGTACCACTTAAATGAGCATATTTCTTAGGGAGATTGTTGACTACATGACATTCGGATATGGTATCATGTTAAGAAAAGGGACACTGAATAATTTCAATTGTGCTTCTTTTCTGGAAAGAATGGGAAATTAAATCGAGTAAAAAATGGACTACCATGCCATCAATTGAACCTAAAATCAGTAAAGGAATTAATAACTTAAGCCAATACTGATCGATCTTGACTGTGAGGTTAAATAGTGCTTTGAAAATGATGGAAGGATATGGTTAAAGCAGAAAGAAATTAGACAATGAGTGATCTAACTTCTGAGGTAGAATTCAGACCTGAGAGTTCATGTGATTTATAATCAAAACACTTGAGTTCTATTCCCATCTCTGCCACCTGGTACAATTTACTTCCCATCCAAGGGCTAAATTTCTTCACATACAAAATGAGTGATTGGAACTAGACTGTCTATATTGTGCTGTCCAGACTTCACAATATTTGGCTACTCAGATAAATATGTCATTAAATAGTAATCTATAGCCCTAACATTAATGTAAGTAAAAGGCATACATTGATACACTTGACAAATTCTTTTTTTAAAAAAAATTATTTATCAAGCAGGTTTTATATACAAAGATGTTTAATGTATATTTAAAACACAAAGTTTATAAAAGGAAAATTTCAGTTGGTGCAACATCTCAGCAGTGGTGTCCCAAAGACCTGTGGAACGCAGGCACAGAGTGTAAGAGAAATGACAGAGCCATAGCTATTGCCCTTTGTGCGACCAACATTCAGTTCTACTCATCTGGATTGCTTCTACGTGTACTCCAAACCCTTGAAAATCTAGGTAGTCAGTTTTGGGGTTACTTCTCATTGCTTAGGTAAAGCACCCCAACGAAAGGCAGCAGACTCAAGGACAGGTTTTTACTTTGGTTTACCATCTTGAGGGAAAATCCAGGATGGCAGGAAAATGCATGTCAGTAGTGAAAGCTGGACATCACCTGTTGCCACAACAGGCAGAAATCAGCACCAGGAGAGTGAGCTGACTAACTCTGGCAAGCTAGGGGTTAATAAACTTCAAGGTACACGCCAGGAACATACCTCCTCCTTCTTTAGCAAGGCTCCATCTCCTTGTCACGCCAGCTAATGACCAAGCATTCGGAACGCATGAGTTTATAGGAACACCTGATTCCACCTACATTCCACCCCTGGCCCCCCATAAACACATGATGCAAAATTCTGTGCAATCAGTCCAACTTGAAAAGTCCTCAAAGTTACTTTTATTAGACAATCTCTATATTACTCACACCTGTCCATATTCCAAGATCCCTTAATTGAGAGACTATAAAACCAAAATGCATATATTGGCACAGAGCAAACATTTGGACTGCAAAAGATGGCATTGAGTATAGCAAGGAAAGATTAAATCGATGCAAGTTCTAACAAAACGAGCAAACATCAAATCTTGTAACTTAAAGTCCAACATCTGTAACCAGTGATGTCTCTGTGGTCCAGTTCTGCCCTTCCAGATGAGGTGCTTGCAGCCCAGGAAACAGTGCATCCGAAGCCAGTATCTCTCCTTGACAGCCATCCCATAGTCCTGGCATGTTCAAAAATACCGAGGTCTCTACTGCAACACATGGTTCTTTTGTCATGGCTTCATGGGTTTCCACAAAGGGCTCCAAAAACTCTGCCTCATATCACCTAGAGGCCATTTCCAAAATGGCACATGGCAAATCCAATAAGCCCCTCCTTCCCGCATATATCATATACCCATAGTACCAGGTAGGCTACCAAATTTGCTAATCCAACGGGAATAAAGCTGACATTGAAGAGCAGGAAAGCTCCCTCCGTATTTAGGCTCCCTACTTTCTGCTGTCCCAGTGCAGAAGAGTTTGGCCAGTCTCAAACAACTACAGCTGAAGCAGGCTGTAGACTTCATCCTGTACTTTCTTAGCTTTATGTGCCCTATCCATCTGCTCATACCAGCCCATGGCTTCTAAATCCAGCCTTGTTCAAGTTCTCAAGATGTGGGCAGAACACAGCAAGTCTCCCACACAAAATGCTTCTAGCCTAGTCCAGACACAGCTCTTTCTTCCCATCATAAGCCAAGCCTGCACATTCCATAGTTCTTTCTGCATTTAGATTGCTCAACTCTGACCAGAATGGTCCATCAAATGCTGCTTAGAGCACTTCAGGGCATCTCTTACCACAAATTTTCAAAATCTTTACACATTCCTCCCACAAATCAGTTCCAAATGGCCAAAGCCAAATGGTAAGGTTTCTAGCAGCAATAGCCTCTTTCCATTGGCAGAAGTTTTCTGTTGCAGTAATCTTGTCACTGGTGTCATAAAATACCCACATCAAAAGCAGCTGATGAGAGGAAATTTTTTTTCAAAAAAAATTGCCTTACTGTACTGTAATAGACAGCCTCGGGTTCTGGCATGAAATTCCAAACCAGGCATAAGTTATGGGGTGAAGGGATTTATTGAAGCTTACCTAGAGAGGGGAAGTTTCATAAAAGCAGAAGACATTGGCCCCCATTTCACAAGTACAGACCAAGAGAAAAGCCACCACCAACACCACAAGCAAGCATACTTAGAAACTCCAGGCAAAGCTCAAGCACTTTGCATATCTTTAGACTAGAATTCCCCAAACACACTTTAGGGCTGGACCCTAGGATCCACCCACAGTGATACCTCCTCCAGCCAGGTGGCTGGAGACCTACGTTACAAGCTTTAACAAACTCCTGAATCTACTGGGGGATATCCATTCAAACCACCACAAGTATTGAGGGAAAGCTTTATGATGGCAGAGGAATGCATGACATGAACAGAGGCTGGACATCACCTCCCTGCCACAGGAAATGGAACACATCAGCATGAACGTGAGCTGACTAACGATGGTAAACCAGGGGATAATAAACCTCACAGTCCACCCCCAAAACACACCTCCTCCCACAAGGCTCCACACCTCCCAAATTGCCATTAACTGGAGACCAACCATTCAGAGCATATGTATTTATGGGGCATAGCTAGTAGTATAGACAATGTTGTAGTTAAGTAACTCTTTTCCCCATGGTGTTCTCTCAGAGCTATTGAATCTAATAGTGTTCAATAGTTCCATGGATTTGTGATGCTCCAGTACATACAAACTTTCTTCTTTTTAGCCCTTATTTCTCCATGGTTATGATGGTGTTCCTCTTGTTTAAAGGGTCTTACTACTACGAACAACATTCTGATGCAGGTTTTGGGGTGCAGGGACGGATTAGATTTCATGAAGACTCACACGTTCCCAGGCAGGTGGAAGCTAACTTTGAGTGGTTGTCCAAGTTAACAAAGAATTGGAAAGGTGGACTCAGAGAAGGGTAAATGATAAATTACAAGGTTTAGTTTAAAGAGGGTTAAGTTCCAGAGGGAAGGCTAGCTGGGAAGCATGAAAGTGAAGAAGTTCTCCCCCTTTCCAGCCAGGCTGGGAAGTAAGAGGGGAGATGGAGATAAGTTTCCCTCACATAGAGAGACTTCCAGGGAGGAAAGCTCTGAAGAAGAGCCTTACACTCATGGAAAGAGAAGCAGAAGAGCCCAAGCCAACAGATGCCCCAAGTAGTGTGTAGTCAAAGAAGACAAGAGAAGATGGAGCTCAGAACTTAGAGGCGACACAGGTAGCAAAGCAGGAACATGCCCAAAACAAGTGAGGAGAGCTCCCGGACAAAGAGCAATGCTTGCTGGGAAAGTTTACCAAAACAGGCCAAGAGAGACTCGGGAGTCAGGAGAGAGAAGGATTTACACACTTGCCAGGCCCGTTTATGGATCAAATATCCAATTATGATGAGCCTCCTCTTCAGACTCAGGTATGTAAGCAAGAGACAGGATTGGTTAGTGGGCTCAACAAGTTACCTTGGGACACATCAGCCCACAGATGTGCTTAGCCCAGAATAACTTGGAGAAGCAGGAAAGTACTGCTTAGGAGTGTTCCTTGCAGCCTTCCTGGATGAGACTGGATTGCATATGGGTTCTACTCCTGCTTGGGTGGGTAAGGTGGCATCTCCTTGAACCTTCATCTTTGGATCATTACCTATAAAATAGGGGGGCTGGAGGGATGGCTTAGTGGTTAAGGCATTTGCCTGCAAAGCCAAAGGACCTGGGTTCAATTCCTTAGGACCCATGTTAGCCAGATACACAACGGGGTGCATGTGTCTGGAGTTCGTTTGCAGTGGCTCCAGGCCCTGGAGAGCCCATTCATTCTCTGTCTCTCTCTCTCTTTCTCTCTTTCTCTTTCTCTCTCTCCTCCTCTTTCTTTGTCAAATAAATAAATAAAAATAAAATATTTATAAAAGCTACCTGTCTCCTATTCTCTACCAGTTTCTCAAGGGCATGTTTATTTTAAAAGGGAATAATTAGCCAGGCATGGTGGCACACGCCTTTAATCTCAGCACTTGGGAGGCTGAGGTAAGAGGATCACAGTGAGTTTGAGACCACCCTGAGTCGACATAGTGAATTACAGGTCAGCCTGGACTACAGTGAGACCCTATCTCGAAAAACAAAACAAACAAACAAACAAAAAGAATAGTTATTTTAGCAACCTACGGGGATTACCTGACAGAGGTGGATGTCAGCCAGCAGTGGGAAGTTCTTACATGGATGTTTGTGTGAGGTGGGAATCACAAGGGCCTTTCCTTTTAATTTATTTTATTTTTATTTACTAATATTTTTACAGAGAGAGAGAGAGAAAGAAAGTGAAAGAGGCACATAGAGAATGGGCACGCCAGGGCCATCAGGCACTGCAAATAGACTCCAGATGCTTGCACCACCTTGTGCATCTGGGTTTACATGGGTACTGGGGAATTGAACCTGTGTTCTTTGGCTTTGTAGGCAAGTGCCTTAACCACTAAGCGACCTCTCCAGCAAGGCCTTAAAATTATGTGATTGCGGTTAACCTCAGCTGTGCCAATGTGAAGACCCCTTCTGACACCGACTCTTCAAGCTGTAGAAAAATCTTTCCAATCCTGAGATCAGCCTAGTGCTCTCTTACTTCTACTTGATGCAAATATACACAAGCGAGTAACATATGTACTCAGTAAACTGTCCAAAAACTTGTCATCTTCAGCCTTGTATAAAGTTTTCTGTATCCATTGTAATAAAAGCTACTTGTATTACAACCAGATTTTGATTCAAAGTTAAATTTTAAAGCCAATATATCCACTATCATAAAACAGTTTAATTCTCATTCAACATCCTTCATTCACTGAGCCTCTCTCTCTCTCTCTCTCTCTCTCTCTCTCTCTCTCTCTCTCATGGTCTATTCTCTACTTTCCTCCTCATCTTTTACTTCATCCTTTCCTCTTTCCTCTTCATGTATATTCTTTTCTGCTACTATCATGAAGTGTGCAGTTAAACATTCTCAGTCGAGTTTATCAGAGATGTGAGAGTAAGACATTAATTAATTGACTAGCAAAACATATACATATATTGAGGTCGTATATGTATGAGTGCAGTTGAATTTTAAGAATATAAAGTGAAGGCTGGAGAGAGCTCAGTAGTGAAGGTGCCTGCTTGCAAAACATAATGCTCTGGGTTTAATTTCCCGGCGCCCACATAAAGCCAGATGCAGAGTGGTGCATGCATCTGGAGTTCATTTGCAGCTGCTAGAGACCCTGGCATGCCCATTCTCTCTTTCGCTGCCTCTCTGTCTATCTCTCTCAGTTATATTGCTTTCTTGTAACATAAAAATTATAATGAAGAGTAAAAAGACAATGTAGCAATGACAATAAGAGATTAATTATCAATAAGATGGATATTCATAAATAGCTTTTCACATTTTTATTTTATTCTTATTAATAAATAAAATTAAAGATATTTATTTATTCAAGTTCATAAACAATTTATACATTCATATTCATAAGTAAACATATTTATCTATTAACTTGGAAAATTTCCATGATACAGTCTTTTTTTTCCTTCTATATGTGTACATATGTTAAATTTGAGGAGGTCAACTTATGTAGCCCAGGCAGCAGGACAGTGACCTTCTTCTTGCCTCACTCTGGGATTTTGGTTTTGTTCCACCACAGTCAGCTGACACCCTAGGTCATTATTTCACAAATGTATTAATGGGTCAAAAATATGTGAATATCTTTGGATAACAGGCTAGTGTACTGAATTATGACATATGTATTTTCCCTCTCCAAATGTGGAATTTCTCCTAGGTAGTCCATCCATTATCTAAATTAAGATAAATAATATGAGAGAGAGCAGAACAGCAATCACTGGGTGATTTGAGAATACAACACATGGTATATTTGGAATGCTTTAATTTCAGAGATAGATAATATCCCCCAAAAAACAGACTTTAAGGAAAAAAAATAATCTTTAAATAGCTAGGATTTTGTATACCAAAAGTCAGATTGGAGGAATTATAGAACAATTATAACAGTGGAGAAAGAAGTAATGATTTGATGCAAACTTCAATTTTAAAGGGAGGAAAGGAGAGAGAGAGAGAGAGAGAGAGAGAGAGAGCACATTTCTAATAGCCAAGTATGATGTATGGAGTGTGAACCCTAAGAGAAAAGAGAAAAACACAGTTAGAAGCAAAAGACAGCATGTTGCTTTTCAAACGCTAGTATAAAACATTAAAGGGGCACCAAAAGTCAAGCTATATAAACACTCAAATAAATGTCTCCCATATCTCACATACCATACAGGAGAGAATAAGATCACCCCTTGGAGATTACAAATTTATTATTGGAAGTCAGTCACAGGCAGGGCTATAAATTTTGAATGTTTCAAATCTTTGTGTGTGGAGGGCCATGGAAGTGGATAATCTGTGAGAGGAGGGTCTGAGAACACCATGTGCGATAGATCCATTGTGGCAGAAATAGTGAAATGGTCAAATAGACCTTGGCACCGAATGAGACAGCACAGCCCCCAGACATGTGGAGGTGGCTAGTAGTTACCTCCGTCACGAGAGTTAGGTTGTCAGTGAGGTCAAAAACTTCAGTAAAAGTAAAGTGTGCACACCACAGAAATAATAATTAGTCATAGTCAGTAAAAAGAGCAATGTTATTACTCCCGAGGTTTTGCATGCTAGAAATTTCTACGTCATATTCTCAGGAGCAAATAAAGATGTTACTGTACTTGTTCCAATCTCTTCTTTTCTTCCATAACATAGCCTGAAGATGAGCTGGAGCCCAGTCTGTAAGATGTCTTCTATGAAAGTGATATATCCAGTCTTTTGGACATTACAAGTCCTATGGTTTCTGTTACAAGTACTTGATTATGTTATTGCTGAATAAAAGCATGAAAATAGCCACAGACAATTCCTCAAAACACAAAATAGAGGCATAGTTGTGTTGTAGTAAAATTTTATCTGCATAAACAAGTAATAAGTGATAGAGCACTTCCTTAACATATGTGATACCCTAGAACAGCCCCGAGCACTGCTCACATGTGTGTGGTGCACATGCAAGCGCACACACACACACACACAAAGGCTGGCTGAGTCCATCAGCTACAAGTTGTTGACCGCATTCTATAGAATGATATCATCCTATCCTCAGGAACTGATGAGATGACAAGAGCTCCGGCTCCATGATAAGACCGATCACCACTGCTCAGCTTTTTCAAAGGTCATCCTGGGAGGCCTCTGCGGCCTTCCTCTGACAGCTCATCTTCTCTCTCTGCCGGCCTTCTTTTCCTCTACCCCAGCTGCTCCAGAGAGCAGCTCTTAATTCCACTCTCATATGCTAATCTTAACTTGGACATGAAGAATACTCATTACCAAAACTTTGACAGTATCAGTTATTGAATCAAAAGCACCCCTAGGATGGGAGAGATGGTTTTGTGGTTAAGGCACTTGTCTGCGAAGTCTAAGAACCCACATTTGACCCTTCAGATCCCACATAAGCCAGACACACAAAGTGACTGAAGCACACAAGATTGCACATGCACACAAGGTGGCACACATATCAGGAGTTCTATTACAATGACTGGAGGACCTGGTGTGACAATTCTCTCTCTTTCTCTCTCCCTCTCTCTTTTTCTCTCACATAAAAAAGGCCAATCTGTTTGGACTGCCTCAAAAAAAAGAACACCCCTAATTCTACCATTCACATATTATAATTGTATTAACATAATTGTTTTCAGTATAATTATTCCTAAACAAGAACATTTATGGATTAAGTAGATGACTAATCCAGTTGATTTTCAGCTGCTGATATTGTTTTCAATATTTATGCAGTCACTATAAAATTATATAGGAAAAATCTCATCTAACTTTAGAGGTACAATCATGTAATGTTTTAATTTAGCCAAATAAATTACAAAATGTATTTCATTTGAATCCTTTGAGAATTTCTTTGAAGTTCCTGACTAGAATAATATTGCATAAAATAAATAGAACAAGTTTAAAAGTTGGCATAAGGAATAGAAAATAATAATTCAAAAGTCATAATCAAAAGAAAGACCAACAATTGATTAAAATGCCAGAAGCAAATGTCTCCAAAACTGTAGAAGTAAATAGAAATTCAAATGTCTGCAAATTAAAGAAGATAAGAATCAGATATTTTATATAGCCAGGTGTACTGTTGCACACCTTTAATCACAGCACTCGGGAGGTAGAGGTAGGAGGATTGCCATGAGTTCAAGGCCACCCTGAGACTGCATAGTGAATTCCAGGTTAGCCCAGGCTAGAGAGAGACCCAACCTTGAAAAACCAAAAGAAAGAAAGAAAAGAAAGGTAATTTATATGATTGTGTTTTACTTTTTGAATGCATATTAATTTGAAGTGTGTGTTCTATGAATTCTAACTGTGTAAACTACAATCGGTATTTTTGCAGGCATGGGAGATGACTCAGCGGTTAAGGTGCTCGCCTATAAAGCCTAATGACCTGAATTTTTCCCTCAATATCCACATAAAGCCAGATGAATAAGGTGAATGCATCCAGGGTTCATTTGCAGCAGCAAGAGACCCTGGAACACCAATTCTTTTCTCTGTCTCTCTCTCTCCCTCCCTCTCTCTTCCTTTCTTCCCCCTCCTTGCAAATAAGTAAAAACATGATGTTTCTGCACATGATTTCCACTCTATAGAAAGAGCATTCTCAGTGACCTTCCTCTCCACTTTGTCTCCATTACTTGTTCTACCCTAAAACATGCCATAGCCTCCCTTCAAGTTAATTAATACAGACCACACTCATGTTTATTAGGAACATACTGTGTATGGATACATCATGTGTTATCTTTTCACTGCTCCCTGCCTCCATTCCACAGGAGTCCTTCCTTAGTGGGGTTACTGGTATATTGTGGGAACAGTAGACAATTATTGAGGTGAGGCAGTGCCTCCGGGCATAACATCCCATTCTGTGGCTCTTACAATCTTTCCACCCCCTCTTCTGCAAAGTCCCTGAGTCTTGGTGGGTGTGTTTTAAGTCTACTTCAGTGATGAGCTCTTAGGAGACTCTGGATTTCTGCTTTAGTATGTGTTGAATATCCACACTCATTTTATGATATCCACTACCACATTAAAGTGGTGATGATATTAATATGATCTAGATATTGTTCAATAAAAAAATGTTCTTCTATGCTAAAAAGAAGATAGATGGAAAGGTAAGAGAAAGGAAGGGAAGGAAAGGGAGAGAAAAATGGAAAACTGTCCCAGTGTATTATCAGATCTACCCACTATGAATGTGTTAATTTTCTAAACGTTTCCACATGAATTGATAAAAACAGGTGGGTTTCAGCATTTTTCATTACAGAAATCACACAGCAAATATTGCCAGATAACATCCTTATATATTGCTGCTTCAATTTCTGCAGGAAAAAAAAAAATCACAGAAATGTGACTGCTGGATCAAAGGTGAATTTTTCTAATTTAACTGGTTTTACCCAGCAACCTCCAACTACAAACAATATACCCTTCGCACGTCTTTTTCAGCACCTGTTAAATAATACCCCTCTTTCATAACAGGAGAGATGCAGTGCCTTCTTGTGTGTTCTAGATGCATTTGGGGTATTGTTCTCTTCTGGGTTCTGCTTCTCTGTCCTGTACCAGTGCCACACTGTTATTCAAGTGGCTTCGCAGGTGGCAGGTGGGATTAGTGTCTGTCTCTCTACTTCATAATTTGAGAAGCCGTTCTCTGATGTTTCTCCACTTGAATTGTAAAACAATATTCATTAGTACCTTATCAACATTTACCTGGGAATTCTCAATAACTTTTATGAATCATTTCACATGGCATGATTCATGCTTGGTTCTGATCTTTCCATATATACCCTTGAGTACAATGTATTAGATGTTCATATGTGGATACTGAATGGTCTTGTTAAATTCATGCAAAACATTCTCTAGGTTCTTCACATCTTCTTTACATTTTCAAGTCAGACAAACTATTTCAGTCCAATTAAATTCTTTCAAAAATACACAGTTATTTTTATTCAGCTACATTAACATCTGATTATATTAATCTCAATACATTTTATAAGAGTACCTATCCACAAGTCAAAGATAAAACCAAGAGAAAAACATTTCTAACAATATAACAATTAAAAATCCACGAAAAATAATACAAAATGAAGCAAACACAAAGAAAACCAGAAAGGCCTTTTAAAAATTAGAAAAAAAAACATTAAAATTCATGACTCTCAAAAATGCAAATTAAAGTTATTATATGATTAGAAAACTTTACAATTTGATAATGCATAGCTTTGAAAACGTCAATAAAAATGGCTGGAGATATGGCTTAGCAGATAAAGCACTTGCCTGAAAAGCATAAAGACCTGGGTTTGATTCCACAGTACCTACATAAAGGCAGATGCACAAAGTGGCATGTGCATCTGGTGTTCGTTTGCAGAGGCTGGAGGCCCTGGAGTGCCCATTCTGTCTGTCTCTCTTCTCTCTCTCTCTTTGCAAATAAACAATTGTTTTTCAGTTTTTCAAGGTAGGGTATCACTCTAGCCCTGGCTTACCTGGAATTCACTATGTACTCTCAGGGTGGCCTCAAACTCTCAACAATCCTCCTACGTCTGCCTCCTGAATGCTGGGATTAAAGGCATACACCTACACAGGCACTTGCCCACAAAGCCTAAGGACCCAGGTTCAATTCTTCAGTACCCATGTAAAGCCAGATGCACAAGGTGTAGCATGCATCAGGAGTTTGGTTGCAGTGGCTAGGGGCTCAGGCATGCCCGTTCTCTCTCTCCCTCTTTCTCTCTCTCTCTCTCTCTCCCCCTTCCTCACTCCCTCTGTACCTCTTTCTCTCATTCAATCTCTCCAATAAATAAATAAATAAAATATTTTTTTTAAAGAATGAAATTCCTCTAGGCACTGTTAATAATAAATTCAAGTTAGGTTAAACTATTTGGGTTAAATTTAATTTTTATTGCTGCCACATATGAAGAGAAATTTACCGCTCTTTATCCAGAATCTAAATCCACTTATCTGCAGTAAGTTTATATATCCTGTGAAAGCTCCGAAATGGTGCCTTCCAGTGAGGAGTAGTTACCTAAAATCTTAATGTACTTGAGAGAAATCAGTTAGTAACTTTAAAGGAGTGTACCTCAGGGGTACAAACCCAAGGAATGAGGTTGTAAAATGACCAAAAATGGGTGTAATCCACTTTATGTTCCAATCCTCTGTAAGGACTTCTGGTGAAGGGCATTATGAGAAAAGGCAATACCTTTTCTGATAGTCAGTGAAGCACACAGAAGAGGGAAAATGTATATGTATGTCCTCATTCATATAATTGCACCTGTGATTCCTAAAGAATTGGTTCACTCCAGTGGTTCTCATTTCTTTCTTCTCTCGTAAGGCCTTTCTTCTGCTCATCCTTGACCAGAGAACTTCATGCTTTATCCTGAAGTTATCACAGAAGAGAGTCTGGTGCTGGATCTAACCAATGAAACATCAGATGGAACAATATATTCAGATTCCTAAGAGAAGAGCCCCTGTAAGCTATAAAACCTTTCTCTGTAGACTGCCTTTCACAGCATAAAGTAAGTTATTTTTTTTTTTTTACTAAAGTCTTTGTCTATGTCCCAAAGATTCACCTTGAATCATCAGTGAGTACAGAGCAGTAAGGAAGTGTATCTGTCACATCAAACTCCACAAGCTATAGTACAGTTCATGATGCCAGGATTTTATAATTCTGTGTTTTTGATTTCACATATTTCCATTCCTCATGCTCATAAGAAACAAACTATGTGGATCTTGAAAATAATCAGTCAGGTTCTTGTTACTAACTGAGCCAGGTATGGATTATGGAGAATATGGGAATAAAAGTTATTTTGGAGTGCTATTCTGAAAGCGTTAGGCAACGGCTTGGACATTATGGGAGTGTGATTATTGTTGACTTTTGAAAAGGTGTGTGATGCCTTCCCTCCTGGGAACAATGTTTTCAGCAGATGATGAAAGCAAACCAGACAATAAGGCAGGAAAGGAAGTTCACCACAGCTGCGTAGTTGAAGCAATGGATTTCAACGTCTAATAGCACTACGGATAGTGGAGTTATTTTATTCTTAATCGGATGTTTTGATGTATGGGTACTCAAGGAAGACAATGTTTCAGAGCTCAACAATGAGAGACTGTGTAAGGAAATGCCTTTGACAAACTAAGGTCATTTGTTCTATTTCTGCATATTGTACTTAAATAGTACCCATCATGCAGCTTCAGGGCCAGGACTTTCAGATAAGGAATGACTGGAGGTTTGTTTTGTTTTGTTTTTCCCATGCAAAGTCATTTCTTTAATGATCTGTCTCTATATACAGAAGTATAATATTATAATAATAATTCAGGCTAACAATATCCAGGCTTAGCATGTGGAGCAACCATATTACATCAAGTTCTGGACTTTGTTTTTCTTTTCAACTGTATTTACAATTCTCTTCCAAACTTCTAAATCTTCCCAGCTGATAAACACCATTCATATTTTAAAATTCAGTTGACATCAGTGAACCCCTAGCTGTCTCCCAAGCCCTCACTTGTGATAAATTGAGACTAGTGCCCCATTTTGCTGTGTGAATCTAGAAGGCTCTTGTCATTGTAAGCACTATTTAAGACTCTTTGGTCAGAGTAGAAACAAGCTCACCAAGTTGTAAAGGTGATGTATAAGAGTAGAAAGAGCATGCATATAAATGAGGGAAGAGCAGAAACTGTAAACTGAGTCAGGATACTCCTCTGCCTCTTTCCTCTTGGCTTCTCAGTTGTTGCTTTTGATTTTCTCTTTTTGGTGAACCAGTTTGATCATTTTTTCCATAGCCATCCTGCAGGACTTCATATGGCTCTAGTGTTTGCCTTGACAGTCTTAGACACAGGCAGGGGACTCGCCAACATTCCTAGTTCAGTGAGTGCACCCTGCCTGGAGAAAGAGTCATTGAGTCAACTAGATCCCTCCTGATGGATCCCAGAACCAACCAATCATAGCAAAGACAGCAGACACAGCATGGGTAGATGAAGAAAATTCTCTATGAAGTGGACGACGTGTTAAACATCATAAAATTGTTTCCAATATCCAGTAGTATATTCTTCAACTTGTTTAGCTTAACTTTAGGCCAAACAGACTGGAAAATCCTTCAAAGTACATACCACGCCTTTTCAGTAACTTCCTTTCACCACAGGATGACAGTCTGTACTGCAGAGTGGCTGTCAGGGATTTTCATTTAAGAAACAAAAATTCTCTTTCATTAAATCCTTTCGAATGCAACATTCATAGAATGCAAATGTATTATTCTATTTTATCAACACCTTTAAAAACTTGAGTTACAAGTCTCAATATTATGTGGAATGCTTGGAGGATGAGGGTCAAGATATTATATATCCATGCCCATATTTAAAAAAATAAAAACGTTTGCCCATATTGAGCTAATCTAGCACAGTCAGTTTTAAAATGACCTCGGCATTTAAGCAAACCAGGATTTGAATATGGCAGTTGTCATTTGATAGTTTTGTAAAAAGCCATATTACTTCATTTCTAAACCTAAATTTGTCAATCTATATGATGATGATATTAGAACACCAAAGTTTATTTTCATACAGAAATGACAGTGGATATATGGGGTGTTGAATAAGTAAATAATCAAATGTGGAACATTTTCACTCTTCTTTCCCCCCTTCCCCTCCTCAACTTCTTATCTCTTGAGTTGCTCTCCTGAGCAAGTTACCCCATTACAATGTCATGGAATGCTTAGAGAGAAAATATAATAAGACTTAGGAAGGCATAAATCAAACCAAAGATTCTGTTAAAACTCATTATAGAAGCACCAAGAAATTAAAGACCAGATTGAGACTGAAGAACATTTAAGCATAAAGAATTTAAACACTTAGACCATGATGACCCCATAAATCATATGACTCATCGCCCCCATTTCAAAGTGGAGTCTGAGGCTCGCAGAAGTGATTCGCGTTCACCTAGAGCTGCATTTCCTAATGACCAGTTCCGTGTTCTGAAAACAAGGAAGGACGTGACCTGGACCTGCGGAGGATGCCTTTGATAGCTGTTCAGCACTTTAATCTACACTGCCAAGTTCAAGCTTCACTTGAATGACTCAAACTAATACCCACCATTGCAATTGTTCACAACAGAACTAACTTCTTTGCCCTCTGACTCCGTCACCCTTCCCCATGGCCACACGACTGACCTTGATATCACTCAAAACTACCCCGAAATGGTCACAGTTCCTCAGAGTCCCAGCTCCCTAGCTCCCTTTCTTCTACTCTACATACCCTTCCAGGTCACTGGTGGACCAGCTTATTAATATCCTCGTGCTTTTTCCCAGTCAGCATTGCCTCACTGGTTTCCAGTTCTTTCCCTCTAGCCTAGATTCTATGAAACTCCATTATGATTTACATGCTTTTTTAAAAAATAATCTCAAATTCTATAACCAAGTTCTTCCACAATACAGAAAATAAAGAAACTAAGCAAAAAATGGAATCATCCCTGTACTACTCCTTTTCTGTTTCCAATACTTGGGTGCCAAGCTTTCCTAGATAAAAATTCCAAACAAGGGGCTGGAGAGATCGCTTAGCAGTTGGGGCACTTGCTGGTAAAGCCTGGGGACCCAGGTTAGATTGCCCAGTACCCATGTAGGGCCAGATGCCTGGGGTGGCCCATGCATGTGAAGTTTGTTCATTCACAGTAGACAGAGACCCTGGTTCTCTCTCTCTCTCTCTCTCCTTCTTTCTCAAACAATATATATATATATATATATATATATATATATATATATATATATATATATATACATACACATAATTCCAAACAAGAGGCCTGGAGAGATTACTTAGTGGTTAAGGCACTTGCCTGCGAAGCCTAAGGACCCAGGTTTGAGTCCCCAGGACCCACATAAGCCAGATGCAAAAGGTGGCGCTACCACCTGGAGTTCCTCTGCAGTGACTGGAGGCCCTGACACACCCACACACCCATTCTCTCTCTCTCTCTCCTCTCTTCTCTCTCTCTCTGTCTCTCAAATAAATGAATAAATAAATAAAATATTTTAAAAATTCCAAATAAGGCAAATTAACAATAAATATTGGTATTAAGACCTCAGTTGTCCTTTCCAAATTTCCTCCTGTTAATTGTTCCAAAGGGATTCACCTCTCCCCTCTGTATTTTCAGCAAAGGCTCATGTTTCCTATACCACAAATAAACGAAGGCTATTGGGCTATAAGCACTTCACTATCCTACCTTCCACTTCCCTCCCATAATGTGACCTCTCCTTCTCATAGGGTGAAATATTTTTCTATCTATCCAAGATTAATTCCTGTTTCCCCTCCCCAGTATGCTCTGCATCACATATTTTCTGACTCAGAAAACCTCCAGCCAATATTTTCCCCTTCAACTCTAAGAAGAAAATACACAGTTCAGAAATATAGCCAGTATAACTCACCTTAGAAATTGTAATATCCTCTCATTTAAAAAAAAATCTATAGCCCAATATAGCAAAGCATTATTTAGCCACTAAGAGGAGTGACATACTGGTACATGATATAACATGTATGAATCTTAAAAGAATGTCTAAAATGCACAAGACCAGACACAAGGGTCACTTACATTATTTCATTTATAGGAAATTTCTAGATTACCCTGGTGGTGATTTGATTCAGGTGTCCCCCATAAACTTAGTTCTGAATGCTAGGTTCCCAGCTGATGCAAATTTGGGAATTAACACCTCCTGGGGGTAGTGTATTGTTGGGGGCAGGCTTATGGGTGTTATAGCCAGCTTCCCCTTGCCAATGTTTGGCACACTCCCTTGTTGCTATTGTCCACCTGATGTTGGCCAGGGGGTGATGTCCACTCTCTGCTCATTCCATAATTTCCCCCTGCCATAATGGAGTTTCCCCCTCCAGTCTATAAGTGAAAATAAACTTTTTTTCCCAAAAGCTGCTCTTGGTCAGGTGATTTCTGCCAGCAATGTGAACCTGACTGCAACAACTCCAGTGGAGCTTTGGACTGCCCAGGCAAAGAAAACAATGTGATTCATGTAATTTTATCCTACTCAAAGGCAGCTGTCATTTTTGTGACCAGAAAATAAAACCAACACTCCTTGTTTCTCTGTGTCTTTATTCATGGATTAACTGTTTTAAAAATATTTATTTATTTATTTATTTGCAAGCATAGAGAGAGAATGGGTGTGCCAGGGCTGCTAGCCACTGCAAACAAGCTCCAGATGCATGTGCTACTTTATGCATCTGGCTTTATGTGGGTGCTTGGGAATTGAACTCAGGCTGTTAGGCTTTGCAAACAAGCACCTTGGCCACTCAGCCATCTCTCCAGCCTGACTGGTGAACTTTCAATTTCGCATATTCATTCTATTCTAGGCAAGGAGATAGGACAGTGATGACTCACATGACATGAGGGGACAGTGTGCTTTACCTTCACAAACACATGTGTTCACCTCCTAATATACAAGTCGTTTTTTTTGTTTGTTTGTACTGTTGAATCAATAATGCATGAGCTACAACTACTTGTTATACAGTAAAATAAAGTTACTATAAGGGCAAAACTCTAGGAAGAATTGGGGGTAGAGAATCAATATTGGAGAGCCAAGTAAATCTCCTTTCTGCATCCCAATAGCACATACTTTATTGTCTCTAACATAACCACGGCAACCTCTGAGGAAAGCGTGCCTTAACAGAAATAGAACCTTTGAGTAGCGTGGACGCAGGGACTCTGCATTCCATCAATAATGGAGACAAAGAGAAGCTGTGATCTTTGCCCGCCAAAGAGAACTGAGAGGTTTGAAAAAAGTCTTGAGGGAGGAAAATATCTTGTAAACTAAAAATAATTCTATTTTACATCCTCTGTTGTACAAATGAACAGATGTAGAGAAGGGAAGGTACTGAATGGGGGGAGGGGATGTGAATGAATACTTCATGAGCCTCCCTGAACAAAACTGTAACTCTTCATTCCAAACTATGGACAGAATTAAGACTTCTATAATTTTAAAAATCCTTTTTCCAAGATATCTTAACTTGAGTAAAAGAAAAAAACAAAATTTTAAAGATAAGTCAATGAACTCAAACATAGCCTTGTATTCAAAGAGGTCTTGATGTCCCCTTGAAATATGGTCCTTATCTTCTAATCCAGAAGGAAAAAAAATTCAGCACACCTCTCTTTCTTGTGAAAAGGCATGAATTAATACATTGTTATTTTTATCTTGAATCAACAGGGCACCACGAAAAAATTTTTAGTAATTTACTAAATTGAGTGCAATATTTAGTACCCTGTGCACACTCAAAGGCTTCTCAAATGATCAAGTACACAATTGAATGCTAAAAAGATACATGTTTATATCTTTGAGTTAACTATCAATTCATATCAGAAACTTTACCTTTTTATTAAGGCTTGTAAACAATTTTGTAAGGTTAAATAAAGTCCAATATGATATACCAGAGACTTAATTATACATCCCACTTGAATTAAATCCTATCATTTGAAATTATGTTGCACTTAAGATAATTGTCTTGATTTTATCTACAAAAATTATATAGAAGGCTAATGATAATCATACTTCAAGGCTCAATTACCATATGTATTAAGTATCTTATCAACTTATGTTAATATTTAAATATTAAGTAGTTTGGAAGTTTTCATCAACTGATTTTGATATACAAAGTGAAACAGTTTTGCAGTTTTTAACATTTCATCAGTTTATTATTATGTGGAGTCATAAGGCAATTATTGAATGAACTCATAAGCATATTTTCTATGGGGAATTTACTATCAAAATGCACTATCTTTTAGTAGCTATGAGTTGGTCAAGGGTCTATGTATTAACATGGAAGAAATTATGCACTATTTATTCAGCTAGTCTGAAAATGTATCATCAGTTCTGTATTATAATAAGAAATTTATTTTGAAGTTTGAATGCCATAACATCCATGTATACTTTACTATTCAAGAGATTTTAGTATATTCAAAAAGTTATAAATTTTACAACATTGGCCCCATCCTTTAGAAAACCTTCTCACGAATCTTTCTTGGCTCACCAGCCTCGACCTCGCTGTGGTCTGTTTGTGTCTCCAGTGATCTTAGTCTGTGTCTTTCCAGCTTCTTAGCCTCTTACTCAAAGAACTGAAGAAGGGTGCAAACAGTTAGGAAAGCAGTGAGAAATAATTGAAAACAAAGTGATAGGACAGGTTTGAAATACACTGCCAAGAGGGCAGTGGGCCACTCAAGTGGAGGGCACTCAAGGAACTCAGGAAGTGGTCTGGGGCTTCTCTGTGTAGAATTTTTAGGGTAGGATGGACCAGTTCCTAGAGGTACAGTTTGCTTAGTCCTCTGGTTTAACTGACAGGCTTGGGTTATATAAAATTTTCTCCACCATACATTTTCCCTCCCACGATGCATCTGATTTCCATCATATGTACATCTGGTTGAATATATGCATAAGATGGTAAATAGGGATTCTTCCCTCAAAGCTCAATTGGAGAGCAAATCTTGCCTTACTTCATGTGCAACCAAAATCAAGCCAGTGTGGGTGGCCCATGCAGTTTCAATCCCAGATATATCTGAGAGCATATTTGAATAGGAACTGATCACAAATCATAGTTGCTAGGAGAGGAAAAACATATTCACTGTTAAGAATGAATGGCAGCGGTGTAGGCGGAGGTACCAGGATGTCAACAGCTTGCTTGAATGCACTGTGAGGAAAGGTATGGATTGACTGCCCAGGCCAAGCAGTGCCCCAGAATTACTCAACTCTTTTCCTATACTTTCCTGCCTAATGTATTAGAATTCTCCATTCACTTGTCCGTTCCTAACTAGTCTATGAGATATTTGAAGGCAAAGACTGATTGCGTCATTTCTATGTCTTAAAATATTGCATCTATTCATTCAAACACTGGTGTGCAGTGAGTTCTTAACACCCGAGGGTGTGAAGCGGGAAAAGGAAGGGAGCAGGTTCTGCCCCCAGAGCCCAACAACTTCCCACCAAAAACGTTTTAAACATTACTATGTTCCTGACTTGCATCCAAGTAGGCCTAGGATGGACGCAATTGAACTCAACATGTCCAGACTTTTTTGTTACCATTTCCTACACAATACAGTATGGCATTTATATTGCATTACACGTCTCAAGTACTTTGAAGATTCCTATTATAAATATAAAAAGTATGTAGGATGACTTTTGTAAGTCATATGCAAATACTAGTTCATTTTCCATGAGAACTGAGAGCATATGCCCTTTGATATCCACAAGGTTATTGGATACCATCACCCACAGTATAAAGGACAACTATATGCCTGCCCTATAGTGCTAAAAAATGAACAGTTCCTACTCACAAGTGGCACTTTTCTATGCTCCATCATTTCACCTTTCTTTTTATCCTGAAATAACTCTAAAAATGATTAACTTTCCTAACAATTACTGCCATTTAGACTGTCCCCTTTCGTTTAGGGAATCATGCTAATTGAATCAGGAAATTACGTATAACTCCCAGTGTGGAGAAGGTTGCTCTGGAGGTATCTCCACAGGGCCACTGAATTATTATTTTATGCATGGAATTTTTAATGTAATCCCATTATAAACAAACACCCTCTGGATTTTTGGGTTTTACTTATTCCCACTTAGTATGCCTGTCAACAGTTATGATAAGTTGCCATCAACAAATGTCTGCCTATTTCTTTCTAACTATAGCTCATTCACGCTGTATCTCCCTTACTTATGTCAAAAAGTCCTCTTCCTTCTATTATTATTGCTTTAATTCTAATTGAAAAAATTGCATTGAGAAAGGAGTTCACACTAAAATTCTAGAAAACTTGATAAACTTGATGGTTAAATGTAGAAATTAGAATCCTCTTTGCTATAAGATAAATTTAATATTTATATAATTTTTTCAAAGATAACTTTTTTATATTTGAAGAAATAATTTAGAATAATCTAGAAATATTTAACAGTTAGCCATAAAACAACAATTTATTGAGATGATTTCTCAAGAAATAATTAGCAATGTCTCATATAGATATTTAGTAAATAATCAAAATGTATACAGAATAGGTATCCTCAAAAAATGCTAACAAGAATGCAGGAAAGCTAATTAAAGCAAAAACATTTTAATTTCCCAATGTTGATTTGATAAAAGTTTTTGTACAATAATTACTGAACTAATTATATAATTTTTGTGAATGTATCTACAAAACATGTACATTCTTGAACTTCTTTCTCCTATCCAATTGAAATTTTCCTCTTTGACTTACTCACATACTCATCCCAACCCATCCCTAACTCACCTCCAACCTACCTAACCTAAATCTCTCTCAAACTATCTTAAGCCCCTGGAAACCACCATTCTGTTTTCAATTTCTATGAGGTAAACATTTTTAGATTCCACATATAAGTTATACTATAGCACATATCATTATATTGTATAACACATAGACATAGTTAACATATCTTTGAAAAAGTGATAATAGAGTGGATATAGTGTTCTTACCTTAAAATTATAACTATGTGAGATAATATATGTTAATTAGTTTGACTTAACCAATTCAAATATACATATACTTCAAAACATGATGTTGGAGACAATTAATGCATATAAACACTTAACCTGTCAGGTTAAATTTTAAAATAATCAATCAGGCAGGACAGATGGCTTAGCAGTTAAGGCATTTGCTTGCCAAGCCTAAGGACCCATGTTCAATTCTCCAGGTCCCGCGTAAGTCAGACACATGAGTGATGCAAGTATGCAATGTCTCACATGCACATAAGTTGGCACATGCATCTGGAGTTAGATTATAGTTGATGGAGGCCTTGGCGCACCAATTCCTCTCTCTCTCTGTCACTCTCTCTCATAAAAAGTATAAAAAAAAATCAAATTGCAGATAGTCATATTTTAAGTTTAACCTCTTGTATGATATAAAAGGACTAAAATGCTCTAAAATGTAGAAGGTTTTATAGAACAAGTTATTTTAAATATCCTACTCAATATACTAGGGCATAGAAGATGTCACAGTGGACAATAGTGCTTGCTGTGCAAACATACCTATGTGAGTTTACATGTCCAGAACCAACCTAAAGTTGAATATAGTAGCAAAAGTCAACAACCCTAGACCTCCTATAGCAAGACAGGGGCGAAGATATAAGAATCACAAGGCAACTAGCCTTGAATTTACAGTGGTGAACAAGAGATCCTGCCTCAAACAACAAAAAGGAAGTTAAGGGCTAACACCTGGGGTTGTCCTTGAACTCCATATGCATACCCACAGTCTCTCTCTCTCTCCCTCTCTCTCTCTCTCTCTCTCTCATACACACACACACACACACAATCATAAAATATTCTAATTAATATCTTCATTCAGAATTCTATAGCAAACAACATAGACTCGGTGGCTTAACAGAAATTTATTTTACACAATTAGGAGAAGGAATTCCAATATCAAGATCCAACCAACTTGATTCCTGGGTAAGGCCCTCTTCCTCTGTATGGCTTCACAAGGCAGAAACCTGGGGAGAGAAAGCTAAATACTAATCCCATCATGAGGCACTCTGTCCTCATGAACTAATCACTTCCCATATGACATCACACTAAGGATTAATGTCTCAAGAGGTTTTAAACACAAGTAAGCATTCAGTGAATAGCAGTCTAATATTCATATTTCTTGATAGTCTCAAGAAAGACACAAAACTAAAATCAAACCATATGCATGAAAAATGTAATAAATGGGCAATACTATGTGATAGTGGTATTGTACAATATTTGTACATTCTCCTCTATGTTGCCTAGAAATTGTGATTTTTGCAATCACTATCAGACATCATTTTACTCCAAAAATATTTTATCTGAAATTCAAATTCAAATTGATATTTTGTATTTTACCCAACAATCCATCTTGTACCTCTTGGGTCCTCATACCTTCTCTAAACTTTGACCATTTCTATTGGACAGTCATGCAACAGTATGAAATGTGGTGTACGGCTTGAGGGGTGCGGTAGACAGCTCCATGTGGCTGGGACAAACTTTCACACAGACCCAGTTGATGGGAGGAAGGGATTTATGTCAGCTTACAAATCTGGAGGAAGCTCCATTACTGGTGAAAGAAGCTGCTTACTTCCATAGATCCCAGAGAGAAAAACTACAGCAGGCAAACATGAAAAGCAACAAATACAAACCCAGATCTCATAATCGCTCCTCACCTTTGGGTTAGAATCCATCTTCTCCCAGTGACTCATCTCCTCTAGCAGGCTGTTAGAGATTTAAGCAGAAAGTTAATCCTTAATAAATTACACATATATGTGTGTGTGTATATATATATATAGATAGATAGATAGATAGATATAGATATATAGATATATATCTGCATACATATACAGATATATATGTACATATATATACATATATATATATATATATATATATATATATATATACATATACACACACACACACACACACACACACATATATGGGCTGGAGAAATGACTTAGCAGTTAAGATGCTTGCCTGCAAAGCCAAAGGATCCTGGTTTGATTCTCCACTGCCCATGTAAAGCCAGTTGTACAAGGTGATGCAAGCACATTTGGAGTTCTTTTATAGTAGCTAGAGGCCCTAGTGCACCAATTCCCACCCCTCTCACTCTGCCTCTACCTCAAATAAATTATTTTTTAAAATATCTGAGGCTATAGGGGACATACATTCACATTCAAACTACCACAAGAGGGCAGATTAAACAATAATTGGCAGAAGCTATTCATTTGCAGTAGTATATAATGTAAAAACGTTCAATGATATATTTCGTAGAATAATGATAATCACAAACATGGAGCTAGTATAGTGCAATGTTTAAGAACTATTTAGTGAACTTGTGCAATGATCATTGTAATGTTCCAGGCCTCAAAATAATGCCAGTGTGATAATGGCAGGAGAACAGAATGAGCAAATGTGAGTGGAGAGAGGCCGATGGGGCAACTTCCCAGATGTGGACGAGAAGTTGTCAGGAGCCGGGAGAAAAAGGATAAGTCAGCGATAAAACAGAACATCAGGGACTTTGAACAACGGTAAAATTGTACTGTTTCATGACTGCTGTGGTGACCACAATTTAATATTCCTGCTAAAAATCCACAGCATGGCCACAGAGCATATTTTACCAGATGTATATTTTCCAAAATCAGACCTTTCCAATAGCTTGAATAGCATTTAAAATCTAATTTTATTTGCATATCCTTACAAAGTTTTGTATGCCCTTTCTGCTTTCATCTCTGCCCTCACCACTTTCCACACAATCACATTCACCGTCAAATTCCTGGCACAGCCTTACCAGGTCTTTCCGTGGCGGGTCCCTCACCATCCCTTACATCTCAACTTCAACGTCAGCGGTCACAGATGCTCCCCTTATCACACAATCTACAGTGATTCTGTCCATGTGTCCACTTCCCCTGCCCTATCACCTCAGACACCTCACAACAGTCATCAGAACTGGAAACTAATTATTTATTATGTTTTTATTGACTTTTATGAAACCCTATATCTAGCATAGAAGATCCACAGACATGTATTTTTTTATTTTTAATTATTTATTTATTTGAGAGAGAAAGTGGGAGAGAGAATGAGAGAATGAGCATACTAGGGTCTCCAGCCACTGCACATGGACTCCAAATGCCTGCGCCCCCTGGTGCATCTGGCTTACGTGGGTCCTGGGGAATCGAACATGGGTCCTTTAGCTTTGCAGACAAGCGCTTTAACCGCCAAGCCATCCCTCCAACCCCAGACATGTGTTTTTAACACTGAGCACTGTCTTAGTTAGGTAAGCACTGGTTAAATGAACCCTTGAATTTTGTTTGAAATCTTCGTCCAAATTCTGACCAGTTAACAGTAAATTCGCAGGAGGAAAGAAAAAGAATGCTTAGAGCATTTTTTATTTCTAGAATAATGTGTATTATTAATTAATTAGAAAAATAATTGCTTAAAAAGAGGCTATTAAGTGAAATGAGCATTTCATATCCACAGCTGCCTTTAGGCCCAGGGTCCGATAATAAATTTATATGAATGCTGACTTTCACCTTTGGGCCCTAGGAGTGCTGAGGGAGAATGAAGGAGTTCAAGCACATGTCACTTTTTTCCTAAATATGTTTGGTGTGCATGCATGTACAGATGCATGACCATATATCATGTGTGCATGTGCTCACGTGTGCCTATGTGTGTGGAGGA
This sequence comes from Dipus sagitta, assembly GCA_036346955.1. Classification (NCBI taxonomy): domain Eukaryota; kingdom Metazoa; phylum Chordata; class Mammalia; order Rodentia; family Dipodidae; genus Dipus; species Dipus sagitta. The sequence continues at coordinate 106,152,559 of CM070780.1, read as the reverse complement.
CAGAGGACAGGCTTGAGTGTCATACTCAGAAAAACCATCTACCGTTTTATGGAACAGGATTTATCACTTGCCTGGAGCTCACCAATTAATCCAGGCTGACTGGCCAGTGAGCGCCAGGGATCCACTTGTCCCTGCTTCCCCAGTGCCACAGTTATAGGCCAATGCCCCCATGCCTAGCATTTTTTTTTACATGAGCTCTGGGGACCGACTCAGGTCCTCATGCTTAGCAGGGAGATAAGCACTTTATTGACTCCATAGCTCCACAGATCATTTTTAATCTCAAAAATCAGTATTTAAATCTCACTGGAAACAACATGAGAACAGAAACTACATTTTGTGTTTTAGTACCTGAGATACTTCGCATGGACAAATGCACAGTGGTAGAACGGCAAATGTACAATCAAACCATTAGACATCTCATTACATTAGCAAAGTCTCTATTGACAAGACCAAGTCACAAATGAGCAACAAGATATAAAGTCACATTCTGACAGGTTCCGCTGCCAACTCTGACACTAACTACCCATGTTACCATCATCTTTCCAACCCAAACTCTGAGGATCAAAGGAGGAGAGTTATAAAGATGACTTCTCAAATTCTCTTTTTCTGAGAAGTTCAAGTTAATGTGATTTTGTAACTAAAGAGGTTTGTTCTTGCAGAGCCAATGTTTTTAAATAAAGCAAAACCTATCAACTCTTACAAGAAAACCTGTTTCTCCTTCAACTTAAGGTGTTAAAACACAGAAAAATGGGCTGGAGAGATGGTTTAGAGGTTAAGGCGCTTGCCTGCAAAGCCTAAGAACCTGAGTTCAGTTCCTCAGGAACCATGTAAAACCAGAGGCACAAGGTGGCACATGCATCTGGAGCTCATTTGCAGTGGCTGGAGGCCCTGGAAAGCCCTTTTCTCTCTCTCTCTCTCTCTCTCTTTCATAAATAAGTAATAAAATTAAAACACATGAAAGTGTGTATGCATATGAAAATAACCAAGCAAATATCCCTAAAACTGAATAAAAAAGGAAAAAAAATAAAGATAAATATAATTTATCAAATCCAACATACTCTATCTAGAAAGTGGCACAGGATAGTTTTGTACCAGGAATATGAGGGGTATATGGAGGCCATTTTAGGAATTGTGAAAATGTGAGCATTTTCAAGATAGTTTTAATGCTGGTGATATTTTAATTGTGATTATTAGATATCTAATATCTTAAAATGTATGACTAGATTTCCTTTTCCAGTATGTTCAGCTGTTGTATTCCTTACGCTTAACAACTGCACCAGGTTTTTCTTTGACCTTCTCAACTGAAAATAAAAAGATGAAGTTGATGATAGATTTTTCTCAAGCACGGGGCAGAGCACAAAACAGTAGTCGGAAAGAGAAATTTCTATGCCAGAAATTAGATAAAATTTGATTGACAAAATGGCAGGTTGTAGAGAGAGAAGGCTTATTGAGGAAAAAGAAAAGTACGACAGAGGCATTGAGTCACATAACTTACCATTTCCCTGTGGGTAGCTTCTGAAGAAACCAGCAGAGTGGCCTCAGTTGAAACTAATTCTTCTTTCTTGTTTTTGTTCCTTGAAGCGTTTCCACCTGCCCACTTGGAGCCTGCGTCTCCATCTTGTTCTCTTACTGAAGCATATTCCTCTCCACATGTGATCAGGGCCGCTCTGCTTTCTGTGTGCTCTGCTACCATGCAGTCAGTTTCCAGAGTCATGCCTCATCCGACTACTTAGTGCTTGAAAGCACTGAATTGTTGATATTTTCACTATAATCTAAAATGTTCATATAATTATGACTAAATATCTTCAAGGCAACTCTACCATTTGGACAGATACAACCTACATGGTAACTTCTTTGCGGACAAGAGAGTTTCTGGTGAGATGAAACCAACAGCTTTAATCGAAAAAGAAAAAAAAATACATAATTTGAAAGGAAGTATAGTCCAATTATAAACTATATAAAGACAGTTCCACATGCTGTTATCAATGCCACAAAAGTTTTGTTTTGCTAATTTGACACTTCTTTGTTTACTGGTGCAATAAGATGCTCTTCAGAGTGTGGCCCACAAATCACCTGGCCTGGAGTCACCTGGGTACCTGTTAAAATGCACTTGACTGAAATAGGCCGTGGCAATGAGTTAGAATCTGTGGAGACAGAGCTCAACTTGGGCTCCAGCAGGACTTGCACCTTAGATTTATATTTGTTCAAATTTTCAGACTCTCTCAGCGACTGCAGGGCATGTTTTGTGAGAACAGGCACATTGCCAGCCCTTGGCATAGAGTTTACCAGCACAAAGGACGGTCCTTCCTCTCTCCCCCTGCACCCCTGCAGTGCTCCGGAGCTTTTCTTGCCAATGACATAGATTAGATGTTTCCAAGTACTCAAAAGCCCAAAGGTTAATGAGGCATCTCATTCATATTTCATGACTGCTGTTTGCCCTTCCCTGCCTTTGGGAGACACAATGCAAAAGTGCAATCAATAGAATAATATCAGACACACCAGACAATTAGAAGATACCAGAAATAATCCATAGTCTCCTGCTGTATTTAAAGTGAATGCCCTGAATTAATAAATCATCAAGAGATCATTATTTCTCCAGAAAGTGTCACTGTGTTGAGAAAATATATCAAAACTTAGAATTAAGGAGTACTTGCCTATTTCTTCTTCTCTTATCCCATTCCCAACATGCCTGATTCTATCACATCTGCCCTGTTCCCTGTCATTAAAACCACTGTGCTATCATTGTGCTTAAAGTCTACTTACAGCTTTTTACTCTCAGGCTAATTACTAACAGGTGGGACAAAGATGGGAAGAGAAAATATAACATGTCGGTGTTGAAAATGAACACTTCTGACATTAACATTTAAATCCTTCAAGTCTTTTCTACATGGTAAAGTTGGCTTATTTGCTAAAAAATTTCTTTAAAAATATTTAGGTGGATTGTTGTCATCAGCCTCACATGGCTGGAATGAACCTCCAAACCAGACATATTATCTGGGAGGAACAGGATTTATTTCTGGCTTACAGATGCAGGGAAAATTCCAGAATGGTAAAAAAAGAGTAAATACACCACAAAAAGCAAGAGCAAAAACCAGCAGCCAGGACTTCCACTCAAGATGATGTCTGCCTAGCCACAACTTACCTCGTGGGGAAGGAAAGAGATAGAAAACAACATCTCAAACTTCATATGGAATGGCAGAAGGCCTCAGGTATCCAAGCACATCCTTAGCAAAAGAAACACCTCTACAGGGATCACCATACCTGATCTAAACCTATATTACAAGCCATAGTAATAAAAAGAGCATGGTGCTGACATAAAAACAGGATTATAAATCAATGGAACAGAATCAAGGACCAGACTTTGGGTCAAGTAACTATAGCTACTTGATATTAAACAAAGACCCTAACAATGTAGACTGAAAAAAAGACCCCATCTTCAACAAATGGTGCAGGACAAACTGGATAACCATACACAGGAAAATGAAACTAGATCCATATATCTTTCCATGCACAAAAATCAAGTCCAAATGGATCAAAGACCACAATATAAGACCAGAAACTCTGCTACTACTGGAAGAAAAAATAGGAGGAACTTTCCATGATATAGGAGTGGGAAAAGACTTCCTGAACAAAATCCCAGTATCTCAGGAAATTAAACAATCACTCAACCACTGGGATCTATGAAGCTGAAAAGTTTTTTCACAGATAAACATACAATGAGCAGAGCCAATAGAGTTACCACAATGGGAGAAAATTTTTGCTGTCTGTGCAACTGACAGAGGCCTAATTTCTAGAATTTACAAAGAACTCAAAAACATAAACAATAAAAAGTCAAACATCCCATTCACAAAATGAACAGAACTGAACATGGAGTTCTCAGAGGAAGAAATACAAATGGAAAACACATACTTAAGAAAATGTTCAACATCCCTAATCATCAGGGACATGCAAATTAAAACAACTGTGAGATTCCACCTTACCCCAGTAAGTATAGCAAACATCTGAAAAATCAAATGAAAACTTATTCTGGTTAGGATGTGAAGAAATAGGAAACCTCACTCACTGCTGGTAGGAATGTAAGACAGTACAATCACTATGAAAAGCAATATGGAGACTCATAAGAAGGTTGATTATTGAGTTACCAACAGACACAGTTATTTCCTTACTGGGCATTTACCCTAAAAGCTCCATGCCTCAGTTCAGAGAGATTTGCTCAACTATGTTTATAGCTGCTCAATTCATAATAGCTAAGAACTGGAATCAACCCAGATGTCCATCATTAGACAAACGGATAACCGAGATGCGGTACATCTACACAATGGAATTCTACACAGCAGTAAGGAAAAATGACACAACACAATTTGAAGAAAAATGGTCAAACTTGAAACAGATCATTCTAAGCTAACTCACCAGTCACAGAAAGATAATCATTGTATGGTCTCACTCATCTGTGGCTCCAAACCTGAATCTGCCTGAGATGCTGACATACCTAATAGGCATCTTGAGGACCAGACAATAGGGAGGGTGGGGCAGGAGGGGAGGGTAAGGGTGAGGGAGGGACATAACACTGGACCCAAATGGAAATGGTACCATAAAATCCTATATCTTGAAAGACAGGCTAAAAGATTAAACCTTCATCAGGTCCTTAAAGGGAAAACCTGAATCAAAGGGCCCTAGAGAGGGTATGATGAAGACTAACCTTAATTTTCTCCTGTTTCTCTCTCTATCTCTTCTCTCTTTCTCTTTTAATTATCTATTTTTTTCTTCCTTTTATTCCCTTGGTGCTAGCCTGTAACTCCCAGTACCAGGATGCAGTTAATATCCACAATGAGCTGTTGACCAGAGAGAACTTCTAGGTCTCCCAGAAGAACACAGATTTCTGTCAGAGCACTTGATTACCCACCAAATGTTAATGGTAAGATCCTACTGCCAAAGACACCATATGCTGTTGGTACAGAACATGGAGAGACCTGAATGGAATCTATAATTGACTCAGTCCCCAGACAATTAGCTTATCTAGTGCCAGAAGGTGCTACAAGAGCAACTGGGGGAAAATGATCAACATCTGTCCAAGTAACTCGTGGTCTAAGCCACTCAGCAGCAAACAACATGACATGATGCTCACCCAAGTGCAATAGTGGTGCACAGCCATGGTGGGAAACAAACTGCTCTTCAATTGGCTAGATAATGGATCTGCTCCGTGGAACAGAACCCATAGCTGGAACTGGAAAACAGGTCAGAACCATATCCAAAATATGAGTCTGCTCTCCAATATCAAGCTCCCACCAATCTTGGGCTACAAGAGGGCCTACACCTATTAAATTCTCTCTAAAAATATAATGGTTATCCCATTTATCCAGTGATGACTTCACTTTCCATTGAATAATTTGCTTCTCTTTCACAGATGGTCCACAGAACCTGAGGAGAGAATCAGCCCATCACACCTCACCAGGGCCCCAGCTGAAACAATAGAGTAACTGGGGAAATGAGCAAGAGTACTGTTTTCTTGGTGAACCTGCTATCAGCACAAGGGTGAAGGAGATAGACACAAGGAACACTCGACTCCTACCAAACCAGACATCCAGAGAAACAGAGGCTCCCAAGACCTCATCACTGAGGTAGACCAAAAATGAACCCAACATGTCTCAGGGAAATTCGCAGAAGAGGAGGTGGGAATATTTTTAGAACCTCAAGTTGGGACATTATGCACAGAGACATTGCCTCTTCCCCATAACTGATGGCTAACCCCACAATGCATGGCCCATAATCCCCCAATGAGGAGGGTCCCTTCAGAGGAGGGAGGACAGGGAGGAGGCTAATGATGGTAAGAACATGGCTGTTTACACACTGAGTAAGTACATAACTAATATAGAAAAAAAAATAAGAAGAAAAAACTAACAGCCAGACAGCAGAACCCTGGCAGAACTCAGAATCCTCTCTGCAGACCTTAGGCTGGAATTCCATATCTGCACCCAGGAACACCTTAGGTCTGGTCCCCAGGATCCACCCACAGTGACACCTCTTCCCAAAATCCAAGTTACAAGGTATAATAAAATTTCCTGAGCTTACTGGGGGACACACATTCATACTACCACAGGGGTTGTTTACTGTTACTGTTTATAGTCATGCTCTGAAGCCCTTTACTTCTCCACATACCCTTTAATTTGTACCTTTAACATTAACATGATCATAGCAGAAACCATAACCAACTCTCTAAAATATTCTAAAAGTTTTGTTGCCTTAACTTTAACTTTAAATCTTACAACAGTATTTTTTAAAAATTTATTTTTATTTATTATCAATAGAAGGGGGAGAGTGGTTAGCTGGGCATGGTGGTGCACGCCTTTAATCCCAGCACTCGGGAGGCAGAGGTAGGAGGATCGCCGTGAGTTCGAGGCCACCCTGAGACTCCATAGTGAATTCCAGGTCAGCCTGGGCTAGAGTGAGACCCTACCTCGAAAAAAAAAAATAAAAAAAAAAGAAGGGGGAGAGTGGGAAGAGAGAAAAAGAAAATAGGCATGCCAGGGCCTCTAGCCACTGCAAACAAACTCCAGACACATGCACCACCATGTGCATCTGGCTTACTTGGGACCTGAAGAACCAAACCGGGGTCCTTAGGCTTCACAGGCATGCGCCTAAAGCACTAAGCCATCTCTCCAGCCCTACAACATCATTTTTTTAAAAAAAATGTGTTCACTGGTGGTTTGAATCAGATGCCCTCCATAAACCCAAGTGTTTTGAATGATCTGTCCCCAGCTGATGGCAATTTGAGAGGTGGATCCTTGTTGGAGGAGGTGTGGAACCAGAGACAGGCTTTGGGGATACTATAGCTGGCTCCCCCTCATAGAGCTCAGCCCATTCTCTTGTGGCTATTTTCTACCAGCTTTGGCAGATTATGATGTCCGGTCTCTGCTCTCTGGTCCTTTCTTTGGCATTACAAACCTTCCCCTGGAAACTGGGAGTCAAAATAAACCCTTTACTCCCCTCAGCTGTTACTAGTGGGGTGTTTTGTTCCAGTAACACAAAGGTAACTACAAGATGTGCTTTACAGTTATGTCCACTAAAATGTCTTTAAAACAATATGAGGGGGCTGGAGAGATGGCTTAGAAATTGAGGCACTTGCCTCCAAAGGACCCAGGTTCAATTCCCCAGGACCCATGTAAGCCAGATGCACAAGTTGGTGCATGCATCTGGAGTTTGTTTGCAGTGGCTGGAGGCCCTGGTGCGTCCATTCTCTCTCTGTCTTCCTCTTTCTCTGTTTCTCTTTCATAAATATATATGTATATATATATATATATATATATATATATATATATATTTGAAAAACATGAGGATTGGATAATTTAAAAATTGTCTTAAATCACCTCCTGATTTACATATTCCAAAATCACACTCATAATTGAAATAATCTGAGGAGTTCTACAATGGGAAAAGACTAGAAAAAAAAAAAAAGGTTTACCCTAGGTTTTTCCATGTTAGTATACCCATGAACTTTTTTCTTCTTCTTCTTTTTTTTTTTTTTTTTAGTTCAAGCAAAATTCATGTTGGAAAATGTTTCCTTAGATCAAACTTTAAAATATTCATCTTTTTATCTTGTTTCAATTAATACTTACTAATAAACCTACTTTGAACACAATAGGAACTCAAATGACCTGACCAAAAATATAGCACAAATTGGTGACAGCTAAGGTAAAAACAAATCTCACTCAAAAGACAGCTTTCTCTGCATTAACTTGCAGTGTTGATTCCTAAATCATGACTAAAATCCTATGACCATAAAGACAGCCTCCACTGGCATATTTCTCCATTCAAGGGTCCATTCTCATACGCCAGATGGCCACATCCCTTTAGATAAGGCAAATCATAAGAATAATCATTGTCGAAATATGTTGACTTGATAAAGAAATAGGAATGATTAGCACAAAATGCTGGCTTGCTAATTATTTTATTATTAAATTTTAAGACAAAAAATTGAAATAATGAGCCCAGCCAACATTCACAGACTCAGAAACCCTGAGGTAGAATTGAGCAAGATATCTCACAGCAGTGCAGATCAGTTAAAAAAAAAAACTTCATAAAAGAATAAAGGGAAATCAAATAATTAAACTCAGTGAGTGAAATGGGAGAATGGGATTTAGAGTTCCTGAGATCAAAGAACAAAGGGCATAGCATCTGCCTTCAAGAATTCTCCTGCAAGAGATAATTGCATAGTGAGTCAAAGTTACAAATGCAAAGATTTTCATAAGAAAAAAGGAGAAGGTGTATCCAAAAATTTAAACATGACTAAATGTTATATGGTATGGAATATTGAGGTATAATAAGCACTATAACACAATTGCCTTAAAGTGACTTTTTGTAGTTCTACAATATTTTAGCCCTAATAGAGTATACATAACAAAAAAGTTGCACCTACAACACACCCATGAACAAAGAACACACCACAGATTGACCCTCTCCACTTGTACTCACAATCTTATTGGCACTATTACTCCCCCGTGTTTTTATCTTTGATTGTCTGGTGTATATCCTTCAATTTTATGTTAGTGTTTCATAACTATCCCATTTACATAGAAATTATATCTCTTTTTAGTAGGCACATACATATACATATATATATATATACATACACATACATATATAATATATATGTCAGGGAATCGGCTGTCTTCAGAAAATGGGTCAGTTTCATCCCATCCACAAAGGCGGCTGAGGCACGGCCATATGCCTGCCCGAGTCGCTGTTGCTCAAATTGAGCAATTTTTTCGGGTTCACCCCCTCACGTACAAGTGTTGAGCCTACTGGAATGGGGATGTTTGAAATGTGAGGGAGCAGGGCCCGGAGGGTGTAATTAAATATTATCATATTTATAATATCATATTATTATAAATATGATAATTAAATATTATCATATTTATAATACATATATATATATATATATATATATATATATATATATATATATACACACACACACACACACACATACATTTCTGGTTTATTTGCCTTAAGGCCAATTTAATCTTCACTTCAAAGAAGATATGACAATGAGGGTAGTACCCAAAACGTCATGGCTCATTCCCATGCATACACCCAGGCAGTAGGTGAAAAGGATGGCTGCCCTGTTTGGGACCCCAGGGGTGAGAACTTACCATGCTGAGCCCCATGTGAAGGGCATCGACTTCAACTGGACGCCAGGTACTGACCCAGACCTTGGGCTGCAGACTCTCAGGCAGAGCAGTACTAAGGTTGCCTCAGCAGAGTGGAGCATGGATAGCATTCCAGAAATCAGTCCAAACGAAGATGACCTCCCACCCTTCCTCACAGACCAAAGGCTCCCTGAATATCCTTGGAATTGAGAAGGCTGATGATATGATGATTCTTGGTTATGGAAACGTCTAGAAAGAGGAGTGGAAAATCAAGCAAAAACTGTGGCTGTTCATGTCACGACAAACTCGAGGACACTAGATCCCTTTGGATTCAAACTGTTCTGCAAACCTCTTCACAATGGCAACAGCTGTCTCAGAGAAGACATGCAGGGAGCAAGGGCAGAGCACACCTTTGCTCTCTGCAATTACCTGTCTCTGCTTTGTGACTGAGTCCCTATGCTTGGTTTCCAGGAGGTGCAAGAGGTGATGACACAAACAGGGAAAGCAGCAGGAACCCCAAAACAAGAAGACAAATGTAGTGTGTGGGGGGGTGTAGTGGTGTGTGTAGTGGTGGTTCACAGCTGTAATCCTAGTTCAGGAAGCTAGGCAGGAGAATTGCCTGGAGTTTGAGTACAGCCTGGGTTACACAGTGAGAATCTCAAAACACACAAGATAACAATATCAAAAAAAAAAAAAAAAAAAAAACCCACAGGGGCCACATAGAACCTTTCCAAAGCCCAATAAGAGACAAAGAATTTTTTTAACCTATCAGCCTAATATTTAAAAAAATAAACATATACTACTCATGTTGTATTAATAGAAATTCATGTGTTTTATAAGTTTAACTGCCAAAAAGCATAGCAATGACTATCTCAATGTATATATATATATATATATATATATATATATATATATATATATATGTTAATGCATATTTGTGTGTTATACAACTCTTGGAAATAAAGCATGTGATTAATTGCTGGTCCTACGGTATGTATATCTCCAGACTTTCTAGATATTCTCAAACTCATAGTGCCAATTTACACCAGATCATGTTCATATGAGAAGGTTCAGTGGAACACATTCAGAAAAGGTAGTTTTTCTTTTCCTCAAAAAGTTATCATACTAATAAAACTTAGTTTACTTGGATGCTATTTTCTGGATGATAATAGATAAAAGAGGCATAAAAATACAAACTGGAATATGAAGGATCATATTACACATTAAAGTGATAAAACATTTTTTGTGCGCTGTGAGTGCATCTATGTCTATGCATGTTTGTGTGTGTGTGTGTGTGTGCGTGTACCTGTATAGCAGTGTGTATGCACATGTGTACACATGTATGTGGAAGCCAGAGGTTGACATGAGGGAGCAGCCTTGACCCCTCTCCTTGTTTATATGGAAATGGTCTCTCTGCACTTGCACCTCACAGATTCAGCTAATCTAGCTAGCCAACTTGCTCAGGGAACCTCTTCCCTCCCCCTCCCAAGTTCTGGGGCTGCAGACGCGCACCATACAGTTGTCCTTTACATGGGTTTGGGAGATCTGAATTTAGGTCCTCTCTCTTGTACAGCAAACACTTTACTGACTGTGCCATCTCCCCAAGCTAAAATTCATAAAACATTTAAAAATATATAAATAATAAAAACATGAGGAAATATTAAACAACTACTTTAAGGCACACTATATAAGCACAATTATAAACTCCATTTATGAATCCAAAGAACTAAGCTGAAGTCCTTTAATATATGCACATACATTGTACATTTTGATAACTGTCTCTTATGACATTATACAGTACAAATTATTTAAAGATGGTAAAAGGCAATTTATCATTGTACTTATCATATAGAAAACAGATATTAGATCCTACCATATTTATATGTTGGTTTATTTTTTCTGGAAAATTTTTGTTTACTGTCATTTTGAACCTTCCCTTTTTCTTCACTTTTCCAAAACTCTTCTAATAGTCTATGATCTAAAGAAGGTCAGCAATTCTCTTTTTCTTTCACTAGACAATTAGACAGCTGTAGCTCTGAACTTTCTACTGAATGCCTGACTTCATTCAAGACGTTTTCACTTGGGCTTTCACAGGCTGATATTGATTTCCTTCTCCATTGCACTGTGTCTTTTCATGTACTGATGCCTGAAGCAGAGCAGAAGTTCAAGAATTTGAATTTTTATCTGTGGAGTACTTACTTTCAAAACTTTTACATATATTGTCCCTTTCCTTCATAGCAATTGAGCATGGCCAAGTCATTTTCACTCAGAATTACATTTGCAATTGCAGGCTTAGAAATTCAAATGGGTCAAAGATTGTGATAGCCATCATAATAATTAAGGGAAAAGGTTGAGTAAGCTAAAGACAGTCCCTTCTCAGCTCCCCTGTGGCCTCAAAGGATAGCACCCCTTTCTCCAATTTGCTATAGTTCGATCTTTACAGGTTGGGGTGTTTATTAGCACAATAGCAGCAATTACATTAACCAAGTTTCAAAACCAGTACAAGAAAAAATCCAACTTCCTGATCTATGAGGTTAAAAATAATAAAAAAAAAAAAAGATTCCTAGCCAGGCATGGTGGTACACGTCTTTAATCCCAGCACTCAGGGAGGCAGAGGTAGGAGGATCACCGTGAGTTGGAGGCCACCCAGACGCTACATAGTGAATTCCAGGTCAGCCTTGGCTAGAGTGAGACCCTACCTCGAAAAAAAAAAAAAAATTCCTGTGGTCAATGTATTTTCTATACAAATATGCCACAGAGATGTTCTAAGACTGCCTGGTGAACCTGAAGCTTATATTTAAATAAATTATAAAAAGTGTAAAAATTTGGGTTAGAGAGATGGTTTAGTGGTTAAGGTGCTGCCTGAGAAGCCTAAGGATACGGGTTCAACCCCCCAGATCCCACATAAGCCAGATGCACCAGGTGACACATGCACAAGGTCGCACACATGTCTGGACAGTGGCTGGAGGCCCTGGTGCACCAACTATTTCCCTCTTGCTCTCTCTCAATCTCTCTCTCTTCCATAAAAAAAGCCAGTCTGTTGTACTTGTCTCAAAAAAAAGTGTAGAAATTCAAATGTGACAATAGCAGGCACATGCTTGACCATCACGAATATCCTGTTTAGTAAGAGATCTTATCTTTAATGAAATGTCCCCTAACTTTCTTTCAAAAGGCAGTCAAGATGTTCCATCTATTAGGACAACAAAGCTATGTGGCCTTGATATTCATGACCTCACAGTGGCTGACACTATGTACTCAAGTCTTGCACAACAGTAGAAAAAAATGACACCAAAATAGAAGAGAGTTTAATTGGAAAGAAGAAGGGGTTCAGTGGAGAGGGAATTTGGGAGAGGGAGAGGATTGTGATCATAGTATATTTTCTATACTGATGGAAGTTTTTGATAATTAATTTGAATGAATACATTGTTAAAAGCTTTTCCATAAGTAAAAATTTAGATACATATAATTTCACTGGTAAGTTATACTCTTTATTTAGGAAGAGACATTACTAGCTTTGCATGCGCTCTTCTATAAAATCAAAGAAAAAGGACACCTCCTCCACTTATTGTATGAGCCAGCAATATCCTAATACAAAATTATGCAAAAGAATTACATAATGAAAGTCTAATATCTCTCATGACACAGACACAGGAATTCATCTTAGAAAGAAAAGACACAGTAAATTAAATCCAATGGCACATGAAGAATAATGCATCTTAACCAAATGACATTCATTCTAAGAATGCAAAGCCAATTTATATTCAAAAGTATCAACATAGTAACTGAAGAGAGCCAAAATGTAGCAGTCCATGCAGCGGAAGTTGGCTGCACAGTAACGAGAAAGGATCACTAATACACGCCACAATGCGGAGGAAACTTGGCAATGGACCATGAGATTCCACTTACATGAAACATGCTAGATAAGCAAAGCCATAAAGACACAGGGTTTAATGATTGCTGATGGTGCAGGTGAGGGTGTGGGAAATGGAAATTGTGAGGGTAGCTTTGGGGGTGACAAAAAATGATCTGAAATTGTTTTACAGTACATGTAACCCAAGTCTGTGAACAAAAATAATAATAATAATAATAATGTGCTAAACTTCATGCTATAAGTAAGACATCTAAATTTTACATTGTAAATGATTGTATTATGTAAGACATAAATTCTATCTAAGAAATGAATATAGCATATCATATTAACCAACCAAATAACTATCACCTCAATCTATGGGGAAAAGCAGTCACCAAAATCCAAAAATCCATTCCTGATGTGAACTTCAATAAAGTAGGACTAGAAAGTAACACCCTCCCTCAGTCAACAAAGAATATCCAATCAAAATCTCCAGTTAAAGTCATACCTCGGGCTGGAGGGATGGCTTAGCGGTGAAGGTGTTTGCCTACAAAGCCAAAGGATCAAGGTTCGATTCTTCATGACCTACATAAACCAGATGCACCAGGGGGTGCATGCATCAGGAGTTTGATTGCAATGGCAGGAGGCCCTGGAACAGCTATTCTCTCCCTCTCTCTCTCTCTCCTTCTCTCTCTCTCTCTCTCTCTCTCTCTCTCTCTCTCTCTCTGCCTCTTTCTCTTTCTCAAATAAATAAATAATATTTTTTAAAAAGCCATACCTCCTAGCTCACCTAAGATCACACTGGCATCAACAAGCTAAGATCCAGGTCACAGGTTGCCTCCTTATGATCTGGAACCAATAGAATGCAACTTATAATAATTATAATGAGAAAAAATACAAAATATTTAACAATTAATTAAAATTAATTTTTAAAATCTTATTGAATTTATACTTCAAAAATATAATCTGATATTAGCAACCATTCATGATCTGCTCATTGACAGTCTTCTAATCAATAAATTAGTAACCTATGTCACTCAGGCAAGTACTCACTTTTTCCTATTTTACAGAATGAAATAATTTTCAATTATTTTCACTGAATAAAAGTTGATTTTTTTAAAGAAATGATGTTTCACTATAAGGAGAAAGCAGGTTACTAAGTGGACACCTTTTTAAATTTTTCCATTGCTTTTGCTTTCTTAACTTTTTTTTAAAAACTTTTTTGTTTATTTTTATTTATTCATTTGAGAGCGACAGAGAGAGAAAGAGGCAGAGAGAGAGAGAATGGGCGCACCACTGCAAACCAACTCCAGAAGCGTGTGCCCCCTTGTGCATCTGGCTAACGTGGGTCCTGGGGAATCGAGCCTCAAACCGAGGTCCTTAGGCTTCACAGGCAAGTGCTTAACTGCTAAGCCATCTCTCCAGCCCTGCTTCCTTAACTTTAATTTTCTTTTTTTAATAGTTTTATTTTTATTCATTTGAGAGAAAGAGGGGAAGGGTGGTACGCCAGGGCCTCTAGCCACTGCAAATGAACTCCAGATGCATGTACCCCCTTGTGCATCTGGCTTACATGGCTTCTGGGGAATTGAACTGAGGTCCTTTGGCTTTGCAAGCAGGTGCCTTAACCGCTAAGCCAACTGTCCAGCCCATAATTTTCTACTGTTCATTAGCAACAGTAGGAAATGTTAGGATCATCTTATGTAGCTGTTGTTATTGTTGGTAGTAGTGGAGATGGCGGTGGTGGTGGTGGTGGTGTGTGTGTGTGCTTCAGTTAATATCATTGACACCATGGGTTAGGTGAATAATTATGCCCCCCACTATGGTTAGTGCTTTCAGTATGTGAATACAATCTTTCTTTCCAAATTTGTGTAGCAACTGTGTTCCTCCTTTCAGTGTGTTAATTTTTTTTTTTTCATTCTGGTCCTCATTCTGTCTTAATTTCACCAAAAAATGTGCTTTCAATGATATTTAATTATACTGTTTATTTCTTAAGAAAACACTAAATGACATCATCCTGTCATCCAAGTTTCAAGTGTCACTGCTTAAAATCTAAATAAGCCTGCTGTCAGATGATCCCCCACACTTCTTTCAAATGATGAAAGATTCAGCAAAAGAAGTGGAGTCCTGTATGTGATCTTACCCTTGCATAAGGTAAGAGAAGAATGCCTCTCAGTGTTTGTTTTCATCCATCATTTCAGTCTGCCAATCACTTTGATTTCTGATGGTGGTGACCCCTTCTGTGTAGCCATAACAGAGGCAGGACACCACATAAATTTTTTGTTGTTGTTGTTCCTTCAAAATACCACAGACATCAAGCTGTGGCAGTGGACAAGACAATTACCTCACTAGAGAAAAGGGCGCTTCATGTGGAAGTAGATAAGGCCACTTTCTGATAGTGCCACTTTACAAATCACGTTTTTTCACCTCAAAAGTATACAAACATGTACTTAAAGTATTGTTATGTTTCTTGGAGGCTGCAGTGGTGTAATTTTCATTGGGGAAAGTCCTTGTTGTGTGAGCATAAGCACCTGAATTCAGATTCTCAGAGCTCACATAAAATGCCAGGTATGGTGGTATATGCCTGTAATCTCAGCACTGATGAGGCCAAGTCAGCAAGCTTCACAGGATTTGCTGGCTAGCTAGTCTAGCAGAATCATTGAGCTCTAAGCTCAACTAGAGATCTCAAAAAAATAGGGTGTAGAGCTTTAGAATAAGACACCAAATGTCAACTTCTGACCTACATATATAGGTGCACACACATGCACGTCCACACATGTACACACACACACACACCCCACATACATACAAAAAAGTATTATGTTTCTATCTGCAATACACAGATTTGTACAAAGCAAAAAAGTCCTTTCCCAGTTGTACACTATGAAGAGAAAAAGGTATATACATAAATAAACATGTCACTACACTAACAAAAAAATTGATAATTAGGACATACAGAATATTGGCAACAAAATAGAGCCTCAAGAACTCAAATATAATCAGTGGTACTTGAATTAGTGCACATGTAATAAACAATTAATAATTATGACACAAATTGGATCACTTGTGATTCAACTGCCTCAGTAAGTGTGTTTCTAAGAATGAACCCTCCAAAAATACTGTCTAAAGCAGAAGCCAGCAAGATGTTCTAATTAAAGTTAAAATACACTCCACAGTAATGAGCAAACCTAATGATAAAGAGGAACCTTTCTCAGCCCAGGAAGCTGAGGCGCTAGATGGTCACCAGAGCCATGCCCCAAAGCAGTGGTTCACAGAGTTCATTGTCACATCCTGAGGATGAATGAAGGAATTCTGACAGGTGATGAGCAAGTGAAAGTAGATTTCTTAAGGAAAATGAGAAAATTCTCAAACGAGCGAGAGGGGTATCTCAAGGAACAGGGACATTTCCAACAAGCTGCCTGGTTTACTGGTCTTGTATGGGACTTTTATGGGTCTTTTATAAGAACTGGTTGTAGTGACTGAGGTAATCTGTACTGAGGCTGGTTATTTTTCATGGGCATCGTGGGCCAAACTAGTGAGTCTCCTACATGCCTTGTAAACCCCACCCAGCCCAACTGGGAGGCTGATCCTAATCAGGGTAGTGGTGACACATTGCAGTCATGGTCACCTTGTCCACTCTCGCTCCCAGGTGACTGCACTCACTCATGAATAATTTTCCTGTTTTGTCCTTGAGCTAAATGAATGACTTGTAATTCACCATGGACCCTCACATTTACTGCCTACAGGAGATAACTCAGCTCACTTGTACCCAGAATTTGATGTCTTTCAGTGCATCATATTGTACATACATACATATATGATATGTTATATACATGTTCTTGCCTATTTCTAATCTGATTACAAGTTAAGTTAAATATGAACTCATTTCCTCAGGCCCAGTAGTAGCCACATAGGAAGTGCGCAAAGGCCTGTGCAGATGTTGGCTGCAATGTCAGAATATCAGACAGGAGAGAAAGAAAGTTTCCATCATTACAGTATCAGCAGGGCTGCTTCAAGGTCTCTCTTCCATATGCACACCAGTAGATGCAGTTGAGAGCATTCATGAGCACTTCATCATTTCAAATATTAAAAAAAAAACAGGGCTGGAGAGATGGCTTAGCGGTTAAGCACCTGCCTGTGAAGCCTAAGGACCCTGGCTTGAGGCTCAATTCCCCAGCACCCATGTTAGGCAGATGCACAAGGGGGCACACAGGTCTGGAGTTCATTTGCAGTGGCTGGAGGCCCTGGCGTGCCCATTCTCTCTGTCTACATGCCTATTTCTGTAGATCTCTCTCTCAAATAAATAAATAAATAAATAATAAAATATTTTTTTAAAATTAAAAAAAAATCAATCTCAGGAACTGAGGAGGTGGCTCAATAGGTAAGAACCCTTTCTATACAAGCACGAAGGCTTGAGAGAGCTTGATTCAACCTGAGCACAATTCCCTAGGACCTTCATAAACAGCTGAGGGTGGCACACATACTCCTGTAACCCCAGTCCTGTGAGGAATAGAGACCAGAGAGCTACTGGTGCTGGCTTGTCAGCCAGTCTGACTAAAAACAGAAGCTCTGGAGAGAAACTCTGCCTCAAGGAAACACACGCATGAGAAATAGAGGAGGACACCCTGTGTTCTCACACTCGTGCATGTGTGTGCACAGGGTACGCACATCTACACACACGTATGTGTACATACAACACACATACCTTACACCACACACGAGTGTGCAAAATAAATCTCACTGCCCATCAACAGGGTAACAGGCAAATTTATGACATTGCCATAATGTAAAATCCTACACAATAGTGAAATGCATGGACCATATACAAAACATGAATATCTAAGTTGAAAATCCTACACAATAGTGAAATGCATGGACCATATACAAAACATGAATATTTAAGCTGAAAATCATGCACAATAGTGAAATGCATGGGCCAATGAAGTGGTAAGCAACAGGGTATCTGCCTTAAACAAGGTGATAGGTGAGGACTAACAGCCTAGGTGTTCCTCTTACCTCCACACACATGCCGTGGCACCCACACACCTACGCACACACACACACACACACACACACACACAGACACTAAGATGTTTTATAAATTGCTTGTCTTACATTCCATAAGACATGTCAAATATACCATCTCACAATGGATACCTGACACCATCCCTCCTTTGTTACTAATCCCTTTTCCTTATTTCAGATTTCTCATTGTCATTGTCATGGGGATGATTCACTCAGTTCATTGACCCTGAGACACTGAAGCTAACCCTTTCTGGTTTGCAAAGACTCTGCTTCTTCCTGACCCCTGAAATGTCAGTCAGTGTGTTTCCAAATTCGAATAACTGTATTTGGAGATTCATAGCCTAATTTGGCATTTCAAAACTCAAAATGAGTATTAACATCTGCTTCCCAATTCAGGGTGTGCTATCCTGTGAGCCAAATGAGCAACACCAATTCAAACAATCTATTGTTTAATCTCATGTCACCCAAATATTGACTTCTTATCATGCAGCATCATTACCCAGGGATCAGCAGCCCTTGAAATTCACAATATCTCAGAAATGTCTTGGTGGACTTTATTAATATCTTCTACAAAATACTGTTGATGATATTTCATTCATATTTTAAAATCATCTCTGATTTATTTAGCTATCTGCCCACTCTTTCTAATTCTTTATTAATTATAACTTTCCTTCACACCCTGCCATGTTTTCACAAATATTATTCAGATGGGGAAAGAAATGTTTGTTTGAAACTATTTTTTTTTACTCCCATGCTGACTTTCTGAATTATTATGTTTTAATAAACCTGTTTTAAAGCAAACTATGCATTTAACCACACATTATGGATACTCTGGTTAATTTTATAATTCATAGTTTATTTAATTACTGAATCTGTTTTATTTCAAATTATGATACTTACAAGTACTCTGTTATTCCAGAATTAAATAAGAAGCAAACCTAAATTAAACTAATAGGAAAACAAGTAGTCTTTCTCAGCTGACTAAGTATCACATGGGCCATATAATCATAGTTTCCATTAAGCCATTGCTTCATTGTCTTTTTATGTACAAACTAATGTGTGGCTCCCTTAGTGAAGAGGAGAAGAAGGGGAGATGGAAGAAGAGAAATGATAAAAAAAAATGTATTTTCAAAATAAAATGAAATACTTTGGTCAATAAATTATAACGTAATCACTACCCAGCTTCAAGTGACTTGGAGCTAAAGATTCCAATGTTAGCTTCACTCTTACTTTCAAAATATGGTCCAGCCAGGAGTGGTGGCACACGCCTTTAATCCCAGCACTCAGTAGGTAAAGGTAGGAGGATTGCCATGAGTTCAAGGCCACCCCAAGACTCCATAGTGAATTCCAGGTCAGCCTGGGGTAGAGTGAGACCCTACCTTGAAAAACCAAAGGAAAAAAAAAATGATCCAATGTAAGAAAAGAGGGAGGTGAAAACTTCCCATATTGTAAACAAGAAGTAAGAGTGATGTGACCTGGGTTACAGTGTATCACATCCACAGCAAGGCCAGCAGAATTGGACAGGTGGCACTCTCAGATACATACCTTACCCATCCAGTAATAAGTCCCCTATATCAGTTAGCACACCCACACTGAAGGCAATGGAGATCAGCACTGGGCAGGCCGACAATCTGAAGCTGTGGTTTCCATGAAGTGGGAGAAGGAAGTGGCAAAAATATAACCCTGCCTTATCAGTAGGGTTCAGTGAGTCCTCAGCTTCCAGGATACTGGTGTCTGTATTAAAGAGTTCTTGGGGGAAAAAGAATCAACCCTTGGTAAGATCAAACAAGCTAATAGACCACCCACCAAGCCATCTCCTAACTACTTAACTACTCCTCACTTGTTCTGTTCCAACACCATATGGCCTATGCCTGCCTGAGATCCACTTTTATCCCCCTAATTTACACATTAACAACCATTTAATCCCATGGGTAACATGTCATGAAACACAGGTGACTGGACCATGACGGGTGTGGGGAGGAGAACAGCTGAATCAGTGAGCCCAGCCTTTCCCTGGGTAAATCCAGTACTGACTTGGATTTATATGAGTTCAGATTTCAAATCAATCAGTTTTTGAAAGCTAGTTAGAGCCATGTCTTAGGTTAAAGCCACTGGAATAGAAGAAAAGGTGCATAAAATAGAGGGATCTGTTCATAAAAGAAGGTGGGAAGAGGAAAGCCAGAAGGAAAGAGGAACAGGAGGAGAAGTACGAAGAGAAAAAAATGAAAATAATTCATGAGGGAGAAAGCAGAGGCAGAAAGTCCCAGCGGCACACTGCCCCAGCCTGACCTGTCCTGACACCCTTCTGTTGCCAAGAGACACTTCTGCACCTTCTCACGAAGCACTGTTTTTCTTTCACTTAAAAATGCTAAGATAATTTCTGGTACTTAGAGTTAATATAGTTCAAGGAAATTGTGGAGTTGTTATGGAGAGAATTTAAGTCTGAGCTGAATCTGCCAAACTTCTAAAATCAGAAAAAAGGAACTTTAACCTCTTGGCAAATAAACAAATGTTAGGTGTCAAGGATATATTGGTTGTTGACAGCTATCAAAAATTAGTAAAGAACTTACCATTTAAACATAAATATTCTGGAATGAGAAATTTCAGGATAAGGGAAAAAGAACATTCTTTCCCAAGTCTTAAAGAAAGAGTAGGCTTCCATGTCATGAATTAGGAGAAAGCTATTTGGCATCCTTAGAAAAACAGAAGCTTTTGAAAACATTTGCCAAAAAATCCTGTAGAATGAAATCAAACTTATGAAGTGAGACAATAAGATAATTTTTGAGGAGAAACATCAAGAAGATAAAACTTTTAAGGCATTTGGAACCTAATAGTCAATAAAATTAACATTGCAATTAAGAGGAAGAGGTAGGAACTTGGAATCAAGGGTGTGAAGAATTCCCAGGGCTCTAGTGCCTATCTCCTATTCTAACCCAAACCTTATATTCCGGGGAGGATGGACCCTTGGCTGTCATATGCGTATTTGATTAGGGCTACAGAATGTGATCATTCAGTAATTCAGAATTACATGGAGATAACCAGAGTACCAAGAAGGGCCCAGAGATTTCCTGGGCTCTATGGACTCCTCCCTGTCTACACCATTCAAAAGCCTCCCTACCTCCACCTGTGGATCAGGATCAACTGCTTTGCCAAGGTGGAGACACTTTTTTGCTTATGGAACACAGTGGTAAGAGTATGCCCACTATAGGACAGGGGCTATAGCAATACAGAGTTGAGAGTTACATGAGTGAGTAACGCAATGAGTGTGTCATTGGAAATGGTGGCAAGAAGAGATACTCTTCTCCCCACCTCGGTCCATATCTTTCACACAGAGAAGACATGCTTCTACCCACCTCGGTGCCTAAGTTCACACATTCCTTCTATTGTTGGTAGAATATATCATATTGTCTCAGATCCAATATATACAGTACATCCTAAGGATAGCACTTCATCTTTTCTGGGCATTCCCCCCCCCCCCCAGCAGCTTTTCTCAAGTCAACCCCAGATATCTCCACTTCTACCCAATTCTAGTACTTTCCTCCCACACCAACCTCCAACAGCAGGGAGCAGGGAATACTGGAGACATAAAGATTAACAAGAAAGTCTTTACCAGCGGGATACCAGTTCAAGTTAGCCTACATGGTGAAGTGAAACTTCTGTAACCAGAGATGGGAAGAAGTCAGGTCCAGGCAGAGGGAGAAGAATCAGTCAAGCACAGAGCAGGGATGAGGGGTGCAGTGTGTGGGAATAACAAGCCATCCGCTGTGATGTGATAGACATATAAAATCCCAGTTAAGTGAGCTGCTTTTAAATTTTATTTATTTATTTATTTATTTATTTATTTATTTATTTATTTTTAGAGAAGGGGGAAGAGAATGGGCACAGCAGGGCCTCCAGCCACTGAAAACGAACTCCAGATGCATGTGCAACCTTGTGCATCTGGCTTAGGTGCGTCCTGGAGAGTCGAATCTGGATTTCTTGGATTTGCAGTCAAATGCCTTAACTGCTAAGCCATCTTGCCAGCCCGTGAGCTGCTTTTTATACAGGTTTTATATCTTTTCTTTCAAATCGTACAATTATTTATATCAAAGATCATAATTGGAAGACCACTGAGTAGCTAAATATTGTATTTATCTACAGATCCTACCATCTGGTCAGAAAACTAGATATTTATTCTCTGGGTCATATACACCAGTGAATATTTTCCTACATGACATGCCCCTCTTTCACGCTAGCATTTTATTTTAACGTATCAAATGTACTCCTGTCACAGAGGCATCGCCTCTCTCTAATGACTGACTGTTGCTCACACAAAGCACAATCCACAATCCCCGTGGGGATAACCTACATCTGCAATGAGGGGGGTCAACTTTGGAAAAGGGGCAGGGATGAGGGAAAGGATGGTACCAACATGTGTTGTTTCCATACTAAAGTATGTCCATAACTAATAACAATGAAATTTAAAAAGCTTGTGGTTTAGATCTCCTATTGACTGGGCTGGAGGAGGTGTCACTGTGGGTAGATACTAGGGTCCAACCCTAAGGTGTGCTTGGGAATGGATCTCAATTCCAGCTAAAGATATGCAAAGTGACAGCATTCTCCCTCTGGTTCCTGGAGTGTGCTGGCTTATAGTGACTTTGGTGGTATTTCTCTCTGCATGGACCTGTGAAAGCTTCTTCTGCCATTATGAAACTTCTTCTCTATCTGTAAGCTTCACTAAATCCCTTCCTCCTCCATTAAAAAAAAAATCACTGTTGTCAATCACCTGATCCCCCACATGCCCGTCAACACGCATACACACTAATGACGCCTGGCCTACAATTTTCTGGCTTATACTTTTTTCTTCAGATTTGATCTTTCCCTGGTGAGTTACTTTCCATTTGTCTTGATTAAACCTAGCTCTATTGATTTCTGTTCTTTCTGTACCTTCTCAGAAACCTGCTGTATATTAATTCTGTTTACTGTGAAATTAGCTATCCCCCTTGGCACTGGATAACATTTAGGAAAGGTTTTAAATCTCACATCATTGGATAACCTCCTTATAAAACTTTGGGTGCTTCATTCAATTTCAAGTAGGATGAGAAAATCTGTGTATGCTCAGTGTACCTTAGGATGCAAAAAAATTTTTATGTTCTAATAATATACCCTTGTTGTAGTGGAGGAAATTTTAATACTTAGATATGATACACTGAAAAGCAACTCTTGAATGTATGTGTTCTCCATATTTACCCATATTTACATAAGAATTATGTTAAAATAAGGTGGTATTACTTCTGACTTTATTTTCCCATGTACAAAATATTAATATACAGGCAATTATTTAATCTTTACTACAGCCCAAAGAATTAACATCTAATTATTGAGTCAGTGTGGTGTAGTTAGGTACAATTTGAGCCTAGAGCATTCTGACAGTGCTGTTAAGAGTGTGCTCCACATTTAATTCCGTCTTTCCATAACTGTTTGGGGAGCCTTAATTTCCAGCCATACCGCCAGATGCTGGGGATGCAATGATCAACATATGTTTCCCACCCTCATGGATCTTAATGTCTGCGAGGAAGGTAAGTCATTAAGCAAGGCTTATCTATATTCCTTACTACACAGAGAAATGCAACCACCAAACAAAACCACCAATATGGGAACTTCCTTCAGCCTCAGAATTCACATACACATCTTCCTGGCCTGGCTTCTCTCCATCTCACCTGAGAAGAAAAGCATCTTGTCTTCTCTCAGACCTGTGCTGTGCTGTGGTACCAGGCACTCCCCCAAACTCTGAAATAATCAGTTATCTCAAACTTTACTCCCACTCCTTTATATTCAGATTCTCTCCACTCTCTCTCTCTCTCCAAATAATGTTGGTACTCACTGTCAGTGGGTCCTCTCACCAGGATTTAACATAATCTAGAAACTTCTTCACAGAAATGCTCAGAGATTTCTCTTTCAAGTGACTGCAGGTGTTATCAAGTTGGCAGTAAATATTAATCATCCCTGTGTCCCTCAACATTGAGTAAATTATAATACCCCTTCCTATGATGCAGCCTGCAATGGACAGAGAAAAGACTTTAGGTTCAAACACATTAAAGCTGAGTCCTGAGCATCCCACCAGGAGCTAGCTCCATATTTGTACTCATGAAGTCTCCTTTCTTCCTCTATAAAATGGAAATGGCATTTTAGAATACAGTGAGGGTCAGAATAAAATTGTGGATATATATTATGGTCTCAACAACTGTTAATTTCTTTAATGCTTCAAGGAATTTTTATCTTAACTTAGAGGCTATGTTTATACAAACTAAAGAATAATCATGCCATGTTGCAATGATCCAGTCCTGTATTCTCTTGTAAAAGCATAACTCTGTGGGAGGAACTTGATAATCTACCGAGTGTGGAGGTGACATGCCTTCTCCTTCACCAACTGCTACAACAGAATGGTTGCTGATTTTACCTGCTCCTGGAGGTTTTAGACGCTTGAGTGAGAGCTGGCTTGAATAACTCTAGTTACAATAGCAACACAGACCTAATCTGTAAACTCAGGGTGTTGTTCTGATTATAATAGCAGGGAGCAGCATTTTACTTCGGGTCAGAATGGTAAAACTCTGTGCAGGTGAGTTTGAATTGTCAAATCCTCCTATACATACCTTCTTCAAGCACCAGTCTCTGCAGACAGAAGAAGTAAAATGAGTCTCCTAATTTATAGTCAATGTTCTGATGCACCAGGTAACCACAGCTTTCAGGGAAGGAACATAGGGACTTGATACAGCAATTTAGAATTTTTATAGTTGGTATCATTTTCTTGTTAATGGGCCCATTGACAATCATAATATTGGGCTATAAAAGTTGGTGTTAACTTGATTCTACCATTCCCCGCTTTTCATCTTGTGGGTTTTTTCTTCTTCTTCTTCAAACAATCACTGAGGACTTTATAGATCTCAGAATCCAGGAAGAGCAGTGGTAGATCTTGGGGTGAATTGTCTACACAGGGGCTTTAGATCCCTCTCCACAATACACATACTTCTTTCTCTTTTTCCTCATATTATTTTTTTCATTCTTTCTCTTTCCTTTGCATTTTCCTCCGTCTTAACCAAGATGCACATAGAGCACACACCCACATGCTTTCCATTATTCCACATGCAAGCACGTCGTATCCCTGTTGTAAATTCATTGTCCTTGAAGATTTATGAGTTGGCAAAGTCCTCCTCTAATCCAAGTTCTCTTATTTCAGATGTAGAAAAGTGGCCCCAGGAAGTTCAGTTGACAAGCTCCTCTCCACCACTGCGTGACAAGTGACAAAACAGAGAGGTAAAGTTCCAGCTGAACAGGGCACAGCCATCTCCTCACACACACTCACCAAGCCTGTCCCCTCTGTATTCGTTAAACCCTCCTCTGGAAACCATTATGGGGGGAAGAGCAGCCATCAGCCACGTGCCTCACTTGGCAACACATTGCCATCTGCATCACCACACTTGCTCTGAGCACTTCCTTAACAATAAGTGGAAAGCACAGGTTCAAGCCCGTGCTGTAAAGGAGGTCAGGTGCATGGTGAGCAGTGCGCAGCAGAAGTCAGCTGACCATCCTCCAGTCCCCAGAACATCACTGTAGGAGGAAGGGAGGAAATGACTCATAACGGAATGGGTGATTCTGGGGCTATTACCTGATACGTGAGAGAAAGCTTTGTAGAAGTGTGTGCTCATGAGCTGGCAGGTGTTTCCACTTTTCAAGAATGTCAAACATGGATTTAAAATCTGGGTAGGGGGCTGGAGAGATGGCTTAGCGGTTAAGCACTTGCCTGTGACCCCTAAGGACCCCGGTTCAAGGCTCGATTCCCCAGGACCCATGTTAGCCAGATGCACAAGGAGGTGCACGCGTCTGGAGTTCGTTTGCAGCGGCTGGAGGCCCTGGCGCACCCATTCTCTCTCTCTCTCTCTCTCTCTCTCTCTCTCGCTCTGTCCATCACTTTCAAATAAATAAATAAAAATAAACAAAAAAAATTTTTAAAAATAAAATCTGGGTGGGCATCAGAAAAGTCAGGTGAGGAAATATGATGCCATTTGAATTAAGCAAATGCTATTTAGGAGAATAGCAGAGCCACGAAGTATCTGAAAACACATTATTCGATACAGTACTTGGGAGTAGAAGAACCAATAGAATGAATGAATATATATATATTACAAAGAAAATATTGCATAGAAATATACTAAAAATAAAATATATAATATTTATTAAATACACATTATAACACAAGGGATTTATTAGAGTGGCTTCCTCAATACAGACTGATCAGTCCAACAATAGCTGTCTCTAGCTGGTAGCAACTTAGTCCCCAACAGTGGATTCCTTAGCAACCCCAGTCCTGCCTGGGATATTCCTGGAGAAAGGCTGGTTCCGTCCACAGTGGAAGGTGAAGAAACCCGTTCCGGTACCAGCAGAGGACGGCACCAGCAGGGCAGACGTGCTCGCCAGCAAAGAGAAAAGCACTGTGTATTCCTGGAACGTCCCACAAGAAAAAGGAAAATCCACTTTGGAGGTGGCTCTTTCCCCTTGTTAGTTCTTCCTAGAAATCGCCTCACAGAAACACCATAAAGGGAAATTCTTTACTTGATTCTTAATTAAGTCAAAACAGCAACCAAAATTGCCAACAGACACTACTGAGAAGCTTCTGGACTTATTCCTCCCTTTTCTCATATGTAAAACAAGGAAAAGTTCTTTTTAAGACCCCTCCCAGTCCATTACTTCTGTGGATGAATTACAAATAAATATAATTTATATACAAATGAGGAAGCACAAAACAAAGATAGAGTTGATTTATGTATACCTGATTTGGGAAAAGGACTTAATTACATAAAACAGACTCTTGTTACCTGAAAAAGTGACATTTCTGTCAACTGTTCATTGATAGTAACTTGATCCTATTATTATTTCTTAACCAACCATTCCCTCTTCTCCCTCCTTTTCTGTCTTCCAAAGGCATTTCATTAAACAAATTTATGTTTAGTATTTCACACAAAATGAATTATTTTCCTATGGAGTAATACTGTCTCACAGTTATGAATTCTTTACTGGTTTATCTGAGAAATATGAGATTACTTATGATGCTATACAAGAGCAGAAATCTGAAAGTAATAAATCCATCTCAAGTGAGTAACATGAAATTATATTTATAGAGTTTGAAATGAAATTAACATTAGTCATCTTTTCATCAAATGATCTGAAGCATGCATCTTTTCCCAAAATGATCTCAATGAGTAGAATAAAACCTGAAAAAGAACTCTTGGGATTTCTCATACCTGAGAGTGATTAAGTCCAGTAAAAAAAAAATTATTAAAGAGTAGAGCAAAATTACTACTGAGTGTTTTGAAATTTGATTTGTTATAACCAAGTGGGAACTGCAGAGATGAGACATTCCACCCTGTACTTGGAGATCACCTTTTCCCCTTGTCATATGAGGATTCATGCATTTTTTTAATTAGAAATTGATCAGAAGCCTAATAAAGCTTGAGGAGTGATAGCAGTAAAAAACCGTCCTCCAAAAGCTGAATTCGATTTCCTCGTGAATTTCCTTCCCTTGGACTCACTCCATGCCCCCAGTCCATGTCTGTCAAGAGGATGAGGAGAAAGTCAAGTTAATTTTCTTTAAAGGCTTCTCACTAAATTCCTAATAGCCAAGAATAGTTCCAACAAGTTTAGACTATCTGAAAAAGTGTTCTGTGCAGAGTAAAATAAATGAAATAAAAAATATACTTGAGGAAATTTCTAGAAGAACAGGTAAGTGGAAAATCTAAGGCTTATTAGAGAGAAATACCTTAGACCAGCAGGTCCTTCGATTTGTGATTCACTCAAACCAAAATCCTCAATGTTATCCTGAGGAAGAAGACTGTGTTTTGAGAGACAATAATGTAGCTAGTGTGAGTTAATAAAACCGTATGAGAATAAGTGCTGTGAGGAGCAGCTCTTGAGTAGAGCTTACAGTTTAACAGCTACGGATGACATTGTCAAGATGCTGTGTCATATTTTCCTTGTGGTCAGGCTTCAGTGTGTTGTCTTTGTGTTGTTTACAGGTGTAAGTGTGCATGAGTTTATGGGCATGCTCATGTGTGTATGTGTGTACATGTGAGTATGGGTGTGCATGGATACATGTGTATGTAGGCCAGAGCTCAACAGCAGGTGTCTTCCCCAGTCAGGCTCCACATAATTGTTTTGATACAATGTCTCTGACTGAGCCGACAGCTAGAGTGGGATAGATTGGCTGCCCAGCAAACCCTAAGGATCTCCTTGCCTCTATCTCCCAGCACTGGAACTATGGGTACTTGCTGCCATGCCCAGCATTTTACATGGCTCCTATGCATCCAAACTCTGGTCCTCATGCATGCAAGGCATGCACTTTAATCCACTGATTCCTTTCCTTAGTCTGTTATCTATGGACATTGATGGAGATTCCCATGGAGATCCAAGCATAGAAAACTATAGGTAGAACTCCCTTGGTAATGATTAAGTAGAGATCTGTTTTCTTCCAGAGAACTAAAACAAAAACACCATACACGTTGTAGTAGTCAACCTCATGTTGCTGGGATGATGAACTTCCAGAACAGGCACAATTATCAACTACCAACAAGGGGTTTATTGAAGACGGAGGGGAAGTTCCATAATGACAGAGGAAGCTGGCCGGCTTTCTCAGGTCCAAGCAGAGAGAGAGAAAAGCCATAAGCCAAAACCCAAAAGCCATACCAGCGCCATAAGCAAGCAGACTTCAGGAACTCCAGGCTGAATGCCAGCACTTTGCATAACTTTAGACTGGAATTCCAAATCCACCCCCACACCTCAGGGCTGGAGCCAAGGATCCACCAACAGTCACACCTCCTCCAGCCAGGTGGCTGCAGGTCTAACTTAGAAACTTTTAATGAAATCCTGACTTTATTGGGAGCCATCCGTTCAAACTACTGAACGCACTCATGCAAAAGATCAGATGTAAAGATCTCACCTGTGAATGAAGCAGACAAAACAGTTACTAAGGGACAAACAAGATGGAGAGAAATAACCCAGTGGGAAGGCTTTGCTGGAGTAATGAGTTAAATAAGGGGTGCCCACAACTTCAGAGTCATAGCCAGGGCCTAGGCTAAGGTGTTTCATGACAGATAGGCGAAAGTGAGGTCACGAGCAGGTGTTGAAGCACTGAGTAGAGAGAAACAGGCTGGAGTAAGGTCACAGTCGTGCCAGGGTGACAGTCGGTCAGCTGTGCTCGGCAAAGATGGGAAAGATCATAATCAAAGGCGTGAAAATAGCCTTATCTCAGATACAAAACAATATATATAGTCTAGCAAAAGCTCTGCGATGTCGTTGTCATTGTGACTTTTCCAAAGATCCCACAGCTCCCCTAATAAGTGTTTGTCTGGGAAAAAGCACAGCCTTCCTTTGCCTACTCTGACCCAAGGGAAGCTTCCTTTCTAGAACGCCGACCGGAGAGGTATGGCTTCTCCCTCACCAGACCCAACCCTCTATCAGTCTTTATGCTGGATACTAGTCACAGCCCAGGCCAAGCCTAAATCTCTAGTATATCACCAGCTGCTTCTTTGGAATAAGAATCCCATAGCTGAGCTTTGAAGTGAAGTCTGTAACATGAACATAAACCTCAAGAGTCCCATGACCAATGTTGGAACAATTATAGCAAATATAAATATCTAAAATAAATAAATAGGATTACAGCCCATACAATAAAATATACGTCAATAAACATGAGACAAGAAATGACTGTTCTTTACAGAAGAATCCCAACTTCTAAATGAATAAATAATGCTAGAACTAGAAATTATCGTAAGAATACCACAGTGATAATTTTATAGCTAAGATACATTGGAAAATACTAAAATTGGTAAGTGAAAGTTTAATGGGAATTTCTCAAACTATGTCCTCCAAGGTATATATTAACCAAAAAAGGAACACAGTGGTTTCATAATGGATGGGCTCATGGATGCCACATTAGCCCCATGCTAAAGGTAAATTTCACCTGAGACAAGGCACAAAGCCATCGTACATACCTGCTCTGAGAGGACATGTCTGCTGCGACAGCCCTGCTGAAAATGAGGAATCTTAACCAATTAGTGAGGCAGCAACAGAGAGCTGAAAATTGAGGGATGTCTTATATAGAAGAGTCATGATCTTCTAAAGTCCACACCATGAGAGATAAAATAAAATAAAAAAGACCGAGCAATTGTCCCAGATCAAGGAGGCTACGAGGCCATGATAACTCAATGCACTGTGGGCGTCCCAGGCTGGATCCTGGAACAGAGAAGGACATTACTAGAGAAGTGGTGAAATGTAAATAAAATCTGCAGTTTAGCCAATAGTATTCTAACCACTGTTAATTTCTTGGTATTGACAGTGGCATAATAATTATGTTATTAGCACAAAACAGGTACCTCTGTACTGTCCTTGGACTATAGGTAGACAGATAGATAGATAGATAGATAGATAGATAGATAGATAGATAGATAATAGATAGATAGATAGATAATAGATAAATGATAGATAGATAGATAGATAATAGATACTGATAGATAGATAACAGATAAATGATAGATAGATAGATGATACATACATAGATAGATAGATAGATAGATAGATAGATAGATAGATAGATAGAGCTGTATGATAAGTGATCAATAGGTAGGTATGGATAATATAAATACAGATGGATATAGATACATTCCAAAGTCAATGTTGTTTGTCTTCCCACTAAATATTTAATCCAAATTAATTTAGCTTCAAGAATAAAAGGGAGAGGAACTATGAGGAAGGAATAAAGACACAACTAAAGCAGTAGGAAATGGCACCAAAGGTGGAAAGGTTGCCAGAATTGGAGGCTCGAGGCTAAATTTAAACTATATCCTACCAAAGACCCGGAGACCTCTGTGGGCATATGTAGCACACTGGAAAACTATGTCCCATAGGAAGATTTTTAATAAGGGACTGAAGGAATTCTGGAAAAGAATTTATGCAAACATTGTGTTGTTCAAGCTTCAGTTAGTTGGCACACCACCTGTTTCTTTTATCTGCCACACCACCTGATATTGTTTGCCCAATAATTCTCACCACAATGACTTTGAAATTACTTGTTTCAATTTTTTTTTCTGTCATCTCTATGCTATGCAAAACCATCTGGCATGTCTGAATTACACAATAAGGGAGTAGCTGCGTCTGAGAGGTTGAAAGGGAAACTAAGAAACTGTTTCTCAGACCAAACTTCACCACAAAAGGCTGGTGTGGAATACACTCATTTAATCTTAGCACTTGGGATGCTAAGGTAGGAGGATTGCCCAGAGTTCAAGGTCAGCCTGAGCTTCAAAAACAAAACAAAAACAGAAAACCTAACCAGGCACACAGACATGCACAGACGCAGAGAGAAACGTGTGCATGTGCTCACCACTCTCTCAACTAAGCAGAGGGGAATCTGGTCACTGTCGATGTTCAAACATAGGAAATCTCTTGGCTTTTTGAGCATCAAGGGGCCCGGGGAACTTAACAATGGTCACACATCCATGCCATCAACTATCCGAAGAAGTGACAGAATACAGATATGCAAATGTTTTGGAGGTTGGAAGAACAATGATGGCAACCAGGCAGCAAGGAAAAGCAGAACTAAGGCAGGATCCAGTTGAGTATGCCGCAGGGCTAGAAAGCTCCCTGGATGGGGCTGGAATAGGTAATGAAGAAAGGAACTATACCAGGAGGTACGTGAGTACCCTCACATCACAGATACATGTACAATGGCCCTGAAGACCCCGAAATGGTGGAAGGTCAAGGACAGTGATATTAGATGGGTATCTATCTTACATGAGGATGTGGAGATAAACAGCAGTGGAGATTAAACATGTCCATGGAGCTACAACTACCCTCATTCAGGTGAAATTTGGGGAGGTTAAATGATCTCATACTATGAGAAAGAAAACCTTATACTTAAGAGAACACTCTCTACAGCATGATTTGAATTAGCACATATTTCACAACCATCCAGGCAGGCGTTCATGATTAAAGACTCAGACAAGCGCAGTAGGTGCATATTGTGGAATACCAGGCCACATTCCAAACAAGGAATTACCTGTGTTTTAACAGCACCACAGTTTGATCTTAAAAACACAGAGCATACAAAAATATATATATATATAATCACTAATTTCTAGGTAGCACTTGTGTGTGACACAGGCTGTTCTTGGCACTCTATGTTTAATAATTTATTTGCTCTTTATTAAAAGAAAAAAACCCTATGAGGTAAGTGCTGTTTTTGTACCATGTAGTTGTTCCTCAGGCCCATATGGAGAAACTCAAGCACAAAGATTAAGGGAATTGTTCAAGCTAAAAATTGTTGTACATACTAAGAAAATATCAAGCAACAGCCCATCTGACTTTAACCAGTGCATGATATAGATACCTTCCATCATCAGAAAACAGGAACTGTGAACCAAGTACATTATAGTAATTTCGAAACCATGTAACCAAAATTAGAGTACAAGTGTTATGAAGATATGTTACCAAGCATGTGTGAAAACAACAAAAGGAACCAGCAGGGTGAATAAGTGTACTTGGTGCAGAGCTGGCAAGGATGAGGGTGAAGAATAGGATTGAAAGAGGAACGTACAGTAAAAATAAGACCACACAAAATACTAGTGAGTCTCAGTGCTGACAAGGCATTCGGGAAGAGGTTGGAGAAAAAGCTGGGATGTCATGGCTTGGATTGGAAGATCAGCAAGTGTATCCTGAGCCAGGGATGACTCAGAAATCAGGGTGCATCAGTCAGTGAAGCAACTATTACTACTGAGAAAGGGTATTTTTCCTTGGCTGGTAATTCCTGTAGAATTTGCATTAAAATACTTGCCATGAATCTAGCAATAGAGAACATTTTAGTCCAGGTGGTTGTTTGAATGTGAACTGTCCCCCATAGTCTCGTGAGTTTGTGATTAAGACTCATATTTAGTGGTGTTGATCCCGCCGCCACTGGCATCCAGGACGGCAGAGGAACAGCAGCCCAGGACAGCTAGCTCTCAAGTGACCCTGAGAGAGGTGCAGCCCTTGCCACCAGAGAGGGGCTGGGAAGTGAATTTGGATCCACCACGGAGTGTGAGTGGACCGTTCCTGCCCTGGGTGGTAGCCAGGCGACTGCCACAGTTGATTATGGAAGATTCCACAAGAGTAGCACTTCCCAGACCGCACCTCAGCCTGGTTCAGCAGTTCAGGGAGCTCATGTTTCTCATATTGCCCAGCAGGTTTCATCTTTATCAGAAAGTGAGGAGTCTCAGGACTCATCTGACAGCATAGGCTCCTCACAGAAAGCTCACGGGATCCTAGCATGGCGCCCTTCTTACAGAAGAAGTTTGAAAGACCTCTCTTCTGAAGAAACACGAAGCAGAAAAGGAGACGGGGAAAATCCTGGAGTTTCTGCTGTTACTTCTATGTCTGTTCCAACTCCCATCTATCACACCAGCAGTGGACAGTACATTGCCATTGCCCCAAATGGAGCCTTGCAGTTGGCCAGTCCAGGCACAGATGGAGTGCAGGGACTGCAGACCTTAACCATGACAAATTCAGGCAATCCTCAGCAAGGTACGATTCTCCAGCATGCACAGACCTCTGATGGACAGCAGATTCTTGTGCCCAGCATCCAGGCGGTTGTGCAAACTGCATCAGGAGATGTGCAGACACACCAGATCCGCACCACACCATCGGCCACTTCGCTGCCACAAGCTGTGGTGATGACATCACCTGTCACTCTCACCTCTCAGGCAACTAAGACAGATGACCCCCAGTTGAAAAGAGAAATAAGACTGATGAAAAACAGAGAAGCTGCTCAAGAATGTGGAAGAAAGAAGAAAGAGTATGTCAGATGCCTGGAAAATCGAGTTGCAGTCCTGGAAAATCAAAATAAAACTCTCATAGAAGAGTTAAAAACTTAGAAGGATCTTTATTCTCA
Source organism: Dipus sagitta (assembly GCA_036346955.1). Taxonomy (NCBI): domain Eukaryota; kingdom Metazoa; phylum Chordata; class Mammalia; order Rodentia; family Dipodidae; genus Dipus; species Dipus sagitta. The sequence goes on along the minus strand of CM070780.1, from coordinate 106,118,592 downwards.
TAGAAGTATTTGATTTTTTTTTTAAAAAAGAATGTATTTTTGTGGACTGGCCCAAAAATTAGATAGATTTCTTTTTAGTGGAGTTTTATAAAGTTTTATAAAAGTGAACTTAATTTTTATTTAGACTTTTGCAATGCGAAGGTAAATCAATGTCTTTATGCAAGAGACCTGGTCACAGGATGAAGTGGCAGATGGCCTTCAGAAGCTACTGGCACAACTGGGGGCTTTGTAAACAAGAAGCCAAGAAGCAAGAAGTGAACTTCAGCAATTCAAGTTTTCTAAGCCAATCCAAAAATGGTATATAAGGTGAAATTTAGTAAGTTAAAGTTGTAAATCAATTTACCCTGTAAATTCGCATTTCTTACTGTATCTTGGGATTTGCCTTTTTCAGTTGCATGTGTATTTTATTTCTACCAATAAATTCTAAATTTTAAATGTAGAAGAAAACTTGATACGTTACTAAGTATATAAATTATGTGGTCTGATTGTGTATACGTGTTGTATTATGAAGTTTTTTAGATGAGATTTTTAAAGTAAGTTTGTTGAACTTGAGAGGATTTTTTAAGAATAGGTCTTTTCCTAAAAGGCTTGCAATGTACATGAATGAAGTGGGTTGATTTTGTAGATTTTTTCATCAAAAATATGGAAAAAGAACTGTTTTAAAGTTTGATGCTTTTAAATAGTTTGTGGGTTTTTTTGTTTTTTTTTGTTTTGTTTTGTTTTTCTTTTTTTTTTTTCTTGCTTGTTTGGTTGGTTGCTTTCTTTTTTTTCTTACTCTGGTAAAGGTGGTTTTTACAAATACATACTGATTTGGTTTTTTGATTCTATATACTACATGCTGTTGAATACCCATTACTTTTGTGCTTTAATAGAATGAAGTGTTTACAAAAGTTCTGAAAATATTCTTTTATAAAACCTTCAGAAAATGCATACCAAAGCTTTCCAAGAGAATTTTACAATCAACTTCATGTAAGGGCTGTCAGGTTCTGAGATAGAACAGTTGGTTGTGGGAGTTTTATGTTAGAGACTATTTTGTAATGTAGTGAATGGTACCTTTATAAGAAGAGTGACTTGCCAATATATATTTTATAGCTAATCTTTATAAATTCTAATGTTGAGTTTTAATGATTATTTTAAATATTTTATGTACTTTGTTTAGTGAAAATCTGCCTCTCATTTTTTTATATTATCAGAAAGTTATCAGATTTGCTAATATTTGAAATTGTAAGTTTTATATGGAAATTATCTAAAGTTCAAAATGTCAGTTATGCAAGTCTTAAACTCTGTATTGTAATTTGTATACACCTTGAACCTGTACTACAAAACTGTTGTGCTTGTTTCATATTGTCGTCTGTGAAATTAAAGAATATTTGATAAAATTGTTTGCTGAATGCAAAATACAATGCTTGACATCTTTCCAATATATATTAAAAAAAGGACTCTTACTTAATCCCAAGCTACTGGGAGTCTAAGAGGTGAAGGATTGTTATAGGAGGTGTGTTGTTTGGGGCACAACTTGGGGTGTTACAGCCCCAGTTCCCCTGGCCTGACTAGTTCCCTCAGCGCACTCCCTTCCCTGGCTGTCTCCTTAGTGCTTCTTCTGTCCTGATGAGGCTTCCTGCCAAAACTGTCAGCAGAAATAAACCCTTTTCAGCCATGAGCTGCTTTTGCTTGAGTGTTCTGTCCCAGCAAGAAGGCAACTGCAGCAGTCCCCAAACTTCCCCCGAGTCTGCGTTTTTGAATGACAAGAGCCTCTTCGTTCTTTGTGTCACACATTAAATAATAAGTGTTGACCTGATAGGCAATGAGGGCACAATTACTCTTTGCAGCAGAAAAATTCACTGCAAAATAAAACTGAGTTAAAGTTATGAAATGATTATTTATTGATTACTAAAAATTATAGGAAATGACAAAAATTTCTCAAAAAAAGTTTTTACCCCAGGAAACTAATGCTTTGCCTTATTCATGGGAAAGAGACTCAAAAGGGAAGTGACTATATGGAAAATTTTAATGTCCAATATTGTGCTAAAGGAAGAATTGAATCTTTGGCACAAAATTAGTACAGAAAATTATTTTCAGTTTAAATTGTTTCATTAAATTAAAAATTACATGGAATTTTAGAAATAGTCTAACTCTGCTGTAGAGAGAAGTGATTAATTGATTTAATTATAGTTAGCTCCAAGAAATTCTTCCTCAAAGAAAAGCTACTCATGAGGATAAAATACTGACTTAGCAGATTTATAACATGAAATCAACCTCTCGGGACCAAAATCAGAGAGAACATCAGATTCTCATATCCTCGTCTGAAGTGTCTCCCCAGGCACTAGGTACTCCAGCCACTTGTGTGTGAGGTAAGACAGATAAGCCCATCCAAACCTGTCATATACAGGCACTAGGTTTTCTACTGAAATAAATGATTTCAGAGCAACCACTCCCAGCTAGGAAGATCAGGGGCTGTGCAGGCATGGGCTTGTGATGTGGATTGTAAAGGATGAATGAGGCTTAAAGGGGTCAGGGCCATCTGGTAGGGGAATGAACATTCAACTAGGAACAGTCTTAGGACATTAATGAAGTATGAGAAATATAAGTATGGTCAACAAAGGAAAGAATGCTTCTTTGGCTTGATCATAGGTTTTATATAAGGAAAGAGATGATCTCTCTGGAAGGTAGGTTTATACCAATCTATGTGATCTTAAAGAGCAAGCTATGTTGTTGGGACCTCACTAAACAATGAAACTACTTTCAAGTTATTGTTTAATGAAAAAAAATACTAATAACCGGAGGATAGACAAGAGGAGAGCTAAGGAGGACCCTCCAGTGAACATCTCCCAGCAGAAGCATCATCTATTTCAACAGCTAATCAAGAACCAAACTTTGAAGTAAAAAGGAAAAAAAAACAAAAAACAAGAGAGTGAATCAGAGGCCCCACTTTATCATAACAGTAAGAAATAACACATGGAAGAAAGCAGTAAGAAAATGGTTGATTGCATCTCCACTGCCCTAACTGCAAGGAGGGAAATAAAAAAGATCAAAAAAATATTAAGAGACAGATTAACACAGATTGCTAGAGAAAAACATGCTAACTACCAAAACTATAGGAGAAGAAGGGAAGAATTATAAAAAAGCTTAATAAGTAAGAAGATGAAATAGTCAGACTTTAACTCTCAATAATGCCCTTGGATATAATTGGATTCAATTCTTTAGTTAAAATAACTGATTTGAAAAAAAAATGAGTCAACTATATATTGCTTACAAAAATTTCACTTCCACTTTTTGGAGATGCATAGACTAAAAGTGAAGAGATGGAATAACTTATTTTATGCAGTTTGAATCAAAAAAAATGTAGATATAGTTGTATCATATGATTGATTTTAAACTACAAGCAGTAAAAGACACAAAGAAGGCCATCATGTAATAATGGAGTATTATTCCATCAAATATGTGTGTGTGCCATACCGAACATATGTATCCAATATTTTTTCTCCCAAATAAGAAAAATCAGCAAATATAATAGACCTAAAGAGAAAGACTCCAATATAATAACAATTTACAATAATGGACAGAGAGATCATCAAGACAAAATTAATAAACAATGAAGCTAAACTATATCCCAGACCAATCAGACCTACCAGACATTTTCAGAACTTTCCATCCAATAGCAGAACATTCATTCCTACCCACATCACAAAGAATGATGGAAAAGCACAATTATGGAACATTCTCCACAGTGTAACACATGATGGATGGGTCATAAAAGTATTTGTAAAAACTGAAATCATATTATCTTTGCCTACCGTGATCCAACCAAGCTAGAAATCAATAACGAGAAATGCAAAGGAAACTATGTAAACACATAGAAATATGGAAACTTATTCCTGAACATCCAGTGGCTCAAGAAAGAAATTAAGGAGGAAATCAAAAGAATCCTGGAGATAAGTGAACTGGAGACACAACTTACCAAAACCTACAGACTTTACCAAAAGTATTATTAAGATTGAAGTCAATGCCTATTACAAAAAAAAACAGAAAAATATTAAATTCTGTCATTTGCAGCAAGACGGATAAAACTGGAAGTCATTATGGTATGTAAAATAGGCCGAGTACAGATAGATACCATACCACATGATCTCACCCATGTAGAATCTAAAACAGTTGGTCTGACATGTGTTAAGAGGAACATGGCTACTATAAGCTGGGCAGAGTACAGAAGACAGAGGTGGAGAATGACTAACAAGTACGGTGCATCCATTCCTTAGCGTACACAAATTCTGGTGAAGGGCGAGGATAAGTAATATAGCATATTTCTGGAAATCTAGAAGAAGAGAATTCTGAATGCTTTCAGCCCCAATTATGAGCACATGAGAACACAAATGTCAACCTGATTTGCACATTACATTATATGTGTGTCAGTCAAAATATGAGCACACTCTAATTTTAGATACTAAAGTTGTATCTCAAATTTAAAGTTTTTAAGTAAAAACAAATAAGGCAATGAAAAGGAAAAGAAGCCTTAAATATCCCAGATATTTTAGAAGACAGTATGGAAAATATGTCAAAAGGTAGAATGTGATGAAGTAGCTGTACACGTACACTATAAGCCCTTGTAAAAATATCACCCTGGAACAAAAAAGATCATCCTTGTAAGGCACTTGTTCAGAGACTTGTTACTCTCTCCTAACAAGTAGAATAAATTCGCTGCTTAGAATCCCCCAAGACTTATCCACTGTGATCCAGCACACGGCGCAGGACCTTAATGATGTCAGGCTCAAGGATCACGCTCTCTCCTGCCACACCAAGGCAACTGCAGTTGTGGTGACAAGAGGCTTCAGCAGTGGACAGGCTCAGGTCGGGTCAGCACTCCGGAGCTCCGTAACCCGTGCAACTCCTTTAACCTCCATGGGCTTCATTAGCTTTCTCTGCAATGTGAAAAAAAATTGACCTGAGATGACCTCTAGGTCTCCTTGAAGCTGTGAGATGTTCCGTCTTAAGATACTGCTTTAATGAGCTTCCAACACTTTCATAACTACCATCTCCGGTGCCACACAAAGAGGACTGGACAACAGATGATAGGAGTGGGGTGGAAAAATATAAAACTATATACCAGCTCTTCCTATATTCACCCTAAGTAATAAGGCTTAGTAACTTTCTTACATCAATAGGCTTTTAAGTCCGTATAGGTGAACTACCTGAGAACAGCCTGTTTGAGTTCCAGATCATTCCACTGCACAGATTAGGGAGAGAAACTCCTGACTTGCCTCCTTTTAGTGTGTTAAAAGCAAACATGACAGCAAATAAGAGACATGAGCAATAGTACCGATGTCCAGGCTGGACAGAACTATTTGCCTCATTCCTATGAGTTACTAAATTACCTGACCAAATATATAATTTCTCTAACCCTCAGTTTTTATAAGACAAAGTAATACTTTGGCAAGGATTAAACAAGATAATGTAAACTCTTGACTTGAAAGAGTTCAGTAAAAAAAAAAATATATATATATATATATATAACAGTTATACAAACTATACATAAAATAATTACCAAAAAATTCATCCAAACTTCCCTTTAAGAAAACGTTTGACTTGGAAAACTAACTGCAGAGATTTCCCTTCATCTAATCATGTGTATTGACTTCACAATGGAATCATCTGAAAGTTTTATTTTTAATAACCCTTAACACCCATGTTCCACTGAGAGTCTGTAAATATACATATCTAGGTAACATAGATGAGATGTGCTGATAAGCTGAGCTATTCAGACCATTTATAAATTGTCTACAGAACCAGCCATAGTTTAACTTTCAAGAGTTGAACATACACAGATGATCTTCCCCAGGAATTCCTGAAATTCATGACCATCAGTAGTTTACAAGGAAAATCAAGATGCATGCTACACTGTTGGCCTCTGAGGCCCAAGTGTGAGGCCTAGTGGAACTTCCTGAGCCTAGCTAAAGTTTGGTGATCTGCCTCTAGCCAGACGTGACTCAGCAAGACGCCTAATGGCTTCTTACCTGCTACCTCCACATGGGAGTTAGAATTATCATTTCAATAGTCACAGTTTACTATTGGCCCTTACCTTTCCCCACCATCCTACAATCCCCGCCTTCACCCCCAACATTATATAGGCAACTGTTCATAGCAATAAAGTGAGTTCCTGCTTCGACAAGACTCCCGACTCAGTGTGGTTTTTCTCCGGTGGCCAGGAGAGGTCTGAGTCGTCGGACGCTCATCTCCTCCTCAGTCCCTCGGGAGGAACCAGCGGGCCTGGTCCTTCCCTCGGCACTACCTGCCCCGCCAGCGGAGCCCGGCACTACACCATGAAAAACTTCTCCAAAAGGCAGTGATTTTCCCCCAAACCTGTGATCCTGATACATTCTGCATATTCTGAGATAATTTCTATTTCATTTGTTTAATTTTATTGTATTTATTTGAGAGAGAGAGAGAGAGAGAGAGAGAGAGAGACGGGGGGGGGGGGGCAGGCAGATAGAGAGAATGGGCCTGCCAGGGCCTTCAGCCCCTGCAAATGAACCCCAGACACATGTGTCACCTTGTGCATTTGGGTTGTGTGGGACCTGGGGAATCGAACCTGGGTCCTTTGGATTTGCAGGCAAGCACCTTAACCACTAGGCAATCTTGCAGAGTGATACTATCTACTTCAAATATGCAATGAATGCTGGAACACTTATGTATTCATATACTGTTGAGGATCTGATAACAGGATAGGGAGAAAATTAAAATATAAAAGCTTCATTGTGTTATGTTATTATAATTATAAATTTTATACACTTTTCTTGGTTTAATAAAAACACCTTGTATTTGAAAAACTTTGCTAGTCAAAATATTCTAATAATAATAAGGTAGAAATTACAAAAATATATTTACAAAAGAAATATGTTAATATTTCATATGACTATACTCCAGCTTTGAAAATATATTAGCTATAATAATTTTATTATGTAAAATATATTAGCTATAATAATTTTATATTAGTGACAAGCTTCATTAATCATAAACTATTCCCGCTATGACAGAAAGATGAGGACATTATTTTCCAATGAAATTGGCATTACCCAAAACATTGAATTTCAATATTGCACCACTACTATCTGGAAATAACACAGAAGTAATACTATCTCTCCTCTTTTTGAAGAGTGATTTTCACAACGAAGTAACTTTCATACATACCATTATGAGATTCTGGGACAAGATACCTGAGGAAGTCAGCTTGAGGGAGAAGCGTTCATTTCAGCTCATGGGTTCAGAGGTTTCTGTCCGTGGTCAGCTGGCACCATTGCTGAAGTGCAGAACGAAGGACAGAAGCAGCATGGATGGGAGACCAGGCAGAGGAATCCTCTTCTCCTTTTGGAAGCTGGGCAGCAAGACGTCCTTCAAGTACACGTGCCCAGTGACCTAATGCCCTTCTGCCAGACCCCACTTCTTAAAAGTTCCCAGCCTGGCACCTCCCAGCCTGGTAACCAGATCAGACATTGGAGGATTTTAAGATCCAATCCATAGCACATACTTTATGAGTTACATTTGCATTACTAAATATATTAGTAACAATCAACAAAAGTCCTGGGCTAGAGAGATGGCTTAGTGGTTAAAGTGCTTGTCTGCATAGCCTAAGGACCCAGGTTTGATTCTCCAGTACCCAAGTAAGCCTGATGCATATGGTGGCCCATGCATCTGGGGTTTGTTTGCAGTGGCTAATAATAAACAAAAATCCTTACGACATATGGTAATTTTTTTTTCAAAATGTAAAACATTCAGTGGATAAAACAGTTTGTATTACACTGTTATTTCTAAACTAATATGGAAGGGATTGGTTTGATATTTCTTTGCTTTTGAGTTCCATGTCATAATGAGCGAATGCCATAATGTTGTTTAGCTATAATATAGAGATGACTCTCATTTTATGTGATAGGAGACACATGTGTCTACATTTTGTTTGCAGTGGCAAGAGGCCCTGGCATGCCCATTCTCTCTTTCTCTCTCTCTCTCTCTCTCTCCTCTCTCTCTTCCTCATAAGTAAACAAAAGATATAAACAATATTCCTTAAAGAATTTTTGTCTTCTGTATTGTTGGTTATTTCAAATCATAATTTAAGTACAATAAGACAAGCTTAGTTATGCAATGAACTCCTCACATTCATTGGTAAGATCTTCTCTAAGATGCTTAGTCAAGTCAATAAGATGACATGCTTAAACACCAAATGTACAGCAAGGAGAACAGCTATGTGTAAGGGATCTGTAAGCGTTTCCAGAACACTAGACTGAGATTGGACGCAGTAGTGGCACAGGAAAGGCACAATCAGCCCACCAGTGGAGCGCTGTTTCCTGTGGTATGTTAGAGCAACAGCTTTAGAAACTGCAGAGACAGAAAACGAAAAGTAACATTAGTTGTGGAAATACATTGAATGTACTCAGGACTTTCCAAAAGAAATGACAGAGTAAAAACATGTTCTTCTACGAACAGCTATTAAAGTGTAATATAGGCAAATTTATGTCAAAATGTCAGTCCACTTAAGAGACTGTAACCATTGGAAAAAATAAGCATGCCTTATCACAACCTATACATTACCTTGCACACTTCCAATGGGATGCCACACAGCTTACTCCATTTGAAGAAAGAAATAAACGTATTATAGTTAAACATAAAAAAGTTATATATACATTTAAAACTGAATTACTTGGGAACTTTTAGACACCCAGGTCCTAGGATAATATTGACAAATGATACACATAAAACAGGTATTGAGTAGGTTAATAAAATGAAAAATATATACTTAAAATGCTAGCTCTGGAAAATAGAAACAGACATGATATTAATTTTACTTTTTCTTCCCTTTTCACTTTCATAATCTTGTGCAATTTAAATTTTAATGGATACATATTACTTTAGTAATCAGATAAGATACATGGTGAAACACAGTTTAAAACAAATTGGAGTTAAAATGGCCCACAGGGGCTGGAGAGATGGCTTAGCGGTTAAGCGCTTGCCTGTGAAGCCTAAGGATCCCGGTTCAAGGCTCGATTCCCCAGGACCCACGTTAGCCAGATGCACAAGGGGGCACACGCATCTGGACATCTGGAGTTCCTTTGCAGCGGCTGGAAGCCCTGTCGCGCCCATTCTCTCTCTCTCTCTCTCTCTCTCTCTCTATCTGTCTTTCTTCTCTCTGTGTCTGTCACTCTCAAATAAATAAACAAGTGAACAAAAAAAATTAAAAAATAAAATGGCCCACAGGCTTGAGGGGCTGTGTTCCATGAGGAAGGGGAAGGCAGGCAGCATGGTTCTCAGGAGCAGGAAGCTTTCTGGTCACGCGGACTCCAGAATCAGGAGGAGAGAACACACAGCAAGTAGGCCAGAGCTACAAAACCTTCAAGATTATCCCCAGTGACCCACTTCCCCCAACAAGGCTCCACTTCCTAAAGGTTCCACAACATTCCCAAAGGGCACCACCAGCTGGGGACCCCCATGTTCAAACACGTGAGCCCCCTGGGGGATATTTCACATTCCCACAGTAGCACTGGCCAGCCTGATTAGCTGAATCCATGAGCTCTGAGATGAAGTGAGAGACTCTGCCTCGGAAAAGCCAGGTTGGGAGCAACTGAGGAAGACACCCACCATCAACCACCGACCCGTACATGGGCGTGCTCACACATGCCCCCAAACACGAGAATATGCATGCACACAAAATAAACGAATAAATAAATAATAGAATAACTTTATGTGAGAAATCCAGCATAAGCCTGAATTAAAAACTTCAAACGTACTGGAAAAGCTTTAGAAAAGATGGGTAATGTTTGAAGGAAGATAGGAAAAAAATCTGTTACTAATACTTTTGGCTACCATTCTTCTGGAAAGATGAGTTATACAAGCAAAAGGAAGGAAACAAGAGACAGATGGGTATTAGTGGGTCCTGAAGGGTCAGAGTCCCACTTTTGTCCTACCACTGACTAGCGGCAGGAACCCCAGGCCAACGCTGGACAAATCGTGTCTTTCCAAGCACTGGACAACAGGCATGCAGGAATGGTCCTTAACAGAAAATGACAGGGCAGCCTCTTCATGCCACTTGATGACATTGCAGCAAATAAACGAAATGAGGTAACTTTCTTGAGCTGAGGAACACAGTCCATAGCTGAGTGTCCGGTGGAGCTGGGATCTGTGGACAGTGGGCAGGACAGGAGGTGCAGAACTCCTCCAGACTCGTGTTCCTGCTCCGTCGCAGCCAGATGCTCTGCTCCGCGTGCACAGGCCAAGTGTTCCTGGGGCCAGCAGGGAACAGCTGCTGGGATAAGCAGAAGGCTTTGAGCAGAGCGGATTTTGTGAACAAGGCTTTTGTAAAGAAAATTATAGAAAAAAATATATACAAATAAAAGAAATATGCAGTGTGTTTGTCTCCCAAAACTCTTATATTGAATTCTTACCATCAATATGCTGGTATTCAGAGGTGGTGCCTTGGGGAGTCGATTATGTCATAGAGGTGGAGCCTTCATGAATGGGATTAAGGACCAAACACAAAAGAGCTGTCACTACATGTGAAGACGCAGAGAAGAGACCCAGTCTGTAACCCGAAAGTAAGGCCTCATTAGACATAGAATCCTGACACCTTGAAGATGTACTTCCCACACAAACATGTATAGCACATGGCAACATGACACACTCATGTGCAAACACATAAAACCCCAATCTAGTCTGCACATGTAGGTAAATTTACTACATCTTGAATCCCAGCATTTGGGAGGCCAAAGTAGGAGGACTGCTGTGAGCTTGAGGCCACCCTAAAACTATATAGTGAATTCCAAGGTCAGCCTGGCCTAAAGTGAGACCCTACCTTGAAAAACTATAAAAAAAAAAGAATAGAAAATCAAAAGTTACAGAATTTATTCCAAGATCAGAACTGTGGGCAGTTCAGCTGAATTTATGATTTATTATTTACAAAAATACTAAAGCGATTTATGATAAAATATTAACTTCTATCAATAATGGACAAAAGTGGTGACTGTTATTATTCTTTGATTTTGCTCTTAAATATCTTAAAGCATTGAAAAGAAATCAATGAGTGTGTAAAGACAGCACACATTAGCGGAAATGGGAAGAAACTGAAAAGCTCTTGGAATCAACACAGACACAAAAACAGAGCAAGAATTAGTCACGAGTCTTTTGGTTGCTCAGTCTAGATTTGCTTGTCAGAAATAGCTTTGTGAAATCTAGTTTTTCTTTTTCTTTTATAGGAACATAAGTTAGAGTGACTTAAAATGTGTTTTTTGAAAAAGAGAGGCTTTGTTGGTTTACCTTAAATAATTCCCATCTGAAATATTTGTTGATAACACATTCACTTGAAAGAATCCTGTTTTCCCTATTATCGGGCACTGAAATTTTCCCCAAGAACATTTTGAAGCAAAAACCAGATAGAAGGCCACGCTCTGATGGTACCATTAAACTGCTCAGAGCTTTGTCTGGCACTTGCAGTAATAGTTAAAACATTTCCCGAAGGCCCATCAAAATAGAGCTGAGATATTATGTTCATTCAGACAAATGTCTTGCAATTTATATCTAATGAAATTTTCCTCTAACATTGTTTCCTTCACTCCTTCCTCATTAATCAGTTAAGAAGAGTAAAGAGAGCTAGTGCAGTATAGTGTGAGAAAAATTCCAGAATTCCATGGCCAGGGAACAAGCAATGACACACAGCTTTCTAGATATGAGCAATATAGCAGAAACAGAGAGGGGAAATTAATGTGAACTGGGGAAAAACAAATAATACTTCTAACACTGTTCAGTGGCAAAACTTAGATACGTTTTTCTCTTTGATTTTGAAATTATTAGATGTTTTTATGGACTTTGCCTGTGAAATAATTCCATTTTTATTACTATCCATATCCTATGGTTTTATTCCCTAATAAAAAGATGTGTAGTGTTAGTGTTGTCCTGAAATGTAATTGATTTCTGAGAGGTATAATTTGCTACCTGAGAAATGGTCTTTTGAATTTCTATTAAAAAAAAAGTGCATGGATGAATCAGATGCTGAGAAAGGCCACCTTTTCTTAAAGTAATAAGAGGGACAAAAATACTTTTCATTATTTTAGTATTATGTTATTTTGATTTTAATTTACTGAGCTTTTAAAGCCTTTATTAAAATTATATATTTCAAATAGAAACTTTCAGAAATCAGTTTGATGTTATGGAATATTTTTTTGTTTCCCAAATAATTACCCTATCAGCAATTTTCCATTTAAATCTCTTCTTTTCAAAAATAAATAAATAAATAAATAAATAAATAAATGAAAGCAAATAGGTATGCATGGAATGATGTTAGAGAACACAGATTTAACTGGGCATATCAGAAGCATACAGATTACGGATCCGTGGAAATGGTAGCCAGGGAATACCGTGCTGAACCCTCTTTGCAGTTCTGCTATTTTTATTTGCTGAGGGTTTGAGTGAAGAATACATAAAAGCATTAGGAGAGGAACCACCTGGAAAGAAAATGCCACCAACTTCTATTGCTGCCCGCTTTATCCCTTCTAGGAAGAACAACTCCCTCATGCTCTTCCTCTTTACCCTGCTTACATATTCCAGGTCCCTCAGCTGCCTTCAGTTTTATCTGTCAAGCAAGAGCCTACTTTCTTGAGATACACTTCATGTAAGATAAATAAATGTCACAGTTTGGAAAATATCCACAGGTATCCACAGGGAGAAAACACCACTGCATATTTCCTTCTTCTCAAACACTGTACCTGCACATGTATTGGCTTCTTGGTGCTGTGTGTATTCTCCAGGGTCACAGTTTTCCAACACAACATTAATATCCATGGCTATGTAAGGTTTTTCTTTGCACTTCCTAAATGCATGCCTCTTATTTTCCTTTTTTGAAAAAAAATCTTATCTCCTTCTGTGCTAAGGCATGAACTATTGAGACCTGGAATGATAAATTTGCTTATATTAAAGACCTAGGACCTAGCATATGTATGTTGACTGAAGATACAGGAGCAGAAACAACTGAACATGAGTGATGGTCCATGATTTTTCCAACTATATATTTGTTAGTTCTTCTAACATGATGACCCCATCGGGGGTGTCTGATAGCATATGAATACATGTGCCACAGATAACAATGCTGACGTACAAATGAATGGTTCCTTATCCACAATTTTGAGAAACAAAAGGACCCAGTTGTTTTGTGTGTGACTTTGTGTCAAGACTCATCTAATAGCCAAACCAGAACCGTGCTGGCAGGAGTTGTCATTTTCATTCAGTGATCCTCTATGGAAAATTGTTTTACAGTTAGATATGGGGTAATGTGACAAGTAAGAACAGTATTTGTCATTACCAGTGAGGTAGAAAATGAAGGTAATGGTTAACAATAAAACATCTCCCTTAAAATTGTGATATGGGACCTGCTGCTATGTATGATTTAAGGAAGAACAATGGCAAAATAATGATGCTTCATGGTTACAGTGATGGCAGACCACTGAAAGTGGAAATCATTTCAAAAGGGAAGTAAATAAATAGCCTAACCGTGAACCGATCAAGAGGTTCTGACAAGAACAAAGTAAAAGAAATAATGCCATTAGAATCTGCTGATAAAGGCAATAACCACGAACATGGAACTGACTGCCATGGAAGGCTTATCAAATTGTTTACCGTACAAAGCAATTTTTGTAGTTACCTTCTTGTTCCTGGGACAAAACACCCAACCAAAAGCAGCTGCTGGGTGGAAAGGGGTTATTCTATCTTACAGTCTCGAGGAGAAGCTCCATGGTGGCAGGGGACGCATACCACAGAGACCGGCCCTTACCTCTGCCACAGCAGATGGACAAAGCAGCCAGAAAGTGAGCCAAGCCCTGACAAATGAGAGTGCACCCAAAGCCCACCCCCGGAAATACACTTCCTCCAGCTAGGCTCCACCTTTCAAACTGTCACCAGCATTCAAAACACATGACTTTGTGGGGAACATCTGATTCATAACACCACACCACACCAATTATATTTTAATATGTGTGTGGGAGCCAAACAAAATACAAATCATCCTAAAAATAACTGAAATTTGGGGCTGGAGAGATGGCTTGGCGGTTCAGCACTTTCCCGTGAAGCCTAAGGACCCCAGTTCAAGGCTTGATTCACCAGGACCCACGTTAGCCAGATGCATAAGGGAGCACATGCGTCTGGAGTTTTTTTGCAGTGGCTGGAGGCCGTGGCACACCCATTCTCTCTCTCTATCTCTCTGTCTGCCTGTTTCTCTCTCTGTCTCTGTCGCTCTCAAATAAATAAATAAATAAGCAAAAAAATTTTAAAAACTGAAATTTGAATGATCAGATCTAAAGTAAAGTGAACTAGAGATATTGGTGTTAACTAGGTATTAAAAATTGCAAGCCGGGTGTGGTGGCGCATGCCTTCAATCCCAGCACTCAGGAGGCAGAGATAGGAGGACTGCCGTAAGTTCGAGGCCACCCTGAGACCCCATAGTGAATTCCAGGTCAGCCTGAGCTAGAATGAAACCCTACCTCGAAAAAAAAATGCACAGTTATTTGACATTTGTGTTTTTAAGTACTTTTGCCCCACATCTCTAGACTTCTCAGTCCATTTCATAGTTAACATGGATAAAAAGGCCTGATGAGGAAAGAAGAGAAAAGAAAATGCTATGGACTTTTTTGTTAGCCTGTATTACTGTGAAGCTAAAAGGTAATGCCATAGTTTCCTGACTGATTAACTTGAGAAAGGTCATAGAGAATTGCAAACTGTTTGATTGATTAGCATATGTGAAAACTAACCACATTATCCTCTACTTTTTCTATTTATGTCTTTAACTTCATCTAATATTTGAAGTATTAACACAGCAAGTAAAACATTCTACCACATCTCTCCACATCACATTAAATTTTAAAGAAGCTTTCTGATTTTCATTTAGCTTATGATTTTGTTTGTATAGATGGGGCCAAAAAATGGATAGTTTTTGGTTTGCTGAATTCCAAATTTAATAAAATGTCAGCCAAAATCATATATTTTTGACATTAATAGCATAAGTACAGCTATGAAGAATGTGTATGCATTATTTTCTAGGCATGGAATGTCTATTCTACTCTCTTGTGAAAAATATACAAATCAACTAATTATTTCTCCAATAAGCATTTAAAGGCCATGATATTATATGACTAAACATAAGTAGGAATCCTGTGGATTCTTTAGGTACAATTCCAAATGATTAATGAAAATGTCATTGCTACCGGATGTGGTGACTCACGCCTTTGATCTCAGCACTTGAGAGATGGAGGTAGGTGGATCACTGAGTTCGAGGCCATACTGAGACTAATTCCAGGTTACCCTGGCTAGAGCAAGACCCTATTTTGAAAAACCAAAAGAAAGCCATTGCCTTCCTTCTCCATCTTCTAGGTTAAGATATCACGTTCTATTACTGAATTTAAAAAAAAAAGTTCTGATTTTAATTTTACATTGCTGACTATGTGATAAAAAAACTAACACCACATCTATAACTTCAGGTTTTCTTAGAAACTAACAGCACAAGAGATATTACATCCTAAAAATATCTACTTATCAAGTACTTAAGATAATGAAAGTAAGAAGTATAACCTCACACATGGTTATTTAGTCTGCTATGTTAAATAAAAATCACAAAAATCTGACTGTAATTGCAACTATAAACAAGAGAACAAAGCCATACTCTCATGGGATGATTTCAGAAGCGTACACAGCTTTGCCTACAGAGAACAACCAGAGTTTTGACTATGACTTCCTGTGCTTCACTTTCTAAATTATGTATTGTAAGATACACCTTAGATTTTAAGAGCTACATAACATTGCATTACTGCTTTCATATTCATTTTATACTTAAAATTCACACTTGAACAACCGAGTATGGCATTACATTAAATAACCTATGTCACTAAATCAATTCTGTCTGTTTCTAATACATTTTTAAAAGTGATGCTGAGTCAGTACACGTGTCCTTTAATTTAAAGAAAGCCCAAAGGCCAAGAGTTTGATTCACCAAGACTGCACGTGATCTATACGGTAGACCAAAAATATATCTTCAAATACTTTTGGGGCTAGATCTTAGATGTTCCCTCAAAGTCTCCTATGACAAAGGATTGATAGCTAGCACAGGTGCTACTTAGACACGGCAGGACATTTAGGAGCGGAGGCCTGGCAGCGATAAGTCAGATCATTAAGACATGATACAAAGGCAACAGTCGAGACTCTAGCTCCTTACTATTTCTCTGCTCCCCAGCTGCCACAAAGTTGGAAACTATAATTGGTCACATATCACCCAAGATGCTTTCCCTCACCTGAAGCCCTCAGGGGCTGAGCCAAGTGACCGTGGGCTAAAACCTCCGCAAACCAAACCTCTGAAATAAAATAAACTTTCTGCTCCTGTGAGTTGGTTTTCCTGGGATATTTTGCTGTAGTGATAGTTCCTAACACAGACACTCTTTCCTTCCAGAAATATTAGTGGAGGTATGCATTTGAAGCAACATAAAACTCTAATCCAACTATACTAAGTGGTAAAGAGAATATGCAGGTTTGTACAACTTGAAAGGACCCAGATAGCTGGTGACTCATCTCTACCATGTCACAAAAATTCTACATCCTTCTCCATTGCTACACTTCAGAATAAAATTCCATCCTAATCAAAGAGTCCCTTTCTGGTTTACCTAACAGTAGTAGAAAGATAGTTGTCCTATTAATGGGAGTTCCCTCCCCCAAGACCAGCAAGTATTTTTAAACCTCTCTCCAAAAGTTAACATAAGCTGATTGACAAGGTTATCAGAGATCACCAACTGCATTTGAGAGCTTAGGACTAGAATGTGAATCCTACATAAACTGCGTGGCAGGGGGGAACAAAATCAGAAATTTTAAGAACAAGAAAATATATATATGACAGCAACATAATCAACAAATACCCATTTTTTAACCTCAGGCATAAACACAATGGGACGAATTCTAATGGGAATTTTAATTAACATCTTAGCATGAGGAAAAACATGCCCATAAGGGAGAATGAATACACTTCATGAAAAAAAAAAATTAACTTTGTACTACTACGGATATCTTCGCTGCCACTCTCCTCTCCTCTCTCACACGTCTTGTATCAGTGAAAATAGGACACTCGTAGTCAAGTGCTTCTTGTTCTCAGTGTCAAAGAATGGACGACTGAGTGGCTACTGAGTCAAAGAGCGGAGGAAATACTGACATGTGCCTGTAAGAGAACTCGGGGTTGGGAAGGAGAAAGAAGCTGCCTTCCCTTGAGGGGGGGTACAGTTAGGGTAACTGGTCCCCTGAAAGTCAAAAGAGGCAGGAGAGTCTGCACTTGCTAGAAATCAAAGATGATCTGACTGCTTATCTCTTGCCTAGTTCCTTAGACCTGTTTCCCAACAACCAGGACCCCTCCTGGGAGACAGGTCTTTCTTAGGATTTAAACATTGCGGTGGGTCAAGTTCAACCCCCAGAACTTGGTGTCAGGACTAGCCTCTTCCTGATACGGTCCCTAGCCCTAACCAACCAACTGTCTCTCTGGTTCACCTGAGCAGGAAGACAGCCCACCACTGTGAGGTTATAAATACCTTTACAAGGGAAGGACAGGCTGTCTGAGCACTTGGGAACAGCCAACTGTGGGTAAGTTTTTCCCTGGCTGGGCCTGGTCTAGCTGAGCCCAAGAGAGGGCCCCCTAGGCCTTACTCTCTGTGTGGGTTCTTTATCCCCTCCCCCCTCCAGCTCCCCATATTGCAGGAGTTCTTTCAACTTTATTTTGTCTCTTTTCTTCCCACCATTTTTCCAGGCCCTCCATGTGGGATCTCTAGCCACACGGGTGCCTTTCCTCGGCTCTGTTCTTCCCTCAATAAATATAATAATTTAATAATTATCCTTCTCAATCTTTTTTATTCAATTCTTTTGTTAAAATTAGAAATGTACCTAGGGTTTGGTGTTTAAGGACTTTCCTGGACCCCTAGCACCCTGTTACATTCTCTGCATTAATCTGCTCATCTGTCCATGTCTGGCATAGTTCTCTCTGACCGAAGAGAGGTTACGTTCCAGATGTCAATGGCTATATGGTGTTGCTTGCACTCTAGTTAAATTGGAGTGTGGTTTCTGTCCCACAAATGCTGGCCCTTCTGAGTAGAGCTGTGCAAAAACATTCGTTATTCATGATTTGTTTTTGTTGTTGTTGTTGTTTTTGTTATTGTCTCTCTCTCTCTTTTTTTTTTTTTTTTGAAACAGGTTCTCATGTATCTCAAGGTGGCCTCAGACTCATCATGTTTTCAAGGACGAACTTGAACTCCAGGTTCTCCTGCCTCCCCCTCTTGAGTATTTAGACTCCAGACATGTGACACCATTCCTGGCTCAGGGGGTCAAACCTAAGAAGTATCCATGCTAGGCAAGTGTTCTACCAGCTGAGATACACCTTGAGCCCTATTTCCTTTATTCAAATTTAAAAGATCATTTGCTAAGTTAACTCTACCCATAATTCCCATCTCTGTCATTTAGCATATAACCTATCAGTGGAGTAGCTAAGGTAGAAGACTATACCAGCATTGCCTTTATTTCAGAGATGACAGAGAATACCTAGAAAGCCTCATTTATTATTTCTTACTATTTTTATTTACTTATGAGTGGAGGGGTAGAGATAGGGGCACCAGGGCATCTTTCTGCTGCAAAAAAAATCCATGCAAATGCATGTGCCACTTTGTGCATCTGGCTTTACATGGGTACTGGAGAATTGAACCCCAGGCTGGCAGGCTTTGCAAACAAGTACCTTTAACCACTGTACTAGCTCACTAGCCTGAAAAGCCTTATTTAGAGTGCAAGTTTTAGTCAAGTTGTCCCAACCAACTAGCATAAGGTCTCCAGTCCAAGCACGGTATGTAAAGGTAATAACTACGAGTTTAGATATTAATAAAAGTGTGTGTTGTCTACTCTCCTGTCATTATTGTGAATGTAGTCGCTCACTTAACAAACCCAACAGGAGTAAGAATGCATGGGAGAAGCTCAACTGTAGCCCACAGACAGAGGAGGAACTAGCATGCCGGACTGGGTGGGCAGAGGGAAACAAAGAAGACGGAGTCTAAAGGAGGAAGTGTTTGGGAGCACTGGGAAAAGTAAATGGTGGTGCTGGAAGGGCGAAAACAGGAAACATGAGAACAAATTGTGTTATGTTAGGTTGACAATTTTGCTATGGCTGTATTAAATTCAATAACTCTCCAGCGGCACAATTTTAAGAAGACATGACTCATCGAAAGCCAACTAAAAGGTGGATAAGACTTTTCCTCCAGGCGTTGGCAGTCAAGCTTATTTCTAATCAACTATTCCAGTAAGAATCACTAAGTGACAATGACCAGGCAAGGGAAAAAAAAAAAATCTGTAAGCATTCTTCAGAAAAGGCCTGCAGTGGCTGTCACACTCCCCATCACTCTGGCACCAAAGTCGCATTGTCTCAGACGCTCAGGTGTTGAGTACCTGCAGCTTTCAAATGAGCCATTGTCCAAGATGTTTCATCTACTAAAAAGAATCATCTCAACTTAGGCCTCTTGGAGGAGGGGAAGCCTGCTTCCCAATAAACCCACAGGGTCACTTAGCTAAATTAAAAAAAAAAAAGGAGAAAAATAAAATAAAATAAATTAAGGGTACAGCATCTGCATCCCCTGGCATTTCAAGCCAAGAGCTCTCCCAACAGCAAAGCACCAGGATGGTGGCCTGAGGCCGGCAACAGCTGTATTGTAGGTCAACTCCTCCTTCTGCCATATGCTTCCTCCAGTCCCCTAGACACTGATTCCTTATAAACACACACGGAAGTCTCTTGCATAAAATTCTGCATCTCAAGAGTCTGTGTGAGGACTGGGGAGATAAGCTACCAGTAAAGTGCTTGAGACCCCAGTTCGCCCTCCAACATCCATGTAAAAATGCCAGGCTTGGTAGCACCAGCACTGCAGAGGCAGAAACAGGTGGCTCTCTGGGGCTTGCTAGCCAGCCAGTCTATCTTAAGAGCTGAGCACCAGTGAGAAGTGTTGTCTCAAAAAATGGTGGACATGGGTCTTGAGAGATGGCTCAGTGGTTAAGGTGCTTGCCTACAAAACCTAACGACCTAAGTTCAGTTCCCAGGTACTCTAGTGCCCATGTAAAGCCAGAGGCACACTGGCTCATGTAACTGGAGTTCGTTTGCAGTGGCTAGAGGTCTTCCCATGCCCATTTCTCTCTCTCTCTCTTTCTCTGTCTCTCCCTACTTGCAAATACATAAATACATAAATGCATAAATATGTAAATAATTTGAAAAAGCAGGTGGATAGTTCAGAAACCCTAAGCATCAAACAGGAAGGAAAAATATACAAATATTTCCAAGTTCTGACACTTTTTCCATTTGCTTCTCTTTGTATAAGTTCACTTCACCACAATTGAAACAACACCTGAGCTTACAGGTGACTTCTATCTGACTCTTCCTCAGTTCCCTAAATGTAGGACACGTGTGTGAAGCTCAGTAGTGTGAGGCCCTGGATTCCAAAGTACTCCTTCAACACCAAGGGCAGAGGAAACAGGAACATACAGGAGTCATCACAGTGGTCCTGGGATTCCAGCCCTGCTCAGTCTTCTCCTGCTGGGGCCACACATCGGGCATCAGAAATGGATGTGGAGCTAGCCTTGTGGAGACTACCTTGTATAAGTCAGCCCCCTGGAATAATTCCTGATGTATACGGAACTGAGGATCTAGAGAGAGAGGTCTTGAGGGATAACCCTTTGTGAGGCTCTGCTTTACCCCTTGGGACACTTGCCGCCTCCCAATCAGTGGTTGAGAAATCCTGAAGACAAGAGCAAAGCCAAGGCTAAGGAGCTAAAGGGCTGAGTGACGCTTCTGGATTGCTCATAGCTCCTGCAGGGAAATATTTTGCTCCATGAACAGTAATAGGAGAGAGGGCCTGATAAACACGCCATGGAGATTGTTAAAAATAACAGGTCACTGTAAACAGAACAGATTTCAGGAATAACGACCAACCTTTAGTTAGAGGGGCTTTTAATTAGGTGCATGTCATCTTCCCTGAGTCTCAGTGTTCGCAGAGAAATATTAATTAGGGGAAGAAAAACCACACACACACACACACACACACACGGGTTTGGGGAGATGGCTCAGTGGGTAAAGTGCTTCCTGCCAAGCATAAATGTCTGCGTTCAGACCTCACAGCCATAGGAAGCCCAATGCCGTGGCAGGCATCTGTAAGCTCAGCTTGCCTAGAGCAAGGAAGGAAGGTGGAAACAGAGGAAGCCATGGCAGTTCCCAGGCCAGCGAACCTGGCAACATGCCCCCGGTGCGTCAAAGGCCTGCCGCAGTCAAGGTGGAAGGTGGGGACACAGCTCAGACTGTCCTCTGACCTCCACACAAGTGCCGAAGCATGACCTCCCGCACTCGCCCCTTCCCCCTCCCCCCCAAAAAGAACAGGCATTTAAATTAAAAGGTTAGCACCAAGAAACCAAGAGAAAGAATAATTAAAACAGGAAGAATAACATTTGCATAGGACATGACAGCGCTTTTAATATGAGTCTAGACATTTTTGAAAAATCGTAGAAATCTGTATCTCAGAGACACATTTTTGGCACATACATGTATAACTCGGGAGGACATTTTGCTAAGTGACATAAGCCAGCCACATGTAGAAACATTGCATGACTTCGTTGATACGGAGTATCCACAACAACCAGACACAAGAGGAGAGCTGTGGCTGCCAGAGGCTGGGTGGAGCATGAAGTGTGGAATCGCTGTTTAGGAAATGCCTTTGTGCTTATGGTTAAACACCACATTGTGAATCTAAAGACATAGAGATCATGTTGGGTGTCCTTATCACAACTGTATTTTTTTATAGACTCAAGATGTAAAATAAGCCTCAACAGGAAAAACATTTAAGAGCACTTACGTGAAAACGAAGACAAAAGAATTTGAAAACAAGCAGAGTAAAGATGACTTAACTTCAACAGGCAGTCCAGAGCATTAAGACACTGCATGATATAAACCACAAAAACCAAATGGGAAAGAATCTCAACTACTGAAAGAAAACAGCCACCACATTAGCATAGTGGGCATAGTGGAAATATAGTAAAATGAAATTATTTCAAACAAAAAAAAAAAAGCCACAAAGATTATCTACAGTACAACACCTTGTAAGGAACGGTTACCAGACCTCTTCAGGAAGTGGAAAGAATCACACGTAGAAACTCAGAAATGCAAGAAGGAGATACCAACCACACCTGGGTAAATAGACAAGTCTAGCCGAAAATTACTTTACTGAGTGAGGGGAAAAGTGTCTGTGGTCTTGAGTAGAGGCAGAAAACTGCCAACTTGCAAGTGCTGATGTAGGATCAGCTGCATCATTACAGTGCCCAGTGGAGGAGACTTTAAAGTCAGATGTGTCAATCAAGGGAGAAACATTTATACTTTCTAAACATAAGAGGATCCACTTATGAGCTGGAGAGATGGCTCAGCATTAGGCTTGCCTGCAAGGCCTATTGACTGGGGTTTGATTCCCCAGTAACCATGTAAAGCCAGATGCACAAAGTAGCATATGCATCTGGAGTTCGTTTGCAGTGGCTGGAGGTCCTGGTATTCCCATTCTCTCTCTTTCTCTCTCTCTGTGTGTGTGTGTGTGTGTGTGTGTGTGTTTCTGTCTGTCTGTCTATCTCTGCTTGAAAATAACTAAATAAAAATATTCTTTAAAGAAGTCCACTTGGGCTGGAGAGGTGGCTTAGAAGTTAAGGCACTTGTCTACAAAGCCAAAGGACCCAGGTTGGATTCCTAAGGACCCACATAAGCCAGATGCACAAGGTGGTGCATCTATCTGGAGATCGTTTGCAGAGGGTGAAGGCCCTGGTGCCCCCATTCTTCCTCTCTTTCTCTTTCTCCCTCAATAAACAAATAAAGCTAAACTAAAAAAAAAAAAAAAGAAAAGGAGTCCACTCACGACATGGTTCCCAAACACAAGGCACAAGTTGACAGATCTGAAATGAGAGATATGAAAATCCACACTTACACTGAGAGGTCTTTTTATCAGACTTGTCTCAGTAACTTATGGAACAAAGCAATAATAAAAATAAAGAAGAGCTGAGCTGTTGGCATATATAGAACACCTGAATTGCAAGCTTTCTTCCTTCACACATGCAGGCAACATTTACCAAGGCAGACCATACATTGTCAGCATCTTTCAGAACCAAAGGTGCAAAGAGCTTTAAAATAAAATGTAAATCAAATCTGGCCATATATGAAAAGGGTTATTCATCATAATCCAGTTGGCTTTATTCCAGTACCACAAGCCATACAAGGTCAGATTATCAGTTGAAAAAATGAGCCAATAACTATGTTAACAGAATAAAGAAAAATGCATGAGTTTCTCAGGTACAGAAAAATTTATATAGGGACACCAACTCAAAAAAATTAAAACTTATTGTACACTAGAAATAGAAGAGTTCTGGGGCTGGAGAGATGGCTTAGCAGTTAAGCACTTGCCTGTGAAGCCTAAGGACCCCGGTTCAAGGCGCGATTCCCCAGGACCCACGTTAGCCAGATGCACAAGGGGGCGCACGCGTCTGGAGTTCATTTGCAGTGGCTAGAAGCCCTGGCATGCCCACTCTCCTCTCTCTTTCTCTCCCTCTTTCTCTCTCTGTCTGTCGTGCTCAAATAAATAAATAAAAATTTAAAAAAAAAAAGAAATAGAAGAGTTCTTCCTTTATCAGATAGTTACCAATAAAATATTATAAAATAAATCAAATTAACAGTCAAGTATTGAATGATGTCCCTCTATGGTTGGAAATAATATAAGAATGCCTGGAAATAATACAAAATTTTTTACTGTTATCAGATTGCATGCCTATACAAGGAGAAAAATCAAAGTATCTTTAGATAAAGAAAAATAACATTTCTATAATTATGTGGATATAACAAGGGCATTGGCTTGGAAAATCAATGTAAAAATCAATATAATTATTTCAGAAAAAATAGGAAATCAAAATTTAAGAAGCAAAAACGTTGCAAGGAAAGTTTAGGCCATGATATTGTAGTAGGAGCCTCAAATTTGCAGAGATAACAATTCTTTCAGAATTGTGCCACATTACAGTGACATTCCAATCAGAGCTTCAGCATTTATTATGAATAAACATATATCAACATTCACCCTGATTTAAAAAGTGAAGTGAGTATGATATTCATGGGGAAATGACATGGACAGTAGTACAAAATAAAAAGACTAATGTAGACCTACCCATCTATATATAAGAGGATAAAGATGACATCTCAAAATAAAATTGGCACAAATCCAAACAAAAATTAAATGATATCCTTAAAAGCACTCATGGGGGTGAGGAGATTGCTCAGTGGTTAAAGGTGCTTGCTTGCATTGCCTGACGGCCTGGGTTTGATTCCCTAGTATCCACATGTAGCCAGATGCACAGAGTGGCACATGCATCTGGAGTTTGTTTGAAGTGGCAAGAGCACTGGCACACGAACACTCTCCCTTCTTTCTATCTGATGTCCTCTCCGTCTCAAATAAATACAAATATTTTACAGCAGTCACGGCAGTGCAGTTAGACAGTGGAATGAACACTTGTCATGTTCATCTTGACTGTCGACTCACTCGGTCGGATCTGGAGCCAACGCAGGGACGCGGGGTCTGGGCGGGTCTTTGAAGGCATTTCTAGGAAGGATGAACTGCAGGGGAAGGTCTTTCCCCAGAGCAGGAAACAGCTATGAGAGACCCCAGCTCCTCAGCCTAGGAGGGCGGCTGGCGAGGCACGGGGAGTTGAAAGACTCTCCTCGGAAGCACGCTTTACTCTGGGAAAGGCCACTGTGGCATATGTTATTTAGAGAAAAGCAGGCTACACAGTAGAGTTAAGCAGAAATGAGTGCCAGTCATAACAAAGGTGGCAAGATGCCAAGAAGAAGAAAAAAAAAAAAAAACCTTATGTAATTTGTTTACAGCATATGCTCTCTGCTGACTCATTTCATGCTGGATATCCTGCCAGAGCCCTCTTGGCCAGTACCCTGTGTTTACATTTGCTTCATGTTGTCTAACACACTTCAGGCCTTGATGTCTCCCCTACAACCTGTACGAAAGCAGCCCACGTAGAAAGAGTCCTATTGGCATTTTTCTGGTGAGTGCCTCCGGCCTGTTGTTACCTGCTGCTGCTGCCCCCACCGTCCTTGGCTGGCATCATACGCTGCCTTCCCTGGGTTCCAGTGTGGATTGAAAACCAGTGACTCTCCAAAACCTACCCGGCTTCCAGGGGCCAGACTGGCACTGCCAAGGCATGCAGCTCCGTGCACTGAGCAGCTACACGTAATCCGTTGGAACTAAAGGAAGACTGAAAAATTTTAGTGGATTAAATTTGTGATTTCCAATTTGACATAAATTGGATGAAAAAATGAACCAGAGTAGGAAAATGTGTTTGTGGAGCTTATGACTTTTAAGAGGGCTCACAGTTGAAATCCACATAGATGAAGATTGCAAAATAGAAGTGTAATTCAAAGGAAGAAGCAGGTGAGGAAGAGAGGATGAACCCCAACAGAAAAGTCACCAGGGAACCGAAGCCGTGTTTCTAAAGAAAACAAGAACTCCAAATGGCCAATAAACATTTATAAAATGACCAAATTCATCAGCCATCTGGATTGAACACAAACTAAAATCCAAAAGAGAGGTCTAGGGAGATAATTCAGTTGGGATAGTGCATGTCTTGTAAGCATTAGGACCTGAGTTCAATCTCTAGCACCCACATTTGAAAATAAACACATAAACAAAGCCAGGAAGAGTGGCGTGCATTCGTAATCCCTGTGCTCGGGAGGCAAAGATGGGCAGATAGTGGGGCTCACTGGACAGTCAATCTAGCCTACATGGAATGTTCCAGGGCACTGAGAGACCATGTCTCAAAAGAAGGTGGAAGGAGAAGAGAAACACCTTGATGTCATCTTCTGACCTCTTGTTACTCACCCAATCCACACACACACACACATGTCATATACATAAACATGAAAAGTACAGTAAAAAAAAAGAAAAGGCAAGGGATGTTCTGTTTTCCCCAGATTCTACACGCAGCAGAAATGTGTACACACGTGCACTAGAGACTCATTTAAAAATGTTCACAGCAGGGCTGTCATTAAGAGTTCCAAACTAGAAACAAACCTAGTGTGTAGCAATAGGCTGGATAATTACCTAGGGTGGCATACTGATAGAAGTGTAATCCAACATAGGTATTAAAATAAATGAATCTGTGTGCCACACTGAGGATGAGTCTCACCCACATAGCTTTAAACAAAAGAAGCCAGTCATAAGAGAATATTGCTCCAAGACTCCACTGAAATGAAATTCAAAACCAGGTGAGGTGTACTGGCATGCACCTATGCGCGTACATCTAAGTTCTTGAGTGGCTGAGATGGGAGGGTCACTTAAGCCCATGACTTCAAGACCCTATTTCAAGTCTAAAAACAAACAAACAAACAACAAAATAGATGAAACTAATCCGTGACAATACAAATGGAGATGATGCATACAACGTAGGAAAATAAGGACAGAGCAGTGCAAGGGAGGAAACAAGCAGGAGCCGGAGTGACTTCTGTCTTGGTCCTAGTGATTGCACACATAAGCTCACTGTGGGAAACCTGACCAAGACTTCAAAGATGACGTGAGTACTCTTGTATATTCAAATACCTTCTGTTTTTACTTTTTATTGCTTCCATTGTTGACATTCTCATACGTGTATATAATGTATTTTGATCTTATTCCCTACAGTTATCTCTCTTATTTCCCTCCCCTTCCCATCAACACTCTCCTTCCACCCCCTATTAATACCCACTTTACCTTCACGCCTTTCTCTTTGAACCCACTGGCTTAAATTAGAATTGTCTGCATGCTCATGGATGGAAGGTTATTTACTGTGGAAAGAGCAACTTCCCAATGGCTACACCACTCCCACAGCCATTAGCTGCTCTGAGAAGTGCGGAGTCTCGTGCATCCTCCCCCGTCAATGGCATAGCGTTGACAGCCTCCATCTTAGGCTGGAAACAAAGCTCCTATGAGTTCATGATTTTATTTATCTTTTCAAGAAAAGGCAAGCTCTTGTTAGGGCCCAACAGTTCTCCTAGAAGTCCTATCAGCAGAGCTCCCTGGCTCTGGAAATGTTCTACCCCAAAACGAAATGGCAGCATAACCCAGGTCTTCCTCTCTCTGCCTCTGCTCCTCGAGGCTCTCCCTTCATTCTCTCCTCTCCCTGGCCTGTTTGACAGTGAAGAGGAGTCAGAGTAGTGTAAGTGGGGTTAACACTGTTGATGCCTGAGGGTTTGATTACAGATTTGAGATCCTACGTTTGTACTAGGTTTGTAGTGTTCTCCATGGACATTACCATAAAGCTGATACCTTTTGTCTATTCGAAAAGGCACAGGGCATTTCTTATGATCAAAGGTATCCATTTGCTATCTCTTATTAATTACTTCCTTACATGATCTCTGGATCATAAATGGAAAATTGCATCCCAAAGTAAGCAGATACTAATTGTAAATTTAAACTCTTCCATAGTGAGAACATGTGCTGACCATTGGAGAAATAAAGCCACCTGATTATTTTCTCCCCCACAGAGACTCCAGGTGACAGCGAGGAAACCGAGAGGTACTTCTAATGTTCCAAAGCAATTTTCTAAAGCCAGAATCATCCTTTTACACACCTGCAAAAGATTCCAGAACCCATGGGGGAGTAAACATTTATTTCAAAAATAAACTTTAAAGTTTGGAAATAATAAAAGACAAGCTGTTTTCTTGTATATGAGAATGTGGCACCACAGTAGCAGAGGAGGTGTAATTAGACTTTCAAAAAGCAGCAATAGCAGGTGACAAGGAACTCAGAGACTTTCGACAAGCACACAGCTAAACAAGTGTTATTTGCATCCATTAAACACCAGATAAACACAGGACCAGCGATCAGAAACAAGGGCTCTCACTCCAGTCTAACCACTGATGTGGACTTTCTTCCCTCATAATGGGAGTCAGAACTGACTCCTGCTCAGTCATGAGAAACAAACAACCAAGACAAAAAAATTCTTCCAAAGGAAGTAACTAGAAACTGTCATTGTAGGGGCTGAGGATGTGGCTCAGTTGATAGACTGCTTGCCTAGCATGCATATAGCCCTGGGTTTCAATCCCCAGCCTCACATAATCAAGGCATGGCGGTGCACACCTGCAATCCCAACACTCAGGAGGGAGACTGAAGGGGATGAGAACTGAAGATCCTCCTTGGCTATATAGCAGGTTCAAAGCTAGCCTGAGCCATAAGATAGATATATATATATATATATATATATATATATATATATATATATAATATTATATATATTATATATATATATATATATATAATATTATATATATTATATATATGATATATATATATATATATATATATATAATATTCCTCTTTCATTTGTCTCTCTTTCTTCTTGTTTTTCTCCCCTGTGGACCTCTTCTACTAATCCTTTACTGGCCACACTATGTGACTTTAACTGACTGTATAGTGTGTATTTTTGCATTTCTCTCTGAAATCTCAACTAAATTAAGTTACTTTTTCTTGTTTTTGACCCAAAATTGATTCCGTTTCAATGAGTCATTTGTTCATACAGAAAAATATATATTTTTTCTTTCTATGGTCTAAAGGAATCTTCTCTGGGTTTATCAGAATAAGAGAGTCAATTTGTTAGTGAACAATATTTCAGGGTCACAAGCAACCAGCCTGCTAGTGATTTTCCTTTCAGGGACATTGAACCGAATCTTACCTCATTTCTTTCAGCTGCCCCGTGTTCTACCCTTGGGTGAATATGTATGTAAAATGCCTCCACTCTCTGTCCACTTTCTGAATGTTAAATGAGATCCTAGGATCACTGATCAATGTTAATCAATCAATAAGTACTTTCTTAGCATTCACAATATGTATAGCTTGTATCAAATCTTTGGGAAACTGTACCTAGATAAAATATGGTTCTTATTTCAAACATTTTATACTACTTTCAAACTGGGAAAGAAATATATATGTGTGTGCCTATCTATCTATCTATATATATACATATATATATATATACACATATATTCTTTTAGAAATATATGTCTATATCATCTTATAGATAAGTAAATAAGACTTCATTCACCTTATAATTTATTTTGAAAAATGGTAATCATATAATTATTGTACATCCTGTGATACTATAGCACATGTGTACAGTGTAGAATGACTCAGACTAATAAATATATTCATAGACTTAAATCAGAATTCCTTCCTCCTATCTAAATGAAAGTTTATACCTTCTGAAGCTCCATTCTTTTTCCTTCAACAAATAGAGAGAGACTTTTGGTAAATACTGTTAGAGGGGTGAAGATAACAATAAAATTGAAAGAACACTTGCCTGTAGGATTTGTGTTCTAAAAAAAAAAAAAGATATAAGGAATTGTTCTAAATCTTCCATTTCATTTCTCAACTTACAACGAGCTCCTGAAGAACTCAACTATTAACCTAAATTAACAATATATGTTAACTCACAATGTAATAAGAGATAAATCATTATTAAATCCTAATGTGTAACCAATGAGTTTGGAAGGAACATTTGAAAGAATACTGTTTTCCAGTTTAGTTAAGGTATTTGTTGAAATAAATTAATGTCACATCTTAACTGTCTGAACCAATTTTTTTAAACTACACAAATACAGGAAAATAGAAGTAGGAGGAGGAAAAGAACTTCATCCTTTATTAGTATTATTGACTCCAATGCTTGCTCTATGACACTGGATTTGTCCAGGTAACTTTAACCATAAACTCTTAGAAGTGGTTGAATTATCTCTTCAATTTTGCTACTATTAGTATTTAACTGACACTCGAGGACAAAATGGGGTTATGTCAACTTTAATAAGGCTTACCTAAAACAAGTGCTCCTTCTATAAGCTCCAGTCCTCAGATATATGCCAACCTGGAGAGTAGAATAAAGACACAATCACACTTGGCTCTAAAACAAAATTATCAGATGTCTACAGTTTGATCACGTTAAGTGAAAAGATATTTCTATGTGTGGGGGATGTATTGGAGCAGGTTGGTCCTGAAATGTCTGAAGCATCAGCTGTTTATAGACGGACTTCTGTACATGAACCACTGAGAAACTGACCAATGTGCAATAATGACATGCAAATAGATTTCTAAGCACTCAGGCAAAGGAAACAAACAGCCTGAGACCCATTTACTGCAAAGGATTATCACTATGATAGACACCTTGTCATTTCCTGTCAAGGAAAAGAAGTGGATAAAATGGAGCTCAACTCACAGGGCACTCTGGGTGGAACCGAGCTCAGAACCACCCGCACTGCAAAGCTCAAAGTGGAGGCTTCTTTCTAATGGATCTGGTGGTCTGAGAAAGACTGAGGACACTTACCCACCCCAGAGAGCCCCAGAGAGCCGCCTCTTTCTAAAGCATCTACATTCTAGACAGGCCACCTTATGTTATTTTGTATTGCCACAGCACACTTGTGAAGGTCAGAAGAGAATTTTTGAGTTAGTCCTTTACTATTTCTCTCATTAGAGGCTGGTTTTCACTCAGTCTTGCTCTGCTATTGCTCTTTTTTGTTGTTGTTATTATTGAGAACTTAAATATATGAACATATTTCAAACTGATCATATTCCCACCCAGTTATCTTCTTATGTCCCTTCTCCCTCACTCCCATTCCACAGTGGATCCTCCTCAGTGGGGTTTTTGGTATTCACAGTGGGGTTCATGAATACACTAGTCAGTTTCTGTGGGCAGGGGGAGCAATGTCTGAGAGTACATCTTCCCACACTGTGGCTCTTATATTCTTCTACAGCCCCTCTTTCACAATGTTCCCTGAGCCATGGAAGGCATGAGTTTCCTTTAGTATTGAGCTCTCAGCAGCCTCTGATTATCTGCTTTGATGAATTTTGAGTCTCCTCCACATCTCCCACCATCTACCCAGAGAAGGTTCACGGGCTAGCTGTGAGAGCAGCATTCATATTAAATCTACCACTTCCTCTGTAACGTTTCCTGGGCTCTGGCAGGTATCAGAGAGAGGACTTGCTGCACCCACCTGGAGCTTCTGGGAAATTCTCATGTCTCCAACTGCTATGTCACTATCCGAGTGCTAGGATTACAGGAGCTCAACACGATTGCAGGAAATTTTTTACATGGAGTATAAGGAGTGAACTCAGATACTCAGATTTGAGGAGCAATGATTATACCTCCTGAGCCATCAACCCAGCCCTTAGACAAAATACAATTGCAACAGCAAAACCACTGACTTAAATTTGACTTGCCAAAGTAATGTGTCATGTTAAGTCTTTCTCAGTGACTTAAAAATAGATGCTCTACCCACCAGGAGTGATGGTATACACAAGTAATTTAGCACTTGGGAAGTAGAGGGAGGCTCAGTAGCAGTTCAAGGCCACCAGGAATTACATGAGACCCTATTTTAAAACACACACACACACACACAGAGAGAGAGAGAGAGAGAGAGAGAGAGAGAGAGAGAATGAATGAGAGAGACAGAACAACAGAGAGAAATGAACTAGATTTAATTCCTCTCTCAATATCTTTGTTCCACCTCTTCAATGTAAACTTCTCCTTATTTTCACTCTTCCCTTGATAGCTTAGCTTCCACATCTCACTGAGCCACACAATTATAGGCTGAAAGTTCCACAAAGTCTTCTGCTTGTAGAACTCAAGTTTCAGGTCCCATGGGACCTTTGGGGCCTGACTTGACACGGTGTCTTATGCAATCTCTGGGGCAAAGGAGGTGGGATGAGTGCATTGACTTCAGACAGCTCTCAGTTTAGGTGCTGACTGTGGGCTTCATCCCCCTAAACTACACCACTGGGAAACGGGATATTGAGTAAAGTGTGAGAAGGCTAGATTCTGAGGGAGCGTCCAAGAAAAACTTCAGTCACAACAAACACTAATTGTATGTTTAGGAATGCCAGGCACTGTGGTAAGTGTTGGGACTGGGGAGAGACTTGGAATGAGAATCAGGAAATGTACATGATAAAGATGAATATGTTGTATCCACTGTTCTCAAGAGACTTAGTGTTTAGATAGGCAGGAGTGTATTATGTCCATGGGAAATCCCGTAGATAGAGTTGGCAAACATGACTCATACAGCCTTACTGGAGGTGTCTGGAGGGCAATTTGGCAGGCAATTTTGATGCCCCTCCTATCTCGTGCCAGGCCGTAGCTTCCCCATCCTCTGCAAACACCACATGGCAGGCTCTGATAGACTAGGAAGCTTCTTGTCTCTTGCAAAGTTGTAGGAAAGTGGAGGAAAAGGAAAACATTGTCATTTTAAATTATTAAGGGTTTTATGAAACCAGCCATTGCCGAGGATAATAGTATTCATTAATTTAAATCATTTTCTGTGTTTTTCTTACATAGTTTTCCTTAAATTTAATTTTAAGCATCTGTCATTTTTCTCTCCACCATGACTTTTCTGTCTCCCCTCCTGGTGATGGCATTTTTAAGCAATGACAAAATGACATTAAAAATTCAATCAAAATGTCTATTTTTTTATCACTCTGACTAGTTTGATGAATTAACTCAAAAGAATTTTTTTCTCTCAGCATGTGGTAAAAACGTTCAAACCTATCATCATGACTCACAAAGTTTCTCTTAAAATGTCAATCATGATTACACTTTATATGGTTACATTTTCTGTGGCCAGACCACAATTTAAGTATGTAGTTACCTTATGAATTGCCAAAACTTGCTTATTTTAAAGAACATTTAATATGATAACAAAAGCCAAACAGGAAAGACAAATTTGGATAAGTGGAATGACATCAAACTAAACAGTTCCTCACAGCCAATGAAATAGTCAACAGAGTGAAAAGAAAACCTGTGACTAGATAAAAATATTTGAAAATCATATATTTAGTAAGAGGCCAATATCTAATACATACAATGAACTATTGTAATTCAGCATAAATAACAATAGTAATAATTTTGAAATGGACAAAAATGAATAGATGTTTCTTTAAAAACATACATGTAAGTTGTCCATGAAAAAATATTCCATATCACTGATCATCATGGGAATGTGAAACCAAACCACATTTAGATATCACCTCCTACCTATGAGAATAACTATGATTAAAAGTTAGTATTGTTGGACTAGAGAGATGTCTTAGCTGTTAAGGTATTTGCCCATGGAGCCAAAGGACCCAAGTTCGATTCCCCAGGACCCACATAAGCCAGATGTACAGGGGCACATGTGAGTCTGGAGTTCCTTTGCAGTGGCCACAGGCCCTGGCGGGCCCATTCTCTCTGTGTCTCCTCTATTCTCTCTCTCTCTCTCTCTTTCTCTCTCTCTCCCCTTGCAAATAAATAAATAAAATTTAAAAAACATTATTGTTGATCATAAGAAATTATAACTTTTGTACATTGTTAGTAAGACTATAAATGGTAGAATCATTATGTGCAACCATATCGTAGTTCCCAAAAAGGAAAGACAGACTTGCCCCATGATACCATGAGCTCACTTCTGAGTATATTTCTGAGACAGTTCAAATCAGGATCCTGAAGACATACGGCATCCCAATGGTCCATTACAATATTATTTGCAATAGACAAGATGTATACACAAGAACTTTCAAGGATAAATTAACAACATTGCAAAAGTGATAGAAACAAAATGGCATAGCAGCTAGCCTCAAAAATAATATCCTAGCTTTTAAAACAACAGAGATGAATCTGGAGAGCACTATGCTAAGAGAAAAGCCAGTCAGAGCAGCAGAAGTCCTGCAATAGCTCCCCTGTGTGATGTATGTAAACTACTCAAATGTACAGAATGGTGGTTTTCAGGGGCTAGGTGGAAGAGGAATGAACTGCATGATATTCAATGAACATGACATTTCAGTTATGCAAGATGGACCATTCCAGAAATCTTACTCCATCTGCTGTTCAGCACTGTGCCTGTAATTAAAAAGACAGCACTATAAGCTTAAATATTTGTTAAAAGGATGGAGTTCATATTAATTGCTCTTAAGACAAATAGGATAGGATAGGATAGGATAGGATAGGATAGGATAGGATAGGATAGGATAGGATAGGATAGAACAGAACAGAACAGAACAGAACAGAACAGAACAGAACAGAACAGAACAGAACAGAACAGAACAGAACAGAACAGAATAGAATAGAATAGAATAGAATAGAATAGAATAGAATAGAATAGAATAGGTGAAAGGAATGACAATAAACCAAATAAGCAAATAGTCCTTCCCTTGGCCTTTATATGATAATATAAATTACCCAAAAGGTAATATTTTCTAGAAATGTGCCTTTTCACTAAACATACACTTTAAAACATTGTGTATTTTAATATGAATAAAATAACTAATAAAAAATAAGACATTGCAGAGTACCCATTCTATAAGGAAGCCTCATAGTGGGCTCTCCAACTTTAAAAATGAACCCAGTAGTGCCGCCGTTACTTGAACCCAAGTGTCCACTCATCACTGAATGTGATTGAGGCCTTGGAAAATCATTTTAAAAAGAAAAGCAGAGATGAAGCAACAGATTAAGTAAGTTAAGTATGGACATCCTAAAATTTTCTTGTAAAGAAAAGCAGATGGCCACAGACATCACAGAGTAGCAGAAAAGCTAACTGCTGATGGGACTGCCGGCCTATGTTGAGAACAAGAAGGGATGAAAGAGGGCTGCTGAGAAGAACATGAGGGCCCAGGAAGGGAAGGGCTGGTGCAGCAGGTCCTCTGGGGCCACAGGAGGGGAGCCCCTTCACAGAATAGAATGAACAGCTATGTAAGCTTCTGAGTATACAGCCAAGCACAGGTACAGTTTGGCTAGTAGTTGCTGGAAGTCAACTCACCCTACATGGTTGTGTTTGAGAGCTGAAATTCTCTTCATAGGAACACTGTTGATAACGAAAGAAGAATATTAAATTAAGTAATACTAAATTAAATTAAAATTAATGTGCGGACCACTTTTGTCCACCTAAATAACTCCAAGTCACAGATTACAGAGTAACCTTTTCTAATTTCCCAATTGTTTTGTCAGAACTCAGAACAGTAACATGACCACTGCATTTTCCTCTTACCCACAGCAGGATGTGCTCAGCCCTTGTTTTAAAATGCATTTGTATTGCCTCTTGTTGCTTGAGTATTTGTGTTTCAATTTTTATTTAAAGTGTGTACGTGTTTTGATATTAGTCTACCTGTCCTTTATTATTTTAACTTTTAAAATTATTTATATTAACATTCAACGTCATGGGTGTCATATGGTATTTTAACTCACATCATTATACTTCATTCTAATTCTTCCCCCTCTCACTGCTATCCCCTGCCCTCAGGATTGTTCCCCCTTCTGCTTGCATTTCACACGTCTCCCCTCACTTAGGACCATGATATCCTGGGGCTGGGCAGGTAGCTCATTGAATAAAGTGCTTGCCACACAAGTATGGGGTCTGGTATTCAGATACCCAGCACTCACTTAAATGATGGGTAGTAAGGCAGATAACCCTTAATCCTAGTGCTTAGAAAGGGGAGACAAGGGATTCCACAGGGAAGCTGGCTATCTAGGTGAGCCAAATCAGTGAGTTCTGGGCTCTTGTGAGAAACTCCCCTTGCCTCAGTACATAAAGAGGAGAGGAACTGAGGGAGATATGCACCATCAGCCTCCAGCCTCCACAAACACATGCGCACATGCACATAGAACCCACACATACAAACATGTGTGCACTCATGCCTGCCACACACATACACGTACAGAAAATTACCAAGATGTCTTCAGGGGAAACTCTACTGATTACTTTCTGTATTACAATTAACTTTAAATGAAATAGCTCTTAACAGGGTCCCCAAGAAAGGGAGAACAGTATAGTCTGGAATCCTTGAGGAGAAAGAATAACAACTGGGTCACACAGAACTTGTGTGTGTCTCCTTTCTTCTGCATGTAATACAGTCACGTACTTTTATAAGACATGTGCTTCCTCTGAGAACTGAAGACAGCAGCTTTGTACTCAAGCCACCGATGTCCACATGGCTGTTTGTCAAAAATGCTCTCTCTCTCTCTCTCTCCCCTTTCTCTCTCTCTTTCTCCTTTACCAAGGAAGGAGTGTGAGATCCTTAGAGGTTAAGTGACTTGTTATGGGGACACAGCTAATTAGCAGAATTGCAGACATCATTCATCAACCTTAAAAATGTCCTTTCAGGATCTTGTTAAGAATAACCTCTTCCTTTCCTCACAGCTAGGAGTTCCATCAATATTGCCTGCCTGCCTTCATAATTAACTTTTGTTTTATCTCTAATAGAGTCCATCAACTAGAGGAGAAACATCTGTAGTTATTTTAACCTATGACGACAGTGTCTATATTATTAAACCAACTTTAAGATAATGTAAGTTATTTAAAACAGAAAGCACAGCCCCATGAATATTGAAAAAAACACACATATTAATTTTATGTCCCCTCCTAACCTATTTTTATATATCAAAATATACTTTTTCGGAGGCTATAATGTGATATTTATTGTATGTGCATTTATATTTTATGTATATTGATTTCTTATGCCGGTACCTTATTTTCTTTTTTATCTACAATTATACAAAAAACATCTAGAAGATTGCAACATATTCATGGTATAATAATGATACTTATAACTCCCCTAGTTTTAGACACATGATAATTCCCGATTTTCATGAATATAAAGAGTACAGAACAGAGCACATCTCTTCAGGTAGAAGCACAACGATTTGTACACAGGAGAAGCCTGTGCCAAATATCCTCATACTCAGTGGAAAATCTGGCTCAACTTCACCTTCTGTGAAACAGAACATGAAAACACTGAACATTCACAGTATACACTGGCTTGGCTCTGACAGAGCTAGGACAGAGTCAATTTCACTTTAAATATTTTCTTGGGCACCAGAAAGTGTTACTGACTGTAAACACTGCAAGAGTAAATGTTTATTTATCTTCAGATGGGAACAGGTCTGTCAGTCGGAATGATATACCACTGTGCTTCGCGATTTTACATCTCTGGAACTAAATGCCTGAGAGAGAGAGAACTTTGGGGTTGGGGGGAGGTTTGTGTGTGCTAATTTTCAGACTTTGCAATCCATGTTTGGTTGGCTGAGTTGCTTTTAAGCCTAAGGAGAGGGAAAAACACCATGGTAGAAAATTTGTTAAAGGAAAGCTGGTCAACTCATGGGAGATGGGAAACAAAGATAGAGCCAGCGAGAAGGGGCACATCTATGATGGCTGAAAGCACAGTAGAATAGGTACATTATCCATTGGTGGTGTTCATTACCATTTTCAAGTGATAGTGGTCATTGATGATCATTATTATTATATATAACATGCAATTGCATGTGCTACATATGATTGGCAGTGCAATAGAATTTTTATGCCAACATCTGTACAAACATGGAGGTAACACACTGTACTACTGCATTATAATGGCTGCAGCTCACTAGGCTGTAGGACCTTTTCATCTCCATTATAATTGCATTAGGCTATCATTAAACATGTGCCATCATTAACTGAGATATTTTTACACCGATCCCTCCAAAAAGAAACCTAATACCTGTTACCTATCACTCTTCACAACTTTATTTTCCCATACCACCACCCAACAGCTAAGCTATTTTCTGTCTTTTTCCAGATTCTTACCCGGCTTTCATATAAGCTGAACACATGCCAACTTTCAGCCTGGTTTTTTTTCACTTAGAATTCATCCAAGTTGTCATCCGTTTCACTACTTCATTCTATTTTATGACATACTATTCCATTATGTTGTGTGATAAACTAACCTATTTGTTGTACTGCACCCAGAGCCTCACATATGCTACTCAATGACTGAGATGCCTCAGCATCCAGTGTCTGATAGATAGTCTTGACTGACATCTTAGTTGAACTAAGGAATGCCAAGTCAGTAAAATATCTATGAGTATATCTGTAACAGTGTTTCAAGAAAAAAATTAACATTAGAACAAATAAACTTAGTAAAGATGACTGCCCACATCGTCAAATCCCCTGAAGGCCTACATAGATCACACAGATTCGGGCCTACATAGACCTACATAGAAGTGGAAAAAGGGCGGGTTTGCTCTCTGCTTGAGCTGGGCATGCATCTTTATCTGACATGGACATGCACACTCACTCTTGGTTCTGTGGCCTTTGGACTTAGACTGAGTTATACCACTGGCTGTTGTGATTCTCCAGGTTGCAGAGGGCAGACCATGTGGCCTCTTATTCTCTGTCATCATGTGATTCATTTCCTATATTCACTCTCACATATCTCTGTATGTATCCTATCAGCTATTTCTCTAGTGTACCTGTATTAGTTACTTTTATATGGCTCTGACCAAAAAGCAACAGGAAGGAAGGAAGGGAGGACGGGAGGGAAGGAGGAAGGAAAAGAGGAAGAGAGGAAAGGAGGCAGGCTTTGTG
Source organism: Dipus sagitta (assembly GCA_036346955.1). Classification (NCBI taxonomy): domain Eukaryota; kingdom Metazoa; phylum Chordata; class Mammalia; order Rodentia; family Dipodidae; genus Dipus; species Dipus sagitta. The sequence continues at coordinate 106,080,125 of CM070780.1, read as the reverse complement.
CTAGCTGGTAGGGAAGCCATGGCAGCAGGAACTTGAGGCAGCTCCTAACATTCAGTGCACAGTAAGGAAGCAGAGAGTGTTAATGCTGGTACTCAATCAGATCTCCTTTTCACATAGTCTAGAATTATGGAATGACGCTATCCACAGTTAAAGTAGGCTGTCCTTTAACTAAGTAAGTGGTACTTTAACTAACCTAATCAAGATAATACCTCACAGGTGATTCTACGTCATATCAAGTTGACAATAAATATAAACCATCACAGTATCCCAGTACATATAGAAGCACTACACTTTGATGATCCGTTGATCTGCTGATGGATGTTTGAGATGTTCCTACTTTGGACTGTGCTAAGTGCTAACCAAGCCATGTGAGAGACAAACATGTCTTTGTGTGAAGATGTTTTCACTTATTTTATACCTAGGATTGTGGAATTGATGGTCGTATGATTACCCTATATTTAAGCACACAAGAAATGATGGTTTGTTGTGCCAAGTGGATGTACCATTTAACATTGCTATCAGCAATGTATAGGTGTTTTGGTTTCTCCATATCCTCGTCAATCTGTGTTTTTTATTTTTTAATTCTGGCAATCCTTATGAATGTTTTCAACAAGGTTACAATATTTGTTTTTAAGTTTATATTCTAATTATCAAGAGATGAAAGAACCACAGTCATGTAGACTTTAAGACCACTTATTTCTTCTCAATATACTTCTTTAGGGAAAAAGTAGATTTGTCCAATCAGAGAAAGATCTCAAGGCAAAAAGTAAAGTCAAGGGCAAGTCAGTAGAAAATAAAATGCTTTTCTGCCAGACACATGGGTTTAAGTTTAAGGACTATTTGAAGGTCAACTCTGTGGGGATTCATCTCATTAGCTAGTTTCAGTTACAAAGTAGCATTCATCAAATACAACCCTTAATCTCCACCTTCCACCTTCATTTCCTCCTTGGTAATCCAATGTCCCTTGATATGTGTGAAAATTAATTCTCTATAATTTCATTCAGTTTGCTTTCTTGGATTATAAGGTTATTTGTTCAATGCAAACATGTTTACTGTGCATCTCCCAGATGTCAGACATTAATTATGAAGGGCACAAAGGCTGCACTGATGGACAAACCCAATGAGATCTGTGTCCTTATAAAGCTTAGCATAAGGGAACAAGTCATGAATCAATTACCACAAATAAATAGAACCTACACCTGTTTCAGTGTCACAAGCTTTAGCACTTACTTCATAGATTTACAAAACTGGTGGCTGTAGGGGAGAGGAGAGAGTGAATGGGCAATGAAACTTTTTCAAGGAATTTGATGACAATCAGATGCTGAATTCATGCTGTGGTATATGATTTTTTCCATTCTATTCCTACCTTTTTATAGACTATACTAATAAATACCTCCCAGATGATTTCTTTAGGTGCCCAGAAAATAGAAAAATAGCTTTTTTCTCATAGTAAACCAAAGCTGAGAATCTGAAGGCCATATGTGTGCTGTCATGGAGCTATTTATTCCACAAAGGCTATTTTCTTCACATATAGTCTGTTCTCTGCTTTTCTTTCTTTATTTCTCTCCTTCTGTCTTTACTTCATTCCTTCCTAATATTGTTTATTCCTTCAGTTGTGCTTCACTGAACCAGTTATGTTACTACTTTAGACATTTACATCACTCAATTATGACTTTTCTTTTTTCATGAATGTGTGGTTGAATATTTTTATCTACAAATCAATTGTGGGGAAAATGACAAAAGAAAATGTAGCATGAAAGCAAAAAGGAGAGTGAATTGGAGGAGTGCACTACAGAGGAGGGAGAAAGAAGAGGTGAGAAGAGAATTTTTTTAGTAAAACGTCATAATGAAACCCAATTATTTTACTTATTTACTTATTAATGTGTGAGGCAGATAAAGAGAGAGAGAGAGAGAGAGAGAGAGAGAATGGGCACACCAGGACCTCCAGCCAGTGCAAATGAATTCCAGATGCATGTGCCACCTTGTGCATCTGACTTTTCATGAGTACTAGGGAATCAAACCTGGGTCCTTATGCTTTGAAAGCCAGTCCCTTAACTGCTGAGCTGTATCTCCAGTCCAAAACCAAATAAGTAAATAAAAATTGAAATTTTTTTACAAAAACAAAAAAAGCAATTTCTTAGTCTTAGAATTGGCCTAAGAAGAAATGTATTTGATCGTCAATAAGTTTATATCAAAACAAAAAACTAGGTCACCAAATTGCATACCTAAAGTTACCTAATGGTGCAACATTGATATTTGAAAGGCTAGGCTTCCAAACAAGTAATGACTTGACCTGGATTACACATACTTTGATGAATGATGTTGTAAAACTATTATAAGATCTGAAGTAGACGGTAGCCTCAATCTAGACGTCATTATAGTACTCACCAGCATGGTAACTTCTTGGCTGTTTCATTTTCTGGTGGAGGTTAACAAGGGACACATCTTGAACTTTTTCCAATTAAGATACACACATTAAAAAAAAAAAAACCCAAAGGTGATTATTTACATACTACATGATTTGGAGAGGTTTACTGCTAGAGTACATACCATTTTTTTAAAGGGACAAACATTAACCATTTTGTAGTTAGAAATGCCTATACCTCATTTGAGCAAAAACATTGACACATTAAATGCCTATGTTATGTTGTTATTATTTTGTGTTTGTGAGTTCTTTTGCCAAATAAACCCTTGACTGATGAGAACCAGCATAAACCAATGGAGGCCTGAATCTCCTGTGTTTTCTCCCCAACACCTTTCTTTTTCTTTTGCCCCCTTCCTTTCTTCATCTCTCTCTCTCTCTGTCTCTCTCTCCTCTCCCCCCGCCCTTATTTCTTGGTTCTCCGTTTTCAACTCCTTTGTCTGTCTTTCCTTTTCTCCACACTCTGTCCCTTTCCCTGTTCCTTTCACTCCTCTTTAACTTCCACATTCACCATATCTCTGTTTCCTGCTTCCCTTTTCTACTTCCTTCTGCCCTCTCTACCTCCGTGTTTTCTCCTTGCCTGCCCTTGCCATTATACCCTCTCTCCATTTCCCCATTTTACATGACTTGCTCTGTATAAAATTTTCTTTAAACAGAATCAATGATCTAGATCTATATTCTCTCCACTCATCCACAAGAGACATCTCACCACTCAGACCATAATATTTGAAAAGTTTTAAATGTAAGCACTGGGGGGTCCTGTGTTCTTGTCAGTGATTCTGAAATCTGCATATTTCTGTGTGGAATACCTTATGTTTAAAATTTTTGATGCCTGAAATAGCTACAAAGTTGTTTATTTTTTTTTCAAACAATTTATCTTTCAAGTAAAAAACACAAAGAAATAGACCTGTTCAATCATGGCAGAAAATATTCTTTGATGGTACATTTAAGAAGAAGAAAAGAAGGACATATTCACATGAACTATCTTAGGAGGCAAAGCCATAACACCTCAGAATAATATGATTCTGTATTAAAATAGCTGAAGTAGAAAAAAGGGTATGTTTAATATTCTGCCTACCTAAGTAACTATGACTTAAAATTTCTTTTACTGCTAAACCTTCAAGATCTGACCTTGTTTTAGCCTTGGAACTTCAGTTCTAGAGGCAAAACATAATGTGGGCAGAGGAGAGAGAGACAGCAGGATTCTAAACTTCTCATAATGGTGTTGACAGAAATACATGGCCCCAGTGTTTCCGTTTGCTCTTGTAAAGACTGACAATGTTTTCCTGAGAGGCCATTCAGCTAAGGCAGTCAAGTCAGTCAATACTCATGTGGTGTTCTTTCTACCTTGACACCACCCCAGTGAAGGCCTAGCAGGAACTTGGCAAGTATTTCCTGATAAAAGGCTCTGTGGACACAAAGTTCCACATGGGATGAGGCAGTGCAAGTAGAAGAGGGAAACATAAGAGAGGAAGGCCTATGTTTTCCTATTAATCATTCCTCATTTGATTTAGACTGGAGTATTATTATGATAGCTTGTTAGGTGAGTGAACACAGTTTTCCATACAGTATCATAAAATTTGAAGAGACAGGCTTTCTGGTATTCAAAGTCTTGCCCACCCTTGCCTTGTGTGATCATTTGTCATTGAAAACAAATTGCTTTGGATAAATCTTACTTCCTGTTAACTGATAATAACATGTTAGAATAGACAAGTCAGATTCTATATAAGTAGCTTAGTAAAGAAAACCTAAGGGAAATTTCCAGAGAAATGATTCTAACAATTCATAATGCAATTAGAAAGATAATGTAAGAGAATCTAAGAGAGCCAAATGAAGGTGGCCATTATTCCCAAAAAGAACCCAATATTCACAAAGAACCACAAGAGCAACAGGTGCAGAGCTGTACTGGAGTGCTGACTCAGCAGCGGAGACATAGGAACTGTGTGAGAGAGGGTGTTGGGATGATGCAGAGAGAGAGAGAGAGAGAGAGAGGAAGGTAGGATTAGAAGTACAAGACTGATACAGACTGTGTCTCCTGTACATGATTATAACAGAGAAAATCATGGAGCAGCATATGTAGAGTGAATATAACATTACCTAGAGATGTTAATTATCTAGTCAGTCAAAAAGAGGTCTACTGAAGCCGGGAGGGGTGGCACACACTTTTAAATATTTATTTATTTATTTATTTACTTATTTAAGAGAGAGAAAGAGGCAGAGAGAGAGAGAGAGAGAGAGAGAGAAATGGGTGCACCAGAGTTTCCAGCCACTGCAAACAAACTACAGACGCATGTGCCACCTTGTGCATCTGGCTTACGTGGGTCCTGGGGAATTGAACTGAGGTCCTTTAGCTTTGCAGGCAAGTGCCTTAACTGCTAATCCATCTCTCCAGCCCACTTTTAATTCCAGCACTGGGGAGGCAAAGGTAAGGGGATTGCTGTGAGTTCGAGGCCACCCTGAGACTACATAGTGAATCCCAGATCAGCCTGGACTAGAGCAAGACCTTGCCTGAAAATAATAATAATAATAATAATAATAATAATATAAAAAAGTCTACTCCTTCAGCAAAATCCTCCTATCTCTGTGTAATTATAAACCAATGAACACAAGGAGTGGGGATCTTGAGTGACATGCTTGCTTGACCCTGTTTCCACACCATGTTGATACTTTCATCTTATTTATTCTATGCTTCAAATACTGCTTTCCTGTGGCCTGCTCAACTCTTGGTTTGAGACTCATAAAACCTGGGCATCGGGTCAAGAAGAAGACCCCCACACACACACTCCAAGGACAAGAAGAGAACAGGAATGAGCTCCGCGGCTCTCCTGTGTGGGAGAGAAGGTAAAGTAAACGTTCCCAGTGGACCCTATTATCACAGACGCCAGCAAGTCAAAGTAGGGAAGAACCCCACAGTTGTTGCAGTATTGGAACATAGACTGGGGAGCTACATGGGGTCCAGACAGTGGCTTTCCTTCAGAAGAGAAACTCACGTCTCTCCCTCCCCAGACAGAGCCCAGGTAGCTGCAGCTTGGCACCATCTTGAGAAGGCATCGGCTCACAGATCCCACCCTGTGCTAAGGGAGAGAAGCCTGTCCACCGTTGGGCTCCCGGCATTCTACCACATGGACGCATAGACCCTAGGAGCTACAGGCTCATGAACGCAAATAGACCAAGCAAAGAGAAAAGCCCTGCACCCAAACCCATGCATGCAGCGTCATGTAGGACAGAAATGGGTGGCTCAGCTGGGTGCAGAGAGATGCCGTAGCTAGGATGGAAGAGAACCTTCTTCCTCTGCTTACCACCGCTGCCTCTTGTGGCTGGCCCATCATTCCCTGCTACCACTAACACCGAGGTGACCGCGAACGTTCTGCCCTGTCCCCACCACAACTACCTGCCTCCCACAGTTGGCTGTCCTTGGGACTACCTGAGGACCCATGCTGCTTATCTCTCCGCCTTCTTTCACAGACACAGCCAGTCAGGCTGATGGGCCTGAGGACTTTGCTTTCACATCTCCCACTGACAGCGATGTGGACTACACAACCCTGTGAATGGCAGGAGCTGCCATTGTTAGAGACCTCTACTGAGTGACCATAGAGCTTACTGACAAGGTCCCTGAGAAAACACCCTTTGTCTTCCACATCCTCAACTGCTATTGCTGGAGAGATGGAGAGATGACATAGCGGTTGGCCCACTCCCACTGCTGTGTGCACAGTTCTCTACTGCCAGATGCAGCATCTCTAAGCCCACTGATTACAACTGAGGGAAGGAGAAGGAAGTGTACTATGAGGGAGGAGGGTAGCTGGAACCAAAGTTAACAGTCTACCCAACCATCCCCATAAGACACATAAGTCTTTAGAAGAAAGTCTTCCACTATGAAAATCACCTTAAAAAATTGATAGAAACGGGTCTTCCATATATTCAAATACTATATAGCCACAAAATGTTTGAAAAGGCAAGGTGACATGATACCTCCAAATGGTTACAATAACAGTGTAGCAATAGACTATATAGAAAAGGGTATTGACACAGTGCCTGCCAAAGATAGCAAGGTTATCCTTCTGAGAAAATGAAAGCCTATGAGATATGAGAGATGCAGATAGACAATGAAGTAGGAAATATAGACAAGAAAATGATTCACGATATGAACCAGAAATTCACCAAAGAAGGCTGTGCATATGGCTCAGTGGATAGATAAAGTGCTTGCCGCATAAGCATGAGTGCATGAGTTTGGATGCCTGAACCCTGGTAAAGTCATATGCTTCAGCACAATCATTTATAATCCCAGTGTGTCCATCATGAAAATAGAAGCAGGACAGGAAAATCATCCACAAGTATTCAGAACAGCTAACATGGTGAACACAGTAGAGCACCATGAGAGATTCTGTAGTGGTGGAAAAGCAAAAAACCTTTACTCAAACAAGGTGTAAAGAAGACAGAAGCCCAAAATTTGTCCTCTGATTTCCATGGGCGTATGCCTACACACACACTCACATGCACACACACACACAAAGACAGAGAGAGGGCGGGGAGAAAGCAAGCAATTCACCAAAGACAGAGATCATGAAAAGATCCAAGGCTGGAGGGATGGCTTAGCGGTTAAGGCATTTGCCTGCAAATCCAAAGGACCCAGATTCAATTCCCCAGGACCCAAATTAGCCAGATGCACAAGGAGGCACATGCGTTTGCAGTTCATTTGCAGTGGCTGGAGGCCCTGGCGAGCCCATTCTCTCTCTCTGTCTCTCTCCCCTTTCTCTGTCAAATAAATAAATATTAAAAATAAAAATATTTTTAAAAGATCCAAAGATAAATGTGGGAAATGAAGGAAATAAGGATAAAATATAATTAAGAACCTCAAAACAGATAAGATCAATCAGAAGATTGAATTATGAAAGAGGAGTTTTTATTTTGTTTTGATATATCTTCTGTTTTTGTTATTGTAAGGCACAGGGTCTAACTGTGCTGCTAAGGATGGTCTTTAAGCTCCAGGACTTAAACAATCTTTCTCTCATGCTCCCTAGCAGTTGGAAATACAGGCTCATACCATGGTGCAGATGAAGATAAATCTTTTGAAATATCCCGGTCAGAATAGAAGAACAAATGAATAAATATTAAAGTCAGAGTTCCAGAAGGCAAAGAACAGGACGAAGACATTGAAAAAAAAAACTGCTAACGGTAACAATAACAGAAAACTTCCTATCTTGGAATGCATATAACTAACACCCAGGTACACATGGCCTACGGAACTACATATGTTGAGCAGAAAAACCCCTTACAATAGCATATTATGGATAAACTGAAAAAACTACAAGATAAAAATAGAGTTCTAAAAACAGCAAGAGAAAAGTACCATGCCATATTTCAAGGGACCCTCACTCGGTAAAGGTAGAGCAGATATGTGAACAGCAACGTGACCAAGAAAGGAATGGACTAATATATTCAAATTGCTAAAGGGAATGAAACCAACAAAAAAAGAATACTATATCCAACAAAGCTATCCTTCAGAAATTAGAAAAATAAGAGATAAGTAATGTAAAGGCAAGAAAAAGTTGAGGGATCTGTCATCACAAAATATGCCATCAAATAAATATTTTATATGAATATATGTCATTTATTTGTTTGAGAGAGATAAAGAGGGATACAGAGAGAGAGAGAAAGAGAGAGAATGGGTGTGCCAGAGCCTCCAGCCACAGCAAATGAACTCCAGATGCGTGCACCTCCTTGTGCATCTGGCTTGTGTGGGTCCTGGGGAATTGAACTGGGATCCTTTGGCTTTGCAGGCAAACCCCTTAACCACTAAGCTATCTTCTCCAGCCCAATCAAATAAATATCGAATGTGCCTCTCCACTGGACATGAGAGATGATAGCACCATCACGGATAAACGTAAAACACTAAATAGTAACACTAAATACACAGAGAAGAGCAACAAATCTCATCAATACAGAAACCACAAAAATAAACAAGAGAAAGAAAAATGAACAAAGGACATTCAAACAAAAAGAAGAAATGTATCAAAATGATAAGAGCAAATTTTGCATATCAACATCGTTCTTGAATCTTTTATGATTGACTTCTCCAATTAAAAGATACAGATTAAGTGAAGGAATAAAACAATAAGACCCAATGATATGTTGCTTGCAAGAAACTCAATAAGGGCATATAGGGACTTAAAAGGGATGAAATGTATGACCTAGGTAAATGGAAGTAAACAGCAAGCCAGAGTACCTATATTTTATATCAGAAAAAATTAGACCTTAGGACAGAAACTATTTAAAATAAAAACAAAGGAAATATAAGTAATATAACTATTAAGGCATCTGTTAATCAATAACATACAATAATTGTAAATATAAATTCTCTTAATACCAGACTAGCAGTTTTGCGACTCAGCTATTGTTACACCTAAACAGAAAGGTTCCAATATAGTAATAACAGAAAATTTCAATGTGCTGCTTTCATCAATGAACAGATCATCTTGACAAACAAAAATCAACAAACAAACATCAGAATTAAAGTACATTTTTCATATCTACTTAAAAGTTAAAATTTAGAGAAAATTTTATCCAATTGCTGTAAAATACTCATTCTTCACCACATAGCATATTCTCTACCAGGGACCATATGATAATCTCAAAATTAAAAAAAAACATTGAAAACATATTGTCATCAGTGCAATCGAGCTATAAATTAACAAGAGGAACTTTAGAAATTATACAAATATGTAGAGAATAAATAATATCCCACACCGTAGGATAAGTCTTGTGTGATTCCACAAAGGTCATTAAAAATTCCTAGAAACAGAGACAGAAAGCAGAGTGGTGGATTCTGGGGTTTTTGAGGGGAGAAACAGAGACATTTTAAGTAGTTTCAGAATTTCAGCTTGGGGTGATGTAAAGTGGGGTGATGTAAAGGGGAGATGTACGGTGGTGATGGTTGCATAGAAATGTGGGTTCACTTAACACAATTGGCTATACCCTTAAAATATTCACAATAATCATTTTTTAGTTAAGTTATTATCAAGCATAGGGATGGAAAGAAAGTTTAGACACACTAGGGCTCCGTATGAACTCCAGACATATGCTACTTTGTGTATCTGGCTTTATGTGGGTACTGGGGAAATGAATTGGAGCTGGCAAGCTTTGCAAACGAGTGTGTTTAAATGTTGAGCCGTATCTCCAGCCCCCAGAGTAATAAATTTTAAGTTAAGGATGTTTTGCTAATTTTTTTTTAAAAAAAGGTAAAAGAAATTCAGAGCTCTGAGCCCCATATTAATATGTAGCTATTTAGCTTTGAATCCATTTCCTTCACTTTGGAGAGGCTAGCGTCTCCACATCATTTCATGAACATAGCTTAGAAAGTATCATTATGGTATTACTTATAAAATGACACCATATTTCCGGTACGAGTGAGTGGTAGGTGTCTTACTTAACAATTAGTGGGTGAACTTTCACTTGCATTAGAGGAAAACTGTGCCGGCTGCGACATAAACAGTGGCCGGATGTTGCCTTCTCATTCTTGATGTGGGGGTGCTGGAAAGGGAGAGGCACAGACAGCTCGCTGCAAGAACTGTTTTTCTAAAGGACAGCATATGAATTCAAGCCTTTTTATGAGGCACTAAAAAATGCATTATTAGTAGCAAATGAGCAAAAGGACACGTCAGTCTTTCCCATAATGAATCCAGTCACTGCTGTGCTTGGTCCACCAGGACCTGTGAGCATTAAAATGAGCAACAATATTTAGAAAATAAATAAACAAAAGTTAATTGCCACATATTTACTGAGTTTCAGGGTACACTCAATGCTAAAAGAAACTGGTTTCTTATTATTTTTCCTTTTTCTAACATACATATACATACATATGTATACACACACACACACACACACACATATATATGTACAGAGAGAGAGAGAAGCTCTTATTGTATAGCCCACACAGCTGACCTCCAACCTGCAATGCATTCACCTTAACCTTCCACATGCTGAGAGATTATAGGAATGTACAACCACCAACACTGTCTCTGAGAGGGGCTATTTATGTAGCTGTTGAGAAAATTTTGTCTCTGACTTTCCTATGGCTTTAGTTGTCCTGCCTATCATAACAATGTGGCAATGGCTTATCTAAGAGAAATGTATTCAAATTTGTGCACTGGAATTATTAACTATTATACAAAACCTAGACTCCCTGGATCTCTGTTGTAAAATCTCCCTTGTAAAATGAGAAGACTTTAACTTTCCACTGTCCTCATTGGGATTCACAACAATGTGTATGAAGCTTCTGACATTGATTTATGATCGTTTACTGTTTCCAGAAGTTCAATTAGGACTTACGCAACTTTGAGATCTAGTACTACTTTGAAGAAAGCAAAAGCCTCCTTTTAGCTTTTAATTTCAAATGACAGCCATAATTATATGATTGTTAGCACTGTGTATCTCTTATGATACATTATTAACTCATGTAGTCAGGGGCTTTTCCTGTTTATTTCCAAGATCCTAAGGAGCTACAGGGAGAACAAGAGGCAAGAATGACATCCACAGTTCAGACACCAAATTTTATGTTCTACCAGAGTAAGGGCTTGCACATGTCTGCCCACACAGCTCAGTGGATGTAGCAGGTGTCTACTAGGCACAGGAATAAGAATCCAGTCCCATCTGAACTGTCACCTTTATCTTGCCACTTGCTGCTTTGTACCAGTCTTTCCATAATTCCATGATGTTATGAACCAACCAAGAGTTTGATTAATCCATTGATTCAATCAGACCAATTATAATTTAATTTTTCTGGAAATATGATCATAGGTACTCCCAGATGCACTTCAAAAATCCTCCACACTTTTGTTATTTCAATCAAGGTGACAATCAAAATTAGTCAAAATGAGCAGGACATAGTGTCACAAATCTTTAATCCCAGCACTTAGGAAGCAGAGGTAGGAGGATCAGCATGAGTTTGAGGCCACCCTGAGACTATATAGTGAATTCGAGATCAGCCTGAGCTACAGTGAGACCCTACCTCAGAAAACCAAATAAAAAAAAATTAGTAAAATGTCCCTGGCCTTGAATGGTACATTGTTACAGCTAGTAAGATGACCTATTACTTTGACCAAATAATTACTGAAATGACCATTAAGTTGTCCTGGTCATTGGTAGAATCCACACAGGAAAATATTAGGGTTTAAATACTTTAACCTTGGCTGGAGAGATGGCTTAGCAGTTAAGCGCTTGCCTGTGAAGCCTAAGGACCCAGGTTCAAGGCTCGACTCCCCAGGACCCACATTAGCCAGATGCACAAGGAGGCGCACGCATCTGGAGTTCATTTGTAGTGGCTGGAGGCCCTGGCGCGCCCATCCTCTCTGTCTCTCTGCCTCTTTCTCTCTTTCTCTTTCTGTCACTTTCAAATAAGTAAATAAATAAATTTTTAAAAATACATTTTATTTAAATACTTTAACCTGGGCTTCTTAGTCTCTAAAATAACACAGTCTAGATGAGCAAACTCCAGTTTTCTTCCAGATATTCTATTATATAGTACTCATTTATCATATTTCAACCATAGAAGGAGAAAGTAGCAAATGGTGTGCTTAAGACCAGTGAGAAATTTTTTTAGTGATTTAAAGCAATGTAGAAGGTCTCGTCACCACAGTGTTCTGGGCAGCTTATTTATATCTATCAATTCTTAAATTAATTGCTTAAATCAATTAATGTTTAGAATACTGGTCCTAATTACTCTCTCTAATATCAACTGGGAACTCATGGGCAATTTCTCTATAACACTTGAATGTAAGTTATTTGAACCTGAATAAGTATTACTTTTTTCTACTGTTATAAGATTAGACATTAGAAAATAAACCCTTGGCAAACCAAAACCATAAATATATTCACCCTGCTACTGAACCCATTATTTATTCATCATAGTAAACTATCCACTCAAAGTATCTCGATGCCAATGTCTCTATTCAGCGTTATCGAACCTGCCTTGAGCAGAGAGTTTACTCCACTTCCTAAGGTGAGGAGTAAGAAAATGGTTCTCTCTCTTGCTTCAGTCCTCTCTGCAGTTCTTGGTTAGCTTTTAGAACTCCCTTTAATTTCAGCCAATCCCCTGTGTTGGCTTATGACCACAACCCAGCAAGGACAGTCTATGATAAGTGGAAGAGGGACTTCTCCCACCAGTGAACCATAACGAGAGATGGGCGGGAAACAAGTGCTCAGCCTTCTTGTTCCTCTATTGTGGTAGGATCTTGAAGGATAATGTGCAGATTTCTTCAAGCAACAAGATGCAAAGATATTCAAAATACTTTACTACTGGTACTGTGAGAGCCTGAACTTAACGATGGGATGAGGGTAGTCAGTGCCGAAGCTGAACCCTCTAGAATCCCTGATCAACTGGCAGTTAACCATTCACTTGCTGTATCCTCAGGAGAAATCCATCCTAGGGATGAGCCTAGGGTGGCTGAGATGGTCAAAAAAGGAACATTAAGGGGAAATTCAGGGCAGCAAAATAAAAAATAAGTAAGCATTTAAATATTCAAACCAAGAGTATAACCCTAACAATGTGTATGAACGATCAGCCTTGAGTGTATGTGACCTGTTCTTCTAACAAGTCAAGACAGTTTCAAAAGACTTATAAAAGGGAGGGAAAATGAAAAGCTGTGGCTAAAATGTACTTCCTTTTGCAGTTCTAAATCAACAGCACGTTAAATATGAGACCTGATCTTCCATGCTACCTTCCTTTCCACTTCCTCTGGATTGAGGCACATTTCCCACGAGGATTCATAAATCTTTCTGTTCAGTTTCTAGCCCTCCATTCTCAACAAAATACTAACAAACTTAATTCCACAGTACATGGAAAGGATCGTATGCCACTATCAATTTTTTCTAGGATTTTTTTCCCTAGGATCCGAGGACTCTTCAACATATAAAAATCAATAAATGTGAAACATTATGTTTATAGAATGAAGGAATTATAAAAATAATGATTGGGCTGTGGGTGTAGTTTGGTGTCAAAGTACTTATATGCGTAGCATGCATGCATATGCGTACACACACACACTGTATTATTTTTCCAATGGATTCAGAAAACATATTTGATAATATTCATCCTTTCATGACAAGAACTATCAAAAACATCATGCATAGAATGAATAGACCTCAAAATATTAAAGCCCACAAGTGAGAAGCCTACAGCAAGTATCATATTGAATGACAAAAAGTTGTTGAGGAGCAAGATAAACATGCCCATTGCCATACAACATAAATTGCATACAATGTAGTTTTACAAAGACACACTAGAAAACATGACAAATCTTGATGTTAATCTGGACAGAGATTTAAAAACTGAGCAACACCAAAAAAAAAAAAAAAACAGGTCCCTTGCTAGGTGTGGTAGCCCATGCCTTTAATCCCAGAGCAGAGGTAGGAGGATCACTGTGTGTGAGTTTGAGGCCACCATGAGACTACATAGTGAATTCCAGGTCAACCTGAGCTGGAGAGAGACCCTACCTCAAGAAGAAAAAAAAGTCCTTTAAAGTATAGACAACAAAAGCAAAAATAGACCAAAGATTATATCAAGCTAAAAATTTCTGCACATCAAAGGAAACAATCAACACAGTAAAGAGTGAGAGAAAATAATTACAAATCATACATCTGATCAAGGGATAATATGAAGAAAACACAAGTAGTTTATTTTAAAATGGGCACAGAGGGCTGGAAAGATGGCTAGCGGTTAAGCACTTGCCTGTGAAGCCTAAGGACCCCAATTCAAGGCTCGATTCCCCAGGACCCACATTAGCTAGATGCACAAGGGAGCACACATATCTGGAGTTCGTTTTCAGTGTCCAGAGGCCCTGGCACACCCATTCTCTCTCTCTCTCTCTCTCTCTCTCTCTCTCTCTCTTTCTCTCTGTGTGTCTGTTGCTTTCAAATAAACAGATAGAAAGAAACAAAAAAAAAAAAGAAAAGATAAAATGGGCACAGAGTGCCCATCTTCTCAAAAGAAGATATACAAATGAGCAACAAATACATAGAAATACTCAACATCACTAATCATCAGAGAAATGCTAATAAAGCTACTGTGAGATATCAGCTTACACTTAACGAGATTGAGTATTTTCAGAATGACAAGTTCTGGTTGAGATATCAAGAAAAGGAAGAGATTGTATACTCTTAATGAGAATATAATTTGGTAGAACCGCTATGAGAATCAATATGAAGTTTCCTCAAAAGAATTTAAAATCCTTTGATCCAATCTCCCCACTTTTATGTACACATCCAAAAGAAAAGACAGCAGGGTCTTGAGCAGGTGCCTGTCCTCTTGTCTTCACTGAAGCACCCACAACAGCCCAGGCACGGAAGTAACCTCAGTGCCTATCACGGATCAATGGATGAAGACAATGTCTGCATATGCAGTAAATATCATTCAGTCCTCAAAAAGTGGGAAATCCTGGGCTGGAGAGATGGCTTATCAGTTAAGGCACTTGCCTGTGAAGGACACAGTTTTGATTCCTCAGGACCCAAATAAGCCAGATGCACAAGGTGGTGCATGTATCTGGAGTTCATTTGCAGTGGCTGCAGGCCCTGGCATGCCCATGCTCTCCCCCATTCTCTCTCTGTCTCTCTTTTTCTCTCTCTATCCACCTCTTTCTCTATCTCTTTTATAAATAAATAAAAAGAATAGAATTTTTTTAAGCAGGAAATCCTGCCATTTATGTTGTGGATAATTCTGAAGCAGAGAACAGAATGGTAGTCAACAAGAGCTGGTGAGGTCACCGGAGAGATGTTGGTCAAAGAACAGAAAGGTTCATTTATGTAGGATGGATGGATAAAAGATAGATAACTAGATGATTGATAGATAGATATATAGGTAGGTAGGTAGGTAGGTAGGTAGGTAGGTAGATAGATAGATAGACAGATAGATAGGAGATAGCTATAGATAGATGTAAGATGATAGACTAGATGGATGGATGGATAGATAGATAGATAGATAGATAGATAGATAGATAGATGGGCAGACAGACTGGAGCTGAAGATCTAATGCATAGCACTGTGACTATTACGATCATATTTTACATACTTAAAGCTTGCAAAGAGAGTACACTTCAGTTCATCACACACACTCACACACACACACACTCAATAGCAACTAAAATTAACAATCCTTTTTTCCATGCCAACTTTTTTTTCTCTCTTGGGAAATCTGACAACTCATCCTATAAAAAGAAATCTCTTCCCATGGATCATTCTTTCCTTCACACAAGAGCACATTCAGCCTTAAGGGCCTTGAAAAGGCTTAAATTGTGTGAACAAAATTGACCATTGTCATGTAGAATTTTAAAAGCTAAAATCCTTGACAGTGGGTGTTAGTGCTTTGAGATCCTCCAAGTCTGAGCTGTTTCTCAGTGTTCTTGCCAAAGTAAACCACAGATTTTTCAATTCCTTAGCACTGATTTGATCATCCTTAAAGTAAGCACAGCAACTTAAAGCTGTCAGTATGCATTTTCCACCACACCATCTAATGTGATACTGAGAAATAAGATTGTTTTTTCTCCGTTAGTTTAGGACAGACCATTCCTTTGGGGCAAATGGGCTCCTTTATCTTGGAAAAGAATAGTTTCATTTGATATCTATTCTATTTCTCTGAACTAGAGCCTATTTAAACTAGCTTATGTTGGCGTGTGTATAGTATGTATGGTGTGTGTATGTGTCTGGGTGGTGTATGCATATGTGTATGCAGGTATGCATGCTCCATGTGCATGCATGCAGAGACCACAGGAGGATGTTGGGTGTCGTTCTCTGTTTGGAGAGCTCCCACTTTTCAGTTAGATTGACTGACCAGAGAGCCCCAGCAGTTGTCCTGTCCCCATGTCCCGGAGCACCGGGATCACAGACATTCATGGCCATGCCCTGCTTTGTTCATGGCAGCTGGTGATCAAAGTCAAGTCATCATGCCGGCACAATGACCACTCTTACCCTGCAAGCCACGTCCACAGCCTCATACTTCAGCTATTGGAAATAACAGGTGATCATCTTGATGTTTGCTTCCTAAGCCTCCAAAGGGCTCTAAAAGACACCGTTTGGTGAGGGAGATAAAAGAGGGGCTTTGCTGTTCATTGCACATGCCACCGTAGCAATGTCATATGGACCCGTGGAGTTCTTTCTAGTTACGTAGGTCTTGCCTTTGAGTTTTCACATACCCTGAGACAGATTATCAGGGTTCATAATAAAAGTCAGGATTAGAAAAAGTAAGACATTTGCCAAAACAAACAGCCAAATAGAAAGTTTATGACACAAAAATGCAGAGTAAGTTCTCCTGATTTTTCCCACTGTGGTATTTATTTCTCTCCATATTATTCAGGTTTTGGTACTGATACTTTCTCCACTGGAGGAAAAGGACCAAGAGAAAACAATGCATCTACCTAGCTTTACTCTGAATCTTTTGCATATAGCTATTATAATCAACTCAATTTAATAAGATGGGCAACATAGAGAGACCTTGTCTCAAAGAAAAACAAATCCCAGACACCTGAGGCTATGGAGGATATTTAAATTCAAATCACCACTATCTGCCTTGCTAGCATGACTTACCAATAAAAAATGGACATATTTAATCTGTACAATGTGTGACGTTTTTGTTTTTGTTTGGATTTTTTTTACTGCAGATTTCCTCTATGTAACCCAAGCTGCCTTTGTTTATTTATTCATTTATTTATTTATTTATTTATTTATTTATTTATTTATGAGTGACAGACACAGAGGGAAAGAGGGAGAGAGATAGAGAGAGAGAGAGAATAGATGTGTCAGGGCCTCCAGCCACTGCAAACTAACTCCAGATGCATGTGCCACCTTGTGCATCTGGCTTACTTGGGTACTGGGGAATCAAGCCTCGAACCAGGGTCCTTAGGCCTCACAGGCATGCGCTTAACTGCTAAGCCATCTCTCCAGCCCCCAAGCTGCCTTTGAACTCACAATCTTTCTGTCTCAGCCTTCTGAGTGCTTTAACAGCAAATATATATTATATACAAGCTGCAGCTCAAAATGGTCTTCTGATGTATGTATGTGGTAAGAGTATCTATTGCTCTAGATAATATCTGTAAATACCAAGTGATACATATTATTAATATGCAGATATATAATATATATATGTATTATAACTGAATCTCCAGACCTGGCTTATCTTATAAGTCTGCTCCTCTTTGGTTAACATCTATTCACTTACCTCTCTCCTACCCTGGACCCAGGTACCTACCTGTCTACTCTATAACTATGAGGTAACTATGAGGTTAACATTTTCAAAGTCTACATATGAATGAGCTTATGAAACATTTGCTTTTCTCTGCCTCATTTCTCTTCACATAATGTCCTACAGACTCATCCAAGATTTCTGTCCATCTTAAGACTGAATAATATTCTATTGTGTATCATGTACATTGAAACTTTGACTTCTGTGTGAGCTCTCGTTTTCCCTAGCAAAGTTGTAAATTCGGTAAACTATGTTTGTTTTTGCACTTTTCATAGTCCAAATGCATTGTATTAAGACTGAGATTGCGTATATGAAAATGAAGTACTACCCCAAAGTCTCAGGCATTGAAGGCATGATTCCCACCTGATGGTGCTATTGAGACATGATTAGGCCTTGAGAATGCCAATTTAATGAATGGATTAATCCACTGATGAGTTCATACTGAATGGAGAATTTGAAGCTGGGGCCTGGTTGAAGGAAGTATGGTAAAGGCATTGCTTTGAAGAGTTTGTCTTGTTCCTAGCCTCTTCCTATCCCTTTTTGTGCTTCCTGGGCCACCGTGGAGCACATCATTGCTCTTCTACACTCTGATGCACTCCTTCGCCATGGGTCCCTAGCAAAAGAGCAGCCAACCAGGCACTGAAGTCTCTGAAACTTTAAGTCTGGTGTCTTCCCTTAGCTTGTTTTCCTCGGGTGTTTATCACAGTGACAAAAAGCTGATTAACACAATAGAAGTGCCTAAAACCAATTTTTTTCAGAAAGCATAATACCAATATCAATATTCATATTTTGGGGAAAATTCCTACACTTAGGAGGCTAGAGCAGAGTAGGAAGGAACCAATGTGGTAGTTTGATTCAGATGTCCACCATAAACTTAGGTGTTCTGAATGCTAGGTTCCCAGCTGATGGAGATTTGGCAATTAACGCCTCCTGGAGGGAGTGTATTGTTGGGGGTGTGCTTATGGGTGTTATAGCCAGTTTCCCCTTGCCAGTGTTTGGCACACTCTCCTGTTGCTATTGTCCACCTTATGTTGGCCAGGGGGTGATGTCCACCCTCTGCTCATGCCATCGTTTTCTCCTGCCATTGTGGAGTTTCCCCTTGAGCCTGTAAGCCAAAATAAACCTCTTTTTCCTACAAGATGCTCTTGGCTGGGTGATTTCTACCAGCAATGTGGACCTGACTGCAACAAACTGACAGGAGCAGCTAGATAGAGTGTGTCCTCAGGCTTCGTGACGCCTCAGCTACAACTGTCCCTTCCCCTCCATTTCCCTGTTGTGCCTGGCTAACTCCCTCTCATCCATCAGCCCTCTTCACGTTTCACTCTCCTGTGGAAGGGTTTTCCAGTTCCTCTGCACGGGTTTCTGATTGCCTGTTGTAAACTTAGATTGCAACTCGGTATTTTCATGTTTGTGGCACTTACCATGCCATTGATTACTTGTTAGCGTTTGCATTATCCTTAAGGAAGAAACTGAAGCTACTGTGTTTGTTCTTGTCTCCTGGTTTATTGTGATACACTCTAACACTTGGCATATGGAAGACAGTTATAAATACTGTTTTTTTTTTCTGGGGAATACATCATCAAGAGAATTAAACCTAGAAAATATGTAAGAAAACAGTCAATGCATTCATAGGTATATTTGTTCACTGTGTAATCACATATTAAATACTTTAATGTCCCATTTATTGTTTTCCTGGCCTGGTGGTATATGGAAGTCAAAAGAAAAAGCTCCCCTGACTCCTGGTAATATTTAATGGAGAAAGAGAGAGAGAGCAATTTTCCCAGCTTCTACATGTGACTATTTACAAATACACATCCAGGCATATGAAATATTATCACCAAATATAGAAAAGTCAAAAAGAATTGTACATATATGCTTAGCATTGAATAGGCAAAATTTGAAGATCCATAATGTATTTTTGATTAATGTGTTCATTTAAGACTTGCCTTCTACCAAAAGTCATATACTTAGCTCTCGTGCTGAGATATATTGATGCATGAGTCCACAGATATTTTCAAAGAATATTATGGATTAAAGGATCTGAGAAGGTAGCTCAGACAGTAAAGCTCTTGCCCAGCAGGCCTGAGGAGCTGAGTTCATCCCCAGAAGGCACGCTTCTATAAAAAGCATTGGGAGCAGGGGAGGTAGAGAGATGGCTCAGCAGCTAAGGTTGCCTGCAAAGCCTAAAGAACCAGGTTTAATTCCCCAGTACTCATGTAATGCCAAGTGCACAAGATGGCACATGCGTCTAAAGTTTGTTTGAAGTGGCTACAGGCTCTAGCATGCCCATACTCACTCTCTCTCACTTTCTTCCATAAAATAAATGAATAAATATTTTAAAAAAGAACTCAGATTAAATGCTTTATTAAAATTATTTATTTATTTATTTATTTGAAAGAGAGACAGAAAGAGAGAGAAAGAGGTAGAGAGAGAGGAGGGTAGAGAGAGAGACAGAATGGGCTCGCCAGGGCCTCCAACCACTGCAAACAAACTCCAGATGCAAGCACCTTCTTGTGCTTCTGGCTTACGTGGGTCCTGGGGAATTGAACCAGGGTCCTTTACAGACAAATGCCTTAACTGCTAAGCCATCTCTCCAGTCCCTTAAATTTTTGTGGGAGGAGGCAAGAGGATCCCTAAAGTTCTCTAGCCAGCCAGTCTCTCCTTACTGGTGAGCTCCAAGCCAATGAGATACCCTGTCTCAAAGGATGTGAACAATGTTCCTGAATCTAACACCCAAGGTTGTTCTCTGACCACCACCTGCACACACAAATTCACACACACACACACACACACACACACACCCTTTCATGCACATGTGTGCACATGTATTCACACAATGCACATTCCCACACACACAAAGTATATTATGGGTTAAATGTTTTATTCAAATGTGTCAAAATATTTTATTTAATATTTAAACCATCAACAAATGCTTACTGATATCCTGGTGGCTCAATATGGTACTAAACACTGCAAAACAACTCTAAGCTCAGTAATAAAAAAAAAATCCTGCTAACTGTGTAAAACTATTTTGGGAGAAAAGAAGATAATAAATATTGCATCCCTCTTTGCTATTTATATGTGTATTCCACCCACTCTGGTGAATAATGAAGTGGCTGTTAAAAGTTCAGTAAAAGATAAAATACTAGTGATCCTGAACCCCAATTTAATTAGGCTCAGCTAGGATTTATTATGAGTGGAGAGAAACCATCAAGAAGTTTTAAGAAGTGAGGCTCAGTAGAGATTATCTATGCAGTGTGCATAGATATTTACAACTCCACTGGGCTCTTTTAACTCTACAAATAACCTTATTTTTTTTTCAGTTGCTCAAATCACTTTCTTTTTTTTTGGAAAAAAAAATCAACTTCCTTGAACAATGGGGACACTTGTTTTTATGTGTACAGACTGTTCAAAAGAAGCTATAAATCAACTGGTTCTTACTATATATTTGATATCAATGGGTAGCAATCCAGCAGGTTGAAAAACTTGTCTTGCTCAAGCAATCATGCTGTGGCATTTCTTGATCCTTGAAGGAATATTTTCTGGACTGCCAAGCCTCCACTAACTTGTGAAATTGCCATTATTCCTTTTGAGGACAATGCGACTGGGTCTTAGCTCATGATAAAAAAAAAATGACAAAATTCTCAGAGCTCAGCTTTTTGCTCAGTCAAGAGGTAGAGAATCTTTTAGGGCAGGGACAGACAGGTCACTGGAACAAAGTATCACCGACTGATTTGATAGCTTGCCTTCCGATAGAGATGAGGCGCAAGGGAGTCTTACTTTGCGGGTAGATAGTTAGGGACACAGACCCAGAAGAACCTGGATGCCCAGCTGCCCTGGTGTGGCTAAAAAGCAATTCCCGTCTGACTCAAGACGGAGATGAGGAGTAACTTCCTGGTTCTTCCTCCAAAATTATCCTTCAATGTTTTTCCGGCCTGTAGGCTCTTTCTGGAGTCTGTGCTCTCTTTCTAGACCCACCAGGCAATCAAGTTTCTCCACAAGTGTTTAGACTTAACCAATGAGGCTCGTCCATCCAAGCTGGATGTCTAATTCACATCAATATTTATAAGAAAATTGCCAGGCAGATTTACCCACTCAAGACCCCTCCCATCTTAGGAGCTTTCCTGCTTTACTTTGTGCCTTATTTTCCCAAAATAAATCTTTTGTAACTTCCCCTCCTATGTGTCTGCGCTTGTCAAAGTTTTGCTTGTTGTAAGACAAGAGCTGGGGAGCCACTGGCTTGAAATTCAAGTTTCCAGCACTTTAACCCCTAAGATGTCACCATCCAGCACCCAAAAGGCTTCATTACTCCCAACAGTGGTAATATCTTCACTTATAAATGGCCATGTGAGCACAGTAGAACAGGCTGGGGACATGGTTCAGTGGATAAAGTGATTGCCATGTAACCATGAGTACCTGTGTTCAGATCCCCAGAATTCGTGTGAAAGCCGGAAGCTTAGGTAGGTACCTGTAATCCCAGCAGGGCTATATCCAGAAAGGAGGCAGAACTGGGTATGGTGGCGCACACCTTTAATCCCAGCACTCAGAAGGCCAAGGTAGGAGGATCATCCTGAGTTCAAGGCCAGCCTGAGATTACATAGTAAATTCCAGGTCATCTTGGGCTAGAGCAAGATACCCTACCTCAAAAAAATAAAAATAAAAAAAATAAAAAAGAAGAGGAGGAGGAGGAAGAGGGAGGCTGGGACAAGAGAATTCCCCAGAGAATTACAGACCAGCTAACCAGGCAAACAAGAGATCCTACCTCAAAACAAGTGGTAGACAAGGACCAACCGTACCTGAAAAGTTTTCCTCCAACCTTCACACGTCATGGCACACACATACCCAAATGCAATCAATCGCATGAACACACGCCAAAATAAATAATAATAGAACAAGTTAACTAACATTGTCTTGCAGATATCAATTTATCCTGTTGAGGGAGATTTTTGGAGTTTAAACGCCATCTATTTTGCTGGTACATTTCTCTTGAGACAATCACCATGATTCAATATGTTACAAGAGTTTGCTTTGAGTTCTCAAGAGTCCCAGGAATGTTGGGTTCAATTAAGCAGCTACTCAACGCTTTGTAATTCTAACAGAATCCGCTGCTGCCATGTCAGAAGTATCTTTTAATATTTTGCTAAAAATCAGAACAGTGTGTCCTCGAATGTTCATTACACTCACTGAATAGACCTAGGGGAATTCTTTTCCATTTTGCTTTTTATTCTTTGTTTGAACTTTTAACTAACCTATTTTCCCACCTTACTCTTGCCTTTGTTATAGGGGGTGAGTGTTTACATAGCCACTCTTGCCCCTTAGCTGCTGAATAAGGCCCTGATTATTTCAAACAACTTTTGTAATTAGCTTTCAAGATGCAAATTGCTACGTTATGTACAGTATCTGCAATTACAATAAGCTGCTCTATTTTATAGCATTTCAATGTGGGCTTAATTGGCAAGTCCCAGCAGCATGGTGAGCAGTCCATGAATACACTCAAATATGTTCCAAAAAAAAAAGAAAGAACCCTGAAGAATATATGGCAATCCATGGAACAAATACAGTGCTTTTAGCTCAATTTGGTTTTAAAAGGATCTATTAACTCAAAACCCCCTGAAATGTAGTGGTGTGGTGGTTTGATTCAGGTATCCCTCCTAAACTTAGGCATTCTGAATGCTGGGTTCCCATCAGATGGAGATTTGAGAACTAACACCTCTTGCAAGCAGTGTATTGTTGGGGGCAAGCTTATAGGTATTAGAGTCAGGGTCTCCTTGCCAGTGTTTGGTGCACTCTACTGTTGCTATAGTCCATCTTATGTTGGCCAGGGGTGATGTCCACCCTCTGTTCATGCCATCATTTTCCCCTGCCATCATGAAGCTTCCCATCAAGTCTATAAGCCAAAATAAACCTTTTATTCCCCCAAAGCTGCTCTTGGTCGGGTGATTTCTGCCAGCAATGTGAACCTGACTACAACAATAATGTTGGTACTGAGAGTGGCATTTCTGCTGGACACCTGACTCTGTGGCTTTGGCCTTTTGGAGCTGATTTTCAAGGGGAATGTGGAAGGATTTGAAACCTTGGCCTAAGTGACGCCTTGCAGTGCTATAACTACAGCTTAGTTAACTGTTATGGTCAGAGTTGAAAGACCTGAATGCAGTAAGAACTATGGACTGTGAGGTTTGGCTTGTGAGGGTGAGAAAGAGCTTTGCCTGGACTGGGAGAGAAGCAGTTTGTGTGAGAGGCTTGTTGTTATGTCCTGAGAATTTGTGCAGGGTTGCATTGTGCATAAATTGACTGGTGTGAGCAGAGGGATATGGCACAGAAAGAAATCTTTAGGCAGAAACTGCTGCCTGTTTAGCTATAATTGAGAGATTACAACCATTGAGAATGGGCCAGCTGACCTGCACTGGGATAACAGAAAGAATGTAGACTCTTTTGAAGGGGCCTAAATGCTCAAAGAGTGTCATGTTCTTCAATGTCTGCTTTATTCTCCCCTGGATTAACAAACTGGCATTTATTTATTTAACCTGGTATTATGGAGTATAAAGAGAAGGTCACTGAATTTGCAACATGGTCTTGTGTTTGGGAAATAGCCATGGGCAATGTGAAGCAGGTTTGCTGCTATGTGCCTGCATGGAGGCCCAATGGAGCCATGAGGATGAGCCATGGGTTGCAGTGGCAAACCAGTGGAGATGCCAGGACCACAAGATGGCTCCTAAGGAAAGCTGCTGGCCCAAGATGATGTTTTCCAGGACTGTGAGTAGCCTGCTGAAGGGGCAGAATTGGAACTCCAGAGAATTGTTGCTGGTTAGAATTATCAGACTTGATTTGCTGGACTTGGAGCTACAGAGTTTGATGTTTGCCCTGGTTGTTTTAAATCTTGTGTTGGTTGAATATTTCTTTGCTATGCCCACTGCCATCTTTTGTTGTTGTGAATGTTCATTTTGTGCCATTATGGGATTGGGGGATTTTGGTATTATGGCTCAGTCAAAAGACATTGGAGGGATGGAGAGATGGCTTAGCAGTTAAGCGCTTGCTTGTGAAGCCTAAGGACCCCAGTTCGAGGCTTGATTCTCCAGGACCCATGTTAACCAGGTGCCACAAGGGGGCGCACGCATCTGGAATCATTTGCAGTGGCTGGAGGCCCTGGCACGCCCATTCCCCCCCCCTCTCTGTTTGTCACTTTCAAATAAATAAATCAAAATAAACAAAAAAAATTTAAAAAGACGTTGGGTTATGGGGATGTTTGAACATCATTAGTACTGATAAAAAATATGGAGACTTTTGAAGCTGGACTGAATGTATTACATTTTAATTCATGGATGGTTATCAGTTTATGGGGGCCAAGGGCAGAACGTGGTGGTTTGATCGAGGTGTCCCCCATAAACTTAGGTGTTCTGAATGCTAGGTTCCCCAGCTGATGGAGATTTAGGGGACTAATGCCTCCTGGAGGCAGTGTATTGTTGGAGGCGGGCTTATGGGTGTTACAGCCAGTGTCCCCTTGCCAGTGTCTGGCACACCCTCCTGTTGCTATTGTCCACCTTATGTTGGCCAGAGGTGATGTTCACCCTCTGCTCATGCCATCATTTTCCACTGCCATCATGGAGCTTCCCCTCAAGTCTGTAAGCCAAAATAAACCTCCCCACCCCAAAAAAAGCTGCTCTTAGTGGGGTGACTTCTGCCAGCCATGTGAACCTGATGGGAACAAGTGGTGTACATCTTCCTGGGCTTCCTCCCTCAGCCCGGAAGTGGAAGGGAACCTGAGAGGGCTCAGTGGCTCAGGCAGATAAATCCTTCAGGTTCTACCAGGCTTCCAGGCTTCTTGAATGAGGCGTAACACCTCACAGATACCTAAGAAAACCCTTAGTGTCTGTTCAGAGCTATCTGCAGGTCTCTCTGGGGAAATTCTCCCCAAGGAAGCAGATGCCATTGGAGATTCCATACCATAGAGCTGGGAAAAGTGAGGTGGAATGACCAAACACTCACGCTCCTGCCAGAGAAGCTGCATAGTCTGGAGACTGTAACCACGCCTGTTTGGGTTTTTTTCTTTTTAATATTTCCAAATGAGTTCTTTTATACAATCCCTGCCCTTCCCTTTACATTGTTTTTAGATATGTTAAGGCAGCTAAGTGTGTTCGTCAGGCTCAGAAAATAATATTCTCAAATACGGCATTTTGTCATGCTGAGTACTTTAAACCCAGTAACAAGACTTCTGTGACCTTTCCCATCCATATTTCTGCCTCCCCTTCCCCCCTCATAGTGAAAGAAAGGGCCATTGCTGGCAAGTTCTCAATCTAGGGAAAGAATTTGCCAAATGGAATATAGTTCCCTTTATCTGCTCTCTACCACCTCATCAACCGGGGAAGATTAAACTCATATCACAGAGAAAAGACTGAAAATCAAACACCTCAGAGCCCAGATCAACTTTGTCCTAGTTTATTCTATGCTCCTCGTATGCACTCATCTTCCATAAAAACCACTTACTGTTCTCCTAAAATTGCCTTCGGCCCCCACGCTCTCTCTCCTACAGAGAAGGATGCATACGTTTCTGAGTCGCAGTGGCTCATCAGTCTCTCACCTTCTTGCTTGTTCCTGTATTGGTCAAAAAGTGTGCATACCTTTCGCCAGTTAACTACAATCAGTTGATTTCTCTGACATACATCTCAAACCTCCATACAGGAAAAGAGAAAGATGTTTCACTCCCACATATCATTTAACCCTAAATCAGTACATCAGTAGAGGCTATCTCTGCCTATGACCAAGAATAATGTTTCACCCAGAATCTTGGCTCTCTGCCCAACAGAATGTGAGTGCATTTCTGAGTTTTCCTGCCATTTTTTATACCAACTGAGCAGTGTGAGACTAAGGCATGTGAATATACTTATGTGAGGCACCAAAGAGGTAAAAATCTAGCAGATTCTATGTCCATGTTCCTCATTCCTTTTCTATGCTGCTATAGAATCCCTCTTTCCCTTTTTTAAACTCCCACGCCCCTGTCTGTTGCTACAAGTAACCACTAATCCCATCCCCTGCCACAGGAGTAGACATGACTGACAAACAAGATTCTTCAGAACCTTGTCCAGAGATGGACCCTGGACTCAAGCTGGCCCATCAGATCCTTTCATGAAATATGATCTACTTACTGGGACCTGATGGGAGAAGTGGTGATTTGAATGCAAAGATGTCCCGCTTAGCCTTCTGTGTTTGTGAGTAAGCCTCATATTTAATCCCCAGATAGCGGAAGCTTTGGGGAGGTAGATTCTTGCTGTAGGAGGTATGTCGCTGGGAGCGGGCCTTGGAATTTTGTAGGCCAGCCGTACTTGCTAGTGCCAGCCTGTTCATACTCTCTCTACTCCCTTCCTGCCGATACGAAGATGTGGCACGTGACTGTCTGCCTCTGCCATGCCCTTCCTGCCATGATGGAACATTCTCCCTAGATTGTAAGCCAAGATAAACTCATCTATAAGCAGCTTCTGGTCAGGCATTTTGTCCCAGCGATGAAAAGGTAACTACTACAAATGTGCATTGAGTGCCAAGGCCTGAGGAAACAGGTAGGGCCTTTCCCAGATGAGCTTGACAGGCAGCCTCCTGACAGAGTGTCTTACACCAGTGACAAGGGGATCGTACTGCTAAGGCAGGAAGAGCTGCAAGAAGCTCGCCTCAGAGGAAGCCCAGCATCAGTCACTGGTGTCTGGAGGCGGCAGAACTGTAAGCACAGACTGAGAAGCTAAGTCTGGGAACGTCTCCAAGTTCACATAGTTTCCACACAACTCTGACATAAGTTGTAGTGTCTCCCACAAATAACTATTTGAGCTTGTGAATCAGAATCAGGATGTAAGTGAGAGTAGTTTATTTAGGAAGTGACTCCAGGAAGAAGCATGAGGAAGTAGGAACTGAGACGGGAAAGGCAGCAAAAAAAACCAACATAAAATGGGCTGTATAATAAAGATCAGGTTATATCTGTTTGTAAATGAGCCCCATCTCATTGGGGACTTGCTAGGGACTGCATAGAAAGTCAGTATGAGGCAAAACATTTGGAAAGTTATCTACCAGCTCTTCTCCTTCTGCTATCAAGGGTCAATACTGAGAACTTGGTGTCACTTCACTATGCATCCAATTTGCTTGATGAGCTTATTAACACAGCCAGGGAATGTCTGGAGGAAAACGGAAGTTAAAACTGTGTACTGAAGCTTCTTGGGTTGTGCTGTGAGTATACGTGCAGGCTGCCACAATTTGTCAACAGTCTTGGTGGGCGGCATTCTAACTGTTATGTTTATTTGATTCAGAAAAAAAATATGTTCTAATCAACCTGACAAGCCAATTCATAGAAACCACTTCTTTTCACTCCAACTTCAAACACAAATGCAAGTTGAAATATTTTTTTAAAAAAATGATTTATTAAGGCAATCATCCACTTAAATAATGCTTGCAGAAGTTTAAAAGTGTGAATATATTCATACGCCAACTTTGCTCACAATTGGACTTTTCTTTCAGCTAATAACACAGCCTGGAACGAGCATGTCTGATCCTGAGAAAAGCTGTCTGACTTTCATGTAGTATGTGATTCTCCACCATTAACACACACCTGGGAAGCGTTACAGGAAGGAGCGGCTGGAATCTTAGATGAAGGTCTAATGATTCTTCTTCCTGTCCCCTCCTCCTATGAGGGAACATAAATAGCCTGGGGGTCTCTGGCAGGTAACCCCTGCTGCTCTACGAATAACTTTTATGAATAACTTTTATTTTTAATTTTTTTAGTTTTTATTTATTTATTTGAGAGTGACAGAGAGAGAAAGAGGCAGATACAGTGAGAGAGAGAATGGGCACTCCAGGGCTTCCAGCCACTGCAAGCGAACTCCAGATATGTGCGCCCCCTTGTGCATCTGGCTAATGTAGGTCCTCGGAAATCGAGCCTCGAACCGGGGTCCCTAGGCTTCACAGGCAAGTGCTGAACTGCTAAGCCATCTCTCCAGCCCATGAATAACTTTTAGATTAAAACGGTCTCATGCAAATGGAAAATTTTAATTAAAAATTAGCATTAAAGCCTTTACTTGAAAACTATTATGTTAGAAGTTAGATGCCAATATCCTTGAAAAGATACATTTCTTTGTTAAAACGACTTCAATATAATGTAGTATTTTGCTAATTCAGACTGATTCTCTCACAGTTCCCCTGCCATTCCTGTGATAATAATCCAGATAATAATCCAGACAGCTCATGTTTTACTGCTATAGCATTCTCCTTTTCCAATTAAGAATTATATTAGGTAATGAAATCCAAAGCTAGAGCTACACAACCAAGTTGAGATGCATAATGATTGCTGAAGAAGTTTGAGCACAAACAGATCAACATGCCACAGGCCTTTTGTTTGTTTGTGTTTTTAAGGATTAATTTTTTGAATGATAGATCTATTAAAGTATGGATGCTGCTGAGGAAGACTGAAATCTATGAAGTAATTTTTAAATAGCATAAAACATGAGTATCTAGCAGAGAATACTAAATGAGGAAAGGACAGACATTCAGGAATGAGAAACAGAGATAAGGTGTTAGAATAAATTATCTATTCTGTCTGTTATTTATCTTTACTTGATGCTTTTAAATTAATTGTAGGGAGCTAAATGGAAACATGAAATTTGCATTATAAAGACAACTTGAGATCTACAGTGAATAAATATTTATCTAGTTCCTACCATTTAATACCAGACAAAGCCCAGGGCACAGGGAGTATCCCAAGTGTTTACAAAAATAATAAATTGAGATATTTTTAAAAGAAGCATTCTTGGTCACTTAATCTTTAATTTAATATTCACACATATATTTAAAATGACCAGTTTCTTAGAATACTTTAAAGCATGTACAATACAAATCAGTAGGCACTGTATGAACTCTATACATGATACAAACAAAAATACTGTTGGATTCTGAGAACATACTTCTCCTGTCTTTGATCTTAGAAGTCTAAGGACTTAGTGCTACTTGAATCTGGCTTCAAAGAACAAATAGGATTTCAATAAAGGGACCTGCAGGGACAGATATTTCTGATTCTAAAAGTAATTTGCTTAAAGGAGTCAAAGCAGGAAGGGCTACAATGCAGGTGAGTAGAGTGAGTATGTCTGCCTTTTGTCGATAATGGCTCATTTATTTGTAGGTTGCTTAAGGGGTCATTTACTAGGCTTGTTGTTTCTCTTATTTGTTCTTTCTTTTTTCTTTTTTATGAATACCAAGTTCCTGTAAAAGATAGGTATGTGTAGTGTCCTGAGGCAGGATTAAAAACCAAACAGACTGACAGCAGAGCAAGTTACTGAAGCCGTCAGATGCTTCTTTTGTCTTCTCAAACGAGATTACTAATCGCTTAATACAAAACTTAACTGAGGGCCTGAAGAAATGGCTTAGTGGTTAAGCACTTGCCTGTGAAGCCCAAGAACCCTGGTTCGAGGCTCAATTCCCCAGGACTCCGTAAGCTAGATGCACAAGGTGGCACCAGCATCTGGAGTTCATTTGGCCAGCCAAAGGCCCTGGAGGCGTGGCACCCTGTCAGTCTTCCTGACCTCACCATTCTTTAACAGTAAGAGCCATTTCTTCCCTCCAGCTCTTCATGGGCTACACAGAGACAATCCTTCATACAAGTGTGTCGCTATTCCAATAAAACTTTACTTACAAAAGCAAGCCAGTGGGCCAGAGTTAAATGTGTATAAAAAATGTATTGTAAAATCAAATTATAATTTCAATTAGATTTTATAACTTAACACCCATTGTAGTAGACAGCTTCAGGTTCACTGATATAAACTTCCAGACCAGGCCCAGTTATGGAGGAAGGGATATTTATTGAAGCTTACAGATCCAGGGGAAGTTCCATAAATGACAGAAGCTGGCCTGCCTTCACAGGCCCAAGTAGAGAGAGAGAGAAGGACAAAAGCCACAAGCCAAAAGCCAAAAGCCATATAGCACAGCACACTTCAGGAACTCCAGCTAGGCACACTTTGCATATCTTTAGATTGAAATCTGAAACCCACCACCACACCTTAAGATCCACACAATGGCACTGACTCCAGCCAGGTGGCTGCAGATGCAAACTACAAACAAACTACTGAATATATTTGGGGGCCATCTATTCTATTTAAACCACCACATTCCGCCCCTGGCCCCCAACCCCAATAGATTTATAACCATTACACATTGTAAATTGTACTCAGTTCAATTTCAAAGGTCCCCACAGTCTTGACCAATTTAAGATATTAAGACCTGTAAAATCAAACAAGTTAAGCATTTCAAACATATAGAGGCACAGAATAAACATTGTCAACTGGTGTAAGGCATATCAAGGAGAGAATAAAGCAGTGCAAACTCAACCACCATCAAACAAACATAAAACTTCTGCAGTTCAAGTTCAACATAACCAGAGACTGACAGTCTCCAGATTTTCCAATTCCGCTCCTCCAGCTGGGTAGAGTAGACAGGGAACACTTCCATCCCAGGCCAACAATGCGCTCTATGGTAGCCCTTGCACAGTCCTGGTATATAGAAAATATCTTCCAGTCTTCATGCAAACCATGGTCCATCTTCCAAAGGCTCTTTTAGCCTATCAGGGCATCATGCCCTGCCTCATGCTGCATCTCAGCAGCAGCTCCTGGAACCATGTAAAATTCATGACCACTCCTCACATTTTCCAAAGGCTCTTTCAGCCTATCAGGGCATCAGGCCCTACCTCATGCCACATCTCAGTGGCAGCTCCTGGGAGCATGTGCAATTCACAACCATTCCTCACATTTTTCATGCTTCTGAAACCAATACCAGGTGTGCAGGACACAGCCATATTCTTAATTCACAGATGAAATAAATCATAACCTTGAAAAGCAGGTTCCTTCTCCACTCAACTCTTTCCAAGAGTTTGCATTTCTATGAGAGTCCTTCCTCAGGCATCCTTTCCATTGTTTTAATGTAAAGCAGTTGGACCATCTTCCTTAAGATTGCTAATATGTTTGACGATAGCAGGTTCAGTAACCTAAAACCAGTCCCTGTGCCTGTAATTTTAACTTGTATGAGGTTTTCCAACTTAAAATCTTAAATCTCTCAGTCCAATGTCTCTAGCCAAGCACATCAGTCCATTACAAATTTAACCTTGATCAAACTCTCTGGGCCTGGGCAGCAGGACGCAGCCAGCCGTTATGCCAGTAGCCCAGTTCCAACAAAGTCCTCTGCAGTCTTCCCTTGCTCTTAGAAAGCTCATAAGCCAAGCCTTGAAGTTCAATGCTGTCTGCACTTAGCATTCTCAGACTCTCATCAGAATAGTCCATAAAACTTGGCTTACCGTTCCAGAAGACATCTTCAGTTGCAAGCACCAAGTCCATGCCTATTTCTCTAAAACAAAGGTTCCAAAAGATGAACATCCACATGGTCAGGTTCATCTCAGTCCACTCCTCGGTACCAAGTTCTGTAGTAGACAGCTTCAGGTTCGCTGAGATAAACTTCCAGACCAGGCACAGTTATGGAGGAAGGGATATTTATTGAAGCTTACAGATCCAGGGGAAGTTCCATAAATGGCAGAAGCTGGCCTGCCTTCACAGGCCCAAGCAGAGAGAGAGAGAGGCACAAGCCACAAGCCACAAGCCACAAGCCACAAGCCAAAAGCCAAAAGCCAAAAGCCAAAAGCCAAAAGCCAAAAGCCAAAAGCCACAGCACACTTCAGGAACTCCAGCTAGGCACACTTTGCATATCTTTAGATTGAAATCTGAAACCCACCACCACACCTTAAGATCCACACAATGGCACTGACTCCAGCCAGGTGGCTGCAGATGCAAACTACAAACAAACAACTGAATATATTGGGGGCCATCTATTCTATTCAAACCACCACACCCATAAATATAAATTACTCTAAAAGAAGGCAGAGAATGTCCATTTCCATAGAAGAGCGTTGATTTTAGGATCATATTCCCTCAAAAATCTCAGATTGCAATGATGATAGAAATATTTTCTTCCCGGAGTTTTCAGGAATCTAAGATTAGTCTCAAAAGCTTCCACAAGGGTTGTGGCATAGCTCAGTGATAAAGGGCTTATTTAGCAGGCTCGCTTCCTGAGTTCCAATTCCCAAAAATGGGAAAGTGGGCTTCTAAGAGGTTTGCTTTATTTTGACTTGTGAGAGCAAGACTACTTTTGTTTTGTTTTGTTTTGTTTTTTATCTCTGTATATTTGGGGCATTATATTCCAGAGCTAAAGATGTAGAAGCAACAATTGACACATTACTGACAAATACTTATAAGTTATATGAAATCTTGGGAGTTAGGTGATGGCTCAGTTGATGAAGAACATGAGGACCTGAGTTCAGATCCCCAGAACCTGCATAGAGGCACATGCGATGGTACCAGCATCTGTAACCCAGTGCACCTAGGGCCTGAAGAGAGATGGAGATAACAGAATCACCTGGAAGATCACAGGCCAACTAGGCTGGCAAATGGAGTGGTGAAAAATGACAGACCTTACCTCAGATATGATGGAAGGTGAGGACAAGCAGCTTATGCTGTCCTTTGACCTCCATATCAGTACCATAAAGGGCATGAGCCCACAGTCACACACATGAAAACACACACACACAGAGCGAGAGAGAATCAAACAAGAAACCATGACTTGAGCCATTCTTTCTGCAAATGCTCAGTGAGCAATCATTATAAGCCAAGCACTGTAATGTATTAGAGAAACAAAGATGAGTAAGATGCAGTCCCTGGTCCGTGTAAATAGGGCAGTCACATTGAACTGAACTGTTTCACAGGATGAAACTCTTCTGCCTTACACAGTTCAATAAGCAAGCAACCTTTGAGCTGGACATTTAAAGATGTAGCCAAGTAGAAAACTAATGTATAAGCCGGGCGTGGTGGCGCACGCCTTTAATCCCAGCACTCGGGAGGCAGAGGTAGGAGGATCGCCGTGAGTTCAAGGCCACCCTGAGACTCCATAGTGAATTCCAGGTCAGCCTGGGCTAGAGTGAAACCCTACCTCGAAAAACCAAAAAAAAAAAAAAGAAAACTAATGTATGCCCAAAGGCAGGTCATGTAAGGGCATGTCGGGGCAGTGCCACATTTCACAAACTGCACTTGTCTGCATACAGTCGCCCTAACTTTCACAATATCCCCATGCCATGTGTCCTCTGTTTATTTCACAATTTTCTTTAAATCAACTCATGTTTTTTCAACTTAAGTAATGTTTACAAGAAAAATTCATTTTGTTATACTAATCAGAATTTTCTCTTTTCCAAAAGTTAAAATAAATTCATAATTATATAAAGATAAAGTAATAATCAAAATAATTAATATAATACTGTTAAAATTATGCATCTATTTATTATTTATTATTTATTTCACAGAGAAAGAGAGAGACCAAGAGAGAATGGGTGCACAAGGGCCTCCTGCTGTTGCTACAAACTCCAGATGCATGGCCCACTTGGTTCATCTGGCAAGTCCTTTAAACACTGAGCCATCTCTCCAGCCCCAGGATGTGCATTTTGTACTAAGGTGATAGTACTTGGAGAAATGGAAAATTCAAGTAGAGACTTACATTTACATTAATAGAGTTACACAGTGTTTAGTTTTAGAAGAAATCTTAGAAGCCTTGTAATCTAATTACCATCATTTTACTGAGGTCCAGGGAGAAAGTATTTTGTCCAAGATGGCAAAGATAAATCTGGAATTGGAAATTTTCTCCTTCTAACTTAATGTTCTTTTCTGTACCACGTGGGAGTAGATTTTTCTTTCAATACTTAATGACTCTGATAAATACATTTATAGATATCCAATTTTAGCTTGAGCCATCTAGAAAGTTGCTTGAAAAAAATTGATTCAATAAGCGCTGTTCTCTGGAAGTGACATTAATAACCTTGAATAATGCTAATGGAATTTCTAATTTCATTTGATACCACCGTTAGCTTACTGAATAAAGACTTTTTAAGTGAATAATGGCGCTTCTAAATAAGCATGTGTTTACCTCAGCCATATCATGAAAATGCCACCAAAACAGCCATGAAGGATTGAACCAAGAAACAAAAAGTAGAGCTTTCCACATTCTGCTACCCAGCAAAAATGAAGAGACCACAGGAGATGTAAGGTAACAATGGTAGTTGGGAGAAAGAACACTCAGAGACAAACATACTGAATCACCAGAGTGTAGAGAGCAGAGAAGTGTCTACAGCTTGAGGTGTAGGGTTCCAAATACACAGAATGGAGGCTGTGGGCACAGCTGGGTTGAGACTTTAGATTCCAAGTGAAAATATCACGAGAAAGGTCAGCAGTTGGCCCCATAAGCAACACATAGGCTCTGCTGTCCCCTCCCAACCCACAGAGCTGGAAAACTGGCCCTGCTAGACCACCTAAATCAGCAAATTCTGGACTTCGGACTCAAGGTGTGACTGAGAGCCATACTCAAACGTGAGCTAAGTGAGAGTGAGTCCAGCACCCGGGGGTGGTGAGCTACAGTTGGCGTTTACTTGCCCATGGTCAAGGATTTGATCAATTGTGTCCACATAATAGACCCTATGCAGTGGAACCCCTGTAGAAATTCTGATGGTAGGATTCGGGAAGCTTCTGATCTGTACGCTCCTTCCTCCCTTCATGTCAGCCTCACATTGCTGAGATGAACCTCAAAACCAGACACAGTGTATGGAAGGAACAGGATTTATTGAAGCTTACAGAGAAAGTTTTATAGTGGAGAAAAAGAGACAACTCACTCACCAAATCAAGAGCAAAGACCAGCAGTTAAGCAGCAGGGAACCCAGGCCCAGCTCTGACTGCTCTCTACATATAACTTAGGATGGAATTACACAGATCCGCCCCCAAATACACTCAGGGCTGTGACACCTCGTCCAGCCAGGTTGCTGGCGATGTAAGATGCTTTAATAAAACTGAATCTAGGGCTGGAGAGATGGCTTAGCTGTTAAGTGCTTGCCTGTGAAGCCTAAGCACCCTGGTTTGAGGCTCAATTCCCCAGGACCGATGTTAGCCAGACTTACAAGGGGGCGCACATGTCTGGAGTTTGTTTGCAGTGGCTGGAGGCCCTGACACACCCATTCTTTCTCTCTCTCTGTCTCTCTCTATATATCTACCTGCCTCTTTCTCTGTCTGTCACTCTCAAATAAATAAATAAAAATAAAACAAAAAAAAATTTTTTAACTGAATCTATTGGGCGGGCATCCATTCAAACTACCACACTCACGCTTTCTCCTATGCACGTCCTCCTTTTGGCTGCTCCTGATGTCCTTCATGAGACATAAGTATAGTACAATGTTTTCCGTCCTGACTTCATTGAGAAGTTTCACAAATTACTAAAACCCAAGGAGGGGTTTGTGGGAACCCTGACTTGCAGCCCCTTGGTCAGAAGTACAGGTTGCAACCTCGGGCTTGTCTTTGACATCTGAAGCGGGAGGTAATAATGTGCGGCTTGGACCTCATCCTGTGAGGACTGTACTAACTCCAGGACGTTAGAGTCCAAATTCAGTCAACCTGTAGGACACCGATTAGCATTGGCCAAACTGTAGGGAACTGGTTGGTGTTGAAGAAAACTTCCATAAATATTTGTACCGGCTGAAGTGATGACTTAGTGGTTAAGGCACTTGCCTGCAAAGCCAAAGGATTCAGGTTCTATTCCCCAAGACCCATGTAAGCCAGATGTATAAGGTGGTGTATGCCTCTGGAGTTCATTTGCAGTAACTAGAGGCTCTGACACAACCATTCTCTCTCTGTCTCTCCCTCTCTCTCTCACACACACACGCAAATAAATAAATAAATAAAAATAAAAAATGTTTTGAAAAGGAAATATAGTTGTACAAAAGAACAGATTTTATCACTGTGTGTGGGTCCAAGTAATACAATATCTACCAAAATATGTGAGGACCTGGACTCACCTCTCAGAATAAAAAAAAAAAAGCCTAAAAAATAAAAATAAGGGGCTAGAGAGACAGCTGAGCTGTTCCCTAATACCCACGTAAAGCAATATGCACAAAGTGGCACATGTATCTGGAGTCTATTTGCAGTGGCTAGAGGCTCTAGTATGCCCATTTTCTCTCTTTTTTTTCTCTCTCTCTCTTAACAAATAAGTGAATATATTTTAAAAAGTAAATTAAGGCTGGAGAGATAGCTTAGCAGTTAAGGTGCTTGCCTCCAAAGACTATGTTCAAGTCTTCAGATCCCACGTAAGCTACATTCACAAGGTGACACAAGCACGCAAGGTTGCACATGCACACAAGGTGGCACACGCATCTGGAGTTTACTTACAGTGGTTGGAGGCCCTGGCATGCCAATTCTCTCTCTGTCTCTGTCTCTGTCTCTCTCTCTCTCTCTCTCTCTCTCTCTCACACACACACACACACACACACACACACACACCATTTAAAAAAAGGCGAGCCTATTGGAATTGCCACCAGAAAATAAAAATAACAAAGGTAAATTAAATTAAAATAAAAGGTTTGCCCTTTTTTATTCAAGATTCATTAATCTTCTGACATTCCTTCTTGGATCCTTCTTTAATCCTTTATTCTCCTTTTTAAATTACTTCCCTATTCTACTTAGTAAACATATTAATATTTCTTATCTTTTCCATTTTATACATTATTTATTGATTCTACACTATGATAGATGAAGCTATAGTTCAATGCATCACTTCCTCCAATCCTCCTAACATAGTAACATCATTCTTTAGGGGAAATCAATAATTAATAGCTACATTCCTATAAATATGTGTTATGGTTTACTACAGAGCAAAGTAGGATACTGGGAATCTTCTTCCATTCTTGTCAAACCATTTGTTCCCCTAAAATTTCAGGTGGCTCATTTATCTTTCGCTCTACGGTTTGCCTTTCTCATGTAAAAATATTTCAAAATTTTAGTTCCTTGAGGTCTGGGAGTTAAACTTGGCACTTTACATATTCTGCAGGCAACCACCAACTCAGTAGTTTTCTGTTTTATTTCTAGCTGTCATGTTTCTCTCACCTTCCAACTTTGTTAATAACACTTATTTTGCAATGTCTTGTTTGGTTCTATTGCTAGGTTTTGTGTATTTTCAGGACACTCATGCTATTCACTCCTCTCCTGCTCCAATTTAGGCTCATTTATTTCTTTGGCCAAATTCACTGTTGAGCAAACAGACGGAACACAGTGTTTAAATGCAACAGAGTTACAATTAAAATTTAAATCTACTATTTACCAAGAATGAAAGGAATGAGTGAAAGATAGCACTCTTCAAGAAATATTCATTTCCCTAATGAAATTACATCATGACCCTGGGTGCTAGTCTAAGCTATTGGAAAAACAAACAAACAAACAAACAAACAAACCTCTGCCTGTGTCTGTGTCTGTGTGTAAGTGCAGGCACACATGCCTCACCATATATGTGGAGGTCAAAGGACAACCACGGGCGCTGGTCTCACCTGACACCCTGCTATGTGAGAATGGGTCTCTAGTCACTGTTGTGCATGCCAGGCTAACTGGCCCCGGCACTTCCAGGGGCTGTTCCGTTTCTGTCTCCCACCTTGCTGTGAGAATACGGGGATCACAGATACATACACTGCTGCATCTGGTTTTATATGGGTTCTGGGGATCAGAATTCAGGCACTTAACATTTGGATGGCAAGAACTTTACCCACTGAGCCATCTCAACCAGACACTGTTTAAGCTTTTTTATGTTTTTTTTGATCCTTAACTCATAATTATGATGCTATATACTTCTTTTTATAATATTTTGTTTTTATTTATTTATTTATTTGACAGAGAAAGAGGGAAGAAGAGAGGGGGGGAGAGAATGGGTGCACCAGGGCCTCCAGCCACAGCAAACGAACTCCAGACGTGTGTGCCCTCTTGTGCATCTGGCTAGCCTGGGTCCTGGGGAATCGAAAACTGAGTCCTTTGGCTTTGCAGGCAAATGCCTTAACGGATAAGTCATCCCTTCAGCCCAATGCTATATGCTTCTTAAGGACCGCAACCTTAAGAAGAGTACATAATCACGATGCCCTGTCACATATAAAGAATCTGAAGCAGCGGTAGCGTGAGTAATACACAGAGGTAGCCAAGGAGCAGAACTCATGCTTCTAGCTCTTCCAGGCACGTCTCCTCTGTCTGAGAGCACCCGCTCCCCACGGCTTCTTGCATGTCACCCGCACGCCAGGACACTGTAGTAATGCGTGGTGGTATCATGGGATGCTCTGTTAAGAAACTGATCAGCTATGACTGTTGTCTGGGCAGAGCTGGAAGGCAGTAAGGCAGGGCAGTAGGGCACATGCCATCAAGCATGCACAGCCCCACAGGCTGAGCTTTAAGGAGCATGCTCCGCTATATTATTTCATTAGCTACCAGAGCCATTCTATAAAAAGTTCGCTTTTCAGCTCCAGAGGCCCCAAATTGCAGTTTCCTGTAGCAGTCCTTAGTTCATTACCAAGCAGCAAGGCTACCCTCCTTAACCTGTCTCATGGGCCTGCTGAAAGAATTAAATGAGAATGTGAGTTGCCAGAACCCTAGGCATTTGAATCTCTGGAGAAGTTTATCAAGCAAATGAAATGACAGGCCATTTGATAGGCAAGCACATCTAGGCACCCCTCCCCCCGTCAGGCCACATCTAGGGATTTAGATTCAACACAGCCAGGGAAGCCAGCCTGACAGAGTTAATAAAGCCCCCTAGATAGTCTATGATCAGCCAGGGGCAGGAGCTACGGCTCAAGGTACCGAGCTCAGTTATCATTGAGGAAATGTCATCTTTCATCTCAGCTCGTCTTGCTTTCTTTTCACCTTAAAGACATCTGTCCATGCGCGTCCCTGGCTGTCCCTCCATTGTGCATCACCTGTCTCTGAAAGAAAACCACAAGTTGATTTCTATGCAGTATTTCATTAACCTGTGCTATTTGCCTTTTAAATGGGTTGTTTTTTTTTTCTCAGTAGAAATTTTCCTCTCTGTCAGTTTTCTGTACTGATTCCCGTGGAGATATCCTGAGAGTTTGTTTCCCCACTGTGGACCTAACTCTTTACCTCTGTCTTCTCTGTTACCCCAGTGTTCCTGCTGTCTCCTATGTCCCCCGGGCAGCTGCTCTTGGGACTGTTTTAGAAAGAATCCTCCACAAACATAGCCATCAAACCATGTTTGCTCTGGTGATGACAGAGGACTAGGAAAAAAAAAAAGAAAGAAAAAGATTTAAGAAGTCCTCTTGTTAATCAAATACCCTCTGTTCCCTTCTGTCTTTGTCGCCTTCTTGTTTGCTACAGTTTTCCCAGCAGAAACCTAGAAAATAGTAGGAAGGTCTCTTTTTTCTAAGTTTGGGAATAGAGAAAGGCCCATAGCGCAGGTTGACTAGATACCATTATCAAGAGACTGATAGTTTGTGCTTAATTTAAAGAGAGAAAGGACTGAGACACACAGGTGGAGAGAGGGACAGATGTTGGCTTGAGTTAAGGTTGTCAGGAAGTATGACACTGATGGTCTCAAAAATAGGATTCATTGCTGCTTTAGGAGTGATGTAAGATTGTGATGAAATCCTCATTGATGATATCAGCAGGGTCCAGAGAGCTTCCCACTGATGGGAGGCCGGGAAGACAGTGAAGAAAAAGAGAAGCTTGGTGCGCTGGCTGGTGGACATTTTCTTTTGTCCCCAGGGAGTAGCAATGGAAGAAGGCACTGACTTTAAAATTACCCTTCTTTAAACTCAATTATATAACAATGGTACTTTGTGATACTTTTCGGTCCTTATGGGGTGTAAAGTGGAAATTCTGGGGCTGGAGAGATGGGATAGCAGTTAAGGAGCTTGCCTGCAAAGCCCAAGGACCCAGGTTCGACTTCCCAATACCCACATAAGCCAGATGCATGGAAACATTCAGGTGGTTTGCTGTGACTGCACATCCAGTTCACACGATCCTGAGTTGGTCAGACTGGTGTGGTACCGGCAGCTGGCACTTTACTTTCACCTGGAGGGCACTCAGTGGAGCAGGAAACACAAACATGGGTCCAGGCTAGAGGAGCGAGGTATTAGAAGGGCCTGGGCCAAGATGCATTATTTCCTTTTTTAAAATGCTACAAAACAGGCTCCACAGGGGTGAAAAAAAAAAAAACATAAATGCCATTGCATAAAAACATGCTGTGACTCCACATGAGTCTCCTTCTGCTTGGCCTGACCAACTTTTACTTAGTGTCTCTTTATGCCTCAAGACCACCACCTTAATAAACTCTTTTCTGACCCCTCCAGGCATCCTGCTTACTTTTCTCTATGGTCCCACAACTGTGTGAACATCCTGCAAAAAAAGAAAAAAGATAACATGTTTATCATGGTGCATTTTTAAGTAATTTGTTAATTAGCTTTACAATTACATTTGGCACTTCTGCAGGAACAGTGTTTGCAAGTTGCCCTGGTCCTTCTCCAGCTGTGAAGACAGAGGAGACTTACAGACAAGCAATAGGAAACAGGATGGAAATGAACAGCCCAAACCCTGTGATGATACCCAGGTAGGAGGCTCCACCCTGCCCTCCCTACTCAAAAATCTAAGCTCTAAGACTGATGAGGCTGGGAATCCAGTTTTAAGATAAAGATAGAGAAACTTGTCACTGCTCTCAGAGTCTTGTCGATGCGTTAAATTTCTACCGGGCGAAGGTTAAAAGCTCTGGTTTGAAAGTCATTTAGAGGAATCTGCTTGCTGTGAGGCCTTTGGAAAGTCACTCCCTCTCAGAGCTTATCTTCCTTCTGTGGGATGGAGATAGTCATCGTCCCCATGGCTCCAGCTTGGTGGGAAAATGAACCAAATAAGTACAATCCTCAATACTCAACAAATGGCTACTCTTGTTATTGTCATTTTTTTTTTTTTATTGTGCCTCTTGATTTGCACAAGGAGGAAACACTGTCCTGGAGCAGTCAGTCACTGAGAATATCAATAAAAAGTACCCCATCACTAAGCATTCATTATGAAGATCGAAGAGTCTTACGTAAATTCCAAGCAAAGGCAAAGTGTGAACGCAAGGCTGCCGTTTGCTTGTGAGGCACACAGGGATGCCTACATGTCTGTGATGTGTCTGTGTCTGCTCACTTGTAAAGTTTGCAAGAAAGAGAATAGGAAAGAGAAGGTGCGTAGCCTTCATCTCATTATGTACCCTATAGCATAGAACAGATGACCTTCTGGGTAGTACAGCTTGGACTGTAACCACTCACCCAGATTTCTGTTAAAACTCTAACTTTCAGGGTGATCATATCAGAACATAGAACCTTCAAGGAGGTAGTTAAGGGCAAGCGAGGTCACGAGAATGATCCCTTAATCCAACAGAACTTTTTCTTTATAACAAGAGAAGAGACATGAGAAATACTCCCCCACCCAAAAAAAGGGGGGGGGGCATGGAAGGAGACAGTAAGAAGAAAGCTCAAAGCATATGAAAAAAAAAAAAAAGAGAGAGATCTCTCCAGAAATCATTCCCACCAGCACCATGGTCTTGGATTTCCAGGCTCCAAAACCATGAGAAAATAAGTTCATGATGTTGAAGTCACTCAACAGTGGTATTTTGTTATGCCATCCCTAGCAGAGTAACAAACTGAATAATACATCCTGCTTTACACACATACACACACACACACACACACACACACACACGCGCGCGTGTGCGCACACACACACACACACACCTATCTGGAAACAGGGCTTTGGGGATAACACAGTCTGATCCTCTATTCCTAGTGAACACCATCACTTCCTGTGCATCCATAAGCCTTCCCCCTTCAGCCAACTGACCATTGAGCCTGCGTATTAAATGTCCTCAGTGTTTGCCTGGGGAGGAAGTATTGAAGTCTGATGTCTTTTATCTGTTAAAGAAACCTCTAAGCATATATGAAGAGCAAAGGAGTGGCCATGATTCAGATCCAAAAGAGTCAGCCTCTGGTACCTGCACCCTTCATGGGGGGCATAGTCACCTCCTGTGTCTCACCAATGTGGCACATTGGAAGCCCTCATAATAGTCAGCTGAATGCTTGGCCAGAAATTAAACATTATCATGTATTTGGACAGTGGAAAAGATAGAGGCAAAGCACCGCTAGTGAACAAATTTGAATAAAGCAGCAGAAAGCAATATTATCAGGAGCTTACACAGAAATTTTAAATTTGCTCATGAAATTTCCATTACCTTTTGGATGCTGGATTTGAATAATCCACAGATGTACTTTGGTTTTTATCTTTTTGTTTTGTTTTTTTTTTTTTTTTTTTTTTTCCAGCAGGATCAGTTTTTGCTTTCTCTCTTACCTTCAGAAAAAAAAAAAAAAAAAAAAAAAAAAAACATCTGTTTGGGAATTCTCATGTTCCCAGGGCTAGAACTAAGGTGTGGAATTAGCTGATGCATGGGAAGGATTGCAGTACGCTTGCACTCAGCCCCTACCGACCAGGCTCTTAAGGTCACTGCTGACTGCTGACAGTAAGAGCAGGAAAGCAGATTCTACTTTACCTCAGGTCCAAGGGAAGGAAGTTAAAGAGG
Source organism: Dipus sagitta (assembly GCA_036346955.1). Taxonomy (NCBI): domain Eukaryota; kingdom Metazoa; phylum Chordata; class Mammalia; order Rodentia; family Dipodidae; genus Dipus; species Dipus sagitta. The sequence goes on along the minus strand of CM070780.1, from coordinate 106,037,022 downwards.
AATAGGATCTCACCACCTGCTTATTTTCTCTTCTTTAAAACACACACACTGGGCTGGAGAGATGGCTTAGCAGTTAAGCACTTGCCTGTGAAGCCTAACGACCCCGGTACGAGACTCAATTACCCAGGACCCACATTAGCCAGATGCACAAATGGCGCACGCATCTGGAGTTTGTTTGCAGTGGCCGGAGGCCCTGGTGTGCCCATTTTCTCTGTCTCTCTCTCTCTGTCTCTCTCTCTCTCTCTTTCTATCTGCCTCTTTCTCTCTATGTCTGTCACTCTCAAATAAATAAATAAAAATTGAAACACACACACAAAATCTCTCTTTTTCTAAACTTTGAGTTTTTAGCTGCCTGGGGTAATATGAGTCATTAATATCTTCACACTTTTATAATATTTTATGTTTTGGGAGATTCACATTGGTTAATCGGATGTTTTAACTGTGTTTATGTTGTAACTAAAGAGAACTGAATTACAGTTTATACATGGTGTACTTATAGCTCATTCAGAACTTGAGGTTTTTTTGTTTTTTTATATATGTCCTACAATGAAACAAACAAAACTTTGTATCTCTCCATCACGTATCTACCACTGAGTTTTGACAAGGGAGGAGGAAAGAAACAGTGACATTTATTTTTTCAGAATTTCTAGTTTGAATATTTGTTTTCTATAGCTTGTGATTATCAGGTCCAAACTCAGAACTCTATTTTTACCATTAATTACCCTTCTCAGACCTTTTTAAAATTTGAAAGCAGGGATGTGTTTCTTAGTCACTTAGCCCACTGATGTGGCCACATCTCTGACCAAAACAGCTTAAGGGAGAAAAAAATTATTTTGGCTTGTGGTCCCACTTAGTGCCTGGGCCCCATGTCCTTGGGCAGAACATCACAGCTGAAGGCTGTAGTTCTCTCTTGGTGCCCTGAGAACAGACGGAATATGGAAAGGGGCCAGGGTGAGAAATAGCCCACTGGACATGCACTTGGGGACCTATGTCCTCAGACTCTTCACTTCTTCTGAATGATGTCATATTATGAATTCATCCAGAGATTAATACATGAATTACGTCAGAGCGCTCATGGGCTAAGAGTCACTGGAAATGCCATTACAGACACACTGAGGGGTGTGCTTCACTAATCTCTTATATTTTTTTAAAATATTTATTTATTTATTTAAGAGTGACAGAGAGAGAAAGAGGCATATGGAGAGAGAATGGGTGTGCCAGGGCACACCGTTAAGCCATCTCTCCAGCCCCCCCCCCTTAGAAGTTTTTAAATTAAACCAAATTGACATTTGAAATTAACAATCACAATGGAGATCTGACACATTGCAGATTAATTTTTTTAACACAATGAACTAGTATATGTTTTAGGATTCCATGAGGAAAATGTTTAGATGATCAAAAATGATTCTAATTACTGAAAATGGAAAACTTTCAAAATACTTCCACTGGAATTATATATCTGTTTAAAATGTGGTGGAAATGTTATAAGAGAATTTCATTCCTAGAAAGAAATTAGGGGAGCATGGAAGAGTAATAAACACTTTTTGTAGTAATTACAACCAAATGCAAAAATAAGATATTGAAATTAAAACCATTTTTGATAAGCCACATTAATGCAATATGGGGAAATTATTTCAAGAAAATCAAATATACAGAGCAAAAACTGAAATAAAAAATAAATACCTGGAAAAGATTCATAATTACTGACATCCCACTGAGAGATATTTGCACTATGAAGGAAACTAGGATAATAGGAATAATGCAGAAAAGCCCATCTATTAACAACCTTAGAAATATTGGAAGCTTTCATTTCCAAGCTTCTGACTAAAAAATAGTTAATCTGATATTACAAAGACATAGTTTATAGCAAAATAATTAAAGCTAAACACTTCTTATTCTGTATTTTCTGCACAAAGGAAACATAAAAGATGTTGAAATGTTTTACGTGTGGGGAATATTCAGTATTTCCTCTTCATCTCTTTCCCTTCATATGTGACTTCAAGTGTGCATAGTGCAGATGCAGTAGTCAGAGGTGGGAGGGACACGTTCAGCGAACAGTGAGGTGTTTAGGAAGTAGGTTATGTGGTAGGGAGCTGAGAGCTTTTGGAGTTTCAACAGGTGGGCGGGACGTGCTCAGTCAACAGTGAGGTATTCAGGAAGCGGGCTATGTGCTAGGGGGCTTAGAGTGGACTCTTGCAGGTGAGCAGAAGACACAAACCAGCAAAACAGATTTTGCCACTTCTGGGGTCTGCCACTTGCCATCGTGTAGGACGAATCTTCAAGCAGAGAGAAGTTTCTTGTTTCTGTTTTCTATGTCAATGCCACATCATCAGTCATTATAACTAATGAATTAATTCAATAAAATCACAATATCAGCATTTAAAATTAACTGTTTCTACTCGCAAGAAACAATGCAAACATATAGTTTAAAGAAAATCCATTTACAATCACAACAAAAAGAATAAAATACTTAATGGCTATTACTGAGTAATAAATTTAATTAAAGCAGTGCTAAATGTGTACTTTGAAAATGATGAAACGTTGATAAAATAAATCTGAGAAGTTCCACAGAAATGTTCATGGATTGGATAATTCAACATTGACAAGATGGCAGTACTCCCCAAACTGATAGACAGATAAAGTAATTTCTGTCTTAATTTTAGCTGGCTCTCCCTGTCTCAAAAACATAATTGATACGCTGAGTTTAAAATTCATGTAAAGTTATAGGGAACCAAATAAAGAAAAGTAGATCTCATACTTTCCAATTTTAAGGCTTAAAAAGAATCAAAACTACAACAAGACAGTGTGGCACTGGTAAAGGGAAGGACACATAGACCAGCAGAATAGAACACAGGGCGAGCCACAGAATTATGCATTATGGTCACCTGATTTTCAACAGGGTTCCCAAAGCAAACATTACAAATCAATAATAATAGCTAAATAAAGCAAAAGTAGCTGATTAAACACTTCTTTAGTGGAGATATAAAAATGGACAAAATAAACATGAAAAGATTCTCTACCCACCTAGTCCCCAGGGAGCTGGGATGAGAGGCCACCACGCATTCACAGGGAGGGTGAGAACCAAGAAGAGGTGACAATGACAAGAGTGCAGAAACCCCGACCCCCACCCCACTGTGGATGGCACAGAAAATGCCTCTGTGTTGCTGCGGCTTGGAAGAACACCATGGCAGCCTCTCGGGACATTAAGTGTGGAGTTACCGTGTGGCTCAGCGTTTCACCTGGCAGGGGTCTGACATACAGAAACGCAACCTTACATTCACGCAAAATTATTACAGGAGCATTATTTATGACAGCCCAAACATGGAGACAACCCAGATGGCCATCAACTGCCAAATGAAGAAAGGGACGTGTTCTTGCAGGGTGTGAAGTTTTAGCATAATATGGTGGGATGGTCCGAAATCATAGTGATGGAGGCAAATATCTGTGGATGAATGGAAACCCACTCGAATTGCACACCATCAATAGGTGATGTGCACCTCCATAAGCTAGCTTTTAAAAGTCACCTACCATAGAAATTAAATTATACTATAAAATATCTGAAACATTATACATTTTCATCTAATCCTTCATTGTAGCAGTGTTTCTAGAACTGTGTCACAATTATACTATATTTGTGTCCCTAGGGCTCATGAAAAAATATACTTCTATATGAATTAAGGTTCTTGACAATCTAGATTTATGATATCATCGGGAAATGTATTTAACTTAAATAGTTATATAAGCACAAACGCATAATTAAAACCATACAAATGTGCATCCTGTGGAAGTAAAGTCTCTCTCCTATTTCACATTTGTAGTTTCCCTCCCTGGTATCAAGCGGCTGCCATTTCTCAGGAGCACTCACTCTGATGCTGTTCTGCAGCTCAGCCTGTCATCTCTCCATGCATACTGAACGTTCCACACCTCCAGTTCCACACCTTTATGATTGTCTCTTCACATGCATAACAGTTATGCTTCCTGCAGAAAGCACAGCTGTGCTCTGTACTTCTCTGTTTTCAAATTCATCCATGACACCAACCCCTAGGGCCCTCCTCCTACTAGATAGACCATATGAGGGCCAAGGTTAGAGGAAACTGCTCAGAAGCAAATGATAACAATGATGGATACCGCACCAAGGAAGAAGAGATGGGCAGGTAGAAAGATATGGAGAAAAGGTTTCTTGCATGTTTTCACAAATATATGTGGTCTGGAGAAACAATATATTACCTTTGAGAGTACCAAACTTAGTATTGCTCTTCTGATCATCTCACATAATGGATGTGTGTTGATCGTACTTCTCACGTGGAGGTGCATGTGCAAATATTGGTTCTTTGGAGGCTTACAAACCTCCTGAAGTGGCATCATTTCTTGGCTTGAGGTCAATGGCACATTTGACTTGATTCCAAGTTCATTTCTAGTAATATAAAAGCTTTCTTTCCTACAGCTCCAAACTGATCAATGAAGTAACAATAAAACAATTGCTTTACTCATATTTTTATGGATGATTCTTGGAAGAAAAGGAATGTGTTCATTCAAAGTTCTCATATTTCCTTACTTTTCCTAGAAAAAAAGACTTTGAATTTTCTTAGTCATTCACTAGTATGGGTACTGTTTTTTTCTTTCTGTGCATCAGAACATTTAATGACAGTTTTAGGTTTTGCACTCATTTCATCAAGTAGGAATGAGGTCAGTATTCCCCAGGATGGTATAGACATGAAACTGCGAGGGGTCCACCTGTCACTACTAAGTGACAGCAGTCCTGGAGGATTGAGCTTAGGACTCCAGACTCCACAACTTCACTTTTCCAGGGTGTTAGTAATGATAAGGTAGTATGAACATGCCTTCATAAAATGCTTGCATTGAACCTTAGAAATCTCACTCACCAGTGAGTTGAATGAATGAGCAATCTGAACCTATCAGTGCTTGGGCTGGAAAATGTCAGAAAACAACAACAAATGGTCACTTTACAATACAGAAGGAAAAATGGAAGTACTGAGTGAGTTCTAATTTTTTTTTCCATTGCAGAGAGATCATCCTGAATGTGTTCATTTGTTTGTTTGTTTGTTTGTATCAATATTAAAAATAACAATGTGATTAAGTAATCCATTTTCCTTCTCAGAGCTGTGATTAATTCTACATGTTAAGACTTTAGCCACGTGTCTTAATGACTCAAACTGAGAGAATAGACAAAAATTAAAACTTTCAAATCTATTTACATTTCAGATGAGAATAAATGCCCCACACCTTTTATGTACTTTTTAGATAATCTCAGCAATCTATAATTGAACTTAAATGAAATGTTGATAATTATATCTGCCTACTTAATATGTTCAATAAAGTATATTTAATATGTTAATTGGGATTCTTTAAAATGCTAGTTAACAAATGACAGAATGATGCCTTGTATTTGAGTGTCTTGATGCATTTAAATTATCCCATCTAGAGACAGGGATGATACATAGATAGAGCTTCCACGCCTGCCCAAGAGGTGGTCAGCCACTTAAGAGTAATATACTTATTATCTCAGCACCATCTTCCCAGCTGAGGACACTGTATGCCTTTTCCATTAATTATAGTAAGATTGTGCTGGAAGCTCTTTACTTTCAAATATTTTTTTTTAAAAAAAATTTTTTTTTTTATTTTTATTTATTTATTTGAGAGTGACAGACAGAGAGAGAAAGAGGCAGATAGAGAGAGACAGCGTATGGGCGCGCCAGGGCTTCCAGCCACTGCAAACGAACTCCAAACGCATGAGCCCCCTTGTGCATCTGGCTAACGTGGGTCCTGGGGAATCGAGCCTCGAACCGGGGACCTTAGGCTTCACAGGCAGGCGCTTAACCGCTAAGCCATCTCTCCAGCCCTACTTTCAAATATTTAAACGGGAACCCTGCCATACGGCAGCCTATAACCAAGCTCAGCCAGACCCATAAGCAGTGACAATGTTCTCTGGCCCTCATTGGCAATCTGAAAGTCCTGCCACTTTCCCTTAAGTGAGCCTATTTCTAGCCTGTTGGTGAATGACAGTTTAAGCAAGGAACATGTTTTAAAGTCCTCAGAACACTGAAAGTGATTCTAAACAGGATCATAGTAAAATCTGTGAAGCATACATAATTTAAGTTATAAAAACCTTTTATGTTTGAAACTGAAATAATATTAAACAAGTAAAATTTTATATGGCCAGCTACTCAAAGATTGGTTATTTCCATGTGTACACTTGAATTTCAGATACACTTTGAAACAAAATAGTGTTCGGTAGATTCATCTTTTATTATATTTGTTTTAAAGAATGCATAGGTAGCAGAGTTCTGGAGGTTAAGCTATTGTGTCATCTAATCCCATAAAGGCACCTTTTGCCCTATGTCTGACAAGGTGTCTCTTATGTCTATGCGGGCAAATGCTGAGTTACAGAAATGAATACTACATTTCTGGAGAGTCCCAGATCAAAACATTTTCTTACTTTAATCAAAAGAATCTTTCTTGAAACTTCTACTCATTTTACCCCTTGGAGAAACATGAATTACTCTAAATGTATATGTGAGGACTCTCAACAGACAAGAGGAGATTGAATATGAAGAGAAAGCGAGTGGTATGAAGTCCATATTCGTGAATGATTCTCTACCTACTTTTATGACATTCCTCTATTTTCATCCTTTCCCCCTTTAAAATTAGAACTCTTCTTCACGAGGAATCCTGTCAGCTGGGCTTCTCTCTGAAAGCAAAGGGTATTGATATTCCAAAGGGTTGGTGTGAAATATAGAGGGTAAAACTATTTTGGTGGGGTTTTTTCTTGTCTTCTCAAAACCATTTTTCCTCTTCATTTATGCCAACTAAGCCACTGGGGAGTAAAATACACAGCACCACCTGCATTATTTAGCAGTGTCCAGCTACACATTATTTGCAAATATCCGGGCACCTTGTAGGAAATACCACCGTCCACACCAGGACGTAATGTGAGCTCGCCTCCACCGTTCCAGCACCCGCTGCAGCAGAACGCTGTCCTCAAGGTCACGCAGAAAACGCCTCCCTCGCCAGCGTCCGTGTTCACATTGAATTTCTTCTCTGTTTGCACTCCCGCAAAATCAAACACAACCTCGGTTTACATAGTGATATAGGCCCAACAGCACCTGAATGTACCTCCCTCGTGTGTAATAAAGGGCTACTGGGCTGGCAGGTTTTTTGTTGTTGTTGTTGTTGTTGTTGTTATGTTTTGTTTTGGTTTTTACCTGAAGCAAAGACCAAGTATGAATGTGAACTGAATCCAGAGCCTGATTCGCTGTTTGGACTTCAAGAGTGTCAGGTGATCCTATGAAATACAGTGATGGCTTCCTGGACCAGCAGCCTTCTGAGAATATGAGCACCCAAGTTTTATGTTACACTACTTCCAGAGCAAGGAGAAAGAAGCTATTGACACAGCGCGGACATAATGTTGGCAATAAAATGATCCATTTGTGTCTTTTGTATCTGCATATTTTAAATTCTTGAATGATGGGATAGCTGTGGATGTTCAGACATGAGATTTTGGTGAGGCTTCACCATGTTACCTTTGCTGTGGGATCTGAGTAGCTTTATTCTGTCCCCTTCCTCTAATCATATTACTTAAAGTATGCTTTAAGTTCATGATTAATCACATAACCTCACTTAATTTTTTTAGATATTTAAGAATTTCTTTCTAAGTCAAGACAAAACAACACATCGCTCATTACTTCCTTTATTCTACATAGGCATTCTAAAATGGTAGACTTCAATTAAAAACCATGTGGGAAAGAGTAAAGTGATAGAGTTGTTTTAACCTTTCTATTTAAAATGGAAAGCAACTGATGGCCGAATGAGAACTATATATCACTGTGTTTGTTGGAAACTTTAGCCTTTTGGAGCCTCAGATTCCCCATTCATAAAATGGGTACAAGTCTCCATATTTTATCAAACAAGAGACACACTATTATTGTATGTACCACTAAGGAAAACCATATGCCACTGAAATCATGATACAGTGTTTTCCTTTCCCTTAGAATTGCTATTTTATAGTTATTTAAACATTTTTCTAGCCTACTTTAAGACACATTTGATTTTATGATTTTGGGTGCTCACAACAATTTTCCATACACAAGAGAGAGCTGTAACCAAACTTCACTGGAATCTATGTTCATCCTGACTGACTACAGATCACTACAACCACCGTCACTCAGAGATGCTCCTTCGGTCCAAGGTGCTGATGTGTAAAGAAATAAAAAATACATGCTGAGCCAAGTGTGATGGTTTATACATTTAATCCCAGAACTTGGGATGCTAAGGCAAGAGTATCACTGTGAGTTGGAAGCTGAGGTAGGAGGATCACTGTGAGTTCAAGGACAGCCTGGGCTACAGAGTGAGTTCGAGGTCAGCCTGAGCTAGAGTGAAATTCTGCCTAAGAGAAAACATTAAAAAGCAAACAAAAGCACTGGAGGAATGCCTTAGTGGTTAAGGCACTTGCCTGTAAAGCCAAAGGACCTAGGTTCAATTCCCCAGGGCCCATATAAGCCAGATGCACAAGGTAGTGCATGCTTCTGGGGTTTGTTTGCAGTGGCTAGAGGCCCTGGAACACCCATTCTCTCCCTCTCTCTCTCTCTCCCTCTCTATCTCCCTCTCTCTCTCTCTCTCCTTCTTTCTCTCTCAAATAAATAAATAAAAATAAAATAATTTTTAAAAAGACCCAACACAATAAACTGGACTCTACATTGCATGGAATTGCATTATTATCAATGGAAATAATATTGTTTATAGGATTGTTACTATCATGAGTATGCCCCTTTGTGAACAAAAAACGAAAATTATAAAGATATTCTTTTTCTATAATAGAGACACTATTGTGTTACTTTTTAAGTAGAAATTAGAAGACAATGTCTCACTTGTTCAGCAATAGTTACTTCTCTGGCCAAGTGCCATCAACAATCAGATATCTAGTTACTGCATCCTTTATTGAGGTGCCTGGAGCTATGGAAGTGGGCCAGGGAAGGTGTACTGCATCGCTTCTAAATAGACTTCCTTCTAAATAAGGAGGTTGGTTTAGCAGTGATTCTTTTTGATTGACCTTTAAGTACAACCAAGTGTAATCTTAACTTGCTTTCTTTTCAATCTCTACCTCCTCCTGTGACAGGGGACCTTAACAAAAATGATTACTCCATCTGTCAAGTTTTGCAGACTTTAAGGCTTTGTATAAATTCCATGGAGCCTACATATTCTAACTTGATGGCCTCTTCCCAGCTGAATGCTGCTCCAGGCTGCCCCGCAGTCAAGAGAAGCATCTTTGGATTCTCAGACAGGCATGTACTTTGGCTCTATAATCACATTTGGAGGCTCATGGCAGGAGGTGCATGATACCAGAGAATTTATTTAAGTACAATAAACTTCCTTGTTCACTCAAGCGCATTAGAAAATTATTGCACTATCTGAGATAAAAATAAACTTCTCGGTATGATCTTTGAAAAGATGAATGTGTTTATATGTCATATATACACACCGCTTATGTATGTCATGACACCCAGTCTGTTAAAAATTAGCACTGTTGAAAGGCAATTGCTACAGAGACTCATAACTGGTCAAAGTGCTAAAAATTAGTGAATAATAAGTGCTCAGCCTTACACAGAACCTATATATCATCTTCTCTATGCCTCAGGGAACATTGTGGAAGAGAGAATAAAAAGAACATAAGAGAGCTGGAAGATGGGAAGGATCGCTGTGGAACTCTGTCATCTGGGTATAACAAGGCCATTGTACTCATGACCTCACAGCAGCTGTCTGTGGTTACTGGACAGGAGCTGCACAACAATCTGGTATGGATAAGAGTGGGGCTCATGAGACCACTTCCCTCCATGAATAATAGTTAATGACAGCTAATGCTGTCTGGGGAGAGGGGTTATTGTCATCTATGGTGTAGCCAGTCATACGTGGTGGAATGATCAAGTGGAACAGTGGGACTGGGAGGGGAGTAAGGAAGGGGTGACTGATCAAAATGCAATATATCTATGAGATTGTCAAAAAGGAACATGTTATTATAATGGTATAAACATGATTGAAAGATAAGGTGAAATGTGCACAGTTTAAAGGTCACAATGACAGACAAAATAGAGGACATATTATGCAATATTACTTGTTAGGTATAACAACTTAACAGCAGGCTGGGGAGACGACCCAGTGGTCAAAAGCATTTGCTGGGCAAACCTGACAACCAGAGTCCGGATCCCCAGCACCCACATAAAGCCATATACGGTGGCATACGCACTTCTAATTCCAACATGCCAATGGCCATAGGAGTTGGAGACAGGAGAATCCTGAAGCTTGAAGGCAGGCTAGACTGGCATTTGCAATAGCAAACAACAAGAGAAGCCACGAAGATCAGCACCCCAAGGTTATCATCCGACCTCCCTGGAATGTGTGTGCCTCACATATCATATGGACACACATTCCATACATACACACACATAAACACACAATCAACACTGTTATGACTAAAAAACCACAAGTGAGTAATTACAGCTAGATAGCCAAAAGGTCAGATTATGTTATTGTCAAAAATATGGATGTTCTAGTCCATGAGAATTAGGTGTAAAATTTATCCTTTCAAGATCAACATGTTTATAATTTCTTGTTTTACAATTTTTTAATTATTTATTTTGTTTGTGTATGTGTGTGTGAGAGAGAGAGAGAAAGAGAGGGAGAGAAAGAGAGAGAAAGGACATGCCAGGGCACCTTGCCTTTGTAGAAGAACCCCAGAGGCACACTCTGCTTTGTGAATCTGGCCTTATGTGGTACTGGGGAATTGAACCATATGCCAGCTTTGCAAGCAAGCCCCTTTAACGTCCAAGCCATCTTCCTAACTTTTTGCTTTACACATTTTGATATATATGTGTGTGTGTATATATATATCCATAACGTTTCCTGAGCTTTTATTTCTCAAATTGCTTCTGATTTCCTCTTATAGGATGTGGCCACAACCATTTCCTAGGGGAGTCCCCTCCACCCCCAACAGGGGGAGCCGACAACCCTGCTGTTTTCATCTTGACACGCGCTCCTCTGCTGCCCTCTACTGTAAGTATGGATAATCTTCATAAGACTTCCAGGATGGTAGCCGTGGTTATTAAATGAAATAAAACAGAATGCTAAGCAAATCCTGCATTTTGGGAAGGAGAAAGCAGTAAGGTGACCTAACAAGAATAGGAGGTGATTTTTATTGTAATAAATGATACCAAAAGGCATCGCTTTAATTAATCATTAATAAAACCATGTTTCCAAACGCGTATCACACCATTCAGCACAGTTGTAATGGCGGGAGGAGATTATCTCAAGATCTTAAGTCCATTTTGTTGCTGTTGTTCATTGCAAAAGTAAATGTCTTGAAATATGAGGAGTGTAAGTCCAAAGCCTTTTACTTCTATACCCAAGTATCTGTTGCTAAATGTCTCCTTTCCTTATTACGAAACATTTATTGTCCTTTTATCAAAACCAAAATGGAAAAAATGGTACTGGTGGTCAATTATTGACCAAGTTTTATAGTTGTGCTATTTTTTTTTTGTGTGTGTGTGTGTGTGATGCTAGGGATTGAACTTAGGGCCTGGTATATACCAGGCAAGAGTTCTAACCCTGAGTAAAATTCCCAGGCCACTAATTTCGCTTTTTGCAAAAGCACGGAGTCTATGATATTTGTTTTACTTCTTTCTGTCCTTCCATCCTCCAGCAAGTGTTTACTGAGAACATGGTACATCCTTAGTACCTTGTCACAGGAGGAACAAGAAAGGTTCCTATCGTCATGGAGCTTGAGGTCTCTAAAGTGATACAAACGCTCTCACAACCATTTCAGGAATGTTTAATAAATACAATTTTTTGTAGCAATATTTTGAGCAGCATGGGTAGATGTTATAATGGAGCCTCGTTGCCAGGAGTTTTGGAACAACGAAGGAAAGGAAAAGCCAGTGTGCTAGAAACACGCACGCACACTGGTACACACGGGACCAGGGAACATGTAGAAATATGCCTTTTGGAACATGTTAAGGATTTTTTGTCTCTATCCCAAAAGAGGCTATAAACCCTTCAATCTTTTTTGGAAGATTTGTGGCTAAGAGTGATCACTAGGGGGGAGAGATGGCTCAGCAGTTAAAGTGTTTGCATGCAAATCCTAACGACCTGGGTTCAATTCCCTAGTACCCAACCTAGAGGCAGATGCACAAAGTGGCACATGCATCTGGAGTTTGTCTGCAGTGGCAGAAGGGCCTGGAGCACATCATTCCATCTGTCTGTCTCTCTTCTTTCTGCCTCTTTTCTGGTTACAGATAAATAAATAAAAAGTATTTTAAAAAATAGTGATCACCAGGGACAAGACAGTATACAAAAATTTTTTTGTGGCATATTGTGTAAGAGCAGTGAAATATGAGGGAGGCTTGGAATGCCTGGGAGACCCTGGAAAGCTCAGAGAAATGCTTGGAAAACATGTTAACTGTATGGTATTGTGTAAGTGCAAGGCTGTGGAGTTGAACTTTAAGGTAAGAGAAGTTCAAGAGCAGAGGCAGAATGTGAATTTATTATTATATCTGCTAAGTTTCTCTGTAATTCAAAACGAAACTCTCCATTCTGCTGAGTCTTCTGCCCTGATCACATGCAAGCTCAAACATACCCAAATATGTAGCCCAAAACTTAAAAGAAATTCCAGCTACATACCAGACTAAATGGATACAAAAGACATATACTTCCACTAAAAGTATTGAAATGCTGGAGACATTTAAATATGTAAGTATATGAGTGTATGTATGCATGTATGTTTTACATATGAATGTGCATATATTTATATGTATGCATGTAAATAAACATAAATACTGTACATAAATAAATATATAGTTACATAAATATAAGTGTATATATATATATATATATATATATATATATATACATATATATATAGGCACTCTCTATGTAAGTAAATAAATGTGTGCATATCTGAGTTTAGAAAGATACCTGGAGCAAAAAGTGGGAGGTAACTTAAATAAGGTAAGCCTATTTGTTAAATATGTAACTCTCAGAAAATTACTGTGGATCTGTTTACTACCTGTAGAAGAGTAATATAATAATAGTGCCTATATTATTTGGCATATTATTAAGACTGAGTGAAATAATACCACATAAAATGCTCTGAGCAATGTTCAACACATGCTGAGGGGGGAAAGGAGAATAAAGTGCGTCTATAGTCATCTACTGATAATAGAAATTCAGACCCTCCAGAGCTAAACAATAAAGCACATTAGGGACAAGAGACATAGCCTAGGGATTTACGTGGTGGAGGCTAGAAATGCAGCCCTGCATAATCCACTTCTGTTCTCTAAAGCCAGCCAGGAGAGCCATAAACAAGTATCTTTTTACTTTGTTCATTGAAAGCAAAGAAAATAAATCAGCTGTGAAAGAAAACTTATTGAAGATTTTTTCCATATATTGGTCCAAAAATTGTTAACTGACATTTTCAAGTAAAATCTAATTCAGAAAGCTCACAATCCAATAAAGATTGTCATAAGGAAAACAGCACTGCCAATCACATACATTATAGAACACACACACACACACACACACACACACACACACACACAGAGGAGAAGTTGAACCTTTAGGTGGTGGGACTATGCTGGAAGAAACAGGTCACAGGGGCAGTGTTCTTAACAGACTTTATTTTATTTTATTTTATTTTTTGAGGCAAGTTCAACAGACTGGCCTTTTTTACGTGAGAAGGCAAGAGTAAAAGAGAGAGAGAGAGAGAATTGGTGGTCCAGGGTCTCCAGCCACCACAATTGAACTCCAGATGAGTGTGCCCCCTTGTGCACATGTGCGACCTTGTGCATTTGCATCACTCTGTGTCTGGTTTATGTGGGACCTGGAGAGTCGAGCGTGAGTCCTAAGGCTTCGCAGACAAGCGCCTGAGACACTAAGCCATCTCTCCAGCCTGAGAGACTCTAGTCCCTGTCCCCTTCCAGTCTCTCTGACCGTGCTTCCCCGTTCCCCGGCAGGGAGCGGACTCTTGACTCTGACGTGCTTCTGTGGCAATGATGCTCCTCCTCTCCCACTCGGGCCCACAGCAATGGACCTAGCTGACCTTGGACTGAGACTTCTTCAAACACTAGTCAAGATGAACCTCTCCACCTTTAAAATGCTTCTGTCAGGCATTTGTCAGAACGGTGAGAAAAGTGGCTGACACCTTAGAACCAAACTTTTGAAGCCACACAACAAGGACGCAGTGTGACAGAGTCATCAGGTACCAATGGGGGAACTGAGACCAATGCTCTGCAGGAGACATCCTCATGTGAGACCCATTATAAAACCATCTCAATATTATTAGAGAAACAAAACGTAGACAACATAATGCCACACAAGACTGTGAATGAAAGGTAACACGAACATGGAGCTGGGGAGATGGCTTAGGTGCTTGCCACACATGCATGAGGACCTGAGTTTGCATCCTCAGCACCCACATAAAATCTGGGCACAATCTCTATAATCCCCAAACCGGGGAGGTACAGACAGGAAGATCCCTGGGACTTGCTATCTTGCTGGTTTAGCTGAATGAGAGAGCTTTCGGGTCAGTGGAAGGCTCTGTCGCAAAAATGAAGGTGAAGAGCAATTGAGGAGCATGACTGATGTAGGGCTCTGGGTCATGTAGACATGCATGTCTACAAACATGCATGCACAACTGCACAGGCATGTACGTCCATACACCTATCCACATGCATGCACATGCACAAGCAAAAGAAATCTCAATAATTTAAAGAACTGATCATGACAATATCGAAATGGAAGAAAACTATCTTCAGTACTGCTATGTAGCAGAAAAGAATAATTCTAAGGCAAGAATGGTTAGACTACCATGACAGGAGGTGAGAAATTAATTATCTAGAGACAGTTAGCCAAAGGAGGAGACAGAAAGAATGAACTCAAGTATAGCTGAGTGTCAGAGTGAGAAGTACAAAAGAGGCAGATAATAAATTTTATGAAGGAAGGTAATGAAATCAATTATCTATCCTATTTGGTAGTCCAAATGTCAAAAACCACCGGCTGTGCACACAGAGCTTAGGATTTGTGTTTCTGTCAAACTTCTTGGAAAAACTTCCACTATCTCCCATATGGAAGTACCTGATACCAGTCCTGTCTTCCTGCACTAAAAAATAAAAAATAAAAAATAAAAAATAAACACCTAACAAACTGGACAAAATGTACAAAATACCCGAGAGATGAATCCTGATCTATGAGAGAAGGGAAGCCGACTAGGTGAGCCTGTGATCATCTCAGCCTCCTGCCGGAACGTGATTTCTACACACAGCATGGGTTGGGCAACCAAAGAAAGCCAAAAGCATCACCAAAATCATGAACAGCAAATACAAGAATTAGGGGAGGCATAGATGGTCAAGACCTGTAGGGCAGAGTTCCAAAGACTCATGTGGAAAATAAGTTCCAGAAAATTCAGGTCTTTGGCTGGATTCAATTCTAGATGTCTGTGTTAAGTGGAAATTTTCTCAGCCAAGCAAAAGACAACAACCAAACTTACAAACTGTGCAATTATAAATCTGCTGGATTGGGAGATACTGGAATTACTATAGGCAAGAAAAGATAGGCACAGCTAAAATCATCAGATACCCAGGATACCAGAAGAGGCAAGTCTTAATAAGCCAGGGTAAGCAGTCCATCCTAGAGTAAAGGCTATGATGGACCATCCAAACACAAACTGAACACAAACCTTAAGAAGACACAGCAGATATTCAGGTAACTTAACTGTCTGCCAAGTAAGCTTCTACCTCTTTAAAAGAAAGAAGCAAAATTTAAACACTCATCAATTTAGAAATCATGATGTCTAGCATCCAAACAAAGGCCGATAGACACGAAAAGAAGCATAAATACTTGCCCATACCAGAAAGGGGGCACAGGGGAAGGCGTAAGACAATGAAATGCCAGGGCCAATGGAACTAGCAGATAAAGACCTGAAAATATCTCTTATATTTATGCTCAAAGATCTAAGGAAAAAACAGCAAATGGAACTTCTAGCATTAAAATGAACAATTTTTAGGAATGTGCCAAAAGATTAGGCCAAGCATGGTGGTGCATGCTTTAATCCCAGCACTTGGGAGGCAGAGCTAATAGAGTCACTGTGAATTCAAGGGCAGCCTGAGACTACATAGTGAATTTAGGGTCACCCAGGGTGAGACCCTACCATGAAATCCCCCCACCTCTGCTTTCTAAGAGAAAAAGCCATTGAATTTTCATACCAAAAAACTGCAAACTGAAGCACAAAGAGAAAAAAGACTGGAAAAAAATGAACAGATTTCATGACCTAGGAGACTCTAGCATGTGCATTTGTATTGAGTGGCCGAAAGAAGCAACAGAGAGAGGGAAATTAAAAAAAAAAAAAAAGTAAAGAAGAAATGGCAGGAAGCATACTGATTTTGATTTGAGAGGCTCAGTAAATTCGAAGTACGCTAAGCCAGAGAAACTTGTGTCTACACACGCTGCAATCAAATGGCTGAGGAAAAACACTTGCAAAAGCAAACAATGACACAAATAGCCCCAGGGTTGTATGAAGGGGAGCAAACACACATACAGTTCCAGAGACAAGTCAAAAGGCAAGGTTAACAAATCTTTAAGGTACTGAAAGAAAAAACTCCTATGAATGTAGAATTCTATATCCCAACAAGCAACAAGCATGGCTTTCAAACCCGAAGGTGAGACAAACATGCTTTCAGAAAAACAGAAATGAAAAGAATCCATCCCCAGCAGAAAGGCACGATAATACAAGGTAACAGATGTCCTTTTTGGCTGAAGAAAAATATTTCCAGGTGCAAATTTTGGTCTATCCAAAACAAGAGAGGATGCCAGAAGTGTGGATAATGTATACGACAGGAAGGTTTTTCTTTGTTTGCCTGCTTGCTTCCTGGCTTGTTGGGCAGATTATCATTTAAATATAGGAGGTGATTTTTACTTTAAAGGATTCTTAAAATTGTATCCAAGTAAATGTCATGACCACAGGAGCACAAAGGATGGGAAAAGAAATGGAAGAACATTTTTAAAATATTCTTAAGTAATATGTTAAGTGAGATGTTATTTTTAGAAAGTAAAATGTGAGTCAGGTGTGGTAGTACACAGTTTTAATCCCAGCACTAGGGAGGCAGAGGTAGGAGGATCACCATGAGTTCAAGGCCACCCTGAGATTACATAGTGAATCCCAGGTCAGCCTGGGCTAGAGTGAGACCTGACCTCAAAAACCCAAAATATAAAAAATAAAAAAAATTAAAAAAAGAAACTTAAAATGTGATGAGGACATATTTAAAATAAAGCTACAAGCCACTGAAGGAGAAATAAAGTTTGATACTAAAATGATACTAAATTCAAACCAAAATAGGAAAAGAGAACACTAAGCAGATAACGTAAGGGACATAAACTCAATACTGAATATAAATGACAGACATCCTAGTTAAGGGAGATTATCAAATGGAATTAGAAAGCATCAAAATTCAGCTATATGCCAATTAGAAGAAATAATTAAATATAATGGCAAAGATGGTTAGAAGCAAATGGAGGAAAAATTATATTCCATGCAGAAATTAATAATAGAATAACTAGAGTGGCTATATTAATATTTGACAAACTAGACTTTAGGAAGAAAAGAATACTAATGGAGATTTTAAAAATGATATTTTATAGTGCTTAACGTGTCTATTCATCAAGAGCACTTGGCAATCATGAATGTGAATGGGACAGTACCAAAAGACGTGCACAGGAGCTGAAAGATGCAAATAAGTATCTTTTATTTTTTATAAGATTACAAAGAATTTGGTTTTATTCTGGTTTTGTGTTTTGTTTTGCTTTGTTTTTCAAGTCGGGTCTTTCTCAGCCCGTGGCTGACATTATGTAGTCTCAGCAGGGTGCCTAGAACACACAGGGCTCCTCCTACCTCTGCCTCCCTAGTGCTGCGCCACCACACCTGGCTTCATTATGGTGTTTTCATACAAACTCTGGGGTTCCCTTCCCTCCTCTTTTCTCCTCCCCGCTTGCACCTTCTCCGATTTAGCCACCTTCAGCTTTCACATTACAAGTTTCCTTTTGTCTTTCCCCATCTCATGACTTCTTGTTTCCCTCTCGGGGGTCTTATTTAGAACCACAGCCAAACTCGGTCTCACATACACTTATTTACATCCACACCAACATTACAAGTTAGGATTCACGTATCAGAGAGAACATGTGTCTTGTCTTTTGGGGTTTGGATTACTTCATTATATATATTTCCAATTCCACTCATTTTCCTGAAATTTTCATAACTTCATTTTTCCAGTACTCCAACACCCATTGTGGGAATTCTATTGGAGATCTGAACACTGTTGAAACAACCTTTGGTGAACAGACCTAAGGGAAGTCATCTTAGGCCACTCAGCCATCTTGACATTCTCAAGGAGCCATAAGAGATTAAAGATCAGCACAGAGCATTAATTACAATGTGGATGGGTCCCAGTAAGGCATCGGGTGTTTGCTCTCACCCTGAGGTTAAGATGCCCTGATATTTGGTATCTGGTCTGTACCTAGTGCTGACTGCAAAACTTCTGCTTGTTTGCTTGCTCTTGCTAAAGACAATTGTGTGTGGAGGGGATGGATGGGGAGTCTTCAGATCATTGTAAAGGGATGTGGTTTTTGCCTTTAAAACTCACTGTCAAAGTAGGACGGGGATGCTCTCCTCCTTGCTGTGGGGGGACAGATGCTGGCCGGCTTAATAAAGACTCTTTTTTAATTTTTATTCAGGTGGTCTTCTGTACATTTTTGGTCTGGGACTCGTTACACTGTCTTATGAGTAGTTGATGCAAGTAAACAGAAAAATTGGTGACAATATAGATTATAGATTCTTAAACTGTGGGTCGTTATCCCATATAGTGTTATACAAATGAACGTGGGGATCACAGAGAACATTGGCAACAGTGAGAGGTTTCTGAACATGCGACAACTAAAAATTAATTTGGAGTCACGCTGTCAGAGAATCTGAGGCGTCTCTGGCAGTGTTCACCCTTGTTGCCTCCTAGAACATCATGGTAGCCTTGGTCCTGCGCACAACACGTAAGTCTGGCACTGTGCATATCACTGTGCCACACACTGTGAACAAACACTTCCCGGAGAAACTCATCTTAGAGACTAAGGCATGTTAGGATTCAACGAATTATTTCTTTCTTGTATATATAAAATTTTCTCCTCCTGTTGAAACATAATGGCTTCGTTATGGAAAATAAAGTCTTAATATTTTCCTACCATCATTCCTCAGCATTTAAGTATTAAACTAATATATCTTTGGATTGGGTTTTATTAGGATGTTTGATTTTAAAAACTTGCAGGAATTTCTGAGGTGCTGACTTAAGTTTCAAAAGAATGCCATTGGATATTAGCTTTAGATTAGGGCAGAATTTTCAACCATTTCTGAAATGGCCCTAAACATATTCTGTTATTTTGCACTGTGAATTTATGTGAAATCATTATATTCCTACCAGGGAATTATTTAAAAGTAAATCTCTTTATGATTTATCAGTAAATGTTTGATTTTTATCTCCTTTATATACCTATATACAGGTATAGAATCACATGGAAATTTCTTGGGTGGAAAGGGGTAATGAATAGGAACAGTACAAGAGTCCCTGATACAGATGATTAAACACTGCTTTAATGCAACCTGGTATAATTTACATGTACTGAACACTACATACGCATCACACAACATGTACTTTTTCAAATACTTAGGGAAAATCACTAAGATTGATTATATGCCAGCATACAAAACAAATTTGCAAAATTTGCAATTCATGTTATCAAAAAACAAACAAGCCAGGTGTGGTGGTGCATGCCTTTAATCCCAGCACTAGGGAGGCAGAGGTAGGAGGATCACTGTGAGTTTGAGGCCACCATGAGACTACATAGTTTATTCCAGATCAGCCTGGACCAAAGTGAGACCCTACCTTGAAAAACAAAACAAAACAAAACAAAACTCACCAAAAAGATTCCTTAAAAACTCACAATTTGGACATCAAATGTCACATTCCCAACTATATACAGATGAAAGAAAAATAATTAAGGAATTAAGAAATATTTTGAAGTTAATATAATTAAAACCCAACATTAAAATGATAACTCATAGTCAAGGAACATTTGGAGGGTACTAACAGATTTAAATGCTTATATTTGATGAAATAATCTATAAACAATATACTTACCTTCTAACCTAAGCTAAAGGGGGAGAGAGAACAACATAAATCCAAAATAAGTAGATGGGTATACAGAAAAACAATTGAGGGGCTGAAGAGATGGCTTAGCAGGTAAGGCACTTGCCTGTAAAGCCAAAGGACCTTGGTTTGATTCCCCAAGTCCCATATAAACCAGATGCATAAGGTGGCACATGTGTCTGGAGTTCGTTTGCAGTGGCTGGAGGCTCTGATGTGCCCATTCTCTCTCTCTCTCTCTCTCTCTCTCTCTCTCTCTCTCTCTCTCTCTCTGCCTCCTCTTGTGCCTTTCTCTCTCAAATAAATAGATATATGTAAAATATAAAAAAAAATCAATGCAGTTTGTAAAGCAGAAACAAAAAAATAGAAAGAAGTGATGAAATTGAAAACACCCTTTCAGAATACTAGGAAAAAAAATATAAACTTCCAGCTAAGTGACAAACACAGATTCTTAGAAGTAGATGACATGACAGGGATGCTCCCTTACTTCCCAGGAAAGAGATTTACCCATTTCCAATACCCAAAGTATAGGACAATGCTATTCTCTAAGTCCTATTAAACATTAGATAATATTCATCTGACCTTCCTTTTATTACAATATTTTGTTATTTAAGTTTGCATCTCCATGATAATTAGGATTATGTACTTTTTCATATACTTGTTGGCATCCTATACTGTTTCCCTCTATGAACTGTAGCCAATCCCTTCTGATAACTTGCAGAAGCTCTCTTTATGTTTGGGATGGTCAGGTTTTGCTCAATATTCATGCTGCGTGCGTTTCTTTCCTGTGTGTCACTTGACTCCTGGTGCTACTGCTTACTCTATTGGCACTCAAAACTTTTAGTCAAATCTGACTTATGAGTTTTCTGGTTTCTTAAAGATGATTTTCACCATACAAATATTATTTTTAAATTTTAATTCAATAATAGGTTTGACTTCCTTTTTTGATGTTTGTTTATTTGTAATTGAGACAGAGTTTCACTGTGATGCAGACTGCCTGGAATTCACCATGTACTCCAGATTGACCACAGTTTACGATAGTTATCCTTCTTCAGCCTTGAGTGTTAGGATTACCTCGTGAGCCATCATGCTGGGACAAATTTCACTTTGAGATTTTGCTTTCTAATGCATTTAAAACTTAACTTTGTATGGTGAGAAATATTATTTTTTATTCATTTCTGTGTATATACAGTACCATTAATAATATTTATTAAGCACATCATTGTATTTTCCCTAATGAAAAAATATCACCTTTCTCATAAATTAAATTCCCACATATTCATTTCTAAAATCTATTGTATTCTACCAAGCATTTACTGTGGTGATAGATATTAAAGACTCTTCTTATTGATAGTTTTCAGAATATGTTATTGGTTCTTCTTATGCAGTTTTCTTCTCTTCACTTATTTAAAAATAAATATGTCAAGTTTCAATAACTGTTGCTAGGATTTTGAGAAGTATTGCTTTGAATTGATTAATTTGGGATCTTTCCTCTTTTGGTAATAACACGTTTTCTCATTTCAGAACATATGGCTCATCGTTTACAAAGTATTAAAAAAAGAACCAGTTTTTGTCCTAAGATTTTTTTTTTAAAGAAGTGGGGAGAGCCGGGCATGGTGGCGCACGCCTTTAATCCCAGCACTCGGGAGGCAGAGGTAGGAGGATCGCCGTGAGTTCGAGGCCACCCTGAGACTCCATAGTGAATTCCAGGTCAGCCTGGGCTAGAGTGAGACCCTACCTCAAAAAAAAAAAAAAAAAAAAAGAAGTGGGGAGAATGGTTGTTAGTCATTCTTTTTTAAAATTTTTTGTTTATTTTTATTTATTTATTTGACAGCAACAGAGAGAGAAAGAGGAAGAGAGAGAGAGAGAAAATGGGTGTTCCAGGGCCTCCAGCCATTGTAAACAAACTCCAGATGCACATGCACCCCCTTGTGCATCTGGCTAACGTGGGTCCTGGGGAATTGAGCTTCAAACCGGGGTCCTTAGGCTTCACAGGCAAGCGTTTCACCACTAAGCCATCTCTCCAGCCCCTAAGATTTTTGTTTTGCAAGCTTCACCAAATTTTGTAATCACCTTATTTTATAAATATGTAATTGTCATGTGATACTTCAATACAAATTTTATTAAGTTTATTTTACATTCATTTCCCCTCCTCTAAACCTAGTATTATTCTTAATTCTCTATTTATCTTTCTATCTATCTGCCTATATAATTTTTTTTCAAAAGCCTAATATTTTAGAATCACATCTCTTACACTTCACATACCATGTATAACCATGATGGAAGACTTTGTTTCTCTCTCTCTCTCTCTCTCTCCCTCTCTCTCTCTCTCTCTGTTTTGATTTTTGGAGACAGGGTCTTGCCCCAGCTCAGGCTGACCTGGAATTCACTCTGTAGTCTCAGGTGGCCTTGAAGTCACAGAGATCCTCCTGAGTGCTGAGATTAAAGGCATTTATCACCACATCTGGCTTAAGACTTGGTTTTGTTTCTAAACTATAGTCTAAGTGCTGGTTTTGTTCTTTTTCTCAAAAAAATGTACTTCTTTAAGAAACATACAAAACAGTGAATGCCACTACGACATCTTCATAAGTGCATATATGTATTTTTCTCATACCCTATTATCTTCATTTCATATATATATGGCTGTAGTCAACTGCTCATTATTGGGACAAAACACCCAAACTGAAGCAGCTGATGTGAGAAAAATTTATTATTTTGGCTTACAGTCTCAAGGAGAAGCTTCATGTTGGCAGGGAATAGCATGGCACAAACAGTGGCTGGACATGATCTCTGCCACAGCAGATGGAAAACAGCAAGAGAGGAGCTGGACTGTAGCACGGAGGAGCTGGCTGTAATACCCCTAAGCCCACCCTGGACAACACGCCTGATCCACTACCCAAATGGCTACCACCTGGGAACCAAGTATTCACAATACATGAGTTTGTGGGGAACATCTGATTCAAACCACTATGTATGTATATAGGCTTGTTTGTATATAAATATGTTAATACATGTCACATTTTGTCCATTTAAATCTTTTCTCTGTCTTCTAGGTCAATAAGCCTTCATTCATAGCTCATGTACTAATTAGAACTGAGGGTGGCATATAGCAAAACAAAATCCCTAAACAAACAAAAGAACAGTTTGAACAACAAAGGAATTTGTTACCCTCCAAACTTAAGCTTGGTTTAGGTTATTGACTCTTAAGCTATGATGCTATTTCTATTATATCAGTAACTTCCAACCTGTATGGTGTTAATACCTAGGAGTTGATAAAGCGATTGACAGGTGTGCCCATGGAAGTGAAGTTCCTGGGAGAAAAGCCTCTCCTGTACTAAAGATTCTACAAGGCCATTGTACTAGAAATTCCAGGTTTGGACTCAAATTATCTTGGGCTACCTTTTAGTCCTATTAGTAGCCATTTCCCTGTTTGTCATAATGACCTTGTGAATATTTAGGTAAATCATTTTTGGAATGTATTAAAAGACCACCAGCTTCCACCAAACCAAAGGCTAAGAAGTGTCATCAGATAGCATCTGAGGCCTGCAACAGAGGTATCCTTGCTTTGCTAAGGCCTACCTCCCTTATCATTACACCACTGGATTTAAAAAATTACCTTGATTTATGAGTTTCATCTGTTTGTTTTATATGAAAGCTTTATAAAACTGCTGTCCTTGTTAGAACTTGGTATTTGAAATAATCTAAATTTGTGTTTCCTGGTCATAGTCACTCATACTTGGTTCCAGAATAAATTCTCCCTTTGAAGAACTGTGTTTATGCATTGACACTCCAAACTGTTTTGTCAAATAAATGTTATTTGCAACTAAGTTATTTATTTAGCTTCTCTCTATGACATAGTAGATATTTTAATGATATGTAAAATCACTGAAATCTTTCCATTACATGAACTTTTCCTGGGAAGACAAGCAAACATCTACTCACCTTAAATAAGGCATGACAACAGAACAAAGAAATGATTCCATGTGTCTACTTGGTGAACTGATGAGTTTTTTTGGAGGGCATACTTACAGAAGCATGAGCAAGGGGTTACTTACAGGAGTATGGGTGGACCCTCAAGGTAGCCATGTTACCAAAAAGTCGCATTCCAGCATGGATGATGGCTTTCCTGTAACCACATAGATGAAGTTACTGTTCTTAGTTAACCTTACACGTTTCATATACTCTAGCACCTCCTAAGACCATGTGCAACTAAGCTTAATTATGTACAACTGGGCAGGGAGGTGAAGGAAAGCGTGGCTGAGATCTCACATGAGGGTCTCAGAACCTCCCACCCCTCCATCTGTGAGGGCAAGGCAACAGTCCCAATCTTGAAGCTCTCTTGGGACCAAAGTTGCTCTGATAAAAACGGTAATGGCTATTATGTCAGATGACATTATTTCTCAGAACCTTCTTAAAAACGTATTTTTCTCAAAAGTATATATTAGAGAGATGTATTAGAAAACAAGATTAACAAACACTATGTTGTTCAATGTCTTCCCACTCTGCTTTATTCTGAAATCTGCCAATGTGTGTAAAGCAATCACGGGTATGCTTGTGTCCAATTTAAAGAGAGGGCTGTGACCTCTCGTGAGAATTAGGTTACAGGAAGCAAGAAATAGTTGCCTAGTTTGATCTTCACAACCTTTCTTCCATTTCTATTTAGTGACAGCAACGTAGCCATTTTTACCTGCCTGGGCAGTTGTCACGTGGAAGGGTGCATTTCTCAGCTTCCTTTGAAGCTAGATGGAGATAAGTCCTCAAGTCCTGGGTGACTACCTTTAAGCACAAGTGTTGTATAAAACTGTAAAGGAGCCTGTAAGGGCTATACGTGAACTATACATGAACCTGATGTTCCCGGACAGAAGTCATGTCTGAGACATTCCCTCATCCTTTTGCTTCTTTATAAACCTGTCCATCTTCCTAGTCTTATGAAACACACAAAAAAAATTTTCTGATCAGCCAACTGAGACTTTCCCAATTGCAAATCAACCTTGGTTGTAAACCACCTTATCTACTTTTCTCCCTAAAGAGCTAAGGCAAGATCACACATTATGACCTTAGCATCTAGGGTGTTCTGCCTATTTTAGTAACCCCAATGAAATGATAGTCTAAGTTGGTCACAAAGTTTTGTCATTGATATCCTTCTATAAGGATGGTATATCTTTCTTTGGGTTTCATTTCTTCTGAATGTGTGAAATGCAAGTGTAGATGTTGGAGCTCAACCATCTTTGCTGACCAAAGTTTAAAGTGAAACACACTGAGGGTGATAATGGAAGTATATATATATATATATATATATATATATATATATATATATATATATATAATGAGATTATTAAGCAGCCCAAGATTAACTGGGTAGTGCTCCAGTGAATCTCAGAAAGACTTAAAGAAAGAAGGCCTAAAAGATGGAGAATTTTATCCAGGTATGGTGGTGCATGCCTCAATCCCAGCACTCAGGAGGCAGAGTTAGGAGGATCAACCAGGAGTTCAAATGTAGCCTGGGCCATATAGTGAGTTTCAAGCCAGCCAGGGGGTGTAAGAAAAGATAAGAAAAGAAGAGAAAAATAAGGACAGGAAAGGAAAATATAAAGGGAGAAAAATCATAAATAAAGAAAAAGCAAAAAGGTGAGAATTTTGCTTAGTGGATGAGCAGAAAGATAAGGGAGCTGAAATATGTATCCAATTTTCCTTGATAAAGTAGAATAAGTATCAATAGAACAAGAAAAGGAAACTGAGCATGTGGCATGAGAACAAGAGGTCAATTATCTCCTCAAGGAGTAAAGATGAGTGATGTTGAAGAGACAAGTGCAGGCACTAGAAAAAGAAGTAAATTTAGAACTTCCATCTATCACTTGGATCGGGTAATGACGAAATATTCAAGTGGGAGGGTTTAGAAATATTACTCACGCTGTTGTTGCAGTATGTATTGTGAGGTTGCGAGAATGATTTTATTTCTAAATGAAAGGCGCTGTAGTGGGTGAGCAGAAGGTGGCTTAAGCAGTGGCAGCAGTATGGAGCTCAGACAAACACAAACAAGGTGTTTTCCTTCAATTCATCTTGAAGCTTCCCCCCAACAGTTTTGAGCAAAGACTTTTCTACCCAATATTAGTAGATGCACCTAGAAAAGTGTGCTCTGTGTCCTGGTGTTTCTGAGACACTCTAAGTTGGAGATGATAAATATCTCATTTATTTCTGACCTTCATGAAGCTTTAAACATGCATAATGAACTATAAATTTCAAATTGGACAGGTGACAGCAGGTTGTGTTTTTAAGAGTTACATCACTGCTGAACAGTTTTAATCACGTGGAACAATGTGCATATATTCTGAACTCTATCAGTTCATGAAAATGGAGGCGGAGTGGGAGATCACTGGACAGGGACGTGGGCAGTTCTTTTTGTATCCTGGGGAAAACCACATAGCCTACCGCTAGCAAGTTCTTAGAATTTAACTGAAGCAGGTATTAAAGAGGGATTATTACACAAATGTGACTGATAATAAGAATAATCATGAGGGCTGGAGAGATGGCGTAGAGGTTCAGGTGCTTGCCTGCAAAGCCAAAAGACCCAGGTTCGATTCCCCAGAACCCATGTAAGTCAGATGCACAAGGGGGCACACACATCTGCAGTTGGTTAGCAGTGGCTGGAGGCCCTGGCACGCCTATTCTCTCTCTCCCTCCCTCTTTCTTTCTCTCTCTCTGCCTATTTCTCTCTCTCAAATAAATAAATAAACAAAAATAAATATTTTTTTAGAAAAGAATAATTATGAAATACTGCCAGAACTACATTGTTGCACAAAGGCCATTATACCTGTTACTTTTCTAATTGCTGTGACAAAACACCAGACAAAAGCATCTTGAGGAAGGGAGGGTTTATCATTTCTCACAGTTTGATGATACAATCACGGTGAAGAGGGCATGTTGGCGGGAGTATGAGGCAGCTGGTCACATTGGATCCACCATCAGTTAACAGAGGGATGAACACTAGTGTTCCACTCACTTGTTCCTTTTGATTCTGTATGGGACCCCACCTATGCAACGGTTCTGATAGCATTCAGAGTGAGTCCTCCCTCCTTAGTAAAACCTCTATGGCTACTAACAGCCTCACAGACATATCCAGAGGTGCGTCTCCGGAGTGACTTTTAAATCCCATGAAGTTGACAATCAAGAGTAACCATCCTAGTAACTCTACTCAAGGATATCAATCCAACAACTGCTGTTAAACCTGACATTGATGTTACCATGGTTATTGGCCCCTGCAAACAGAGCTGTTACTTCAGACAGATCATGTAATCGTACTCATTTTGTCATTTTGTATTTCAAGTTTTACCTCCTATCTCGACCTTTTTGAGTTTACTCATGGTTCCCACTGCATATGTGTCCCACATAGTAATGTTCACTGCTTATTCCAAATATCATCATTATTCTTAGATAGCCTCTTTTATAGACTGACACCAGAAAAGAAAGGGATAGTTATGTTTATATCAGATAAAATAGATGTTAAATTTTTTGCTATTAATTCATGGAGTATTATCTGAGATAGACCTTCAACAGACCTCAAAACAAGTCTCATCAAATAAAAATTTGAGATCAGCACATGTATCTTCTCTGATGACAGTGGAAAGAAAACTGGAAATCAACAAGAGAAACTGGAAAAATTGCACAAATATATGGAAGATAAAACACATTATCTTGAATAGCCAAAGTTCTAATGAAGAGATCAAAAGGAAAATAGAAACCTGTACTGCAAAGACATACATATTTGCATGCACTACACACACCACATTGCACAAACACAACAGACAAAAATAAAATGTACTTGAAATAAATGAATATAATAACATAAATCACCCAAACATAGAATACAGGAAAAGAAGTTCTGAGAGCAATTTATTAGCAATAAGTACCTGCCTGAAAAAACACCCCCCCACACACACACCAATAAATAAATAACCAAGTGATTCAACTGAAGGCACTAACTAGAAAAGCAAAAACAAACCAAACTACAAATTGGTAGAAGGATATAAGTAGCAAAAATATGAGCAGAAATTAAAAAAATAAGAAAGTGAAGGTTAGTTTTTGAGAAGATAAAATTAATAACAAAACTTTGTCTTACAAAGAAGAAAGAGAAGGAAGAGGGAGGAAGAGTGAGGAGGAAGAAGAAGGAGGAGGAGAAAATGAAGAAGGAAGAAAGAAGAGAAAGATGGGAGAAAAAGAAGAAGGGGAATATGATGGAAGATGGAGGGGACGAAGAAGGAAGAAGAGGAAAGAAGAAGAAAGGAAGATGGAGGAGGAAGAAAGAAGAGGAAAAGAAAGAAGGAGGAGGAGGAAGATAAGGAAGGAAGAAAAGGAGGAGACAGAAGTTTCTAAACCTCAATACAACCATCTATGAAAAAAATAGCTTTTACAACTGATACCACAGTCATACAAAGGACTGTTATGAACAAATCCATGCCCACAACTTTGAAAACCTAAAATAAATGGATATATTTCCAGACGCAAATAATGTATCAATACTGAGTCCTGGGTACACAGAAAGTCTAAATAGACCAGTAACAAATAACAATATTAAACTAATAATCAAAAGTCTTCCAACCAATAAAAGCCCAGGATTGGATGGGTGGACTGCTGAAGTTTATTAATTTTTTCAAGAGCCTACGTCAATTCTTCTCAAACTATTACAATATATTGATATAGGAGAAGTTCTTTCAAACTCAACATTGCTCTCTAATATCAAAATCAAACACACTGCCAAATAAGAAAACCACTGATCAATATTTTGATATGTATGTGTGTATGCATATATGTATACACACATATATACACAAACAAGATTTTCCACAAAATATTAGTGAATTGATTCATGGCACTTTGAAGGGTCTAGAGGAGAGACATACAGTAAACAATGTTAATAGGTACAAGGGTACTATTGAATAAAAAGAATAATTCAAAGTTCTATAGTATAGTAAGATTAACAATACATTGAATAGTTCAAAATAGCTAGTAGAAAGTATTTTGCATTTTCTAAATGCAAATAAATTAGGTGTCTGAGGTGATGAGCTATACCAATTTTCCTGATCTGATCATTATGTATTAGATATAGGAAATGACACTCTCTACCCCATATAAATGCAATTACTGCATCATATAAAAATAAAAATATATTTTAAATCTGTACTAAGTTGCACAAGTATCTGAGATAAAAGCAATATTTCCCTCAATTGTCTCTTTCTACCTTCCCATCTTTTTTTCAGAGATCAATATTAATTCACTTTCTGAGTGTTAGGATGAAAGGCATGAGCCACCATGCCTGGCTTTAATTCATTTCCTTAGGCTAACTACATTTAAAGGAATAAATTAGGTTATTCTACCATTTTCATTTATGAAGTGGACTCTGTTGTTGACATCATTCCATACAAAAACCTATTGACTTGGTTATCTATTTTTTATAATACCTAATACTATAATTTTCTATCTTCTATCATGTATTAGTGCATTTCTTAGCTACTTCTTGAAACACGGGTGACATGCTGTTTAGCTCTAGAAATAGCATGAACAAAACAAGAAACAGACATGTTCCTGCCTTTAAGGAGACAGCAATCCAGCAGGAAGTAATAAATCAAGTAACGTAGCTACAGATTGTGAGTACAGCTATGTGGGAAATCAATTCTAGACAATTAAAAGAGTCGGGGTGGGGATCAGTTTTGTTGTGAACCTTGATGGATGGGCATGCTGTAAGAACTGGTGTGTTGCACTCAACACAACTGCAGAAGGTTTCAGCATTAACATGCAGCGAGGACTCCTTGATTGCCCTTTGCCAGCAGCTCTGTTAGACTGTGCGCATTCCAGGTAAACAATTAACCTTTGGTTTTTGACCTCCTACAGCGACTATTTTATGGTAATTAAATAAGAGGAGTACAATAATTGCATAAGTGCAAATCATTACTAATACGCTTTGCAATCTGTCAGATTAATTATCTGATTGTATAAGTTTGCTCATTTTTAGTGATGCATTTTCCCACATGAATATCTTCAGTGATTTGCCCCTGTGTATTCTAGGTTATCATTTCACTTGTTTATTTGCTTTTGAATGATGGACTTGTAGTTCCTTATGTGTTATAACAACTAATTGTGTTGCATGTGAACAAAATATTTCCCCTGCACCTCCAATCAGTCTAAGTTTTTCTTTTAAAAAAAAATTGGGGAGGGGAGCTGGAGAGATGGCTTAGTGGTTAAGGCACTTGCTGACAAAGCCAAAAGAGCCAGTTTCGATTCCTCAGTACCCACATAAAGCCATATGGACAAGGTGGCACATGTGTCTGGAGTTCATTCACAGTGGTTAGAGGCCATGGAGGTGTCCATTCTCTGTATATAGCTGCCTCCCTCTCCCTCTGTCAAGCAAATAAGTAACTTTTGTCTATTTATTTGAGAGAGACAAAGTGAGTATGGGCTAGACACTTGCATCACTTTGTGCATCTGGCCTTAGGTGGGTACTGGGGAATCAAACGTGGGCCATCAGGCTTTACAAGCAAGTGCCTTTAGCTGCTGATCCATCTCTCCAGCTCTAGTCTTAGTTTTTTTTTTTCTAATGGCATTACACATGTGCTTTTGACATCTGTTGTAGTTAATGCCACAGTTAGGTGTGCATCACCCGGTCTTCATTTCTTGGGGAGACCCGTGCCCCCTCTGCAACCTAACAAAACTTGTGCCACTGGTTTGTCTGGCTCGGCAGCAGACCTTAAGATCAAACAGGTGAAGTTTTGAGCGCTCCGCAAGGGAGGAAGAGGGGTAGGAGGCAGGGACACATTTTTTCCCTTTCGTATTTTCTGGATTTAGGCTTGCTCAATGATGGGAAAAGGCTGCCTGGCCACCATTGGGAAACGTTTCCCAAGAAAGCATGTCTTGATGTTTGCCACAAAGCGCAGGAAGCGGGAGATCAGAGAGAATGCGGGTCCCCGATGGCGGGAGGAGCCTTTGGACTTTCCCCTGGCTGGGTGAAGAAGGGACAGGAGGAGGAGGAGGAGGAAGAACCCCGGGTTCAGCAGGGCGCATAGCGAAGGCCTCCACCTTCAAGCTCACAGGTCCGCGCGCTTCTTCCGGGGAGGGCAGGGGGCGTGGCCCCGGCGCGCGCGCGCGCGCAGTACTTAAGCCCGGCGCGTGCGCGCCGCAGGCTGCACAGCCGAGCGCCGAGCCCTCGATCGTCGCTGCCGGCTGCCCGCGCGCGTCGCTGCCGCTGCCTCCACCCGCCCTGGTGTAAGTGCGGCGGGCGGGCGGGCCGGGCGGCGGGGAGGCCGGGAGCGCTGCGGAGAGGGCCGAGCGCCCCTCGCGGCTCAGCGCCCGGATGGTGGCTGCCGGGGGGACGTTGCAGCGGGTCCGCGCACGCCGAGCTCGCCCCCGGCTGCCCGGCCCGGGCCTCCCGCCGCGCGGCCCCGGGGGTCACTGGGCGTGCAGAGGGGCATCCTGGCCGGGCGCTAGTAGGTTTGGGAAAGTCTCACTTGGCGTCTCTCTCTGTCTCCCTTTGCTTTTCACTGCAGATCCCACACCCGCTATGGAGCATGCCTTTACCCCGCTGGAGCCCCTGCTTCCCACTGGTACTGTACCCTAAACTCCCGTTGAGTGTCTCCCGGAGACCCGCGCAGGGATGCGCCCTGCATCCAAGCCCTGCTCTCTCCCCGGGCCCGACGCACCGCCACGCAGGTGCCTCGGGGCGCCCTGTCCGAAAATAAACATAAATAGCCACGCGGGCTCCCCTGGAGTCCTTGTGAGGATTGAGGTGATGACTCCTTGTGTCCTCCACCAGTTACGTTACGTGGCACACTCCTAACACCTTTGCACACTTCTCCATCTCAGCGGAGAGCGGTGGACACCGGAGAAAAGGACCATCGTGACCGGCATCTAGTAAAAAAAAAAAAAAAAGAAAAAAAGATCAGCAGATGGTTATATTAAGGGTCTTAACAGGTGTAACATTAGTTTGAAGGATTTAATTTCATCATTTTGTATATCGGATGCTGCAGTACAAAACCCAGGACAGGCAGTAAGCATGCCAGGCAAATACTCCTACCAGTGAACTACAATCCCCAACCTCAAAGATGGACGGACGGGTTGAGTTTTATGCGTGTGGAGGCCACCCGTCAGTGTCAGGTGTCTTCCTCCGTTGCTCTTCACCTTATTTTCTGAGACACGGTTTCCTGGTTCAGAACCCAGAGTTTACCAACTTAGTTACACTGCTTCACCAGCAAGTCCCAGGCATCCTCCTGCCTCCACCTCCCTAGTCCTGGGATTATAGTTGCTGACCTGCCCAGCTTTTATGCAAATGCTGAGGATTTGAACTCAGATCTTCATGCTTGCATAGCAAGGATATTACCTACCAACTAGGGCATCTCCCCAGCCCTTACTTTAAAAAAAAAAAAAACAAAAAACAATTCAAATTATTGCACTTCATTTAGCAGTACAGTGAGTTTTATTAGTATTTATTCCTATGTGTAATTTGACTACTGTCTCATCAGTTCGTAAGGTTAGATGTAACTTTTGATTTACCAGTTAGTTCTTATTCTCTTTCCATTATGTAGAACTTCCTGTTCTGTTGCACAAAAAGCATTTTGTAGTGTCACCCTTTGTGTTTCACAAGCCCTCGTATTTAGGGGTCTTGTTCAGTGTTTCAAATTTGATTTGAACTTGTCAGTGATTCCACATCCTGGAAATAGTGACGCCAAAACAACCAGAGAACACTGATGACAGTATGTGACATTAATTCCTTATTTCCTAGGTGTCCACTATGCTTAGCCCGTTTTTATACTTGCCATCCTGCTCCCTTAGGGACTGTGATGCTTTCTGAGAAGCGTGGTGTTAGGTCCGTCTGTATGACTGGTATAGAGTGTACCGGTACAAGTTAGGATGGCTCCCTTAACCACTAAGTTGTGTAATCTTATGGCACCACACTTGTGTATCTGTTGGGCATTGTTGATGCTTTTATGTCTGATTTTAAATGTGAACGGAAGCAGTGCATGGCAGAATGAGAATCTGCACCCACTTTATTTTTTTCCAA
Organism: Dipus sagitta; assembly: GCA_036346955.1. Taxonomy (NCBI): domain Eukaryota; kingdom Metazoa; phylum Chordata; class Mammalia; order Rodentia; family Dipodidae; genus Dipus; species Dipus sagitta. Next base: position 106,003,734 of record CM070780.1, on the reverse strand, counting down.
CTTGGTTAAAAAGTATTATGTTGGTTACTACAAACATTTTTTTCAAAAAGTAAACAATCAGCAACATCCTACAAATTAAATTTCATGGTAGTTGTCTATCCAGTAATTGCAGAACCAACAGTTTTCCCAAAGGAAACATTTGATTCAGGTTTGTTACTAAAACCTAGGAGTGCTGCTGTCTGAAGATTGTTAATATTTTCTGGGGTAAAAAAATTAAAGTTGATGAGTGCTGTAAAGATTGAATTGAAGAATTAGAAGCACTGTGTTTAAATCCCAGCGTTGCCACTTAGTGGTTTCTTGACCTTGTATTTCAGTTTTCTCATCTGTAAAATAGAAATATGTCACAGGGCTATTGTAAGTGACAATGAGTTATAATACACACAAGTACTTGTTTAGAGAGCTGTAAGCTATTACATCCCTCAGTAAGTCTGAGGAGAAGACAAAAAGGTAGTTGGGTTTCAGGGTCAGTGCTAAGATGGAAAAAGTTTTGCAGTAATGTCCAAGGAATTCTAGCTCTGTTCCTTCCATTTTTATCAGAGGCTCAGTGGATAAGGTGGTGGCACCTTCGTGTTGAACATTTGTAAGTCTGACACTGGAGCAAGGCTGTGAGCCAGTGATGTATCCCACGTCAAGAGTCAAGAGCACATTCACAGAGATATACATTCACAGAGACAGAATCTGCCCCCTGATGGTTCATGGAGTTTCTTCCTGGTATCACTACAAGTAAAACTGTAGAAATTCCTGCCTCATTTCTACCTCTGCCCTTGAAACAAGGGTCCCAAGGCATGTTTCTGTTAACACTAGTTATGTGGAAGGTCCTTCAAAACCAAACAGTACCATAAGAGACCAACATAATCCAGTCTTTTCTATTAATTCAATAAATACTGGAGTTAACTTTGCTTTAAAGAGATTTTCTTTATCAAGCAGAGAAGCCATTTTGTATTTATAACTTCTGTGAATGTAATTTGTTGGCTTTTATTTGTATTATTCGAGTATTGAAAATCAATAAAAAATCTGGTCCTTTATAGTTTCACAAGTTCCTAGAAGAAGAATTTATTATAGGCCAAAACACTGTAACTGTGTATGTGCATATTCAATGTAGGCATTTATATTTATGTCCTTCAGACATTAACTGTGTATAAATATATACACACTTTTAAAGTGAAATGGAGACATAGCATGGTTGCTTTATTCAATTCATAACTCCAGTTATCTTATTTCATAGCTTCTAACACATATCCATATGTAAATTTCCCCATTGTTTTAAACATAATTTTCCTAGTTGCTTGCTTCTTGCAAGGACCACCATTTGATTGTCATTTTAAATCCAGCAGAGTGTGTTTTGTACTTTTTAATTCCCCTTGACATTTTAAATAAAGCTTTTACATCAGTCTTAAATGGTTCTGATGGTATAAAACGTACAGCAGTTTGATATATAATATAACTTACTTTAGAAATATAATTCCTGAGTCAAAAGTTCCATTTTATTTTCTCCACCTAATTTGATCTTCATAAATAAATTTTATGCTAGTAAGCCTTTCATTGATCACTTTGCATTTCTTTGCAAAAAGATTATAGACTTAAATTTACAAAAAATTACTGTAAGCTCCATGCTCTTGGGGTTATTTCTCCTAAATTGAATTACCATCTCTGAGGTTTATTTTAAACTGAATTACCATTTTAAGTATTATTAATGCACATTTGATCAGGTCAGCATAATTATATTAAAGCTTTTTGTAGCAACTCACATTTACTTGGCATTGTGGGATGGGGAATAGTTCTAATGCTTTAACAGAGCGATGCCTGTGGGAAAATCCTGGAAATAAGACTGGCCCAGCTTTGAGTTTAAGACCGCCTTGTCACTTGTTAGTCACTTTCCCATATCACTTAATTTCTTACACTTTAGTTTATCTATCTATGTCAAATAAGAATATATCTAAACATTAAGTACTTGGACAGATTTAAGATACTATAAGCAAGGTTAAGATGGAGAAATAGGGGCTGGAGGGATGGCTTAGTGGTTAAGGCGCTTGCCTGTAAAGCCAAAGGACCCAGGTTTGATTCCCCAGGACCCATGTAAGCCAGATTCACAAGTTAGGGCATTCATCTGGAGTTCGTTTGCAGTAGCTGGAGGGCCTGGAGTGCCCATTCTCTCCCTCTCTCTCTTAAATAAATAAAATAATTTTAAAAAAACTAAAAAAGATGGAGGGATAGGCAAATTCAAATGTAAAGCACTCTTACTAGAAATCATACTAGATAAATGTATTAGTCAGCTTCAGGTTCACTGAGATGAAATTCCAGACCAGCACAGTTATGGAGGAAGGGATTTATTGAAGCTTACAGATCCAGGGGAGGTTCCATAATGGCAGAAGAAACTGGCCTGCCTTCACAGGCCCAAGCAGAGAGAGAGTAGTACAAGCCTAAAGGTCAAAAGCCAGAGCACACTTCAGGAACTCCAGCTAGGCACACTTTGCATATCTTTAGATTGAAATCTAAAACCCACCACCACACCTTAAGATCCACACAATGGCATTGCCTCCAGCCAGATGGCTAGAGATGCAAACTACAAACAAATAAACAACTGAATATATTGGGGGCCATCTATTCTATTCAAACCACCACAATAAACTTCTGAAATTTCTACATTTTTCTGATTCACAACATGAGATTGTTACTTATTTGACTAAATGAGTTTAGTTCATTTAGGTGAAAGAAGAGTTAGGCAAGCCTGACAAGATTTTTTTTTTTTTTTTTTTTTTTGGTCACTCTGTTACTAATTTTTTTTTCTTTGAGGTATGTCAAATTTTATTACGGAGTCATGAAATTATTAATTGTGGATACAACATACTTTTTTGTTCCCTGTGATTAAATAGTCATATCTTGAAATAATTTTATTCAGTAAAGTATCAGTAGCATACATTTCTAGGCACTTACTTTCCGTTGTAAATGCTTGGTTAGGTCACATAAGTATAACAAAAGCCAAGTGTGGATATTGGCATTCTACAGTTCTAAGGGGACTGTATCGAGAGTTCTGACTCCTTTGCATGGCCAGCTACATCCATTCTCTGTATTTTACAACAACAGACCAGCATTTCAAGAACACCCATATGTGTGGCATGTGTTATTGGAAGTAAACTGACCTGAACGTAGCAGATCATAATAAGAATGGCCTAAGAGTAAGTTTCTGTTGATTAAAATGCCTTCATAGGCTTGTGGAGGTCAGAGGCAGCTTCGTCTATTTCCCTCCTTGGTGGTCCGGCTGTCTCTCCTGACACCTGGACCTCCAGGCCCCTGCTCTGACAGGCCTTCCCCCAAGTGGGGAGGGAGAGGATCCTTATTCCCACATGGGCTCTCTGCCCCTCCTGCCTTCCATATGTCTGGAGCTCTCTACTCTTCCTTTTCTTAATCTAATAAAGTCTCACTAAGCCTTAAAAAAACAAAAGGTCCCAGGAAGTAATCTGCGTCTTGGTCACACCTCCCAGACAGCTTAGCATAGTTGTTAGAAACTCTGTCACTTCCTGGGTCTGCTGTGCAGTACAACTGCTACAAGCCCACGTGGCTGCGGAGCATCTAAAGCTTGCTGCTCCTGCGACTGAGGGGAACCAGTGTACGGACAAAAAATCCCCACCCCGTAGCATGCTAAGCTATCACAGCAGCCATGGCAGGACCACTGACCCCCTTACTCCCACAACAGAACTTTAGTTTTTCATAGCTGTGGATGTAGGAAGTCCAAGATCAAGGTGTCTTAATTTGATGTGGATTCTCATATAGGCCTCTCTCCCTGTCTTGCAGATGGCCGCTTTGTTCTTGTGTCCCCACATGGTTGCCATTTGCTCTGCATATCAATTTCTGCATCTTACATTCTTTTTTAAAAATATGTTTTATTCATTTATTTGAGAGAAAGAGGGAGAGAGAGAGAGAGAGAGAACAGGCGTGCCAAACGAACTCCAGATGCATGCTCCCCCTTGTGCGTCTGGCTTACGTGGGCCCTGGAGAACTGAACCGGGATCCTTTGGCTTTGCAGGCAAGCACCTTAACCGGTGAGCCATCTCTCCAGCCCTGAGTCTTACATTCTTGTAAAAACACAAGATAAGTAAGGTAATAGAAACAGAGACAGTTTATTAAGAAAGAGAAAGGCATTCTGGGGAATGCCAGTGGGCTAGTGAGCTGGGAAAAGGCAGAGGCTCAAAAGCATTGGGCCAGAAGACTCATGGCCCTTTCTAGCTCATTTCCCCGGTACTGGCCTCTCCTGCATTTGCTAATCAGCTTGTATTTCCTGTGCATCTTGCACGTACTCTGCTGTTGCCTGTAGCCAGCAGTGGGAAGATTTCTAGTCTTTCCGTTGTCTCCTTTCATATGTTGCTTTCTCTAAGTCTTTATTCTCTTGCCACAGGACTTCAGCATATATAATTTTGGGAGACACAGTTCAGTTGTAATTTGAATTATTAACTTTGGTCTTGGGCTAGTGATCTGTATGATGCTCTGGGATGGGAGTAGCACCAGTCAGCCTTAGCTTTAGCCTTTGGAAAAGTGAAACAGCTGACATTCCATAGTGCATTTTGTTTGATGTTGAAAATCATTGAGATGTGATGTTCAGCAGCATAGGTAGATTAAACCATTTTTGACTTAGGAAATTTTTAGCCTTTCTGATTTTTTTTTTGAGGCAAGCCCAACATACTGTCCTATTTTTTTTTTTTTTTAATGTGAGAGAACGCACACGAGAGAGAGAGAGAGAGAGAGAGAGAGAGAATGAATTGGTGCGCCAGAGCCTCCAGCCTCTGCACTTGAACTCCAGATGTGTGTGCCACCTTGTGTGCGTGTGTGACCTTGCGTGCTTGTGTCACCTTGTACGCCTGGCTGACTTGGGACCTGAAGAGTCAACCATGAGTCCTTAGGCTTTGCAGGCAAGTGCCTTAACCACTAAGCCATCTCTGCAGCCCTAGCCTACGTGATTTTAATAGGACACAAGCTTATGGCAAGTTGAGGGGCACCTGCATTCCCACGATGACCAAATAATGCGGTTGTTAATGCTATTGCAACAGAATATCACTGATGTATGAATAGTCAGTTTTCTTCTCTTAGGTGCTATGTACTTGCATACAAAGTTTTGTATGTTCATTCCATACCTCCAGATTACCCATTGTTAAAGCTTGTTCAGTGATACTTGTTAAAATGTAGCCAGCAAGATTCTGATTGAAAGGGTTAAAAATTTACAATTCTAGCATGTCTTAAATGTCTTAAGCTGTAATCAATATAAACAGTTGTTACAGTTTGTTTCTTATACTGAATCTTCAAACTTTAGCAGGTCGTTTCGGTCACATCTCAGTGCGATGCTAAATCTTCATTGAACATATTTGTATATTTAGTTTGTGGTGTAATTTTATCATTTTTAATATCATTTAAAATTGTATACCCGGGAGCAAACCATAGCCTCATGAGTTTGGATTGAATGCACTGACAATGAAAAGGATATTCCCTCTGCAAGGACACTCGAGAGAAAGGTGTAGCAGCTAGAGCAGGGGCTACAGCGTGGACGGTCTGCTTATGCATTTCCACTGCCATCGACATAGCTTTGTTGTTTAAGTTGAAGTAGTGTGCCTGCTTTTTTTTGTTGTTTGTTTTTCGAGGTAAGGTCTCAGTCTAGCTCAGGCTCACCTGGAATTCACTATGTACTCTCAGGGTGGCCTCGAACTCATGGAGATCCTCCTGCCACTGCCTTCCAAGTGCTGGGATTAAAGGCATATGCCACCACGCCCGGCTGTGTCCCTGCTTTTGAAACAGAAAACTTGAAGGTTTTGGTTTTATCTTCTTGGAAAAAACATAAAGAAACTTCCATCTGTGTGATAGTAAATAAGTCTCTTGCCAAGGCTGTTGCCTCAGGATGGGGTGTTCTGTTGTCAAGGGCTAAAATGATCTAAGAGGCATGGTGGTTGATGTTGGAGTTTCAAGTGTTAATCCAACTTCACCTCACCGGAACTCTGTCCTTCACAAGTCTTCAAGTCTATGGAATCTTCCTTCAAAAGCTGCTGCTTAGATCATGCATACTTTCCTTGGCGCATAACTCGTGCTTGTTTAGATCTTCTCACCACCTTCAGTTATTTATGCAGTGCAGTTTCTGCAACGTGTGCTGTAGCCTCATTTCCCCCTGAAGTTTACTTGTTTGCATTTGCCTTGTTTTTGGATGTACTTTTAATTAGTTTCATTATATTTGATCACAGAATTTTTGGTTCATCCTCATTGTTAATGGCCAGATTGTTTCTCTTGCCTGAAGTAATATCTCATTAACGCTGCAGCCATCCTTTCCACATCATCTAGAGAACCAATTTCCTGTGCATTAGTGCTGGTTACTTTCTATGACTCCTCCCCCATCTTTTCATTTTAGCATCTTGATAGCTACATGCTTTTGGAAACTTAAAAACCAGGAAAGAAAAACTGTAAAATCTGTAGGTTTTGGTACATACTTTTGAGGTCTTCCAGGAATATGTGGTATGTTTGTATACTAACTTCCCCATCAAGTGACTTTTATTCGTTTTTTTCTTGGCTAAATTCATTGGAAAGAGCTATTCTTTTGATAATTTTGTGTATTGTGTGCAAGTACACGTGTATGTGTGTGTGTGTGTGTGCGCGCACGCTTGCATGCAGGTACATGTGCATGTGTGTGTCGAAACAGAAGACAACCTTGGGTGCTATCCTCAGGAAGGTTGTCCACCATTTTCAGGCACTATCTCTCACTGTCCCGGAGATCATTAATTATGCTAAGACTTGCTGGCTGGCCATGAGCTCCAAGTATCCTCCTGTCTCCATCTGTCCAGCACTGGGATTACAGGTGTGCTCCACCATGCTTGGCTTTTTTCACATGGGTTTTGGGGGTTAAACTCAGGTCCTCATGTCTGTGAGGCAGGCGCTTAGTCCACTGAGCCGTCTCCTCAACCACACAGAGAGTCTTTCTTTGTAGATGGCAAACAGATGCTCAGACAAATGGATTTCATTGTGGAGTAATCCTGTGTCCTCATCGCGTTGTCGTTTTGGAAGGTACTCATTTTTCACACAGGAACAGCTTTTGTTTACGTGACTTCCAGCAAACAGAAGCATTTGATTTACTCATGGGTCATATGTAAGCTCATTGTTTTCTGGCCCAACTCCTGCTGACAATTTTTCTCTTGCAGCTTCTTACCAACCCAAGTGCAAACACTGTGAGTAATTAATTCTTTGTGTGGGTAGAAGAACTCAGAGGTCCTTGCTCTTGTAGCCCATGTCCTCCTCTTTGTTCCTCTAGGGTGGATCTTTTTTGCTTGAACATATTCAAGTAGCTCAATCTTTTTGAGAAAACTTACGCCATTGTTAGTCAGGCAAGTGGTTATTAAACTTGTATATTTAAAATAAGGGAAATATGACTGAGAAGTCTTAGTTTCCACCTAATCTACATAGATGACCTTTGCTTGATTCTATTTCTTGGCTCTCCAAATGTTGAAAGACCTGAACCAGATATTTTCTCCTTATTTTCCCAGGCTAAATATTGTAGTCATTTCCTGAACAGCTGTTTGGGACAGGGACAGTGTTTGTCATGGGGCCACTACCTTGAAGTTCCCTTATGCCTCAGACTTTGCAGGTCTATCCCAGTACGGGCATCAGTAATCAATCCCTGGTAAATGAGAGCTACTCAGAATGCTTACAAAGAGTCTGTTTTCCATGATTTCAAGTGACATTGGCTGCAGGGTGTTGAGAATCCCAAACAGAAGCTCTTGAGGAAGTAGTATCCCAAGTTTGAAGTAACAGTAGAAATGAGGAAAATGAAGCCTTCCTTATAAACTTTTGTATTGTGTAATACAATCTTGCTGCTCCATCAGAGTCCTGGGTGCTTGTGAGAAACCCCAGGCCTCACTTCAGATTGACTGAAAAAAAAAAATCTGCATTTTAATGACATCCCCTGGACAACTTGAAACTCCTTAAAGTTGGAGAAGCACTGATCCTAGAGACATATCAGCTTCCTTTCAAAATAGTGAAACCAGGGCTGGAGAGATGGCTTAGCAGTTAAGGCACTTGCCGCAAAGCCAAAGGACCCAGGTTTGATTCCCCAGGACCTACATAAGCAAGATGCACAAGGTGGCACACGCATCTAGAGTTTGTTTGCAGCAGCTGGAGGCCCTGGCACACCTATTCTTTCTTCCCTCCCCCTCCCTGTCTGCCGCCTCTTCTCTCTCAAATACATAAAAATAAAATATTAAAAAATAATGAAAATAGATATTTTGTCCTTATGTTTATCCAGAACTTTTCTGGATCATGCCTGGCAATATCCCGTTGAGCGTTACTGTCTGTGGAAATGCATGAGGTGTTAGCATATTCAGAACATTTCACCCAGTGGGGCATGGTGATACCCTTCTCTTCACCAGGTGATTGTCTACTCTGTTCCCACTTGACACGCTTCTCCAAACACCTCAAACACCTATACTTAAGGCTGATGCTCAGTTATGTCCTGTAGGGATAGAACATGAGGCTTTTCACATAGGATTTTGATTTGGAGCGCTTCTAAGTTTTGTGGAAGTAAATCTAAAATTTACATACTTAATCACTGGCCAAGAAGTGACATAAGAAGTCTTGGCTGTAAAATTTTAAGTATTTTGATGGTAATCTTCATTGTCAACATGACTGGATTCAGAAATGTCTCTTAGGCTGGTGAGGCACACCCCTGGGTATGTGTGCAAACATTTCCAGAAGATTAAGTGAGCAGAGTTCTACCCTGATCAGTGCTTGGGGCGAAGCGCCCAGCAGAGTGATGTTTACGCATGTCCCCTCTGAGGGCTAGGGCATCTGTGAATGGGAATATTTTTTTAGGCAGGTGGAAGTCAAGTAACGTAGTCACATTCTCTGGATGACATCATTTTGTTAAATGAACCCTTGCTGTTAATTTGAAAAACGCTCTGAAGATTTATGGTCTGAAGTCAAGAAAGGCTCACCCCATTTCTCCTCTCTTGGTCTTCATGGCAAATCAGGACTGAAAATTCTTGCTGTAAGTCAGAGACCAGATCAGTGCCATTTGAAAGCACATTTGAAAATTTTTCTCTTTGGGAAAAAAATACTTGTGACTGTTGTTTCATGTGTACAGAAGGAAACACACACACATTTATTTAAATTAAGCTGCATGACATTTTATTCATTAAGTATATATACATACATATGGCATCATACTACTTGTAACCAAAATACATGGTCCAAGCTATCAATGCAAAAATCATAGCTTTTACCTCAGAGGGAATAAAAGACAGTTTATTCTGGAGTCAAATGAGTGACCATGGCTAGGGGATACAGATTCAAGTGACCCTAAGTACCATGTTTCAACGTGGCAACAGTTTCAGGAACTTTTCATAGTCATAGGATAAAGAAAGTCATAAATGAAGGTTTTTTTTTTTTTTTTTTTTTTTTTTTTTTTGGTTTTTTAAAGTAGGGTTTCACTCTAACCGAGGATGACCTGGAATTCACTATCTAGTCTCAGGTGGCCTCTGCCTACCTCTGTCTTCTGAGTGCTGGGATTAAAAGCATGGGTCACCACACCTGGCTAAGTGAAGATATTTTTAAAGTACCTTGGTGGAAGTGTCAAGTAAGTGGGAAATGTCCCTGTTATAGGCTTTATATGCTACCTTGTGATATTCTTAGCCTTTGGGTGTTGGAGGTAAGAGGTCTGTACCTTCCAACAGGATTTACCCAAAAATCACAAGGATGTTTAGTTACACGCAGAGCTGGGCTATTTAGGAGGCTAAGATAGCCCAAGAGAATTTGGTTCCCAGCCTGTCACATTTCAGCTCTCCACAGAGAAGTTCTGGTCAGTCACTCAGCCTTGTAGAATGTTTAACTCAGATGTTCCTTTTCTTTTAGGAACTTAGTTCCTAAGGCCTTCGCGGAGATTCTAGTCATGTAGGACACCCAGATCAGCAGACCAGAACTTCAGAATGCGGTATAATAAGGGACATCAGGGGAACTCTGATTCACATGGAAGAAAGGTAGAGAATTGTTAGTGGATTTCAGATAGCACTGTTTACACTGGAAATCTAAAGTTATTTAATTTTTAAAAAAGGAACATTGCAATATTTATATATCTTAGTACACATCTGACTTTATACTAAGTGTATATTTGTAGACATGGCATTGTAGAATAAAGCATGTGACACAGTATTGCACGGGTGCAGGAGCTACATAGAGTGTTCCGACTAGGAAGCCCTGCCGAGGGTGAATGCCTTAAAGATCGGGAAGGAGATATTCAGGTGTTGCAGTCCCGTTGGTAGAAATCAACCAACCGAGAGCAATTTTCTGGGAAAAAGAGATTTATTTTGGCTTACAGGCTTGAGGGGAAGCTCCACGATGGCAGGGAAAACGATGGATTGAGCAGAGGGTGGACATCACCCCCTGGCCAACATAAGGTGGACAATAGCAACAAGAGAGTGTGCCAAACACTGGCATGGGGAAACTGGCTATAATACCCATAAGCCCGCCCTCAACAATACACTCCCTCTAGGAGGCATTAATTCCCAAATCTCCATCAGCTGGGAACCTAGCATTCAAAACACTTAAGTTTATGAGGGTCACCTGAATCAAACCACCACATTCCGCCCCTGGCCCGCATAAACTGATAACCATACATGATGTAAAATGCAGTGCATTCTTCTAACTTTAAAAGTCCCATCGTTTTTATCGATTCCAATGGTGTTCATACATCCCCATAGACCAAGATCTTTTAACTGAGCCATAATACCAAAGAATAACCTCAAAGTACCCATTATGGCACAGAATAAACATTCACACTGCAGAAGATGGCATTGGGCATAGCAAAGAAACATTCAGCCAATACAAGATTTAAAACAACCAAGGCAAACATCAAACTCTGTAGCTTCAAGTCCAACAACTGTAGCCGGTGGCAAATCTCCAAGTCTGATAATTTTAACCAGCAACAAGTCTCTGACATTCCAATTCCACCCCTCCAGCTAGACTACTCACAGTCCTGGAAAACTTCATTGGGGCCGGCAGCTCTCCTTGGCAGCCATCTCCTGGTCCCGGCATCTCCACTAGGTCTCCACTGCAAGCCACGGTTCATCTTCATGGCCCCATGGAGTCTCCATGCAGGCAACCAGCAAACCTGCTTCACACTGCCCATGGCCATTTCCAAAACACAAGACTGTGTTGCAAACTCAATGACCCTCTTTCCAGCATTTCTTATACTCTGCAATACCATGTAGGGTGCCATTTTGTTAATCCAGGGGGGAATAAAGCAGACTTTGAAGAACAGGACACTCCTTGAGCACTCAGGCCCCTTCAAAAGAATCGACATTCTTCCTGTTACCCCAGCGCAGGTCAGCTAGCCCAGTCTCAAAGGTTGTAATCTCTCAGTTGCAGCTGAATGGGCAACAGTTCACCCAAAGATTTTTCTTTCTGTGCCATATCCCTCTGCTCACACCAGTTCATTTCTACACAAAGCAACCCTGCACAACTTCTCAGGACATGGGCATGAGAGCAAGCTTCTCACACAAACTGCTGGCCCAGTCCAAGCAAAGCTCTTTCTCACCCTCATAAGCCAAACCTCACAGTCCATAGTTCTTACTGCATTCAGGTCTTGCAGCTCAGACCAGAATAGTCCATCAAGCTGTACTTACAGTACTGTTAAGGCATCTCTTAGGGCAAGGTTTCAAATCCTCCCACATTCCTCTTGAAAATCAGCTCTAAAAGGCCAAAGCCACATAGTCAGGTGTCTAGCAGCAATCCCACTCCTCGGTACCACTTTACTGTTGCAGTCCGGTTCATATTGCTGATAGAAATCACCCAACCAAGAGCAGCTTCTGGGAAAAAGAGATTTATTTTGTCTTATAGGCTCAAGGGGAAGCTCCACAATGGCATGCAAAAATGATGGCATGAGCAGAGCTTGGACATCACCCCCTGGCCAACATAAGGTGGACAATAGCAACAGGAGAGTGTACCAAACACTGGCATGGGGAAACGGGCTATAATACCCATAAGCCCGCCCCCAACAACACACTCCCTCCAGGAGGCATTAATTCCCAAATCTCCATCAGCTGGGAACCTAGCATTCAGAACACCTAAGTTTATGAGGGTCACCTGAATCAAATCACCACATCGTGCCAGTGGATTCTGCTTCCCAAACATTACCTCATGTGACCTCTGCTTTATTCAGACATTTACCAGCCGTCATCCAAGCTGGGAAGATTGATTGTGACTTGAAAGTGAACAACGACTAAGTGTCCTCGCAGTTGACACTGTCTAGTAGATCCTGACACGGCTTGTACAGGGTGTATTCCTTTCTCTGGATGCACAGTTTTATCACTCTAAAGTAGTAGAAGTTAATTAATAGTCATGCAAATGATTCTCCACAATACTGAACATGGGTTTTGTGCAGTGGGCATATCATTGGTTTCTACCTCGAAGAACAGATGTTCCGAGATACCATTGCTCCTTGCTCTGTGGCAAAGAGGATGAAACACTCATTTATGGTATGCTAAGTGTTTCTCATGCTTCAGTAAGGATAAAAATATGAATACTTAGCAGTGCCTTTTGCTAAGTGGGTAGGTCCATAGAGCACCACAGTGGTTCTGCAGTGCCGCTGTTCATTCCTGGAGACTTTTGTGTTCAGGCTGGGACCCATATCGTAGGTGAGGTAGATGACCGCTTTTGCATCTATCAGCAAATAGATTTTAGGAATTCTGTTTGCCTGCAAACACATACTCATTGAAATTTGCACTGATATTCTCATTAATTGGGGAATGACATTTCCATCGTGTGTTCATTCCATATTTATGGGAGAGCTATGATTTTCAAGTTGTTGAAGTCTGATTTCATTGTAAATATCAGTGGTGAATAAACAGGTCCTTTTAACTTCGCTTTATTTCTATGATTGATTTGTCACAGATTGTATGAAAAATGAAAATGTGCCCAAACCATGTAGCACAGAGCCTTCACAGGAGCATACGCAAAGTGGGCAGGGGCAAGGATGGGGCTTTCTCTTCATGCCAGCGTTAAATCTCATTGATGGGGAACAAGCAGAGTCATAGGAGCACTTTACAGAGCAGTACTGTGTGGCGGGCGACACGGGAAAGGCCCCCGGAGGAATCCTCCCTCCGCAGCATCCTGGCGGTGGTCTCACTGGGAACTTCGGGTCTTCAGAGAGGGAGCCATTGTTCTTTTCAGCCTGTTCGCTGATGAGGCCTGACCTGCGTGCCAGCTCCTGGAAAGATCCAGAAAAGAGGAAGGCAAGAAGAGGAAGTGCACCTCTAGAGCCCACTGAATATGCATCTGTATTTTCTGGTTTTGAAAGAAAATGAAATGGACCCAGTGGTCAAAATGTTACATTTATGCAGCTTTATGCCTTTAAATTCCTGTAAACTTGATCTCATGTGCTGTTTCTTTTTTTTTTTAATTTTTTTTTTTGTTATTTGTTTATTTACTTATTTGAGAGCGACAGACAGAGTGAGAAAGAGGCAGAGAGAGAGACACAGAGAGAATGGGCGCGCCAGGGCCTCCAGCCACTGCAAACGAACTCCAGATGCGTGCGCCCCCTTGTGCATCTGGCTAATGTGGGTCCTGGGGAGTTGAGCCTCGAACCGGGGTCCTTAGGCTTCACAGGCAAGCGCTTAACCACTAAGCCATCTCTCCAGCCCTCATGTGCTGTTTCTAAGTATAGAATTGACCCCCCCCCCAACCAGTAAGGGGTGCAGCAAGCTTTCACTTCTCTTTGCATTGCTTTATTTTTTTTTTCTTCTTTTTGGACAGCTTCTATACTTACAGACCATAAACCATGATAATTCCCTTCCCTTACCCCAGTTTCCCCTTTACAAATCCACACTCCATCATATCCCCTCCCTCTCTCCATTAGTCTCTCTTTTATTTTGATGTCATCATCTTTTTCTCCTACTATAAAGGTCTTGGGAAGATAGTGCTAGGCCCTGCGAGGTCATGGATCTCAAGGACAGTCTCTTTCTGGTCGATTGCATTGTAAGCAGTCCTACCCTTCCTCGGCTCTTACATTTCCGTCACCACAATGGACCCTGAGCCTTGGAAGGTGTGCTGGAGATGTTTTAGTGCTGAACCTTCCTCTGTCATGTCTTCTCAGCACTATGGTGCCTTTTGGGTCATGCCAGTGGTCACTGCCATCTGGAAAGAGAAGGTTCTCTAACCAAAAGTGAGTGTAGCATTAATATATGGGCATGAACATTAAGTAAAGTGCTTACAGGGCAGTTTGGTGGGCATAATATCTGCATTTAGCCAGACATTACACTCCTAGTGCTCATGACCTCCCCCACCATAGGTTTTTGATTGGGTTTTCAGTATGAGGCATGTATTCCCTCCCATAGAGTTAGTCTCCTGTCCAACTAGAGAGCAGTTTGTTTCCCCCATAACAGACATGCCACTATTGCACCTGTTCAGTCATTCGACCTGGCTGTCCAAACGAGGCTTGAAGTATCCACTGTTTTCACAACTGATGTCTTCTGTCTCCCATAGGGCTGCATGCAGTACAGCTTTTTTCAGCTTTCTATCAGCTGGTCTACAGGAAAGAGGTTTTCAGCTTAGCTCTGGTTTGATTTCTCAGTGACCTTGCAGCCCAAGCATGTAGAGTCTTCAGCTATAGGGTCTTATCATCTATTCCTGGTGGGAAACTGAGAGCCTTGGCAATAGCCTGTAATGTTTTGGGTGTATCAGGGACCTCCTTGGGCAACAACTCACTGGAATATATCCCATCCCTGGCACTGAAATTTTTCTAGTAACATTGCTTAAGTTTTTAAACTTAGCATTCTCACTGAAGTTTAGAAATGAGGCGGAATGCTTGGGAGTAGGTGAGCTATCCGGGAATGGAGAGTAACTGAGCTGGTAGAACTGGGAGATGGGACCTTGCCTGGGGTCGCTCCAGAATCCAGGCATTCCCGGGGAGATAAGAAGATGTGTGGTTTCCAGGTGTCTAGTGCCCCAGGCTCTAAGGATCATTTTTGGAGCTATAATATCTTGGATCTGGGAAGCCTGGTAGGAACTTTATGCAGTTTTCTGTAAAACTATATGTCATTTCTTAATTTCTGCTGTCACAGTCCACATTGTTATCATCCTAGGAACAACTGGTTTCTGAAAGTTCTCCTGCTTATGATCAGCTCACCTGATTAGTGTTACGGGTTTCAGAAGACATGTCAGTACCTGCAGTAATTCCTGTTGACTATAGAAGAATGGAAGGGAATGGAATCCATGTGCTGACAGAGAGCAATGATCTCTTTGAAGTGTGCTCTGGACTGTGACATTAGATAACTGCCAAAGGGCTCTTTGCATATGGCACCAATGCATGCTTGAAGCCCATCATAAATTTAACCTCTCTATTACTATTAGTAGATGACTTACTGTTTCCACTTGCCAGGTAAGAACAACACTTAAGATAAAATCTGACATTACACTCTTGCCCTTCCACTGTATTTGAAGTGTAAATGGTTGATGTTTAGTCAATCTTGTTGTGAAATTGAATCATTTTTATGGTGTGTAAGAGGCAGAGGTGCTGATGCAGCTATTAACAGACACAGAAGCACTACTCACTCGAGATGAGAACACTTCAGACCACTGAGTTCTGTAAGGAATTTTATGCTCCTTTGTGGCGGGATTTGAGTATTGTTTGAGATGCACTAATTGATGCTGATTTTAGCATACTCATGTTTCCATGATAAAGATGTTCATCAGCATGCCCTAAGCACTTAACCATGTGTGACGTGCTGTGAGTGAGCCTTCTATCAGGTGGTCTGTTTGCCTCCATTAGAGATGAGAACACTGAGGTACAGAGAGGTTGACTGTCCTGCCCACGGCCACACTTAAAGTAGCAGTGTTAAGGTTTAAATGTTTGCAGTCTGGCTGCAGAGTCTGATGGGTAACTGCTGTGCAATACTGATTGTGTGTGTGTATATAATATGGTGGGCGTAGGTGTTTCTTTTGTTTGAATATGCCTTTTCCCATTGCATTTTCTTCTTTATGAAAATACATTAAACTCATTTTTGT
Source organism: Dipus sagitta (assembly GCA_036346955.1). Classification (NCBI taxonomy): domain Eukaryota; kingdom Metazoa; phylum Chordata; class Mammalia; order Rodentia; family Dipodidae; genus Dipus; species Dipus sagitta. The sequence continues at coordinate 105,987,717 of CM070780.1, read as the reverse complement.
TTTTCTGTTCTGGAAGACCAGCATGGTCTTTAGTTGGGAAATGGTACACTGTTTGGGAGTGCACTTGGATGTAAGTAACAGAAAAATACATTTCCTGATAAGGTGAAACTATCAGCTCATTTTTCTTAATGAAATGTGTGGGGGGGTGGGTGGCTGGTGATGGGTGCTGTTGGGGTGGTGCAGGCCTGCTTCTGGGCTCATTGGCTGGCTGTTGCCTCAATTACTGCTTGTGTTGCTTCTAACTCTAGGCATTAGGGATGCAATCCTAGCAGAAGAAATAGAATAGAGGCATTCAAGAAAGTTCCCTGCTAATCTGGTTCATCTCTTCCCTTTAGATCAGAAAAGAAACTGCTTTTCTGTAAGATCCACATAATTGACTTTTTAAAAAAGAGTTTTATTATTTATTTATTTGAGAGAGAGAGGGAGAGAGAAAGAGGCAGATGGGAGTGGGGAGAGAATGGACTCGCTAGGGCCTCTAGCCATTGCAAACGAACTCCAGACGTGCCACCTTATGTGTCTGGTTTATGTGGGTACTGGGGAATTGAACCTGGGTCTTTAGGCCTTACAGACAAGCATCTTAACAACTAAGCTGTCTCTCCAGCCCACATAATTGATTTTTGCTTCATAGCAGAGTGGCCAGAATGGGATCATCTAGCCGTGGAGTCTGGTTCAGACCACTGACTCTTCATGTCCTGGGCTGGGACAGGGCACAGTGACACTCAAAGGACATGAAATTGACAGGAATTTGGCTGGGTCTGGATTGTGGATTCGGCAGAGGGGGAATGGCCACACGTGTACTTCCCAGACCTCTAGCCCAGTGACTGTATTTTGGAGTCACTGAACTTGTTTGTCCTTAGTCCTGGTGAAATTGTCCAGGGATATTTTGATATCCTTTCCATCAAAAAGTGGCTTAATTCTTCTTATTTTTTTTTTTTTGAAGGCCTTTTAGAGATACTCCCTGGAGTCTTGTTTCTTTGGGTAAGGGAGCCTGTTTGTACCCATTCCAAGTGCTTTTGAATATAAGAATCTTGTTTTCATGTCAGCCAGTGACCAAGATCTTGATATTTACTGGAAGGATTTATTGCTGCTTCCTGCTATCTCCATTTTCTTAAAATTTGAATCTATTTATTTATTTTTTGACTGAGTTGCTTAATTTGTACTGTGCCTTTCTGGAAAGGAACACCTTTACGGAAGCACTTAACCTCCTGGTTGTCTCATGCTTGCTAGTGTTGCATTGGCCAAAACAGTCACATGACCAAGCTTCAGCTAGATGTCCACGGGCTTGTTAGGCATTTGATTAATTGGAGACCTCTAATGTAATGGAATGGTGGCTACTTTACCTACACATTGTCTATAACTTCTTGAGGTCAGTTTTATGGAGTGAGTAGACGTTATTCCACTTTGGTCCACAGTGAACTTTGCTATTATTGAGTATCTTCTTTTAAAAATTGTAATTATATTTTCAAAGTTTTCATTGTGCAAGGATGTTAGATTTAAAAAATGACAGTAGACTTCCCTTATACCTAAGACCTACTTTCATCTGATTTTCACATATTGCCTGTGCCTGTGCATGGACTGAAAATTAGCATTGGCACAGTGCCATTTACTGAACTGCAGCTGTGACCCCTTCTCTTGGTGGATTGTATGTTGATGTCAAGGTCTCAGGCTTATGTCTGTGGCAGTCACTGGCTTCAAGGAGTGTTTAGTGGTGAGAGTCAGGAAATATATTTGTTTGTGTATTGTATACAGTATATGTGTATATGATATAGTGTACATATATCTACATATATACAATATATGTATACATACATACATGCATACACATATACACACAGACACATACACCATATATATGCATATATGTGTGTTTATATGTACGTATATAAAATATATAAAATGGCATACTGATATCTTAGATTGCCATTAACACCTCATAGTTGATTTTATCTTTCCTAATTATCTATAGAGAAACCACATATATTTATTTCTTCAACCTGAGTATAACAAGGCTTCAGAATTCCTAGCCTACAACTCTATAAGAAATGTTTGCTAACAGGAGTACAGGTTTTGGGTAGAGTTCTTTGTGTCTTTTGCTTATAGTATTTGGTAAAATACTATTTTTCAGAGTTTCTTTTAATGTGCTGTTTCACAAACCAAATAGTTGTTAAAATTGTGTCAAAAATAAGAGTAAATGAAGGAAAATAGGAAAAATGCATAGTGAATGAAAGCATCAGTGCTTTTTTTTTTTTGAAAATTACAGGTATGTTTTTCTTGGTTCTTGGAACTTTTTTAGACTTCTCTCTTAGTTGCAGAGAAATATTTTAGGTATTCTTTTTTTGTGTTTATTTTTTTTCCTTTTTTTTCTTTATTATTTAGATTTGTATCAGCAAATACAGTCAGTTTGGTACCATTATTAGGCAAATCCATTACCTACCCCCTCCCCTTGGCCCTCCTTGTTGAGGTATATGGGTCATGCATTGTGGAGTTAGCCCACAGTCATGGGTAAGATAAATGTCTCTGCATATCATGACCCAACATGTGGCTCTGACATTCTTTCCGCCCCCTCTTCCGCAAAATTTCCCTGAGCCATGTTGGGTTCATTTTTGGTCTGCTTCAGTGATGAGGTGTTGGGGGCCTCTGAGGCTCTGGCTCACTGATTTGGTAGGAGTTGATTTTTCTTTGTGTTGATCTCCTTCCCCCTTGTGCTGGTGTCCGGTTCATCAGGAAAACAGCACCCTTGCTTGTTTCACCAATTCTTCTTAGTTACAGTCGAGGCCCTTTTGAGGTATGATGGGGTGGCTCTCTCCTTAGGATCTACATCTATCTGAAAAAGAGAAGCAGATTCTCCAATGGAGAGTAAGTTAGCACCAGGACAAATGAGATAGCCCTTACTTTTTTTATAGAGAATTTAATAGGTGTAGGCCCTCTTGTAGCCCACAATTGATGGTAGCTTGATATTGGAGAGTGGGCTTATGTTTGGATATGGTTCTGACTTGTTTCCCAGCTCCAGCTATGGGTCCCGTACCACTGAGGGGATCAGTTAGCCAAATTGAGAGCAGTTGGTTCCCCACCATGGCTGTGTGCCACTACTGCACTTGTGTGGGCATCACAACAAGTTATTTGCTGCTAATTAGGTTAGACCATGCGTTGCTTGGACAGATATTGGTCATTTTCCCCTAGTCGCCCATGTAGCACCTTCTGGCACTAGACGCGCTGACTGTCTGGGGACTGACTCTCATCCAACTTCCAGCCATGCCATTCTATTTTGCATGTCAACCACATAAGGTGTCTTCAGCAGTAGAGTCTTACCACTAACCTTTGGTGGGTCATCAAGTACTCTGACAGAAATCTGTCTGTCTTTTAGGAAACCTTGTAGGTCTCTCTGATCAAAAGCTCATTGTGGATGATAGCCCCATGCTGGTTCTGGGAGTTACAGGTCAGTGCCCACTGAGAAAATGAGGAAAAAGATAACTAATATACAAGAGTTAGAGAGGAGAGAGAGAGAGAGGGAGAGGGAGGGAGGGAAGATGTAGAAGATTAAGGTTAGTCGTGATCCTACCCTCTCCAGTGTCTTGTGGTTCAGTTGTTCCCTGTAAGGGCCTGGTGAAGGATCAGCCATTTGGTCTGTCTTTTAGTAAGTAGAAAATTATGGTACCATTGTCGTTTGGGTCTAGATTTGTGTTTCCCACCCCTTTGATGCCCTCCCCTCCCTCCCCTTCTATCCTAGTGTCTAGTCCACGAGATGCTTGCTGGGTATGTAAGGTATCTTGGGTAGATTCAGGTTAGGTGCTGTAGATGAGTGAGACTATGTGGCGATTTTTTTTCTGTGAGTGGGTAAGTAGGTATTCTTTCTAGTTCCCTGCTTGCCAGAGAGGATAGATAGTGTGCTGCCATTCAGTATTTATATTCCTTTAATTAAACAAATTAACATGCATTATTTTTAAATTTTTTTTGTTTATTTTTATTTATTTATTTATTTGAGAGCGGTAGACAGACAAAGAGGCAGAGATAGAGAGAGAATGGGCGTGCCAGGGCCTCCAGCCACTGCAAACGAACTCCAGACGCGAGCGTCCCCTTGTGCATCTGGCTAATGTGGGTCCTGGGGAATGGAGCCTTGAGCCAGGGTCCTTAGGCTTCACAGGCAAGTGCTTAACCACTAAGCCATCTCTCCAGCCCAGAAATTAACATGCATTGTTAAAGATCACTAAGATATGAAAGATTTTAAAGTTTTCTTTAGTAGTACATTTTAAAAAATTTCAGTATTGTGTATAAGACTAACACATTATGTAGTTTCAACTGGATCCTCTCAGTAATTGTTTTCAAGTAATGAGATAACTTCTTTTTTTCTTATTTAAAGATAGTTTTAGTCGAATGTGTTCAGATTTTCACTTAATAACAACAATGTGTTAAGTCAACTCATTTTCCTCAGGTGACCAAATGACTGCTCCATTGTTCACATTCCTGGAAGAGGCTGAGATTTGTAAGATTAGAGAATATTTTCACAAGGGAGAAGAACCTTGGAGCCAAGAGATCCCATAATTGAGCAGAGCATCTGATTTGGGCAGCGCATGGTGCGGACTGGAATGCTGGGTGTGTTACCATTGTGATTGAGTTGTGGACTAGTTGAAAATGACTTAGTGAAGATAGGATGGGTGGGGTTTTAGATCTAGTAGAAATATATTTGAAATGGAAAGTGAAGTAGAAACAGTGACTGTATAGTTAAAGGCATTTTCAGTTCCATAGACATTGTATTTCCTCTCCCTTGTATTTTCTTATGTGTCATGTGTCTCGGAGTGCCTGTGCATATCATGCTCTTCTTGTTAACTTGAAAAGTGATTTCAAACAAAGTTAATGCTGCATTTCTGAGCCAGGGGAGTACCAAATTCACCTTGGTTAAGGAAATCTATTAGCTGTGCTGATTAACTTTAATCGTACTTAAATCTGTGTAGAGAGCTTCACTCAAATTCCATGCTGTGTCTGTAGTTTTCAATTCATAATGTATTTTTTCAGAGAAATAAAATTACTGTGTTGGTTAAAGTCTCAGAGAAGCCCACAAAAACTCAGACAATGCATAGTGGACCAGGATGGTAATACTGTTAGGAAAAAGGTATTATTCTGGTTCCTGAACTTGTATTAGGACTCATGAGACTGGAGCTCAGCACGGACAGCAGCAGCGCACTGGAAGACATCGGCTCTGACACACCCCTCTAGAGGGGCCCTGCCTCGGGGCACAGCTCTATAGCAGGCTGCTTTCCTGACAGGCAGGGGACTTCAGCTGCACCCCACTTCTATGAAAAATTATGTGGGCTCTAAGTTCTGCTGATGGCCTTTAGATCTTCCAACTCTTTATTCTTCTGCGGGCTCATTTGTGTCCGAGCTGAACTTGCCCAGTGCTGTGGTGGTAAGTTCGTGTCCCTCACGTAGTAATTTACGTGTGCAGGCGGAACTTTTGAGTGGTGAAAGTAAACTATGATGTGAAACTGAAATCTGAACTTTCTCAAAGAAGCTTGGGACATATTGGCAGGGACTTTCCTCTTTGAAAATTATTTAATTTCTTTTGTCTTTGTTCTGTGTCTCAATGTAAGCTTTTAATGTATGAGCTAATTTTCATAAGAGTTGTTCTTCTCCAAACTGTCAGAATCTTAACAGTAGCTAAACTTTCACTCAAGGCTGGAAGTAGTTTCTCTCCTTTTTTTTTAATGGTAACACTGTCAAACCCATGGTAGAATGATGTAAATAATTCTCGTGGGCTGCAACTGTTAGCATCCTCCATATGCGACTTCTAGTGTAGCCATCTTTCTACCTCAGTTCCAGGCAGCTGTTCTGATGCTTTTTTGTACACACCAGATTTTACAGTTTATTATGTTTTGGTGAAAATTCCCATGTTAACATAGTTAGATGCAGTGGAACGTGACTTCTGCAGAGTTGAATTGTATGTTGGTGAATGTCTTCATGGGGCCTTCAGAGAAATGGCAGAAACATACACATTAGTTTAGTCCTAAGTGAAAGGTTTCATGGTTTTCCGTCTCAGGTAGGTTTTCTGCTTTGCAGAGGAATGGTGGTGGAGGGTTTCTGCCTCTGCGTGGCTGTATGTATAGTGCTGTGGTTATTTCTTGAGAGTCTAAGCTGTCTGCTGTAAAGACAAGAACTGCTTTAGAGATGTTTCTCAAGGAAGTTCTAGCAGAGTGCTGCAGGGTCTGAGAACTCTGGCTCTGTTCTGGTCTGTTCTGATTGAAGTTTCTGCTTGGGCCTGAGATATTATGCAGTCTTAGTTTCAGGATGACAGGGTCATCGAAATTCAAACTTGACATCTCTCCAGAGTTTGTTCTGCACACCTTTGTTTGTGGGAGGGCTGTGCCTCTTGCTGGTCTGCCCTTCAGAGTTCTTCTGACTCTCCTTCAATGCATAGTCTTCATTACCTCGTCTGGAGAGAGCAGAGCTGACCTTCACGGTCATTGGATTGGATTACCCTGATTTCTATCTGAGGAACTAGTGTCTGGCTTCGACTGCTCAGTGGTGCAGAGGCAAGGAGATGCAAATACTGGCCAGTAAGGCACTTGAACCTTCTGGGGATGGGAGATGGTTGGGTTTCTGCAGAGCTTGGCCAGGTGATGAAGAAATCAGATATGTTTGCTCTGATGAAGGGTGATGGAGGTATGAAGCTTGGCAAAGCATGCCTTAGAGAGAATACTTGCCAACTAAGAGGTCCAGGGTCATGATTTGCACTGGACGTGGGTTGCCCAGGCCCTCTGATGGGACTGACGGGTAAGAAGAAGGTGCATGGTGACAGTGAAATGGGAACCGAGCGTTTTGTTTCTCCTAATTACCAAGACAGCAGACAATTTTGGCATTTATCACTGAACTTTTGAATAAGCTTCTTCAACTGTAAGGGAATGTGCAAAGTGACACAATCTTTGAAATGTACTTAAAAAAAAGGCTATCACAATCTTCAAAATTGTATGCTGAGATGTGTTATTAAAGGCAAAGACAATAAAAGTTGCATGCAGGGCTGAGCTTTAGTGATTTCAGAATTCTAAGTAAAGCCTTATTTTTATAATGTGAAGCTTTATGGTAATATACATGAAAAAAGTAAGCTCTTTCCTGCTGCTGTTGCAGACTAAATATAAAGGAATGAGTATAATTTGCTATAAAAATACTTTTATTTGGAATCTCCACTGAGTATTTATATACGTTTGTGTGGAATCCAGTTTGCATTTTGTTACATATTTAACTAAGGAACACAGAAGTGAAACTTAAATTGCAAGAGGATAAATTGCTTTAATAGACTGTCATAACCACCAGGGTAAGCACCAGCATACCATTTATCTTTTATAGTCAGAATTTTCATTACTATAAAATGGTATTTTGAAAAAGGGAGTTTTGCATAGCTCTAATTGGTTGTTTATTAACAAATCCAGAAGCATGAACTCGCTCAACTTGTAAAGGCAACAGAATCTGGGTACCTTCCTATTTCTTGACTTTGATGATGTGAATTTAGGAATATTAGGCTAATGTTCAGTATATATAAACTCATGTTTTGGAATTACTTTAAAAGTACTTCCTTTTTATTAAGTTAACATGAAATAATCTTGTTTTTAAAAATGAACTTTGAAATAATATCTTCTTTTAAATTTTCATTAGGAATAATTGGGGTTTCACGCCACATTCATGTATGTCTCAGGTTACATAATGCTGATCAGGCTGGGATGGAGGTAAAAATGTAAACTGGATTTTGCAATAAAAAAAGGCAACTTGAAGATTCTCCCCACCCCCGAACTTAGAACTATATTATGACCTATGAAGGTGTGGGACGTGAGAATATATTAAAGTACACTTGCAACGCGGAAAATATAGTGTGTTTTAAAAGTGTTCTGTATTGTAATATAATAATTACATATAATAAATGTTTAATGTGAAGTTAATTTGGTATCAAGCAGCATTTTGGAGAGGGGAGAATATTTGGGGAGATACGCCATCACCGCTGTCTTAGGTGAAAGATGAAGACCAGGTGATAATGGTAACTGCGCGTGTTGCAGGTAGTTTAATGCTGGCAGCGGGGAATCAGCTGCTTGTGAAAATGGCGTGAAATGTGGCTCACAGCAGCTGTCTAATTTATCAGCCAGAACAAACTGCTTATGTTTCAAAGTCTATGCATTGCTCTAGGTGCCCATTATTGACCTGCTCAGTGTACAAATGTTTGTTCAAAACAGGGGAAAGTTTGCCAGTTTTAAAAAATTAAACCAAATGGACCTCTTAACATTTCTTTCAAGTATTCTTTGTTTTAATTTTGAATTTGTACCTATGTAGTATTAAAAAAAAAAAACCTCAAGGTATAATCGCCAAAAGAATGAATAGCTCGATCTAGTTCCCATATGAAGGAGCCCCTCTGGTAGGCACCCATATCTTCTCACCATGTACAGCAGGGCTATATGAACTCTGGAAACATCAACCTATACCGACGTTGAAGGAAGATGACGCCTGGATTACTTATCTACATGTAGAATCTCCTAGTCTGTTTTTATAATAGCTAACTTATTTACCAACATATTAACAGTTACTTTATTTTCTAAAGATACTGTTCAAACTGTTATCGCTCAGGAAATCTCAGTGCAGCCTTAAACGTAGGTTTTCTCTTCAGGTATAGCTGAAGTTGACTTCTCTCTACTGCCAGCTTCTTCCACGTGCTTCCTACAAATTCAGTTGGAATTAAGACTTGTTTTGAATTCTTATTTTGTTCTTGGCATTACCCTGAGTATTGGTTGATATGGTAATGAATCAGCATCTATCCTTCCTAATCAATCAACAGGACAGTGCTGTCCTTGTTCCTGGTGTATTTGGCAGCAGTATGGAATGAAGGTTTTCTTCCTGCTCTAAGGAAGAACTGGTACAGTCAACGAGGGTATTACCATGCTAGTGTGTAGTTAAAAAAAAAAAAAAAGACCCTCTGAACAGAACAATGAAATGCCTTAAAAAATTGATACAAATGTTCCTGATATGTAAGCCTTAGCTTGAGTGGTTATGAAAAATTAGGCTATTGTTTGAATGCCTAGTTGATCTTTATAGAAAACTCCTTGAGAACCAAGTACTGAGGTGGGATTAAGCAACTGGGCAAATGAGAAACCAGAAGGAGAAGGAAGGATTCATCAGTGAGGCTGGAGGAAGACTAAGGGAATGCAAAGATTGGATACAGATGTAATGCTTCCAAGCAGGAAGAGTGATTGAGTCACTACTGTTCATAAGGTAACTGAGCAGTATGAAGTTTTTTGCAATGTGGAGGCATTGATGAATGTGATATATTTTCCTTGGGTGGAAGTCAAAATCTGATTGTGATGAGTTTAAACAATAAAATAGAGTTTTTAGAAGCTTTAAGAAACTGTTTTGGGCTAGAGAAATGGCTTAGCAGCTAAGGCTCTTGCCTGCGAAACCCAAGGACCCAGGTTTGATTCCCCAGGATCTACGTAAGCCAGATGCACAAGGTGGCACATGCATCTGGAGTTGTTTGCAGTGGCTGAAGGCCCTGGTGCGCCCATTCTCTTTGTCTCTATATGCCTCTTTCTCCCTCTCAAATAAGTTAAAATGAAAATTAAAAATAAATAAATTATAGAACCTCTTGGTTTACAGATGAGGGGAAAAGGCTTTAAATCTGTATATATTTACCTTAAACTAGAACTTATAAAGTGATGACATAGTAGTTTTTATAGATTCAAAGAATTTATCAATAGTGAGGAGATGGGAAGTTTTGAGTGGTCATTTACTGTATAAATGCATTTGTTATGCTCTCATCCTGAAAGGATTCACAAGTGCCAGAGAATTAAAACTACAGTGTGCAAAGCTGCTTGGCTTTACTGAAAACAGGAGGTATTGGCTTGTTAAAATGAGACATTTTTGTAAATACTTTATTATAATTGGATTTCAGTGAACCATGAGTCCATGGCACGGAAGCTGATAGAAATCTTTTATGAAAATGAAGTCATGGAATACTGTGGTCAGTTCTGGGCTGTTTCAGTTAACAGACATTTATTTATTTACTGGCTGTTGAGTTCACAGCCATTCTAGAATGCTGTGGAGAGAGAAAGAGACAAGGAGGCCAGGTTTCTGCACTGAGGCCTGAAATGGAGATGGTTTCAAATTTTAGCATTTGACAGAAATGAATGTATTATATTCTCCCCATTTTTAAGTCAGTGGGTTCAGCTTCTTACTGACTGGTGATCATGAAAGGATGAAGGAATTGTTGGTGCGAAGGTTGGATTAGAGACAGAAAGAGCCTTCACATGCACATTGAACTGGCTACAGGCCCCTCTTCTTAACCAGTGTTTGACCAGCTGGTTACAGAGTGAGACCCATATAAATGCACTTAAATGTTTTAGAACATTTAAGCAATTTAACAGTTAACCTTTGTGTAGGATATGTGGTTAGTTCATGAAGATGCATTTGCAAGTGATCTACAGTTTTTGTAGCTTTATTATGTAACCGGTATGCTTTCTGGGTTACAGAGAGTTTTAGTCCCCTTCTTAAAATAATATTAGTCATCCTTGTGAAACTTCATTTGAAAGACTATAATTCCATGTGTCAAGAACATAAATTTTCAAGTGTTTAACTTTTGTTTTTTTTTTTTTTCTTTTACATAATTGTAAGTGAATTTTATTACTGTAAGAAAATTGGTGAGTACTTAAATCAAGATATTGTGTACTAGTAGGGACAAATGTCATTTTTTTTTTTTTTGTAAAATGCACTTTAAAGTGGTGTCCTGGATATTGTATCCTCAGTTACACCTTGATACTTCATGGAAATGATAAATGATAGGATTACCAGAAGAATGTGAATTATCTGATTTAATGATTATTCAGACTGTTGAGTGAAGGCTGACTGGAGTAGGACAGCACTGTGACCGTAATTCACTGTGTCTTGGAAAGACCGCCCTAACTAGGACAATACATCACACAAAAATAGCTGTTAACCTCAAAGGCAACATCAGATTTTCTGGAAACTTCATTTCAATGTAAGCTTTTAGGGTTTTTTTCCATCAAATATTCTCATATTCCCTTTCTCCCTCTCCTCCTTCCATCCCCCCTTCTTCCTTCCCTCTTCCAACTTAGAGCCACTGAGCTATATTTCTCTCCATTTTTACTTATTTATTTCATTCATTTTTGAGGTTAGCATACAAAGTGCTTGGTTTTCATTCTCCTCCCTTTCCCTTCCCTTACATGTAATCCGCTTACCCTATTTTCTACCACCCTTATGGTGTCTCCCTCCTCTTCCATGATTCTCCTTCTTATTTAGTGTATACACAGTATGCACATACAGGTAAAGTTTACATCTCTGATTCTCATATGAGAACAAACCTGCTATTTGTCTTCCTAGAATCTGGCTTATTTCACTTAACATAATTTCGAATTGATGCATTTACTTACAGATATCCTGATTTCATTTTTTAATCTTGAATTATTATTATTATTATTATATATTTTGTATGTATACATCATGCGTGGTACCCTCTTTTCCCTCGTCTCTGCTCCAATTCCATTGAGGACCTTCCTCAGTGAGGTTGCAGGTATTCCTGATAGGGTTGTGGGTTATGTGTTGTGGGAGCAGCAGTCAGTTATTCTGTGGGAAGGCAATGCCTCTGGGCATGATGTCTCATCCTGTAGTTCTTACAGTCTGCCCACCCCCTCTTCTGCAAAAATTCAATGAGTCTACTTCAGTGATGAGCTCTTAGGAGCCTCTGGATCTCTGCTTTGATAGGTATTGAGTATCCTCAGGGTCTGTCTCCTATACCCTGGCACTGTTTATCAGGGTCAGCATGGAAGGAGCATTCATGTTCATCTCCCCATTCCTCTGTGGTTTCAGCTGTGGCTTCGATGAAGTGCAAACAGTAGTTTATCTCCTCAGCTCTTGCTACCTTCTGAAAAAAGAGGAACACATTCTCCAATGGAGAGTGAAGTCAGCATAATTTAAATGGGATAAGCATTATTAATTTAGGGAGAATTTGATGTATATAACCCCTCTTTTAGCCAAAGACTAGTGAGAGCTTGAAAGGCATCTTTGTCTCCATAGGATTCTGATCTGGTTCTCAATTCCAGATATGGGTTCATTTACATTGAGCAGATCTCTTAGCCAATCAGAAGAGAACTGGTTACCCACCAAGGCTGTGTGCCACTATTGCACTGGCATATACATCCTGTCAGGGTGTTTGCTTCTGGAAGGGTATAGGGGAAAGGGGAAAGGAAGATGGGAAAAACAAGCACAAAACTAAATCCAAAATAAGTGGCATCATAGAAACCTTTATCCTTGGAGATAGACTAAAAGATATAAACCTAAATTTTCTTTATGGTTGCTTATACACACACACACACACGCACGCACGCGCGCGCACACACACACACACACATATCACATTGTTCATCTGTTGGTAGATATCTAGGCTAGTTCCATTTCCTGGCTATTGTGAATAGTACAGTAGCAAACATGGATGTGCAAGTGTGCAAGTGTCTCTGTGGTGTGTAACTTAAAGTCCCTCTAGTAACTACCCACGAATATTATAGCTGGGTCTTCTAATTCTCTTTTCAGTATTTTGAAGGTGTATGTTCTATACATTCTACACGAGCTTGAATTCCTATCAGCAGTGCACAAGGCTTCCTTTTTCCCATATCATCTCTAATATTTATTGTCCTTTGTTTAACCCTTTTCTCCTTAAAATGGACATTGGGTTGTATCCAGTTTGGGGCTCTTGCAAATAAAGATGCTATATGTGTGGGTGCACTCTCTGTGTATGTGTGAACCTGTCTTCGTTTCTCTCAGATAAGGCCCAGAAGTACAGTTTCTGGTTGATATGGTAGTGCATACTTTGTTTTGAATGGAATTGTCATATTCTTCTCGAGTGGCTGTCTTTCTCACTGATGGATGAGTGCCCCAGTTTCTCTGCATCCTCTTATTTTAGTCACTCTGAGAGGTGTGCTGTAACAGAACATTGTGGTTTTAATTTGCATTTTCTAGTTATTAAACTACTGGTAAATATCTTCTTATTAGCCACCTGTGTCTTCTCTGGTGAAATGTCTATAAAGATTTTGTCATTTTTCTAGTTTTTAAAAAATCTTCTAACTATTGAATTTTGGGGGAAAAAATTCCCCCTTATGATAAGTCCTTTGTCAGGTATGTAGTTTTCAGACAATCTGTAGCATGTCTTCATACGCTAAAACAAAATTTGTTGCAGGGCAACATTTTTAATTTGACAAGGCTCAGTTTATCATATTTTCCTATTAGGTAGCATTATTTTTAATTTTTTTTGTGTCTCTCATATGCGTAGTATGGTACCTAATAGTATATGCATATATCTGTGCAGATATGCATAGCCTGTGAACATGTGGGGGCCAGAGTAGTACATTAGATGTCCTCTACCGCCCTCTTCATGCTGCCTTCCTGAGATTGAGTCACTCACTGACCTGGATCTTCCATTTTCATTCAGACTGACCAGTGAGTCCCAGTGATTGTGCTGCTTCCTTCTACAAGACTGGGGTTACTGACATGCATGGCTATAATCAGCCTTTTTTATGTGGGTGCTGGGGAGCAAACTGAGGCCCTTATGCTGTGTGGCACACATTCATACCTGCATAGCTATCTCTCCAATCCCTAAAATATGTTTTTGTTTGCTTGTTTAAGTTTTCTCTATTCTTTCCTCTCTAGGCACCTTGTTATTGATATTTCCGTCTGTTGTTGTTTTCATTTTCTCTTTGTCACTGGGGAAATTATATATACCTCATATGTATTCTCACTCATAAAGGTTTCTCATTGTATGCTTGACTTGAAGTATAAAGTTAATCACAGCTTTCTGGCACAGTGACACACTACCTCAGACAACCAGTTTAGAAAGAAGAAGTTTGACTTTGGTTTACAGTTGCAGAGATTCAGTGACTGGTCCACTAGTCCCATTACCTTTGGGCCTATGTGACGCATCACTGCTCGGTGGATGTGTGTGGTAGAGCAAGCTGCTCCTGATGGTGGAAAGAGAGTGAGAGAGAGAGAGAGAGAGAGAGACACCAGAGTCCCACTTACCCCCTCAAGGCACTCAACCAACACTCAACAGTCATGCTTCTACCACCTCCTGGCAGCGGCATGGGCTGGGGACCAAGGCTTTAGCACACGAGCCTTGAGAAGATACTCCTCAAACCATAGTATTATGTTTACATTCCTGAGTTAAGTGCCCAGGGAATCATCCAACCACGCTGAAGGTTGAGCTCTGCACCTTGTAGGGGGTTCAGCATCTGAGGCTCACCGATAGAACAGAAACTGGACAAACTAACTTTGGTAGCATTTATTTGCACCAAGAGGCAATTCACGAATTAGGCAGTGTGGTGCACAATGAAGGTTCAGAGAGCTCAACCTGAAAATTTAGGGTAGACTGTACTTATAGAAAGACTGTACGTATAGAAATAGCCCGACTGTCCCCCGTTCTGTGCTTGCCTGTGGGCAAGTCTGAGTAGTCAGCTGAAAACCGAGGTCCTGACGCAGTGAGTCTCAGCCATTTGCTATTAGAATATACGTTTGTTTGCAGTTTGCCTGCAAAGTAAGTAAGGCAACAGTTTGTATTTTAGGAGTCAGCCTTAGGCTTTCATGTAGTCCCGGGGAATGCTGGAGTGGCTGTGTTGTCAGGAAACCCACGATAACCAGTGTTGGGAGGGCATCCCGTGCAGGAAGATGCCGTGGCACAGCGTTGACTACGATGTCTGCTGCTTGGGCAGAGGTAACAAGACTTTGTTCAGAAAGAGGTGTCAGCCTGGTTGTACTTTAGCTCAGGGACACTTGATGCTCTGGTGCCAATGAAAAACCACTCACAGGTACTCCATGGCCCACCACTCAGCTGTGGAGCCTCCTCATGGAGGTCAGCAGGGAAGCTGCTCACAGTGAGGTACCCTTCTGTGGCCAGAGTCTTTGCAGCTCTGAGGAATGTCCTGGGGCGGGGTCAGGGGGTTACTGAAGGTGTTAGCTACTGCTGCTGGATTAGAACTGTGTGCTATTCAGAATCCCAGAGAGGAAAGTTCACCTGTTCACCAGAAGAGGAAGACTAGCCCCATCCTTCTGCAGTATCCTTCCACCCCTACTCCTGATTAAAGCTCATATTGGGCAGGGCAAGTCACCAGGGAGAGATGTTCACTGGGTCCTCCATCTTCAACAAGCGCGTGCGCGCGCGTGCATGCGCACACACACACACACACACAGAGCTAGATTTAGAAGTAGTCCCTGAATGGCTAAGTGACTGAAGCTCCTACCTTCTGAGAAATTCAGGTGGTTGGAGAACCTGCCAACTTATGCCATTTTAAATATTACCAGAAATATTTAGATTGTGGGATAAACCACTTGGCCTCTTCATCAAGTAAATAACAAGGAAAATATTTTTAAAAATAAAGAGGCATTTGTGAAGCTTGTCTTGATTCTTGCTTGAATAAACAAGCATGAGAAGAATTTTTGTGACAAGAAAATTTAAACACATGGATATTAGATACTGAGTAGTTATTGTTCAGTTTTTGGATGTGATAATGATGCTGTGATGTATAAATATATTTCGAAGAACTCATCTTTTGGAGATACATGCTGAAATATTTATAGATTAAATGATATGATATCTAGGGTTTATTTCAATAATGTTTTTGTTACTTTTGTATTGAAAATCTCTCAGAGGATGTGAATTTTTTTTAATAGAGCATGAAAGTTATGCAGTAGCCTTCTACCTTAGCTGTATACAGAAGTCATCAGTCATGAACAATGACCTGTCTTTAAAGTAATGTAATTCTGAATCGTGTTCTTAGCTTTGTTTGTAAAGAGCTGTTAGGAATTTATGATGACGATAACTGGCATTTACTGAGACATATTCCATGGCTACACTTATATGCACATATTTTGACTTGGTAGTTTATGATGTGAACAAAAATGTCTCATGCTTTATGGGGTAGTTGATATTGTCTCATGGCAGAAAAGAAAATCAGCGATCATTTTCAGTAGTCTTTTTGACATAGACATATGTTTTCTACTCACTAGCTTGAATATGTATTCTTCTGACATGTTTACTGTGTCTGTATACCCTAGTATTCTTAAATATTTCAGATATTTGACTTCTATCATATGCTCAGGTGATATATAATTTACAACATGAACTAGAGGTATATAGCCTAAGAAAAACTTATATTAAACATTTACATTTATTTAGAGTATTATTTTAGATATTGTTACCTTTACTAATCTTAAAAAAGTTGGAATAAGTATATTTTTGCATGTGTATGTGCAGTGGGCATGCATGTAAGTATATGAGCACACACATATGTGGGTTTTCATGCACGTGTGTGTGTGTGTGTGTGTGTGTAGGCTAGAAGTCAACACTAGACGTCTTACCTGATTGCTGCACACCCTGTTTATTGAGGCAGGGTCTCTCCCTGAACCCGAAGCCCACCAATTCAGCAGACTAGCTAGACAGCAAGCCCTAGGGGATCCTCCTATCTCCACCTCGCTGGCACTGGGGTTACAGTTCATACTACCATGCCTGGCATTTACATGGGCATTGGGGATCTGAACTCAGGTCCTTATACTTTCACAGCAAGAACTTTACTCCCTGAGCCATCTCTCAAGCCCTGAAATAAGGATTTTATAGGTAACCTACTGTTTCAAAGATCTGCTTGAGTTTACTTTTATTTGCTTTGTAAATAAAAGTAGCATATGAAAAGCCTAGAAAGTGCAGGGGCTGGGGAGAGCATGTGCCAGCTAAATATGCTTGGTTTTAAGCCTGCTGGTCCTGAGTTTAACTCACCAGCACCCATATACAGCTGGATGCAGTGTGGCACATGCATCTATAAACCCAATGCATTTATGGCCATGAGAATTGCTTCAGGGTCCAGCTAGTCTGGCATATATAGTGAGAGGCTCTGTCTCAAAGAGGGAGGAATGGACAAACACCGCAAGGATGTTCTCGAACCTGCACATGCAAGCCATGACACACATGCACACACACACACACACACACACACAGAATTAAAAGGATCAAGTGATACAGTGACACTGAGTATTTAAAAGTATTGGTAATATCTGTGATAATTGGGGTGCTTTCTTTATTTATTATAACATCTTTTTAGAGATTTCACTGAATGGTTATGTGAAGCTCAACTTTATGCGTAAAGTATATTTCTTTCTGTGTGTATGTTTGTGTATATTATGTTAGAAATATTAAGAAAGAAAATATCAGCAAGCACAAATTGTCAGAACTCAATCTGTTCTGCACATACCTACTAGGGCTGGACTGAAGATCTGCCCCCCAAAAGCACACCTAGGGCTGGTCTCCAGGATCTGCCCTCGGTGACACACTCCTTTCACAAGGATCTGCTTGCTAGGGACTTAAGTAGGAAGTTAAATCAGAAATGACTGAGTCTATGAAGTCATATATTCAAACGCTCACATTCAAACTACCACATTGTTCAATGTCAAAAGCCAGTTGTATAATGAACTTTGGAAAAGGTGTGTGCAGAATTTAAAAGTAATTCAACTCTCACAGTTGGAAAACTGTAAGCAAGTTCCACACGTTAGCAAGTCATTCAGTGTCCTTTCTTTCAAAAAATAACATTAAAAATATGTTGCCAGGTGTGGTGGTTTGAATAGATGGTCCCCAATATATTCAGTTTTTTATTTGTTTGTAGTTTGCATCTGCAGCCACCTGGCTGGAAGCAGTGTCACTGGATGGATCTTAAGGTGTGGTAGGTTTCAGATTTCAATCTAAAGATATGCAAAGTGTGTCTAGCTGGAGCTCCTGAAGTGTGCTGTGTGGCTTTTGGCTTTTGGCTTTTGGCTTGTGCTTCTTCTCTCTCTGCTTGGACCTATCTATGAAGGCAGGCCAGCTTCTTCTGCCATTATAGAACTTCCCCTGGATCAGTAAGCTTCAATAAATCCCTTCTTCCATAACTGTGCTTGGTCTGGAAGTTCATTTCAGTGAACCTGAAGCTGTCTGCTACACCAGGTTTTTATGAAAACCACATCTTCATTTCTGCTTGAACAATATTTCACTTTATTTATATCCTAAAATAGTTTACTCATCATGAATTATCTTGGGTTGTAATTTTTTTGTTGTTGTTTTGTTTTACGAGGTAGAGTCTTCACTCTAGCCCAGGCTGACCTGGAATCCACTATGTAGTCTCAGGATGGCCTTGAACTCACAGAGATCCTCCTACCTCTGCCTCCCGAGTGCTGGGATTAAAGGTGTGCACCACCATGCCCAGCTTGGGTTGTAATTTTTTACAATTCACTATGTTTATTACAAATTTATTACTGACATATTTCCATATGTCTCTTCTCTCAAATGTTACCTTTCATTTTTTAAAATATTTATTTGAGAGAGAGAAAGAGACAGATTTGTGTAGGGAGAATGCGCAAGCCAGGGCCCCTAGCCACTGCAGACAAAGTCTAGACGCATGCGCCACCTTGTGCATCTGACTTACATGGGTACTGTGGAATCAAACCTGGGTTCTTAGGCTTCACAGGCCAGTACCTTAAACACTAAGCCATGTCTCGAGCCTTTCATTTTGTTTTTTATTTTAGGAGATTCCCTGAATATATCCTTGATATATTTTCCTGTGCAGTTATAATTAACCCCTGTGTGTGTGTATGTGTGTGTATGTGTGCGTGTAAGAGATATCATCCTCACATGTTGTCCACTTGGTTCTTATTTTATTTTATCTTTTAAGACCGATCTATCACTTGCATGGAACTCACTAATTTAGCTACACTGATGGCCAGTTTAGCCACACAGATCTGCCTGTTTCCTCCTTTCCAGTACTAGGTTTACAAGCATGTGCCACTGTGCCTGGCTTTTTTGTGGGGGTTCCTGAGATACAGCTCAGCTTATCCACTGAGCCATCTTCCTGGCCCACCTTTGTCGTTTCTTTGTTGTTTATTGCTTGTGTTGAATTTGATTACTGTTTTGTTTTTGTTTTTGTTTTTGTTTTTTTTGCTTTTTCAAGGTAGGGTCTCACTGTAGCCCAGGCTGGCCTGGAATTTACTATGTAGTCTCAGGCTGGCCTTGAACTCATGGTGATCCTCCTACCTCTGCCTCCCAAGTGCTGGGATTAAAGGCGTGTGCCACCAAGCCCAGCAAATTTGATTACTTTTGAGTTTGTTTTCATCTTGTGTTGCTCATTTTCTTTCTTTCATTTTTTTGTTGTCATTTTAATGTCCTCCCATCTCTCAAGATGCTCATTCAGGAAGTTTTCCATAAATCTTTGCATCATCTTGATGTGGCTCTTTTATTTTATTTTATTTTTTAATTTTTTTATTTGAGAGAAAGAAAGAGGCAGGTAGAGGGAGAGAGAATGGGTATACCAGGGCTTCCAGCCACTGCAAATGAACTCCAGATGCATGTGCCCCTTGTGTATCTGGCCTACATTGGTCCTAGAGACTCGAACCAAGGTCCTTTGGCTTTGCAGGCAAACACCTTAACTTCTAAGCATCTCTCCATCCCTGAGTGGATTTTTAGTTCTTTGATATTTTTTCTTTAGTATTCTGGTGTGTCATTAAGCATATATATCCTGATTGACTTTGCATGCTTAACAAGTGTTGTAGAGTGCTGACCCTACAGAGCCATTATCACCTTTGCCAGAAGAAGGTGTGACTACTAGTACTCCTATTATCTTAAGATTGGACCTGTTGGGGGTCCCCCATAAAGGAGGTGGTGAGGAGAGTTGTCAGCCTCTCCCTGAGATCTCAACCATGTGCAGAAGTGAGCAGTTATATACCTTTGCAGGGAGGTACAGTACATAGTGTATGCTAGTTAACTAATGGGAGACTCCATCTATACAGCTGTCAGGAAATAGCCGTCCATGTGGAGTTGAGACATTCTGTTGATGTGGTTTCTTTATAAGTAACCCTCCTTTATGTTCTGTAAATAAACCAATGGAACTCATTAAGTTACCAAAATCACTTGGGTCTATGGTTGGTGTTCTGTCTATGGGGAGCAGATGTTTGCTTATTTCTCCCCAGGAAAAGTTCGCAGGGCAGCAATGAAGTTTGTCTTTTCCTTTATGGCTATGTGGGCTTTCAAATCCATGCAAATTCTTCCAGAAATAAGTCTTCTCAAGTACATGCCTCATGATTATCATTAATCCATTTTACAGGACACATGAATTTTTATTGCTAACAGTGGGGTATCTGAGAAGCTCCCTTGTAACAAGAGCCCTGGATATGATTCACATACATATTTTCCTCCTTTTCCTAATTCTTTAAAAATAACTTAGGCCTAAAAGTTGAACAAATCAATTTTATAATTAATTTTATTCTGATATATTCTAACTTATTCAAAACAGTCGGAGGTAGTTACACATTGAGAAATGAACAGGAGCTATTTAAGTCATCAGGTTAGTACCTATTCTGGTTTAAAAAAATATCTAATGATATACTTGGCTAAAATAACTCACTTGTCCCTGAAGTCATGCCACCTCTAGGTTTGTTTGTATGCCTTCCCAGTAGTTTTCTCACACAGCCTGTACAAATGACCTGGATTCTGGACTACATGAGGGCAGGCCGTGTGTCTCTTCCTTCCGTGAACTTGTGTGAAGCCAATCAACATGTCCAGAGTGACACACATGCTATACGGCCATGGGCCCAGCACGAGAGGTTTAAAAAGCCACACCGCATAACCCATCATATCCACCGTGAGTGTTTCTCTTTGTTGAGTGCCACGAGTATTGCTGCCTGCAATCTTCAAAAGAGGCCACATTGCTGTTGTCTTCAGAACCAGAGCACAAGTCTGTTCTCGAAGTCTTGTCTACATCTCCTTGTTGGGAAGAGAAATAATGAAGAACATCATAGTTGTGATCGGTGAATCTATTGCACTGTTTTGCAGCAAGACTCTCTTTGTTCATCCTTGTAAGGTTTTTTCCCATTTAGTAAACATTAGGACTAGGGCTGGTTTCTTTTATGTTGCTTCATGGTCCATACAGTAGATGCCTATTAAATGCTGTTTCCCTACATATTCTGTCTCTGTGTCCCTGTACGAATTGTTCTTTATCCCTGCGGCCTGTAGAAGAAAGAAAAATGTATTTCATTTATCTTTGTTCTTAGCTGGCACCCTTATAACAAACAAACAAACAAACAAACAAACAAACACACAAAAGAAAATGGGCAAACAAGAGAGAACCAAATAGATGGTTACTGATTTGTGCCTAGCTTATATATACATATAAATATATATGGCTTACGTATGTATATGCAAGGAAAGTCGTGGGATTTAGCACTTTAGTTGATTCTGAGTATTCAATAAAGAGCAGTCAACTCCTTGAGAAGTTACAAAACCATGGAAAAGGGCCTTCAGTCCCTGTGGTGCAAGTTTTGGAAAGGCAAAAAAGGGCAGGTGACTGCAGTCAAGGCTAGTGAATGAAGCTTCTGTGGTAGCTATCTGTGCCCCCACCGCCAAGCTGATGAGAACCTAAAGTCATCTCTGATGATTCATGTTTTTTATTTTCTCATAGAAAGGGAAGGGAGACACCTTGCAACTTCATAAATTAGCATCCTGTTGTTTGAAAACATGGTGAGTGCAGAGAGCTTTATGGAGCCTGCCGTTTTCCAGGGTAGACTGCTCAAGCAATCCTCACACTAGAGGGGCTACTGTCAGTCACCGTCATTGCTGTCAACAACCCATGGCAAGAAGCAACCTAAGAGAAGAAAGCATTTCCTTCAGCTTACAGTTCCCTGGGGTTACATTGTGTTATGATGGGAAGGGTGTTGGCAAGAGTGAGAAGCAGGACCCTCCCATGGCAACCAGAGAACAGCTCTACTTCTTAAAGCTCTGCTTCTTAAAGGTTCCTTAACTTTGCCAAACAATGCCACTTGCTGGGGCCCAAGCATTCAAACACAGGAACCTACTATGGGACACATTTCCCATTCTAACCAAAACAGTGCCAGCTTTTGGAGTACATCATCTTCCCATGTTTCAGAATCTTCAGAGGTTTGTAGACAACCTGTTGTCTCTTGGTGTTTGCTGATGCGTTCTGAGAATCTTTCATGTAGCCTTTCACAGGTTTTTATAAATGAAATGTCACCAGTGTCCTGAGATTTGCATTAAGTTCCAAAGGAAATGAAAACCACCAGGAGTATGGAAGGGCAGCCTAGAGGTTGAATGAAACCTTTGGCATTAAACAGTCTGGCTTTGTTCTGAAACCTGCTAACATGGACTTAGAAAAGTTACTTTGCTTGAAGCCTTAGTTCTTCCTTTGACCTAATAGGAAAATTGGGACTTCCTTTATGATTTTCAGAGCTTAAATGGAAGAGTGGGGCTGGAGAGATGGCTTAGCAGTTAAGGCACTTGCCTGCAAAGCTGAAGGACCCAGGTTCGATTCCCCAGGGCCCATGTAAGCCAGATGAACAAGGTGGGTCTTGCATCTGGAGTTTGTTCACAGCAGCTGAAGGCCCTGGCATGCCAATTTTTTCTCTCTCTTTCTCTTTCTCATCTCAAATAATTGAAATTAAAAACAAAGAAGAGTGCCTTTATAGAACTTAGATTTCTGATTTTTCCCTTTTTCATCCTTTTATTTACTGATGACTTATTGAGCCTGTCTTCTATTCCTTGGCATGAGAGATATATCAGTGAGCAGATAAAAGTATTTTCCCACTGGGTGTTCTTTGTAGTTTCCGTACGGGTGTGTAGTAGTGGACTACTCTACAATAAAACACTAGCTCCCTTGTTACTTTCATGGGGCTGCCAGCACCTGGGAAAGGGAGTTCTAATGACCTCCTCCCTTGCCTCTCCTCATGGCTCCGACTTCATCAGTGCTCAGGATGGAACTGCCAGGAGCTTCAGAAGAGAGCTTTCTGTGCTGGCCCTTACTATTCAGATGCCAAGAGAGTATGTTCTTTCACTTTATACACGTGGGCAGGTTCAACTATCTTCAGATTTCATTCATAATCTCCCACACATACTCTCAGCCTGGTTTAGGGTCATTGCTGGAGGACTCACGCTGACTCATGATACTGAAAAGCCTGAGTGGATTAAACAGAAGATAAGAATTGTTCCATGCTAATGGCAGTGTGTCAGCTCTGAAGAAGGCATTCACAGCCTGTCAGCCTGTGTGCGACACCTGACAGTGCCCTAAGCAGTAAGGCCAGTAGTAGCCATATCCAAATAAGAGATTGGCAACTAAATTATTGTGTCTTCCAGGTGAGATGAGGGAGAGAGGCAGCTAGTGCACATTACTTCAGATGACTAACGTGCATTTTTCTATGTGGTTCCCACGTCTCTCATGAAGGTTTCCAGTCTCATTACCTCTTCTTCCCCGTTCACAGTGTTGGCCACTTTTGTGTGTCTTTTTTTTTACCCTGTAGAGGTAAAATACCTCCCCAAAGTCTCAGTAAATCTAAGTAAGGAATGGCTAGTTTCTCCTCACAGTGTGAAGGTACAGTCCACATGGGGAAGACGTGGCAGGAGGCATCTCACACCGCATCTGTTGTCAGAAAGCAGAGCTGGGGAATACTGGTGCTCAAGTCCTTGTTCATCTCACACATACTTGTGTTGTGTTATATGTGATACCCGTGAAGCTTTAAGCTCATCTAGTCCCCAAATATTTGCACCATGCACAGGCAGCCCCAGGTGTGAGGTTTGTTAAGGTCTTTCGTAGTGGGTATCTTCCGTCATGCTGGGTCCCGTTGGCCTTCCTTCTTTCTGTTGCTGTCCATGGAGGGGTTACCTTGCCTTTTATTGTGGTTAGAAAGGGGCTTAGCTCCAGGAGTAGAGTAAGGATAAAAGCTAAGCTCTCTTTGTTTTATATGCTCATTCTGAACATAAATGGATTTTGCCTCCAGGAAATGTTTTGAACTGACTTTTCAAGTGTGAAGACTCTTGAGGGTCCAAGCTGTCAACTCGTCAAAGCCGACGTGATGGACTATAATTTCCTGGTACTTTATGATGAACCCTTAAGGTTATGGCATTACATATACAGTTTGCTGGGCTACGATTGATTTTCCTGATTGACAGGCAACACAGTTTATTGTGGCCCAGGTCAGCAGGGCCAAGGGACAGTTGATGAAGTAGCTTTGAACTCTGTCAGCAGCTCCGGAGAGGTGCCAGCATGGCAGCATGAAGAATTGAGCTTCGTGCATTTGGGTTGTAGTTGCAAATGTGTTTACTGGGAACAAAAATACAGCTAACCTTTGCAAAGGTGAAAAAGGAAGCGTTTTGTTGTATAGCCTTCTACTTTCATGTCGAGAGAAATTCAAAACTTTCTTAGAATTAACTTCCCTACATTCTTTTCCTACCTCCTACACAATAGAAGCTTACTAGTTGTTAAAAAAAAAAAGTAGTATATCCATTGTGTGCTTAAATTTATTGGGTCATTTTTGCCTACAGTGGCATAGGTCTTAGGATGACTAAACATGGACAGGCCCATTTACGTTGCATCGTGGAAGGTAATGCTTCTAGATGGAAATCGATTTAGACCTTTGAAAATCTATTTACACTTTAACCTGAAAGGCTGAGTAGTAATAGTTAGATTGCATGGTCAAGTTTGCAGGTCTCAAGGCATACTATATGAATTTCTGACCTAAGTACGTGCTGAACAAAAGCATATATTTAGCCTGAAAAGACTCACCCTGCTCTCACAGCAAAGATCTCCAAGCTCGTTGAAGGCATGGCGGTTCTGTTGTGGGACATCTTCATTCCCGCTAGCTGTTTCTTGAGCTGTAGTGACCACTGTACCCTTTAGCTGCTTGACGGCAGGATGATTGCTTGCTGCTGCTGCCCTTGCTGGCAGCCTTCCTATGGTATTTTATGCAATGTTCAGTTAAGACTGGTACTCAGGGCTTCAAGACGTAGACAGATTTCTTGGGATTAAAGGGAGTGATTTCATCCTACATGGCATTGTGTTAGCAAAGCAACCAAGGGAAGGAATACTGACAAATTAAGAGGACTCGCTTGTTTATTAGAGAAGGTAACTGAAGGCAGCTTGTTATAAGTGGACACACGTTAGAAAAGCTGCTCAGCAGACCCTTACTGAGCACTTACGTGTATTCGGTGGTCTTTCACGTAAAGGATCTAAAAGCTGATGTGCTCCTACAGGAGGCGTTATAATAAGCAGTGAGTGACTACAAGTGATGAGTTTCTCAGGAAGAACGAGTCGCTGTTGGAGTGACGACAAG